>JARQOC010000011.1:183221069-183819997 GCA_033576535.1 Allobates femoralis
GCACTGTAGGGATGCATGGAAGGCAAAAAGCGATCATGCTCTGTCTTTTTCAAAACACACAGAAAGGATGGCAAAAAACGTGGTGTTAAGCCAGCCTTATACAAAATACAGAGTACTCATCTCCATCGCAATGCATCATAACATTAAACAAAATGTCACTTTACAATTTCTTGTAAATGCTGTGCAGTTTAGCCTCTGCTTAGGTGCTGGCATGTTTCACCAATAGAAATACTGTGCTTTCTGTTTCTACAGAACAACATATCAACACAAGTGTTCCTCAAGGGTGTGAGATATTAGGCTGTGTGCTCGCAGTCTGGGGGCGCTGTGTCTTAAACGCAGTGCCTCCGTACCTGCAGGAACGCGTGGCTGCATGCAGGGAGACAGCAGCCGCCCTGTACTCACCATTTGCACCTTCTGTCTCCGCAACATGAAATGAACATGCTGCGAAGATGCGGGAGTCCAGAAACCCGCACTGCAGTTGTCAAAACGCTGCGGTCGGGTGAAGCACAGTGAAAATTAGATCTCTTGAAATCTCATCCACTATGCTGCTATTGTACAATGCAGCGTTTGGACACAGCAGTAAGACGCTGCATCCAAAATGCTGCAATTCCTGACTGTGAGCACACAGCCTAAAGGTACCGTCACACCTTTTAACATCGTTTCCGACGTCGTTCAAAAGTGACATCAGGAATGATGTTGAAACGACATCGTTGTCGCGTCGTTGCGATTCAGCAACGATAGTTGTTCAAGTCGAAGTTGACAGGTTTTCCTGCATGCAGGAAAACCTGTCAACTTCAACAAACGGCGGGATTGTTTGGTGTGACACCGCAACATCTTGCCGTGTGACAGCTAGGCTGCAATGTCAGAAGCGAGCGCGCACCCGCAGCATCGCATCTGACATCGCAGCCAATGTTGGATGGTGTGACGAGGCCTTTAGACATTAGTGCCTGCAGAGTACAGAAAATCAGCTCCATTCTGGTCAGGTAGCAGTTACCTCTCTTGCTCTTGGTTGGTTCATTATGTTCCCAACTTTTTTAATCTTTAATCAGCACAAAATATTCTCTAAAAATGCTTAGTTTGTAATTATAAAATCATTGCTTTAAAAGTGCAATGTATAAATCATGAGGAGGCAAAGTATAAGTATTACAGACTTGATTTACAATACAGGAAGGGAGAATTATAGGTTGTTGTTTTTTTTGTTGTTTTTTTTTTTATTAAAACATCCAGACTATATAATTTACAGTTAAAAATATTTCCACTAAGCAATGATTAAGCATAAATACATATGAATGATGAAAAAGCATGATTTTGCTGAGTTTGCATTTTCCTTAACTATAGGTTTAGTAAAGGCAGATTCACATATACGACTAAAGAAATATTCAACAAAATCTTGATTTGCATGATAAAGTCATAGTGTGTCAGATTTTACAGTGTAAACTAGACCATAAACTGAACAAAAAACATCATAGTTATTAATTCTGTATACTAAATGTTAGATATGTTGATAAATAACGGGTGAAATAAGTATTGAATACATCACCAATTTTCTAAGGTAATTTATTTCTAAAGATGCTATTGACATGAATTTCTCACAAGATGTAGGTAACAACCCATCCAATCCACACAGGCAAATAAATCAAACCATAGATGTCCATAAATTTAGTGATGTGTAATAATGAGAAATGACACAGGGTAAAAGTTTTGAACAAGCTTACTTGGCAACACAGTACCACAATATTATTTTGTATTGTACTTCGTGAACATATTAACTAAAATCCATTTAATACTTCGTTCAAAAGTGTTTGTTGGATTTGACAGTTTCAAAATGAATGCTGTATGGAGAAACTGGTGTGATTTTGGGCCATTCTTCTACACAAACACTCTTCAAATCATAAAAGGTCTCGTGAGCTTCATCTGTGAACTCTGAGTTTTATTTGCTTCCATAAATTTTCTATTGGATTCAGATCCGGTGATCAGCTTAGCCATTCTAAGGCTGGGGTCACACTTGCGTTTTTTCATGCGTTTTTGAAGACCTGCATTTTCAAAAAAGCATGTAAAAACGCACCCATAGGCCCCCATGTTAAAAACAGCATGCCCTAATAGCAAAAACGCATGCCTTAATAGCAAAAACGCATGTCTAAAGTGCCATGCGTTTTTGGCATGAGTTTTTGCACTTATGTGATTAGCTGACATCAAAAACGCATGCAAAAACGCATGGTACATTAGTACCATTTAGTACCATCCAAAAACGCATGCGTTTTCCATAGGGCCCATGTTAAAAAAACGTGCATGCACTATTTTTGGGTGCTGATTTAAAAACGCATGCAAAAACGCAGGATGCCATCAGACACCTTAAAAAACGCATGCTGAAATGGAAAAAAGCATGCAGAAACGCATGCTTTTTTTAAAGGCACTAAAAAAACTCGTGCCAAGTGTGACCCCAGCCTAACAGTTTTATTTTCTGTCTCTGTTATCAATTGAGAGTTTCCTTAGCTGCATGATTTTGATCATTATCTTGCTGAAATGTCCACCCTTGTTTCACCTTCATCATCCTGGTAGATGGCAGCAGAAGTTTATCAATGATGTCTCAGTACATTTGTCCATTCATCCTTCAAACATGTGAAGTTTACCAGTGCTTTATGGAGAAAACAGCCCCATACCATGATGTTTCCACCTCCGAACTTAACTGTTGGTATGGTGTTTTTGGTGTTATATTCAATGCCTTTTGCTCCAAATATAGTGTGTATTATGCAATCTAAAGAGTTACATTTTGGTCCCATCTGACCAGACTATACTCTCCCAGTATTTCAAACACTTGTAGTTGAACAAACTTTAAATGTGCTTGAACATGCTATTTGTTCAGCAGGGGAGTCTTGTAGAGTCTTGCATTGCGAGCGTGTATACAAGCCATGGAGGTTCATTGCATTACTTATTGTTTTCTTTAAAAGAATTGTACCTGTTGATTGCAGGTCTTTCTGTAGCTCTCCACAGGTTGTTCTTGGCTCTTGGACAACTCTTCTGATAATTATTTTCACTTTTTGGTCTGAAATCTTGTATGGAGCACCTGGTCATGGCCAGCTTATGGTGAAATTATATTCTTTCAACTTCCGGATTATGGCCCCAATAGTCCTCACTGGAACCTTCAGTTGTTTAGAAATTCCTCTGTAAATAATGCTATCAATATGTTTTGCAAGAATAAGGTCTTGAGATAGCTCACTGGTTTTATCTATTATGAAATGTTTCTTGTGTAGCACCTTGGTAATGAGACACCTTTTTATAGGCCTTCAGTTGAACATTATATTTCACTAAGCGGCAGGATTGCTTTCTAATTACGGATAGATTTCAGCTGGTGTCATGACTTTCCACAGCTTTTTGTATTTCCTGTTCTTCATCTGTTTAATACTTTTTCCATGTGTAATTTCTCATCATTAAACATAACTTAAGTTGATTGGATGGAATGTTATTGACATCTGATGATAACTTCATGTCAATAGCAACTTTAGAAATATATTTACTTAGAAAATTGGTGATGTGTTCCATACCAATCTCACCCGATATCTAAAATATAAAGCTGAGTGTATGTATTGTTTGTGTATGTATGTATATATGTCTACTATATGCCCATATATGTAATATCACTTATATATTGTAATAGTACACTGTGTCTCTTATGGTAATAGTGCCCGCCCCTGTGTCCATATATGGTAACTGTGCCCATATATGGTAATAGGACTAAAGGAATCCTCACAGTTGCATCTACAACCATGAAATGCACACACACCCTATTAGATTCAGGGAAGACTATGTTTTGAGGGGAAATTTAAACCCTGCACTTTACAGTATGTCACCAAACAAATGCCTATTTATCAGTTGACCTACTGTATAACTTACCATATATGAAAGAGAATAAAACAGTGAGGTCACAATAGATTATTAACCAATAAAATGTTAACATACATACATTGTTTTGAGGGGAAATTTTAACCCTATACTTTACAGTCAGTCGCCAAAAAAAAGGCCAATTTATCAGGTGACCTATAACTTACCATATATGGAAGAGAACAAAACAATGATGGTAAAAAAAAGTACACAATAGATTTACCTCCAAATGTAGATGATTCCACGAAGATGTTGAAAAACTCTAGAAAAACACAAATCCAAAAGTAGAACTCTAGGTAAGTGTGCTCTCAGAAGATATAAATACCAAGAATGATCAGGCAGTGACATGACACAGAATGTTATAGGCTAATATTCTATTGTGACATCACTGTGCTGTTCTCTTCCATATATGGTAAGTTAAAGGTCACTTGTAAATATGCACGCTAACTGCCAAAACAGTATCTATTGAACTGAATTTCGCTCTTCAAAAGTCTACCAGAAGACTACTGGAAATGAATCTATTAAAACCTTTAAATCACTTGTTTCCTTTACAATCTATGTCATCGTTACTTTGATACTGGGATAGGTTAGATACAGACCTCCTTTGTTCTTTATATAGATATATTACCATCACAGCCTTTGAAGCACACACCCCTGGGTTGTTGCTCGAGAGATGGGTTATGGCAGGAATAGTATCTTTGGATAACCTTTATGAGGGAAGTGTACTTTTGTTGTCTGCAGATCTGTCCCAAAGATTTCAAATGCATAAATCCAGCTTTTTTCGATACCTGCAAGTTCGACATTTTATTCAATCTTGCTCCCTTGCTGACTAGTGGATGTTGAGGCCGAATGACCCATTACACAAATATTTTAAATTAGAATATCCTAATAACCACGGTTTATCCCTGTTTTATACAACTTTAAATTTGGCGGTACAGTCTATCAAGATGTCTTATATGTTAAGGTGGGAGAGAACTCTGACATTTGCATCCACTCCTGAGGATTGGTGGATGGCAGCCAGAGTGACCAAAAAATTCTCTTCCTGTATTAATCATTTAGAGTAATAGAAAAAGATCCATATGCACTGGTATTTAACGCCGCATAAACTCTAAATTTGATAAGCCGTCTACACCATTATGCTGGAAAGGTTGTGGTTCAATATGAGACATGGGGCATATGTGGTGGGGGTGTGCTTTAGTTAGAAACTTTTGGTCTCAGGTTGAAGACCTAATTAAAAAAATTTCAGGAGTACACTTCCATTTGGACGGCCCTCTAGTAGTGTTGAGTATTGGTTTTGACTCTATTCCTCCAGGGTTATCTCCAGTCTTGTCTCATATACTGACTGCTGCGCGGCAATGTCTGATTAAATGTTGGAAATTTGGGACTCTACCTACTCATAAAGAACTAATTGCCAGAATTAACTCACACTATTGTGGCGCCCCTGCGGTCTGGTTGCCACAGAGGGGTACTGCACCCAATCCACAGGTGTGGTATTCCCGTCTGCAGTAACCAGGTTGATAAGTCCAGACACCCACAAACACACCCAACACATCTGGTCCTAGGGACAACGGGTGAACCCAATAGTGGGATGGCTCAGGCAGTCAATGGGATGGCGTGGAGAAAAAGGTGGTGATGGGAAGTTAGCAGGAAGCAGTCTGGAAGAGGAAAGGGGACAAAAGGTGAACACAACAGGAAGTGAGAGGAAGCTGGCGGAGTAAGCAGGAGAGAAGGACTCGGAGGACTTAAGCAGAGATGAGGCTTATCTTGGGTCCCGGGACAACCGACTGCAGAGAGAAAGAGGGAGCTCTAGGGGCGCGGTAAGTGAGCGATCCACCCATGCGCCCATATCTGAAGTGACAGCGGAGGGGGAGGTTGCAGACAAGTGAACCGCCCTGAAGCTGGCGAGGAGAATCCATACTCCAACCATGGAACCAGAGGCCACGAGGTCCAGAGGGGCTGTGGCCCACTCCCGGAACATCCGCTGAGAAGGCAGCTGAACTAGGGTCAGGGGACACGGTCGTTCGCCCAACAAGGCCCGTGGCTGCTGGATCGGGGCACTGTGCGTGGAGGCGCGAGCAGGAGTTAGGCGAACAGGCAGCACTGAGGAAGAGAACAACCTGAGAAAGAGGGAACACAAAGGGGGTGTCCTGGACGAGCTATCCTGGTTACTGAGGACTATCCGGACTGCAACTGAACCAGAACTGTACCCTGTGGTGCCAGCAGAGAATAGCTAAGTAAACTGGGTTTGAAACTCAGAACTGTGTGTGAGAATTTTCATTTCCCACCTGAGGAGCTGTAGACTGATGAGCCATGCAGGCCACAGGAGCCTGCATGTGAAATGATCCGATCCATCCCTGCAGCCAGTTCAGCCCGCTGTCCCTCCATTACCCAAATCCCTCCAAACCGGGTGTCCTGGGGATCCGCTCACCCGTGGGGAGCGAAACCATCACAGCTGTTATCCCATCATCCCCAGAGGTCCTGGACCGCAGCCTCGGCCATCCATAGCCGAACACCATGGGTGGTGTCACGACAAACCAATCCTTAAAGGGAACCAACCACCCCAAATGACCCCCCCGGACTAATAATATCGTTCCCTACTTGCAGCACATACATGTGCTGCAAGGTTTTTTTGCTAAAAAAACTGCTTTATATAAACTTAAGATAATGCTTTAGAAACTTTATAACCAAGGGACGGGTGGGCGTGACTTACATGTGCAAAAGCCGAGATTCCTCTGTCACTCATTCTCCTCTCTGGCTCGCAGCAGTAACGGCCAGCCCTTTCTGCAGCGTCCCAGGCTGGTGCACGGGATGTCATGCCCGTGCACACGTCATCAGCTACAGCCGGGAAGCGAGCGCGCGCTCTGACTTCCACAGCCGAGCGCAGGGAGTCAGAGCGCGCGCTCGCTTCCCGGCTGTAGCTGATGACGTGTGCACGGGCATGACATCCCGTGCACCAGCCTGGGACGCTGCAGAAAGGGCCGGGCTTTACTGCTGCGAGCCAGAGAGGAGAATGAGTGACAGAGGAATCTCGGCTTTTGCACATGTAAGTCACGCCCACCCGTCCCTTGGTTATAAAGTTTCTAAAGCATTATCTTAAGTTTTATAAAGCAGTTTTTTTAGCAAAAAACCTTGCAGCACATGTATGTGCTGCAAGTAGGGAACGATATTATTAGTCCGGGGGGGTCATTTGGGGTGGTTGGTTCCCTTTAAGCCCATTTTTCCTTTTTCCACAATATTTTTTCCCTTTTTATCGACAGCTCTGGTGCCACGGGCCAGGTCCAGCCACCGTGACATCCCATTCCCCGATGACAACGTCCGGTCCAGTTTCGAGTACCCCACGGGGTGTATCACTATCCTCATGAATGGTATCTTTCGACTTCTCTCAAACAACGAGAATGTGTTGGCAACTTTTGGGACTTATGGTCGTCTTCAGAATTTGCGCTACCAATATTATAATTTTTATAACACTGTTAGTATGAATTGTATCTAATTTGTTGTTACAACCTGGACTCTTTCCTCTCCCTTAATTTACCCTCGTGTGCACACCTTTCCTCCCCTTTTTGCCCTGACTTAAACACATTTCCCTCTCGTGTATTCCTACTGTTTCATAACACTCATTACATGTTTATACTTGCATTGTAGTTATTGCTATCTTCATGTTATGGAAATTGATCTTTTTCTTTCAATAAAAAATGTATTAGTATCTGGATGGTCTGTGAGGTTCAGCAGACCAGTATCTAGTGCCAGTCTGTCATCTGCTCTATTCAGAGAAAACTGAGATTCATCCAAGACGAGAACGCCTCTCAACTTGCTAGACGCCATTGAGCACTGGACCACTCAACTCTGTTGCTATGACAAACTGCAGTCCTGTGGAGACTGTGGAGACCCACCGGTCAGACCACCACCGGGGGTACTGCACACCTCCCTTAGCAGGAGGAGAGTAGTGCTCCTGTTCTCTAGGTACCTGGTTTGTGAAGTTGAGACCTGCACCACATGCACACACACACTAAGGACCCTGGGACGGGATGGTGGGTGCACCCCGGGGGGAGGACACAATCTCAACTAGGGGGAACAAGGAAGTATAGAGTTAGTTAGTCGGGAGGAGTACAGCAAAGGAGTAGGAGGTCAAGGTGCTAGCTCCAGGGGCTGGAGCATGGTCACACTCGCCCCGGGAGGGAGAGACTGAACAGTGTAGTGAAGGAAAGGAGCCCCAGGGGTGCAGAGAAGAACCAGATTTCCCTGCACACCTGTATCTGGCAGAAGGAACAGAGGGGCTGTGGACGTAAAAACAGGGGACCGTCCCTGAACACAGCACGGTAGCTATATGCCCGAACTGTTGAAACCGGAGGCCATGAGATCCTAAAGGGACCTGTGGCCGCAAACCTAGCACAACTGAGAGAAGGCGGCCATACTAAGGCGCGGTACTAGGAATCGGTACCAGCAAATGCCCGTAGCTGTCGCTACCTGAGCTCAGTGTGCGGAGGCGCTGAGAGGAGAGGGGAGCGAACTAGGAGCGCTGAGAGTACCACCAGAGAAGGAAACACCGTAGGAGCAAGGAACACCTAAGGGGAAGGGGTCTCGATGACACTGTCTCGGTTTTAGAGAAACCGCTGAAACCGGAGATTGGCAGAGGGAAGCACCCGGCGGCCTGGTTGAAACGTTATAGTAAAGGTACAGAACTCCAACAGACGTATGTGAGACTTTTCTTAGCGGCGACCACCAGCTGCAAAGACCACGACATCCAAAAGTGCCGATGACCCATTGAACACCGGCCAATGACACTGAACTGACCTTCCTACTTACTGCCCTGGGGAACCGCTCCACCTGCTGGGAGCGAAACCATCTAAGCTGCCGGTCATCGTCCCCAGAGGTTCTGCAGCAGTTGCGGCCACACATAGCCTCACACCACATGTGGCGTCACGAATACCCCTTTTTCTTTCATCCCACCTGTCATCTGAACTTTTTATTGACACTGCCATGGTCACGGAGCTGGGTGGCCACCTTGACATCCCCAAAAAAGAACCGTAAGAACTGGCCCGGTAATGAGTACCCCACAGCCCTGGAGTGGGAGTGCTGCACTTGGCGTCACAAACAGGATGCGAGCAATTCAGTAACACTGGGTCTCGTGCGCCTTAAAGAACTATTAAAAGACTGTGTAAGAACAAGCATGCAAAATGGTGACCAGAAAGAACAAGCGCCATGTGTTGGCCCGGAGGCGTGTCCAAGCCCTTGTCGTGGGTGGGGATTCATGTGAAGGCGCAAAAGAGTAGGCCCGCCCCAAGCACTAAGAGAAAGCCAAGGGGGCCTGCTGAAATGTGTTAACTCACCCAGAAGTGTAAACAAGGGCCAGAAGGGGAAGACCCAAGACAGAACGAGAAAGAACAGCATGGTGCAAGGAGTGTGGAGCACCATGGCGAGCAAAGGGGCAGAAAACCTGGCCAGCGAGAGCGAGAGAGGAGAAGCTCCCAGTGCAACCAGGGAGCCTAAGAACCCAGTCCAGTTTAATACCACCAACGATGTTGAAGAAGTGGCGAAAGAACTGAGCCAGTTGCTGAGTAAGGCACAGGTGTGGGCTGTCAACGTCTGGAAATGGGCTGAGCTAAGGAAGTTGCCACAGAAATTCCAAGTGCCAGAGCCTCCAGAACAGTCAGTAGAGAAGCTAGCAGCTGAACCACCTTGCCCGAATGAGATGATTGACCCAGTGAAAATGGAGGTGCCGCCAGAAGTAGAAACATACCCACCTGAATCAGCATGAAAGCCAGAGGGTGGAGCCGAGAGGTCGGAGAGAGACGTGGACCTGGCAGAAACCCAAGCCGCCAAAGGCGCACTGGGCAATCTGTGAAACCATGACAGAGGGGTGCTTGGTTGCGGCCTAGGCTACGGCACAGGTGGAGAGCAGGCCCGCTAATGACTATAAGGCCCAGAGACAAGCAGTTGAAGAAGAGGAGCGACGGCAGCGCCTAGGACTGGTGGGGACAACAGGAGGAGGCTAACCTGGAGGAAAAAGACCAAGCCCAGAAGACACCAGCACCTGACTTGGCGGGACAGCACTGTGGAGTAGTTGTAGACTTCCACCTCCGGCGCGGCTGGGGGTTCATCAAGGAGTACGGCTTGGAGGAGGAAGTCTTTGTCAGCCAACGAGATGTAGTGTCATATCTCCTGAAAGGACACCCCGGTCGAGATCTTCACACCGGAGATTAAGTCAGTTATACCCGGCATATGGGACAGCGAGGCTGGTATGCGTTGCGCGTGTACAAAATCTTACCGCCAAGAGTCCCATGTACTGAGTCGGTTGAACTGTCGAGTGGTGAGGAAGGTTTGCAGGCAAGCAGACCTCACCCTTAAAGTAGGACCAGAAAGTTAGTTTGCAGAACTGTAAATAGTCGTGTGTACATAGTAATCGCTGCTTGTAAATGTTGTGTACAGTATATAGTTAGATAGTTAGGTACCAGACACTGCAAAAATTGTAGCAATGTAAATAGTTCACTGCCGTAATAATTGAACAGAGTGTGCGGTAGAGACACTGTAGCACAGCAGACAACGCTGCACCCGGATAAGAACCTTATTGAGCCTAGGCCGGAGGCTAAAGGGTGCTGCGACCTACAGGACTGAGAACTATGTATTATATGTGTATTTTTTCTCTTTTTCATTTTTCTACCTCCGGTATGTGAAAAGACTCATGTGTGCTTTTGTTATTGAGACTTTCAAGTGCATGCCTCCCGAAAGGGATGAAAAATAAGCTTATGTTTATTTGTTCTTGTTAAAAAAAAAAATTGTGAGTTTTGTGTTCTACAGGAGGTTGCTCGGGATGAGCTAACCTTTGACAAGGGGGAATGTGACGCCCCACCGGTCAGACCGCAACCGGGGGTACTGCATTCCTCCCTTAGCAGGAGAGTAGTGCTCCTGTTCTCTAGGTACCTGAATGGTGAAGTTGAGACCCGCACCACACGCACACACACTATTGGGACTATGGGATGGGATGGTGGGTGGACCCCGAGGGGAGGACACAGTCTCAACTAGAGGGAACAAGGAAGTGTAGAGTTAGTTAGTCGGGAGCAGAACAGCAAAGGAGTAGGAAGTCAGAGGTGCTAGCTCCCACGGGCTGGAGCATGGTCACACTCATCCCGGGAGGGAGAGACTGAACAATGTAGTGAATGAAAGGAGCCCCAGGGGTGCAGAGGAGCCCCAGGGGTGCCTGGAGTCCTGAACACAGCACGGTAGCTAAACACCCGAAATGTTGAAACCGGAGGTCATGAGATCCTAAAGGGGACCTGTGGCCGCAAACCCGGCACAACTGAGAGAAGGCGGCCATACTAAGGCGCGGTACTAGGAATCGGTACCACCAAATGTTTGTGGCTGTCGGTACCTGAGCTCTGTGTGCGGAGGAGCTGAGAGGAGAGGCGAGACGAACTAGGAGTATTGAGAGTACCACCAAAGAAGGAAATACCATAGGAGTAGAGATGAGCGATGTTCGATTCGAAATGTTTGCCAATCTCAGATTCGACCTGTTTTGGGCGGTGTTCGAGTGATTCGTCGATTTCGAACAATTTGCATCAAATTCGGAAGTTCTAGGTTATGTTTGAAAACGATTCGACTCCCCCAGCATATATACAGGCTTCCCCCGTAGGTATACAGGCAGAGCGGCCGGTTACGTGGTGCCGCTCATTTGCTATTCATGATATGCACTGCATCCTCCCGTCCATCAGCGGGGGGGATGCAGTGCATATCCCGTAATACAGGCTCTCCCCGTACCGTAGTTATACAGGCTCCCCCAGCATATATAGGCTCCATCGTAGGTATACAGGCCCCCCTCACAGTTTTGCGGGCCCCCTCCCCTCACAGTATGCCCCTCGCAGTGTTCCCCTCTGCTCCCCCGTTCTCCTATGTGCTCCCCTGTGTCTCTCCTCTGCTCCCTCTCTCCTCCTCCTCCTCCATTCTTCTCACCTGTCCTCGCTCCTGCACGTCCCGTACGCTCCCGGGTCCGGTCTCTCCAGCGTCTCCTGTGATGTGCTGCCAGGACCTCACGTGATGTCATATTCACATCACAGCCGGTTACCTAGTAACCGGCAGTAATTACACTGCCGGTTACTGGTTAATGGCTGTCATGTGATTATGACATCATGCCAGGTCCTGTAAACAGAGGAGAGGTGAGGATGACCTGCTTTGTAATTTTTAACCCCTGCACTCCAGAGGAGTGCATGAATGGATGGGTGTGTATGTATGTATGTGTGTATGTATTTATGTATGTGTGTGTATGTGTGTATGTATGTGTGTGTATGTATGTCTGTGTATGTGTGTATGTATGTATGTGTGTATGTATGTGTGTGTATGTGTGTGTGTATATATGTGTGTATGTATGTGTGTATGTATGTATGTGTATGTGTGTGTGTATGTGTGTGTATGTATGTGTGTGTATATGTATGTATGTGAGTGTATGTATTTATGTATGTGTGTGTGTGTATGTATGTATGTGTGTATGTATGTGTGTGTGTATATGTGTGTATGTATGTATGTATGTATGTGTGTGTATGTGTGCATGTATGGATGGATGGATGGATGGATTCATGGATGGATGGGTGTGAGTGTGCGTGGATGTGTGCGTGCGTGAATGTGTGCGTGCGTGGATGTAAGCGTGCGTGGATGTGAGCGTGCGTGAATGTGTGCGTGCGTGGATGTGAGCATGCGTGGATGTGAGCGTGTGTGGATGTGTGCGTGCGTGGATGTATGACACCGGGACGGGGGAGCAGAGGGGAGCACTGCGAGGGGCATACCTTGTTTCCCCGAAAGTAAGCCCCCCCCCCCCGATTGTAAGGCCGCCTAGGGGTAAAGGGGGGGCCTGCTAATGTAAGGCCTCCCCCGAATATAAGGCCTTACAACCGGGGGGGGGCTAATGTAAGGCCCCCCTGCTGCTGCTTACATCTTACCCTCCAGCGTCTTTTTGCAGCAGCCAGCGCGTCAGTCCTCCGGTCCCGTCTTCAGCTGTTTCCCGGATCATGTGACCGGCCGGTCGCACTAGCGATGATGTCATGCGCTGCGACGGGTCACATGATCCGGGAAACAGCTGAAGACGGGAACGGAGGACCGACGCGCTGGCTGCTGCAAGAAGACGCTGGAGGGTAAGATGTAAGCAGCAGCAGGGGGGCCTCAGAGCTGGGGGGGGCAGTGTGCCAGCAGGAGGGGGGCTGTATACCAAACTGCTGGGCTGTATACCACACTGCTGGGCTGTATACCACACTGCTGAGCTGTATACCACACTGCTGGGCTGTATACCACACTGCTGAGCTGTATACCACACTGCTGGGCTGTATACCACACTGCTGGGCTGTATACCACACTGCTGGGCTGTATACCACACTGCTGGGGTGTATACCACACTGCTGGGCTGTATACCCCACTGCTGAGCTGTATACCACACTGCTGGGCTGTATACCACACTGCTGGGCTGTATACCACACTGCTGAGCTGTATACCACACTGCTGGGCTGTATACCACACTGCTGGGCTGTATACCACACTGCTGGCCTGTATACCACACTGCTGGGATAGATACCACACTGCTGAGCTGTATACCACACTGCTGGGCTGTATACCACAATGCTGAGCTGTATACCACACTGCTGGGCTGTATACCACACTGCCGAGCTGTATACCACACTGCTGGGCTGTGTACCACACTGCTGGGGGCTGTATACCTGTGCTGGGGGCTGTATACCGGGGTGGCGGTCCGCTGTATTTCCCACCCTCGGCTTATACATGACTATATACGGTGTGTGTGTGTGTGTGTGTATGTGAGTAGGCTGGGGCTGCCAATATAAGATTCCCCCCGAAAGTAAGACAGGGGGCCACTTTTGGCCCCCAAAAAAATGTAAGACAGGGTCTTACTTTCGGGGAAACACGGTACTGTGAGGGGGGGGTGCAAAACTGTGAGGGGGGCCTGTATACCTATGATGGAGCCTGTATATATGCCTCGGGAGCCTGTATAACTACGGTACGGGGAGAGCCTGTATTACGGGATATGCACTGCATCCCCCCGCTGATGGACGGGAGGATGCAGTGCATATCATGAATAGCAAATGAGCGGCACCACGTGACCTCCCGCTCTGATTTCAGCCTCCCCAGCCACCTCCAGCCCTCGATATCGGCCCCCACCTGCCAGCTGCCAGTAGTTTGGCAGCTTTTGGAGCCCTTTGAGGGTGTTTTCTATGCGTTTTTTGTAGCCTGCCATTGATTTCAATGGGGTTCGAGTTGTTCGTCGAACATTCGACGAACAAATCACTAATTCGACGAATCGAATCGAATTAGAACACTAGGGGGGTGGCTCATCTCTACATAGGAGTAAGGAACCCCTAAGGGGGTCTCGACGACACTGTCTCGGTTCTAGAAAAACTGCTGAAACCGGAGATTGGCAGAGGGAAGCACCAGGCGGCCTGGTTGAAACGTTACAGTAAAGGTACAGAACTCCAACAGACGTGTGTAAGATTTTTCTTAGCAGCGACCACCGGCTGCAAAGACTGCATGACATTCAGAGGTGCCGATGACCCAATGAACACTGACCAATGGCACTGAACTGACCTTCCTACTTACTGCCCTGGGGAACCGCACAGCCTGTGAGGAGCGAAACTAAGCTGTCGGTCATCGTCCCCAGAGGTTCTGCAGCAGCAGCGGCCACACATAGCCTCACACCGCATGTTGCATCAGGAATACCCCTTTTCCTTCCATCCCCCCTGTCATCTGAAGTTTTAATTGACACCTCCAGGGTCACAGAGCCGGGTAGCCACCTTGACATCCCCCAAAAAGAACCATAAGAACTGGCCCGGTAACAAGTACCCCACGGCCCTGGAGTGGGAGTGTCGCAGAGACCCCTATGAGGAAGATGAACATGCATATGCACTTTCCTGAGATGGCTTCTGACAGTTTGAGCAGAAATTCTTTAGTTATGCAAACTGATTGTTGCAGCAGCTGTCTGGGTGGCTGTTCTCAGATGATATTGGAGGTGAAGCGGCTGGATGTGGTGGTCCTGGGTTTGTTTAGTTACACGTGGTCTGTGGTTTTGAGGCTAGTTGGATGTAACTCCACATTCTCTCAAATGCCTCTGGAGATGACTTATGGTAGAGAAATGAACATTCAATTCACGGACATCTCTGGTGGACATTCCTGCAGTCAGCATGCCAATTGCACGCTCCCTCAAAGCTTGTGACATCTGTGGTGTTTTGCCATGTGATAAAACTGCATATTTTACAGTGGCCTTTTACTGTGTACAGCCTAAGGCACACCTGTGCAATTATTATGCTGTCTAATCAGCATCTTGATATGCAACATCTGTAAGGTGAATGAATTATTTTGGCAAAGGAGAAGTGCTCACTAACGTAGATTTAAACAAGTTTGTGAACACTATTTGAGAGAAAAAAGGCCTTTTGTGCTCATAGAAAAAGTGTCAGAACTTTAGAACTTTGTGTTCTGCTCATTAAAAATGGGAACAACAACAAAAAGTGTTGCATGTACATTTTTGTTCAATATATATATATAGCCTTCCCTCTCTATGAGTAACTGGGCATATACACCGGGTGCGCACATGCCCAATTACTGATGCGGCATTGTGGGCGGCGTTGAGGTTTGGTGACGGTGAAGAGCGGCGGGAGTAGCGGCAACAATGTGTCCATTGGTTACGGGTGGCAATGAGTTCGGATTTTTGTGGCACTGCTGGTGGTAGTTTGCAATGGGCCACTACCACTAGCATGCGCCATATTTGCACACCCATCACTTGGGTGTACAAATATGCCTGCCACTAGTGCGTGATAGGAGGACAGCGTGATGGGAGAAGTGGATGACAGATGCCACAAGGTATATATTAGACTTTATATTTATGTTATGTATGTAATATGTTAGATTTATATTTATTTGTATATACAGTGTGTGTGTGTGTGTATATATATATATGTATATATAGATTAGTATATTGGTGCAGCACAGCTCCCACACGTCACGCTCGTCACGCCCACAATGCCACCTCAGTAATTGGGCATGTGCGTACTCGGCGTCTATGCCCAGTTACTCATGTCACCGCCATCTTTGGACACCTGAGTGTCCAAAGATGGCGGCGGCCATAGTAACTGCGCCTGCACATACCTAGAAACCAGCGTTCACTGCACAGGGGGGAGACAAAGTACAGGGGGGACAGAGAGCACAGGGGGAGAGAGTGCACAGGAAAGAGACAAAGCACGGGGAAGGAGATACAGCACACGGGGGAGAGAGAGACAGTACAAGGGGAGAGACAGCACAGGGGAGAATAGAGAGCACAGGAAAGAGACAGAATGGGGGAGAGAGAGTGAACAGGGGGGTGACGAAGTGCATAGAAGAGAGAAAAAGCACAGGGGGGAGAGCGCATGGGGCGGAGAAACCATAGAGGGGAGAGAGCACAGGTGGGCAGAGACAGCACACAGGGGGAGAGACAACCCAAGGGGAAGAGAGAGCGCACAGGAGGGAGAGACGACACAAGGAAAGATAGAGCGCTCATGGGGAGAGAGCTGATAGTGTGGAGAGACAGCACACAAGAGAAAGAGAGCGCACTGGGGAAGAGAGAGTGCACAAGTTGCAGAGACAGTTTAATTTTATAATTGTCATGCTTGGGAGGTAAGGAAATCAGGTAACAAGTAGGTGAATTGGGCAAAAGGGGGTCAGGAGAGCCTGATATGACCCTGATGCTGGGGTCCCTGGCTCGCCCTGATCTCAGAAGTACATCTGATGGTGAGGAGTTCTGAGCCGCCACCCTGTCCCCTAAAACTCCTGATTAGCCCTAGGCTGAGGGCCCCTACTTCCACCACGGGTCAGGAATCACAGCTTCTCCCAAGGAAAGACTTTAGACCAACAGCTAAGCATCAGCACTGCACCAAGACCTAGAGCACATAGCTATCAGCAGCACCTGACAGAAGAGAGGGAAGGCTATTTAAAGCCAGGAGAAGGGGATTCCAGGTGATTCACACATTAACTCCTGAACCAGCAATTGAACATAATAGTGACTGCAGTTCTGGATCACACCACAAGAGGCAAGGACCTTCACAACTATCAACCATGCAGCTCTTAAAGACAAACAACATACACAGCAGCATCCAGCAATGTCAGCGCCATGTAAGCGCATGACCATAATCTTTACATGAAATTTAATTTATGGCTATTTGTTGTCAAAACGATATTACCATTTCATCTTATAAGGGTATGGCTCCCTTATGATATAAAATCAGAGTATTTCTTGCTGCATAGTTGCATGCAAAAAAGTAGCTGCATAGTACAGCAGTATTGTGAATAACAGTTCCCTTAATATCATATACAGGCTACAGAAAAATCTGTAAAGTAAAATGACCAGCGCTGCACATTAGAAATCCGCATCATGTTATTATATGTAGATGTAGCAGATTTAACCCTTCAAAAGGTAAATGGCTTGCACTGCATCCTTGCAGCACTGGGGTCCTAGATTTAAATTCCCCAAGGACAACATCTGCAAGGAGTTTGTATATTCTCCTGTGTTTGTGCGGGTTTCCTCCGGGTTCTCTCGCTTCCTCCAAGACTCCAAAGACATACTGATAAGATGTTTAGATTGTGAGCCGCAATGGGGACAGTATTACTGATGTATGTAAAGCGCTGTAGAATTATTAGTGCTATATAAGTGAATAAATATCATTATATATCATAGAAAATCTGATGCATTTTGCAACAAAATCCACAACTGGATAGGGTTCAGTTGGATTCACAAGCCTTTGTGTCTATGGAGCTTGCATAAAAGCTTTTAATAATATACAAGTTAATTGGCATTTATTATTTCAAGAAATCTGCTTGTGGAAAAGGATCCTTGCGCCAATGATTTTTTACAGTGCCCAGACCATACATTTCTTTGTGTCTTACTACTATATTTATTATGTTTACTATATTTATATACTATATAAATATATCTGTAGGATTGAAACAAAATACAAGAATGACTTTGTTTGTCCTATGTAAATATACATTGGTGCTTTAAAGTTAGCAAACGCTTCAGAATTTTCCATATTTCTGCATAACTTTGACGTAAAACTACATCAGATCTTCACACAAGTCCTAAAAGAAGATAGAGAGAACCAAATCAAACAAATTATTCAAAATATTTTTTATACTGGAAAATCATCTAATATCACATGTGTATGAGTTGCAAAAGTATGTAACCTTTTAGGATTAGCAATCAATGGCATGACAATCAGGTCTGAGTGGGTAACCTGTTTTACTCAACTTAAGATCTCAGCGACCTTTGATGTATATTTTCATCACAGGTCACTAAGGCCGGCTTCACACTGCGTGTGTGATCCGATCCGTGGCTGTCCGCTTGAGGCAGACAGCCCCGGACCGGATCAACACACAGGACTGGGGGGCTATTATGCTCTCCGGTCCTGTGTGCAGCACACACGGCTGCAGCCGCTGACAGGTCAGGACCGCGGCGCCCGCAGTCCTCACCTATCAGCAGCAGGAACTGCGTGCGCTGCACACAGGACCGGAGGGCATAATAGCCCCCCAGTCCTGTGTGCTGATCCGATCCGCGGCTGTCTGCCTCAAGCGGACAGCCACGGATCGGATCACACTCGCAGTGTGAAGCCGGCCTAAGCAAAGTATAAAGTCAGCTCAAGAACTAAAGGCCCCATCTCACACTACTATATCGGTAACAATATCATTAGCACATCACAGGTTTTCAGTCGTTCTAACGACGTCGTAACAACGTCATTCAGTGTGACATGTACAAACAATCAACGAAAATCGGGCTGATAGTTGATGGGAGGCTGGTGAATCGGACCTTAAAGCGAACCTGTCACCCCCTCCAGGCATCTAAAGATAACATAGCCACCTTCTGCAGCACTAAGGCTGCATTCTGAGAAGGTGTCTATAGCATTTATGCTCCCTTGATTCACTGAAATAAAAACTTTTATAAAATCTGTTTCAAACCAGATCCAAGACCGGGAGGCGGGCTTTTCAAGTGTCTGTCTCCCTCCTCTGTGGTTTCAGTCATCCCTCTCTGCTCTCTGTGCACCGCCTCCAGGGCCATCTCCCTGCATTACAGAGCTTTGTCAGCTCTGCTACAACATAGAGTTGCTGGTATAGGAGACCCCACAGTAGTAAATCTAGCAGGAGGATCGTGAGCAGAACAGCAGACAAAGCACTGCCTGCTACGTAGCAGCCCTTGAGCTGAGCAGTTTTCACTTTCAGTTTCTTGTACCCAGCAGCATTGCTCCGTCCTCAGCCCCTGATCTAAAGCACAAACTCAACTCTGCTGCACTGCTGACAGCTCAGCTCAAGGCTGCTATGTAGCAGGCAGTGCTTTGTCTGCTCAGGGTCCTCCTGCAAGATTTACTACTGTGGGGTCTCCTATAACAGCAGCTCTATGTTGTAGCAGAGCTGACAAAGCTCTGTAATGCAGGGAGGTGGCCCTGGAGGAGGTGCACAGAGAGCAGAGAGGGATGACTGACACCACAGAGGAAGGAGATAGACGCTTGAAAACCCGCCTCCCGGTCTTGGGTCTGGTTTGAAACAGATTTTATATAAGTCTTTATTTCAGTGAATCAAGGGAGCATAAATGCTATAGACACCTTGTCAGAATGCAGCCTTAGTGCTGCAGAAGGTGGCTATGTTATTTTTAGATGCCTGGAGGGGGTGACAGGTTCGCTTTAAACCAAACGATGAGCGTTCGTTGAACCTGCAACATGGGTGTGTGTGACACTTTGATAACGATGTCGTTAACGACCTCGCCTATTGAGAACTGATGGACGTAGGTGAGCTAACGACCACAAGTATCGTTTGCTTGTTGCGGGATCGTTGCTGCGTCGTTAACGAGATCCATACGTGTGACATTTCAGTAGCGATCATTCAACGTCGTTTTTGCAATCTAGTTCAAGTCGGATCGTTGGTTGGTTCGCCGACACATTGAAGCGTGAGACGGGGCCTTTAGTCTGTTTCATTCCAGGCAAATTCTGGTTATATAAGGCCGGATTTATATTGAGTGTAAGGGCTGCTTTACACGTCGCAATATCATTCCGATATTGCATACGATCTCACGAGAGCGCGCACATTTTTAGAACTTGTCCAAGATCGCTTAGTAGATGTCACACAGGGAGATATCGGCAGCCAACGCAACTACTATGGTGTACGCCCCTTCTTTGCACTGGGTATGAGCAACTCAGGGAACGACCATTTAACATTGGAGTGAATAGGGGAAGTTGCGCTCCAAATCGTAGTTGCGCTGCCACACAGAACAATCCTGCCACATCGCCTATACAATATCGTACGATTGAAGTGATTGCACAATCTTCATGCAATATCGTAGTTAGGTTGTTTTCGCGTCGCATTGCCCATTTACACGCCACAACGCACGATTGATATCAACTGCAATGGCCACACCACGTGACTTTTTATCGATTTTGCGTTGCAATATCGCGACGTGTAAAGCGGCCCATAGCCTCAAATCTCTAGCACTGTCAGGGCTTCCATATAAATCCTTCATGGGGCCATTCACTTTAATGAGGCAGATCAAATTACTGTATGCTTTGTCTGGCCTCCATTGCATCAGTGTCCGCTTTTCTGATACAATCACAAAAGTGTGGTTTTGTTCATTGTTAGCCTAATCAGAGTCAGAATTGATGTGCCAATAATAGTAATCGCTGATATGGAGGAGTTGCAATTCTCACCTAGCTAATGAAGGAAGCGGGTCCACTGTCAGGGACACCAATCCTCTTTACCAAATTATCATGTCTCTTGACAATGATGATTTATCAGAAAGTCAAACCAGTACATCCACTTGCTGGAGCTCTTTCACGAATAAGAAATATTATTTGGTCTTACTTCGGGAAGGGGTTAAAGGAATAAGAAATATAAGGCCTTGTTGACATGTCAGTATTTGGTCAGTATTCTGGTTCAGTGTAGGTATGTCAAAATGAGAAGTGGAACCTACAGACAAGGGATAAATATTTTACACCTACTCTGTATTTTAGAACCATTCATGGTTTAGGCTTACAAATACTGATGATATACTAACTATAATTTACAAAAATAGGAAGAACGAGGCATGCAAAAAGCAGGGACAATCACGGATTATATGTAAACACTTTTTATTATTACAAAAACACTAAGGCCAGCTTCACACCATTCTTTTCAGCTGTCAGAGACATACTGATAGGATATTTAGATTGTGAGCACCAATAGGGACAGTGTTGCAAATTTATGTAAAGCGCTATGGAATTAATAGCACTATATAAATGAATAAATATTATTATTATTATTTATTATTATTATTATTGAGAGAGAGTAAGCATTGAAATGTGTGGATGTCGGTTCAATTTAGCTGAATCAATGCCACAGGATCCTGTGAGAATCGTAATGGGGGAACCTTATGGGCAGGAAAACTAAAGGTGTGCAACAAGTATTAATTAACATATATTGAAAATACAGAATTCCTTAATGCATATACTGAAAAAGAATTAAATTACTAAAAATGCGAAAGGGGGAAAAAATAAAAAATATTTTATATTACAAAACTAATAAGATTAAAAGGAAAAAGAAAAGGATATACAGTGCCTTGTGAAAGTATTTGGCCCCTTGAACTTTTCAACCTTTGCCACATTTCATGCTTCAAACATAATGATATAATTTCAAATTTTTTTTTTTTGAAGAATCAAGAACGAGTGGGACACAATCGTTAAGTGGAGCGAAATTTATTGGATATTTTAAACTTTTTTAACAAATAAAAAACTGAAAAGTGGGGCGTGCAATATTATTCGGCCCCCTTGAGTTAATACTTTGTAGCGCCACCTTTTTCTGCGATTATAGCTGCAAGTCGCTTGGGGTATGTCTCTATCAGTTTTGCACATCGAGAGACTGAAATTCTTGCCCATTCATCCTTGCAAAACAGCTGGAGCTCAGTGAGGTTGGATGGAGAGCGTTTGTGAACAGCAGTTTTCAGCTCTTTCCACAGATTCTCGCTTGGATTCAGGTCTGGACTGTGACTTGGCCATTCTAACACCTGGATACGTTTATTTTTGAACCATTCCATTGTAGATTTTGCTTTATGTTTAGGATCATTGATTTCTTGGAAGATAAATCCCGTCCCAGTCTCAGGTCTTTTGCAGACTCCAACAGGTATTCTTCTAGAATGGTCCTGTATTTGGCTCCATCCATCTTCTCATCAATTTTAACCATCTTCCCTGTCCCTGCTGAAGAAAAGCAGGCCCAAACCATGATGCTGCCACCACCATGTTTGACAGTGGGGATGGTGTTTTGAGGGTGATGAGCTGTGTTGCTTTTACGTCAAACATTTAGTTTTCCATTGTGGCCAAAAAGTTTGATTTTGGTTTCATCTGACCAGAGCACCTTATTCCACATGTTTGGTGGCTCCCAGGTGGCTTGTGGCAAACTTCAAACGAGATGTTTCATGGATATCTTTGAGAAATGGCTTTCTTCTCGCCACTCTTCCATAAAGGCCAGATTTGTGCAGTGTACGACTGATTGTTGTCCCATGGAGAGACTCTCCCACCTCAGCTGTAGATCTCTGCAGTTCATCCAGAGTGATCATGGGCCTTTTGGCTGCATTTCTGTTCAGTCTTCTCCTTGTTCGAGATGAAAGTTTAGAGGCCGGGTCTTGGTAGATTTGCAGTGGTCTGATACTCCTTCCATTTCAATATGATCGCTTGCACAGTGCTCCTTGAGATGTTTAAAACCTGGGAAATCTTTTTCTATCCAAATCCGGCTTTAAACGTCACCACGACAGTATCTCAGACCTGCCTGGTGTGTTCCTTGGTCTTCATGATGCTCTCTGCACTTGAAACAGAACCCTGAGACTATCACAGAGCAGGTCCATTTATACGGAGACCTGATTACACACAAGTGGATTCTATTTATCATTACCAATCATTTAGGACAACATTGGATCATTCAGAGATCCTCACTGAACTTCTGGAGTGAATTTGCTACACTGAAAGTAAAGGGGCCGAATAATATTGCACGCCCCACTTTTCAGTTTTTTATTTGTTAAAAAAGTTTAAAATATCCAATAAATTTCGTTCCACTTCACGATTGTGTCCCACTTGTTGTTTCTTCACAAAAAAATTAAAATTTCTATCTTTATGTTTGAAGCCTGAAATGTGGCAAAAGGTTGAAAAGTTCAATTAGGCCAAATACTTTCACAAGGCACTGTATATAAAGAAAATAGAAGGAAATTGTGGAATGGATTCTGAAAAAATTGTAACAAATTATTATTGTTAGTTGCTAGATACTAAAAAATCAATTAAACAAGGGAAATTAAAGAATGATGAATAATGATGAAAAATAAAATGTGAAAATTGAAAATAAAAAATATATACAACTAGAAAAATATTGAAAAAGGAAAATTAGAAAACAAATAAAAAATTCATGTAGAAGAGAAAATAGTGAAAAAAATCTAAGACCTAAATGAAATAAAAAATTAAATTAAAATAAATAAAAGCACAAAATAAGAAAAAGAATGAAAAATAATTATGAAAAAACATCATGAAAAATAGTGATTAAAAATAGTAAAAGACAAATAAAAACAAAAGTGCATGTAAAAATAAAATTAAAAATAAAAACAAGTAAGAATAAAAAAATAAATAAGAATAAGAAAATTAGGAAAAGTAGGAAAAATAAACAATACATCTTTTTTTTTAGAAATGTTGCCATAAATAATAAATGCACAGACAGTAAATTAAAAATTAAACCAATACAGGGTCTAGAATAATAATGCTGCAACATTTGTAGCGTGATCGGAAATTATATACTAAATGATATTATCAAATTCCTATAACAGTTTGAGAACAATTTTTCATTTATAACTAAGTAAACAATAAAAAAAAACAAACCAAAAATTACTGACATGTAAGTAAGGCCTGAGGAGAAGATTTTTGCTTTTCTATGTTGTTTGATCCTCTTGCTTTGACTCAGTGGCATTACAAACACATACAGTTAGGGCCAGAAATATTTGGACAGTGACAAAAGTTTTGTTATTTTAGCTGTTTACAAAAACATGTTAAGAAATATTATATATAATATGGGCTGAAAGTGCACACTCCCAGCTGCAATATGAGAGTTTCCACATCCAAATCGGAGAAAGGGTTTAGGAATCATAGCTCTGTAATGCATAGCCTCCTCTTTTTCAAGGGGCCAAAAGTAATTGGACAATGGACTCTAAGGGCTGCAATTAACTCTGAAGGCGTCCACGGGAACTCAAAAAGGCCTGGGCATCCACGGATGACAACAGTGGTGGATGATCGCCGCATACTTTATTTGGTGAAGAAGAACCCGTTCACAACATCAACTGAAGTCCAGAACACTCTCAGTGAAGTAGGTGTATCTGTCTCTAAGTCAACAGTAAAGAGAAGACTCCATGACAGTAAATACAAAGGGTTCACATCTAGATGCAAACCATTCATCAATTCCAAAAATAGACAGGCCAGAGTTAAATTTGCTGAAAAACACCTCAAGAAGCCAGCTCAGTTCTGGAAAAGTATTCTATGGACAGATGAGACAAAGATCAACCTGTACCAGAATGATGGGAAGAAAAAAGTTTGGAGAAGAAAGGGAACGGCACATGATCCAAGGCACACCACATCCTCTGTAAAACATGGTGGAGGCAACGTGATGGCATGGGCATGCATGGCTTTCAATGGTACTGGGTCACTTGTGTTTATTGATGACATAACAGCAGACAAGAGTAGCCAGATGAATTCTGAAGTGTACCGGGATATACTTTCAGCCCAGATTCAGCCAAATGCTGCAAAGTTGATTGGACGGCGCTTCATAGTACAGATGGACAATGACCCCAAGCATACAGCCAAAGCTACCCAGGAGTTCATGAGTGCAAAAAAGTGGAACATACTGCAATGGCCAAGTCAATCACCAGATCTTAACCCAATTGAGCATGCATTTCACTTGCTCAAATCCAGACTTAAGACGGAAAGACCCACAAACAAGCAAGACCTGAAGGCTGCGGCTGTAAAGGCCTGGCAAAGCATTAAGAAGGAGGAAACCCAGCGTTTGGTGATGTCCATGGGTTCCAGACTTAAGGCAGTGATTGCCTCCAAAGGATTCGCAACAAAATATTGAAAATAAAAATAATTTGTTTGGGTTATGTTTATTTGTCCAATTACTTTTGACCTCCTAAAATGTGGAGTGTTTGTAAAGAAATGTGTACAATTCCTACATTTTCCTACATTTTCTATCAGATATTTTTGTTCAACCCTTCAAATTAAACGTTACAATCTGCACTTGAATTCTGTTGTAGAGGTTTCATTTCAAATCCAATGTGGCGGCATGCAGAGCCCAACTTGCGAAAATTGTGTCACTGTCCAAATATTTCTGGCCCTAACTGTATAAATCAACTCAGAATATACAGGCAACAAGCTGAAACCTATGAGGCAACAGAGCTGCTAATGCAAGGGGATACACAGACAGAAGGTGGCCTCTGTGTAAGGGCAGTATATGGGCCATTTCTGGTCCAATAGTTCATCCTTTTTGTGTCTGTGACAGACTTTTCTTGCTGCTTTAGCCCTGTGCCCATGGTGTTTGATGTTTTTTTTTGTTGCAGAATCTGAGAATCTGCATAAACATCTGTATGTCTATCCTGAAGCCAGCAAAGTCTATGACAGTTTAAAAGTGCTGTGCCAACATTGCTTTTTTTTTCCCTTGCAGATTCAGGTGCAAAAAAAAAAGAAATCTGAATCACATGTGCAAGGAAAAAAAAAGCAATGTGGGCACAGCACTTCTAAACTGTCATAGACTTTGCTGGCTTCAGGATAGACATCCAGATTCTCAAAATCTGCGTAACAAAAAAACATAAAACAATGCACCGTGGGCACAGGCCCATAGAGGTTGAAATACGTTCCCTTATCCACTGGGTCCCTATGCAGCTGGACAGCACCGATGGGATGTCTGGCCCTGCATAAATCCTTCATTCCTGTAAAATGCATAATAAGAAATGAATGTCTCGCATGGATTTATGTCTTTCTATATTAATTGAAGAATTTTCAGGTCTCGAACCAACCACTAATCAAAGGACAATAAAACTATCTGTGCCTCTTATCTCGGAACTCTGATTTTACTTCCTCAGCTGTTCTCTCCTTCCCAAGACTGACTACTATTCTCTGCTTCTTGTCACCTGTCGTATTTACTGCATTATCCCACCCTGTATTTGTATATATGTGTGTACAGTCAGAATTTGTATCATTATTAGCCTAATGAAGAGGCCATAGTGTCTCAAAAGCTTGCTTTGCTTTTTCTTACCATCTTTTCAGATAGCCATTAAAAGGTATCAACCACTGAGAACTCTCAGATTCCAATATTTTTCTATCTACTCGCCAACAAGGTACAAATATTTTTTACCTTATAAGGCTGAAACATCCTTAGCCTCAATGTGTGTCCACATGGTATAAGTGAGTGAAACTTCACCCATCCATTTGTGATATGTCAATGGCCATCATTTATTGCCACCATTGGTCTTCTGTGGGTATTTTTGGACTGTATGTGGCCCTATACGTAGGGATATAAAACCTGTGCGGAAAAATAGTGGAACAGCTGTTCCTATAGAAAGTGGATGTATAGAAAATGTTCTGAAATGTAATTTACTGAACAAATTTACAACATAGCACTAGGTGAGTATTTTAGAGTCTTGGGTACTCATGGTCCGTAATCCTTGCACTTACCAAATGTAAGATTATTTATTCAAACCACCCAAAGGGGTAGAAGGCCCTCCAAACTAAAGATTACTTCAAACAATGATTCAATAGGAGTAAGGCCAAATCAATTGCAATATAATTTATTAAAAATACAAAACAAAACACTGTGAAAAATGACAATGTCAAATGGTACGCAGTAGGAAGACCACATGAAACAAGGACCATCAGCTTAATCAACAGGTATCCCAAACCACAAGTGGATTTACAATTAATACATGCCCCAAAACTGGGTACATCAGTATACCAAAGGTAAGGAGTCAGTGTAAGTTACAATCATGGGTCCATATTACCTTACTGCGACCGCCCCCTGACGCGTTTCGCACCAGCTTCTTCACAAGCTGGTGCGAAACGCGTCAGGGGGCGGTCGCAGTAAGGTAATATGGACCCATGATTGTAACTTACACTGACTCCTTACCTTTGGTATACTGATGTACCCAGTTTTGGGGCATGTATTAATTGTAAATCCACTTGTGGTTTGGGATACCTGTTGATTAAGCTGATGGTCCTTGTTTCATGTGGTCTTCCTACTGCGTACCATTTGACATTGTCATTTACACAGTGTTTTGTTTTGTATTTTTAATAAATGATATTGCAATTGATTTGGCCTTACTCCTATTGAATCATTGTTTGAAGTAATCAAATGTAAGATTAGCTGACTCAATAGGTAATATGCTACACATAACTGTAGGTGACTTAATTTTCAAGCACAGCAAGTTATCATGAGCATTTAGCAACTATATATCACAAAGTTGTTTATGCTTTATTTACAATAATATATGTACTTTCCATGGAAACATGCTAAATTTCTATATAGCTATATGAAAGCTCACAGAACAGCTGCTAGCTATTTATCTCTGCATCTATTTATTCTTCTCAATTCTTCTTGATTTTATATGATACAGCATATATTTTTAAAATGTTTTAGACTACTTTGATCATGCAACTTGATAATTCTCGTCATGTATAATTGTGCACAATGGCATAACTATAGTCAGATGGGCCCCAGTGCAAAATCTGGACTTAAGGTCTAACTTGCATGTTGGTCATATGTATGGGCCCTTCTAACATGCGAAATACTATAATGACATATGTGTTGCATCCCCCTAACCAATAATGTAATGAGGCCCTCATGTGGCTCCCCTGTGGACTGGTCGCCACAGTGATTCTGCACCTACTCCATAGGTGTGGTGACACCATTCCCAAGTAACATAGTAACATAGTTTTTAAGGTTGAAGGAAGACTTTAAGTCCATCTAGTTCAACCCATAGCCTAACATGTTGATCCAGAGGAAGGCAAAAAAAAAAACCATGTGGCAACACTAAGCTCCACATTGGGGAAAAAAATTCCTTCCTGACTCCAGATACGGCAATCAGACTAGTTCCCTGGATCAACGCCCAATCAAAGGATCTAGTATATATAACTGGTAATATTATAGTTTTCAAAAAAGGCATCAAGGCCCTTCTTAAATGTTAGTAGTGACTCACTCATTACAACATCATGTGGCAGAGAGTTCCATAGTCTCACTGCTCTTACAGTAAAGAATCTGCGTCTGTGATTAAGATTAAACCTTCTTTCCTCCAGACGTAGAGGATGCCCCCTTGTCCCAGTCTCAGGCCTAAGAGTAAAAAGATCATTAAAAAGGTCTCTGTACTGTCCCCTCATACATTTATACATTATTGTAAGATCACCTCTAAGCCTTCGTTTTTCCAAGCTAAATAACCCCAAGTTTAATAACCTGTCTTGGTATTGCAGACCCCTCAGTCCTCTAATGACTTTTGTCATTCTTCTCTGGACCCACTCTAGTTCAGCTATGTCTTTCTTATACACCGGAGACCAGAATTGTACACAGTATTCTAAGTGTGGTCGCACTAGTGACTAGTGAGAAGGTTCACAAACCCGAGACACATAGTTTGCACACAACATCATCCCAATGCTGTGCTAGTGCATGCAGGCGGACCCTATAGAGAGGGAGGGCCCCATCTTCTGGTCAGGAGGAGGGGAGAGCAGTTAGTGGAGGGAGAACGAGAGAGGAGATTGAGAGGAGGAAGGCATCCTAGGGGACATGGGAGTGGGAGATCCACCCGTGAGACCCGAATCCGGCCCGACCCAAGTCAGACGGAGGAACTGGTTGACGGAGGGAACCGGCCCCAATCTAGTTTGGTACCCCAGGTCCCGACCAGGAAAACTGGAGGCCACTGTCTCTGCAGGAGCAGTGGCCACAAACCATGGTTAATTCACAGGACATTGGCTATGACTAGGGCCAGGGGATGTGCTGCTGCAGTCACCCGACAAGGCCCGCAGCCATCAGCCTGGGACCCTGTTTACGAAGGCGCAGGGCAGGCGAGGTGAAAATCCAGCGCGAGGAGAGAGCAACCTGGGAAGGCCCATGAATGGTGTCTCGGCTTTGCAACCCTGATCTACTGGGGACTAACCTAGCTACACTTTGGAGGAGCACAGCACCCGGCTGGGTGACCTTGCCCAATCAGCAAGTAAAAGGTAAAGAACTTCACGAACTGTGTGTGTCTGCTCCTTTCACGCACTGTGGCCCTCTATATCACCAGAATCCCGTCCCTGCAAAAGACTATTCCATCTGTCCTGGGGTTCCGCTCCACCTGTGGGGAGCGATACCATCCTGGCCGCATCACCATCTGCCCCAGCGGACTTAATCTGCAGCGTCAGCCATCAATATAATGAGGAAAAGCTGGCACCTTTTTCTGATGAAAAATGTTTTACTTTATTTTGTAAATCACAACATGAAGATTAAAATGCATCTAGGTGGCTAAGACATGCCTCGTCAGATGCGTTTTGATTAACAAAATCTTTATCAATGACGTGGTCATTGATAAAGATTTCTTAATCGAAACGCGTCTGACGGGGCATGTCTTAGACACCTAGATGCATTTTAATCTTCATGTTGTGATTTACAAAATAAAGTAAAACATTTTTCATCGGAAAAAGGTGCCAGCTTTTCCTCATTATATTCCTGACTTGGGCGGTGGCCGTCCGCCAGCTGAAGCACCTGACAGGATCTTCTGAGAAGGAGGGGTGAGCTTATTCCCATTCTCTGGTCCCACTGAATCTAGCGTCAGCCATCCCTGGCTGAACATCACAGGAGGCGTCATGAACCTTTCCCTGTAAATATTCCCATTTAGTGCACGCCCAGAGTTACAGAGCCAGGTTACTGCCACTATAATCCCCAAAGAACTGAACGGCCAAGTCCCAAGTACCTCACGGCCCTGGAGTACGCTGTATTTTGGCTTCATGAACAGGATAGCCCCCTCCCCGCTAACACTGGGTACCGTGCAACTAAAAGACTGTGTGTTGGAAAAACTGTACTTTGCAAACTTGAGTAATGGTGGCAGCCATACACTAACGCCATGTGCTGGCCAGGAGGTGTGCCGCAGCCTCCTGTCGTGGGATGAGCCAGCACAGAGTCCACCCCCTGTGTCCATGGAGAGACAAGGGGACTTGCGAAAAACTTGGCTGCTCCGCTCCGCCCCCTGGTGTGGCCGACAGCAGAGAGAGCGGGAAATGCCCATGACAGGGTGGAGAAGAATGAGAGCACACCAAGGAGATTACTGCGCAGGGACTGAGGAGCGCGATGGCAGAGAGCCGAGAAAGAGTGTTTGCATCTAGGGTCGAGGAGATGGACTCGCCCGATGGCCTGCGAATGTCTTCAGACCTGTTGCCGCCTATCGACCCAGAGTTCCTAAAAACTAAGATAGAGGAGCTGAGCAAGCAGTTTCACGGGGTCCAGATGACCACCTTCAACAAGTGCAGAAAGGACTTGCCAGAGAGAGCGACACAGCTGCCGGTCGGGCTACCACCCCCAGTTAAGGAGCAACCCGGCCCGGAGCCACAATGACCACAACAGGTACCACTGCCCCAGTGACTGGGAGTACCCTGCTAGGACCCTTGAAACCTCCTCCAGTCCCTAAAACAGACTAGGCGCCCAGGGATGTGGGGTGGGACAGGAGAGAGATCTCAGGAGACAGGTTGTCAGTTCCACTACAGCCCGAACCATCGCCCAAAAGAGGGGCAGCCCGCACGGAGGGGGTCCATTTCTGTTGGGTGCGCCGGGGAGAAAAACTCATGGGGTTACCCAGTGAGGCCCAGTCGGGAGAGGCTCGCGTGGTGGATGTGTTAGAGATAATTCTCGAGGCAGTATATCACCAGCAGAGACAAGAGGCTGAGGAGCAGCGATACCAGGCTGGATGGTGAGCCCACCAGGAAAGAAGCCTCAAGGCCAAGAGCCATAAGGCTCAAGCCACTGACAAGCAAGAATGAAAACGAGGCTCAGTGGTGAATTTCCATCTCTACAAAGGGTGGGGCTTTATCCAGGGGCCCCACATGATCAATTAAATATTTGTGAACCGGGGGGACGTCGAGTCCCATCTGCCCAAGGGGTGCCCCGGCCAAGACCTGTACCCGGGAGAATGGGTGGAATACACCAGGCACGTAGGCCACCCTGAGTGGTATGCTTTAAAGGTGAGTAAAATGACAGATGAGGTGCCATCTCCAAGCCCAGCAGTCCTCGATTCTTCTGCACCCCTTTCAGCTCCAGCTGCAGCACCAGCGCCAGCTACACCACCACCTGCTGCCCGGTCCGGCTGACCACCCAAGTCTTCACAGGACAGATTATCACCCCATCAACAAGGCATTGGTAGGGGTCTCCTTTGGTCCAGCAACTACGGAGGATTGCAATTGCTCCTGGCAGAGGAGCTTGCCCGTAGGCAAATGTGTTGCCTTGGAAACAACAGCACAAGTGAGACTGGAATAGTACATAAATGTAAATAAAAGTACCTGGATAGGGTTGAGCAAGTATATACGGTAGTTAATTAAGAGTTAGTAAGATAGTTCGTAAGTTACCTGGCTAGGTATGAGAAATGTAAATAGTAGGCTGTAAATAAGTATTTTAGATAGCCGGCCAGGCCCAGTGAACGTATAATGTTGATTGTGCCAAAATGGACAATATGATTATGGACGATGATATAATGAGAACATTCATTGTAAATAGTTGCACTTCTCAAGGTGCCTTTTGTTGGTTTTCAAGCCGACATAGTGAGGTATATGTGTGGACGTTATTGTACTTTACCTGGACAAGCTGTGTGCTAAGACAGTTTGGCCTGGCTAAATATAAACCATCGGCGTGGCCGAAGAGCCAAATGAGGCCGGGCCTAGAACCCCCGTAGCTATTCCCAGGGACAAACAAAAGTGGGTAGGGATGGTTCCCACTAAATGCACACTTTTAACCCAGCTAGGGGACACTTTGTTCTGGCGACCAGGGAAAGACTGTGTTGACATGTTATACGAGCTTGCACTTATTTTACGTCTTTTGTATTTTTATATATTTAAGTAACGTTTAAGTAAGAGCATCCCATAAAGGGAAGGACTCATTAATATTGTTGAAATGTGCACATGAAAAATGTTGTAAGTTCTTTGCATAACACCTTGTACTTGTTTTTCAGCCTGCGGACATGCTGTGCTTTGCCAAGGGGGAATGTGACGCTCCTGCGGACTGGTTGCCACAGTGATGTTGCACCTACTCCATAGGTGTGGTGTTACTGTTCCCAGGTGAGAAGGGTCACAAACCCGAGACACATAGTTTGCACACATCATCCCAATTCCGGGCTAGGGGATTCGGGTGGACCGTATTGAGAGGGAGGGCCCCATCTTCTTGTCAAGAGATGGGGTTAGCAGTTAGTCGAGAGGAGAAGGAGAGATGAGTCAAGAGGAGGAAGGCATCCAGAGCAGACGCAGGATTGTGAGAGTCCTAGGGGACACGGGAGTTGGGGATCCACCCGAGTGCCCCGAATCTCGCCTGACACGAGTCGGGTGGAGGGACTGGTTGCAGGAGGGAACCGGCCCCAATCTGGTTTGGTAAACCGGAGGCTTCTGTCTCTGCAGGAGCAGTGGCCACAAACCATGGATAATCCGCAGGACATTGGCTAGGACTAGGGCCAGGGTATGTGCTGCTGCAGTTACCCGACAAGGCCCCCAGCCATCAGCCTGGGACCCTGCTCACAAAGGCGCAGGGCAGGCGAGGTGAGAATCCAGCGCAGGGAAAGAGCAACCTGGGGAGGCCCGTGAATGGTGTCTCAGCTTTGCAATCCTGATCTACTTGTGACTAACCTGGCTGCACTTTTGAGCAGCACAGCACCTGGCTGGGTGACCTTGCCCGATCAGCAAGTACAAGGTAAAGAACTTCACGAACGATGTGTGCCTGGTCCTTTCATGCCCTGCAGCCCTCTACATCGCCGGAATCCCGTCCCTGCGATAGACTGTTCCATCTGCCCTGGGGCTCCTCTCCACCTGTGGGGAGCGATACCACCCCCGCTACATCACCATCTGCCCCAGCGGTCTTAATGTGCAGCGTCAGCCATCCCTGGCCAAACACCACAGGTGGTGTCATAAACTTTTCCCTGTAAATATTCCCCTTTACTGCACGCCCAGGGTCACGGAGCCAGGTCATCGCCACCATGATCCCCCAAAGAACTTACCGGCTCGGTCCCAAGTAACCCATGGCCCTGGAGCCCGCTGCACTTATCCTGTACCAATGTCTCCCATCCTGGGCCACTTCCATTAATAATGTCCCCCATACTGTGCCACCTGCAGTAACAGTGTCCAACATGCTGTTTTCCTGCCAGTAAAAATGTTCCGCATTCTGTGCCCATTCCAGTAATTATGTCGAACATCCCAGCCCCCTTCCTGGTACAATGTCCCCCAAGTGGGCCCCTTCCTGTAATAATGTCTATATTCTTGCCCACTTCCTGCACTAATGGTATGGTATGGAAAATGTAGGTGGTCAAGAACAAAATGCTATTAACCTTGTGTAGAAAATAATCATTCTGTATGCTATTCCTGCTAAGATAATTTTTGTGCCACCCTTCCATGAAAAAGCAATGGCTCCTTCTGTTTGCATGTCTTGTGTATAAACACCAGCAAAGTAGGCATCGGCCCCTAAAAGGGATAACTTTTGGATGGTTCTTAGAATTTAAGAAGCCTAAAAAATCTGTTACTGCAGTGTGTTGTTAAATAGGCTGTTGGTTATCGCCGCTAGTATCTGTTTTTTTCTTAACCATATTGGTAGAGGTCACTTGGGTATTATTAAGGCCATATTTGTGTTAAAATGCTCAAAAGGGGTCAATGCTGTTTTAGGGAACATCAGAGTATTACACACAAATTTTGTAGAAAATAGAGGTTTTGCCATATTTAAATGGTTCACCACAGATCACATTTTTGGAGAAACTTTGCTAGAATTGGAAAATTAAAATGTAAAAAGATCTGCTCATCTCTGAAGATTTAGTGCTCAGAATTGGTTAAATGGTCTATAATTGTTTACATCTTAAATTAGACAGAAGCTATAAAAGTCAATTCGATTTATCTGGAATAATTGGGATCTATTCATAAAATCACTCAACCATAGCTATCATGATTTAATTAGAAACTAAAGTCATGATGATAATGTGAACAAAACCTTAGGGCCCCATCACACTGAGCGACGCTCCAGCGATTCCGACAGCGATAACGACCTGGTCGGGATTGCTGGAGAGTAGCTACATGGTCGCTGGGGAGCTGTCAAACAGGCAGACCTCCTCAGCGACCAGGGAGCCACCTCCACATTGCTGGAAGCGGGAGGACGTTGGTATCTATGATAAACACCGGGTAACTAAGCAGCACGCGCTGCCTAGATACCCGCTGTTTATCATGGTTACCAGCGTCCTCCCTGCTTAGCGAAGCCTGTAAGCAGGGAGGACGCTGGAAACTATGATAAACACCAGGTATCTAGGCAGCGCATGCTGCTTAGTTACCCGGTGTTTATCATAGTTACCTGCGTCCTCCCGCTTAGCACTGGTAACCATTATAAACACTGGGTATCTAGGCAGCTCGCGCTGCTAGTTACCCGGTGTTTACCATGGTTACCAACCTGGGAGGTCGCTGATCGCTGTCCTCTCGATGTTACACGCAGCGATGCGTGCTGACCAGCAGGAGACCAAGTACCAAAAAATTGTCCTGAACCATGTTCAGCGATCAGTGACCTAACAGCAGGGGCCTGATCGCTGCTACATGTCACACATAGTGATATCGCTGCGCTGGGGAGGTCGCTATTACGTCACAACACCTGTGACGTATCAGCAATCTCGCTAGCGATCTCGTTATGTGTGACAGGGACTTAAAGCGACACTCAAAGTAAGTTTGTCAAGCCACAACTCAAATTAAACCATTTATTCATTTGTCTAGGAGCCTTGTTATACTTGTAGATTTTACTTATTTTGATTTACATAGAAAAAAGGTTTTTTAGATATGTAAATTATGTGTCATCAGTGCACCCTTGTCATGAACAAGGACTTGGTGCACTATTCCGCCCCCTCAATTACAATCCTCCAAACTTCCCCTCATTGATTAACAGCACTCACATTGGAGCACTGCTTGAATTCAGTACTAAACCTGGCATACAATGACACTGTATGAGCTGAGAACTAATAGAGTCAGTGTGTTCTCATAACTCTCTCTGGTTTGCTTACTACACACAGGATCACTTAGAAGAGACCACTGCTGACAGTAGATGGAGATGAGAATGACTCTGTGTGCCTGCACTCGCTGTTCTCCTGCAGAGTCATTGTGTGCGGACATTAAAAATTAAAAACACACCAATACTCACCCTCCCAAGTCAAACAACCGCCTCTCTGGAGGAAAGATTGGCATTTTTACTGCTTACACTTATCATGTGAAGTTAAGAAAAAATGCCCTCCTTAATTCTTCAGTATCCTTTTTATGCACCCTTTTCCGTCCCTTTATGCTTCCCCAGATTTTCGTTAACCATATACTTGCTCATTTCAATTTGACCAGTGGACCCCAACCTTTCTTACCTTGACAATCACATTTAGAACTGAGAGATGGTAATGACCCACATCCAGTTCCTCCTCTTTACATAGACTCCCAATGTCCCCCATTACAGGTACTGCATATTGAAAACCGAACCTTTACCACAGAACGCACATTAAAACCTTGTGCCCAACTCCCTTAAGGGAAGTCTACTTACATCTAAGGATTCCCACTATATCCTATTGCGTCAAGTACACTTCCTACACTGTTTCATCCAGCTTTAAGTACCCCTCAAATTAGAACTATTGTCAGTGGCATAACTTGAAGCTTATGGTCCCTGATGCGCAAGCACAAACAGCATCCCCAATTATTGCAAATCTTTAGTAGCAATAATCTTTTTCTATAGGCCAAAGGGGCTTTGGGACCCCTAGGCTCCAGAACCTGGGTGCGATTGCAACTTCTGCAACTGTTGTAGTTACGCCCCCGACTATTGTCCCATCTGTGCAGGGCTACTCAGACTTTCTTCTCTTAGCCGTTTGATAACGCTCATTTAATACACCAAGCTGACAGCAGAGTCACAAATCATGGATCCATGAGCCATATGTGGCTCGTGAGCCACTGGTTGGGGACCCCTGGAGTAGACAATGCAACTGATGTGACATATTCTCTTAACTTAGATTGATTGAGTGTAAAGAGGGATTTCAGAATATATTTATTTCAGAGTTTAGTGTATAAGGGGTTTGGACAACAAAACAAGTAATGAATAGAATGCACACTAATTTGTGGGTGCAACACCCACGATGTGCACAGGATGTGACCTTGGATGAGGCAAACATTGCGTGATTTGACCTGTATAAACTTTATAAAATACATTACAGGAAGGAAACTGATGCATCCAAAGTGCAAACTGTTAAGAGAATATCACATAGTTTCTGGGGTCAAACTAACATGCAGTACGCTGTAAAAGTTGTGTTACCTTGGCAAATAAACTATTTTCTTATGTGAACTGTTGTTTTTGATGCATTTTAATCTCCATGGAAGATTTGTCTCCATGTTTACGACTTATACTTGGCAATCTTGCGACTTTATCAACTTATCAGTTCATATTTATTTCATAGGAAGAAATCTTGCATTCAGTTCATAGATGAGGTTAACATAATAAAATGAATTCTGAATAGAGAAATAGGTTTAGCTGAGATGTATGTGCAGTTTATCAGCAGTCCAGGGACTACTTTGTAAAATTTACATGAACTTTTAAATTTCCCAGTGAAACTAAAACTTTCTCTACCTATTGACTTTTAGAGATATATTTTAAAGTTGCCAAAGAATGAAGTTTTGAAGACATTCTGTAATTTTTATGTTACTATCTTTCCCTAAGGCATTTTCAGCAGTTCCTTGTCAAACTTAAGATCTCCATGTTGCTCTCTTTTTTAGTGTGAGGAATTCAGATCAAAAGGGAAAAAGGGTTATAGCAAGAATTGAATTGCTGTCCTTTTGTACCCACATTTTACCAACAGATACAGTCTTCATACCCAACACAAATCAGGACTCATGGATTACTTTTCATGTACCTCCTCCAATGTGGTACACGTGATACAATGCACAAGGTCCCCTGCATATATTGGGGAAACTAAGCAAAAAATTAAAAACAAGGATGAATCTACATAGGCACACGATAAGGAATGAACTTGATACAACTGCCGGAAAAACATTTCTCTGGACCTGGACACAGTATGGCAGATTTAAAAATCTTAATAAAGAAAGGTCATTATAAGGATGAAAGAAAGAAACATTTGGGAATTTAGGTTGATAAGGATGTTCAGGTCTTTAACATTGAAACTCAATTTAACACCTCTTACTACATGCACACTCTTTACACCTCAACCTGACTGGACTGATTCTGGATTACTTAGGCTATGTGCCCACTGTTTTTATTTTTTGTGCTGCGTTTGTATGTACACCGATGCAGAAAAAGCAGCACAAACCTATTGCATTTGTGCACATACAAACACAGCACAAATAATGTGACACATGAACACAGACTGACACACACAGACAGTTTCTCACCTTCCGGCGAACCCACAGTGATTGGTGATATCTTCTTCCCGGCAGCAGTAGGACCTGTGGATTCTATCCATTCACAGGCTGGCCATGTGACAGGTTGAGTCACATGACTGGTCACATGGGGTGACACATATCCTCAAGTCACTCACGCAGCTTCTCCCGGTGGCTGGAGTGAAGATATCACAGATGATCGCAGTGGGATCGCTGGGGAGGGTGAGTATTACAGCGTTTATACTTTTTTGGGAGGTTAGAATGGAGTCTATGGAGAAAACGCAGCCCAAAAACAGGCAAGTTAATGGCTGGAACATAAAAAAACACAAGAGATTTATACTACAAAAACGCAGCTGTCACGATCCCCACTGCAATGTCTATTTTGACCTTGTGTTTCCTGACCCAAACTATCAGACCAAACACTGTGGTCCTTATACAGACCATGAAGCATACTGGTTATAACCCAGCCTTAAACTGTATGATTTGTGCATTTTCTGTTGTGGTTTAATAAATAATACTTCATAAATGCATTAGTGATACAATAAAAGCTATATCCTTGACATTTTTATAGGTAGAAACATAAAGTAATTAAGATGTCCGCACAGTTTGCTGGGTTATTAAGTAGAAGCTAAGCCTGTACAAATCTTGGATGGAACTAGTGTTAAACTGTAATATGAAAATGCAACCAACAAAATTAAAGTATATTGATATATGACCAGACACTGCCAAGTCAACTCCAAGAGCCAAGCATTGATAGAAATGGAGGACACCTGGAGTTGAATACAATGACTCACCGTTGCCGGGTTCTCAGGTCTCAGGCGATGATTCCTTCGTCACGGTTCCGCGCCTGAGGCTGTAGGGCCCGGTGGTCAAACGAAAAGGGATAAAAGGATGGGGATGTTTCTTGATTGTCGTGACGCCACCTGTGGGAATCCGGTGATGACACCGGCGCTGCGTGGGCCTCCGGGGGATGTGCGGCAGCTAGATGGGATGCTCCCCACAGGATGAGCAGGAGTCCCCGGGGCCAGGAGCTACGCCGGATGTTAGATGAGCAAGGGTTAATAACAGTTCTCAAAGAAATGCGCTGACACGATGCTTCTCTGTAACGGGTCTTTACTGTAGTTTCGGTGCAATACACAGATTACAGTCTTTATGTAACGGACCGGGTGGCCTCAGTGATGAATGGCCTTAGTCCAGAGCTCCACGGTGTTCCTCCTTTATCTAACCGTCCTATTCTGGTTGCCAAGCTGCCTTAGTGCACCGGATCGGGGTACTGGGAGGACTTCAACTTAGTCACGTTAACTGAGAAGAGTCCTGGATCCCAATGGTGGGTACCTCGCCGGTAAGACTGCTGATTTGGGCTGTAGTGAGGCGCTCCTAGGAAGCTGCTCCGTCACTCCGGTTTGCAGAACAGTGGTGAATGTCTGTTTGCCTCGGAGCCGGCATCCAGTGAGATTGGGCCCGGGTGTCTTTTTACCCGTTGCTTATTTGCTTTTGTTGCTCGTTTTCCGGTCTGGGTCACTGGTTGATCGTGCCCTGCCGGTTAGGTTACTGTTCCAGGGCTGCACAGCACTGTGCAGGTCCCTGCTCCTTCTCCGCTTCCCTCCTTCCAACTCCTCTCCTAACTTACTTTTTCCCCACACTGCACCTTACACTCCTCCCTCCAGGACCTGATTGGCCCTCTACCTCTGGTGTGTTGTGTGGTGTATGGAGCTCTGGGTTTAACCATTTCATCACTGAGACGAAAGATATTACATCTTCTGTCAGGGATGCAATACCTTCCTGTGATATACTCGTTGCGGGGCGCCACAATAATGTATACAGTTTTTATTATGCAGTGTACTTAAAAGGTGTATAGCAATTCATCAATTATAGATAATTGAAACGGGATGAAAAAATAGAACAAGTGAACCTCAAAAAAAGTACCAAAAAAAATCAGAAAAATGGGGTATAATGAGGTAATTATCCATCCAATGATGTTTATGCCCCTGTTGAGGAGAGCCATAGGAATAGGATCAAATACTAAATTAACCTCAAGACATAGGAAATTGAGAGAAATGACCCATAAAGTGTATTTTATTTCCATCGTAGGACCCCAGGCTCCGTAGTTGACAGCGCAGGTCCCGTGATCACTTCACGGGAACTCTGATCAAGGCAGGGAATAGCGACACATCTAAGCTGATATCAGCTGAGATGTGCAGGGCATGACGCGGGCTCACAGGGTGAGCTCCCATCAACGGATGGGAGGCGACCTATGACGTAAATTTACATCATAGGCTGTGAAGGTGTTAATACTCCTGGCATAATTTTGTGTTTCCTTCATGGGGGTGCAGTTTCAGTCACCGCTCTGTGAATCAAGGGCGGTGGTTGTAATTCCCACACCCCACACTGACTGACTGCTGTTTAGTATTAGAGGAGGCTGTCAGTCAGTTCCAGGTGAGTGGTTACAGCTGCCATTCTCGATACACAGAAAGGTGACTGAACCCGGGCCAGCACCCTTGACACAAACCTGAATGTTGAAGGGAAGAATAAAGTTCTTTTCCTCCTGGCAGCGGGGTTCGAAGTGCAGCCATCAGGCAGGATCCAAATGTTATCAACCAGCAGATTAACCCCATATCTGCAGGTTCCCATTAAGAGTCCATTTTGAATAGCTACAACATTATGTGACAATCTACTTTCATCTCTATGATTCTGAAAAATATGCCATTATGTATGTGCCATATAGTGTTGCTTCTATGAATTACACACAATATCTCACCTTATTTCCTCTACCATGAATCTTTATCTCATCATTTTTGTTTAATATACACTTTAAATTAATTATCTTCAATTTCCCAGTCATATCTTTTCAGAATGGATTGGGCTAGTATGCTGGACATATGCTTTTCAACTCACACGCAAATATGTTTTTTCTTTCAATATTTGCAGATTATACTGTATCACTTATCAAATTCTGTGATTTTGCAGGGATGTTTTGGTGTCCTCTGTCAAGACAGGCAAATACTCGATGGGTTACAGCAGTAAACTACAAAGTGGGCCGCTGTCCTTCTAAACTTCCTACATCAGACCTGCACAACATACGACCCGCCACCCACCCTGACAAAAGGTTTGCTGATTGTAGTGAAAATATGTATTTGTAAGACAATGTATGACCAGCAGTAAATTAGCATCTGTTCTTAGGCTGCATCTCTCAACAAAAGGTCATAACCTATGTTATCTTGAGCAGGACCTTATATTCTCCACTTCTCAGGATCTGAACCCGAGGTGGGCCTTCCTGAGAACACACAGAGGGTAGAAGCTTCTCACCTCTGACAGACATCAAAGGGGTCAACCATGGCAGGGCCTTGCATTCCATATTGGCTGTGGAAAAGAAAATGCTAAAACAAAGAGCATTTACAAAAAAATATATATCAATTGCTAAAGCAGCGATGGTCCAGTCACAGACTCAGCATTAGAATATTAAAATAGAAAGGCTGTAGCAGAATTCGATCTCCAGGCTAAGACTATAAATTGGGTCTCCCCACAAAGAAGGCTGGTTCACAGATTGAGGTCAGCTGAGCTGATGTGATCCATATTTTAAAATTTGCTCCTTCAGTAAACAGAAGAATATTAGACTGCAAAGTTAGTTATTTTCTGTCATTTTCTCCTATTTAATTTTATAAACTATTTTGCATATCTGTATGTCCATTTTTATTTGTAACAAAAAAGAGAAAGGGGGGGGGGGGGACAAGAGGCGCAATAGTGCCCTTATCACTAGACACCAAATCTCAAGAGGTGAGCAAAGAGGGGTCACTCACCTATACCGGTTGTGAAACCCACAACTGGTTAGTAGACCTGATCGAATAAATATCCGGATGGCTGCTGCAGGACTTCCACCGGTCTCCACACGTGGAAACGAAATCAGACGTTTTGGGAAAGGAAGGTGTGCCACAGTCCGCGCTGCCAGAATTTTCCGCTTGTAAATAATGCAAATAGGCGATATCCAAATCAAACCTTTCTTTTATTTCTCCAACGCGTTTCAACGCCCTCCTGGCGTCTTCATCAGGGATATCCCTGATGAAGACGCCAGGAGGGCGTTGAAACGCGTTGGAGAAATAAAAGAAAGGTTTGATTTGGATATCGCCTATTTGCATTATTTACAAGCGGAAAATTCTGGCAGCGCGGACTGTGGCACACCTTCCTTTCCCAAAACATTTTTATTTGCATCTTTCATATATTTTTATTGTAAGCACTGTAACGTTTTATATTAAAGCATAAAACTTTAATTAGATTGAACCTTGTATGTCCTAAAAGAATCCATAGTCCTAGCAAGTGTGTGTTCCTTTGAAGTGGCTGACAGTATTAGTTCATCGCCCTGTATTTTCGGTGAGTGGTCGCAGCGTGTTGTGAAGCTGGGCTGTCTGGTCTGTGTCGGGGTGGGTTTTATGCTCATTTTCAGCATAGGACAGAGGTTAAATGCTGTATTGAGTGACAGAAAATAGATTAATCCTTGCAGGTGTACCCCAAATCACATGCTGAGAAGTGGGTACATGACAGTGATGTATGTAAAGTGCTGTGGGATAAATGGCGCTATATAAGTAAATAAATATTAGTATTATTTGTGTGTCCCAGAGCTGTCCAGGAGAGGCCTCCTCCCTTCCTATATTCAATCACATTTACATCTTTTAGAAGCAAATTCATTTGAACACTTGAGTGCCCATCAGCCCCCACTCCAACATGGCGTGATGAGGTCAGCACACTGCTGCCAGCACATCAGTCACAGCAGATACTGGTAACAGCTCTCTGGAGTAGTTGAAATTTTTATGCATAAAACTAGGATACAGTATAGTGAAAATTCCCCACTGGAACCCTGAAAATAGGCCAGTCGACTGGGGCTGGGGTTTAAAATGTGGACCGGGGTATTGTTTTATTGTTATGTTGGAATCCAATGATTACAGTATATCAGAAAATGAGCAGAAAACATTTCCCTCTGTGTTCTGTTGTTATCATTATGTTGTGGTTACTCTTAGGCTTTTGCTTTACAATAGACAAAATCTAGCTGATATACTTATAACACTGACTGCAAACTGTATAATAATTCCTTCTGGAAGGGAAATTTTTTATCCAGATTAACATTTATGCACTTAAGATGGAAAGGAAGGAGAAGGATTTCTGTATGGCGGGTAGGTTGACTCAGATAATGTGAAACAGAAGCAAGCAAGAGACAGAGCGATCAAAAGAAAACACCGGTGTCTCACGCTAATCTCTGAGATGAGCTGATACATTGTAATGTTCGGATGTGGTGAGGACTCTTTCACTTTTTGTTTGCTTGAGTAACATAAAAGGTGGAGAATTATTCACCATACAACAGTTTTTTAGCCATTAAACTTTCTAGACTATGGCATAATTTACATTGTCGTAAGTAACAGTATTTGCTACACACTTAGAATTAATCTATAGTATTTAGCTTTTGTTCAACTTCTCTATTGACTTCTGTGAGGCTCCACCGTACCATTACGCCTCAGATTTCAAAATGAGGCATATAGAGGTTTTGACTTTTTAAAGATGCTCCTGAAGTATTGCTTTTAGTCATGACTAATGATGAGCGAGCGGGCACGCCATAGCTCATTACTTGATCGAGCATCTGAGTTTAAAAATGCTTGAGTTTCCCATTGACTTCCATTATACTCAGTACTCGAGTCGGTCCTGGAAACCGCAATGCTCAATTGAGTAACGAGCCATGGTGAGCATACTCGCTTATCACGAGTCTCGACTAAATGTGTAAAAGAATGCCAAACACAGCACCAAGAGGCCATTATGTAAGAAATATGAGGAAAAAACATATATTTTTAATGTTATCAACTAATAAGTAAAAGAAAATAAAAGTATACCTTGTCCCTCTGCCCATCCATGAGAATTGAAAGCCATCCTTCCTTAAGGAAGCCTTGGTGTGGAATTGCTGTAGGGGCATCTTATAAGTTACAGTGTCATAGACACTGACTCAAATATATTGTAGCTGTACTCTACATCACAGCACATAAAAATTAGCAGAATTGAAGGAGTAATAATTTGATAGTTTGGCAAATAGCTCTCATTGTGGGGACATTGTTTTCCTCCACAGGAAATCTCCAGTTTAAGAAGAGCCCACAGGTTCTTAACAGAGAAGACAAAGAAATGTCATTATTCTTTCATATCAAAAGGGAACCTGTCACATGAAAAAATACTGTTAACCTGCAGATATGGGACTAATCTGCAGGTTATATCATTCTGAACCTGCCCGGCACCTGCATGTTAAATTTTGCTGCCGAGAGGAAATGAACTTTAATCCCTTCGGCAGAGTTCTCAGTTCAGTCACCAGTCTGTTAATGGGGAGTGGTGATTGTAACAACACCTCCCGCACTGACTGACAGCATCCTCTAATGCTGATCGGCTGTCAGTCAGTGTAGGGGGGGAGAGTTACAGTCAGTGCTCTCCATTAACAGAGCGGTGACTGAACCAGTGTCGGTGCTGCCCCCATGACTGAAACCCTCAAACCGTATTACTGACAGAGGGATTAAAGTTAATTTCCTCTTGGCAGCGGGGTTAATGTGCAAGTGCCAGGGCATATTCAGAATACTAATAACCTTCAGATTATATTTTTCCACGTGACAGGTTCACTTTATGTTCAAAATATTTTTATTGCATAGATATAATCATACAAATTAATGGATTTTACAATCTAGTTCAATAGGAAGAATATCAGAATCGTACAGTTCAGATTAATTAATTTTTGTAATTAAGTCAAAATTGAGGTAGTATTATACATAGAATCTAGTAACTTCGAGATTTATAAAGTCTTATATAGATTCAGAGATTTGTAGTGCGTATTAGCATCAAATGGGTTACATTCAAACAGTTAAAGAACTATTTACAACTTTATAAATCATGTTAATCAATAAGGGAAGGCAGTAGAAAAGGGAAATTGGGGGGGGGGGGGGGGGGATAAATTGGAGTGTGAAGAGCCCATTGGAACCAGACAGGTTCACTTTAATGCCTTTACTGGCAGCCAAGCAGTGGAGACGTCAATGCAAGTATAAAAATCATGGTTTTCTTGAAAGATGGTGACTTATCCTGTACCACTGCTTGAAAAAAGGTGTCTCTTAAAACTGGCAGTAGGCTTGGGAGATGATTTTGAGTTCATCATCAACTATAAAAAGTCCAACTAGCTCGTCTTTAATAATACCAGCCCATACTAGTACCCCACCTCCAACTACATGGTGTCTGAGTTGAAGTGGAGGTTTGTGTCCATCACTTTGAAAATCTGTCTTCAGATATTTCTTGGCCCAGTTTGGACATTTTACCTTCTGTGTCTTGTTCGGTGATGATCGGGTCTAAGTCTCACTTACCTTGACCGTGTCTCTGAGCACTGAACACCATGTACGTCTTGGCTCTCCATGGAAGGTACATTTCTGGAATATGACAGCAATAATGGATTCCTGGTCATTACAAGTTTGTTTCTTCTTAAATCTTTGGCAGTTAATGTACATCCCACTGTATTTTTATCCCAGAATTATTTGACTGAAACTATTCTAAAAGGGTTTGCTCCATGGAACAAAGTTATCATCCATCCACATGTTAGGTGACAACTGAATAATTGGTTTGAGCAATGGGAACCACACTGATTGGCAGGATGTAACATTTTAATCTCTGACAGTGCAATTTTATTTTCTTCATACCCAACTGGCACAACATTAATTCTCTATGCGGCTTCTGGAAAAAGCCAAGAAAGACAATTGGCCATATAGAATGTATGGAGCAGCACTGCTCGTCCATTATAATGGGGATAAAAGTGCCCCGTTCTGCCAATCAGTGTGCAGACCACATCCGATCAATAAGTAATCACCTATCTAGCATCTGATAATGGACATTAATAAATCTTCAGCACCATTCTTCATGCACCATGTATTTGTCCCCAGTCTACTGCTCTCAGCTTGCACTAGAAAAACCTATACTGAAAAAGTAAGTTCTAGAAGGCATATACTTTACTAGGAGATTTATATAATGCAGAGTGTTGTATCATCTCATCTTTGATAGGATGACCTATTAAAAGCTCTATCTAGTGATATCTGATATTTTATTCAAAGCTGGAAAAATCATAATTAAAAGGGCCTAGTATATATTCAATATTAGGTCTTAGTGTTGTCACTTCTATTCACTTCTAATTATAACTTGCCACCCCACATTTTTCTAGAAATGGTGTTAATGTTGGTGTAATATTTCTTTTCATACATTCAGATTTTCAGTAGGGTGCAATGTAACATTCATCTGTTTTCTCAAGTGCTATATGTCTTGCAATGGAATCAGCAGCATATGGAATAAAAATAGCATTGTATGGTTCTTGGTCTGTATTTTGACTGTAGACATTATGGGATTTCTAAAATACAAGACAGTTGTCTTTACAGTGAAACAGTCATCCAGTCTCCCGCTGGTAAACCGAAATTGCCATTTAGTGCTGTCTAATCAGCATCTTATGAAGTTGCTCCTTACAACTATGTAGCATTGTATACCTCCAAACTCCATGTTAATGAGTGTCAAATAGTGTGATGGGGATGTATGGTCCATCTTTGATGCTGGCTGTGAGCCTGCTAACCTATTACGTTTGTGACTATTAGATTGCAGAGACAGTGTACATTTTAGCTGTTCTTCAAGCTAGGGATCCCTAGGCTAATCCCTGCCCCCATGGTCACCTCTGAAAATGGAGATGCCTGGGTCTTGTACCTTGCTATGCTTTTAGATGTGACTCACCTAGATATCACCCCCATGGGGGTAAAAGGGCAGGAGAACAAGGGAACACACAGACAACTCAGGTAAGGCAACAGATATAAAAGTTGGTAGCTGCTGAAGAAACAAACATCTCTGCTCAACAGAAACAAGCTCCTCCACCATGGTCAGAATAGAAATTCTATATCCAACATAGAGTGAAGCCAGGAGTGGGTAAATATAGCAGAAGGGAAAGATAATTACAAGCTGCAGCTGAAATAAAAGCTAAAATAATTCTCAGCCTGCAGGGAAGGGGATCCTTAACTCTTCCAGCATAGAAGGGAAACTACATCAGCAAGAAACAGCCAAGTAAGCTCTAGAGAAGACCTATTGATTAAATGCTGAGACCTCCTGTTTCCCGATCCCCCTAACATCAGGACACGGCACAACATGACATAACCATATCTCCATCGTCATTTGGGTTAACATGATCACAACATGCACCATGGATAGTCCATGGATAGTCTGGACATGGATAGTCTGGGCACACCCATCTGACTGCTTTGTACTGATTAATTATGAGGGTTTAAAGGACAGATTGTTAGGATACTAATTAGATGGCACAAAATCTGGTGGCAGCGGTTTAGCTGCTGGACACCTAATGGCAGGTTTTCTATACAACTAACCAAAAAAAGTAAGAACCATATTGTTCAGTAAACATTTTATTCACAAAAAGAATCCATTAATAGTTTGCCACTGACCAGGAAGAATAATAAAGATGATTCTCAATATTAGTATAGTTTCTGGTAGAAGGAAAGGAAAGGAAGAAAGCGCACCGATCTAAATGTAAATGTATAATCAGATCGTAGGTGGATGTAGATGGCACTAACCTTTTTTAAGTCTTGTTCACTTGCGTATCTGTCACTAGGGACCATTAAGTTTCCAGGCGTAGATTTCAACAATATAAGTGAGGAATACATTTTTTACTGTCGAAACGCGTTGTATGTGCTTTTCTTAAGAATTAATAAAAAACTCTTTATGAAATTACAAGAAGTTTTGGATCATAGACCTCTGGGAGCGCAAATAGCTTGGTAAAAGCTCTATTGAATATTAGTATAGGGAATACTTGTATTCATGTCATGAGAAACATTAAATCCTCTGTAAAGAATAGTGACCAGTGATGGATAGTGAGTTGTATGCAATATTTGACCCTTGTTCAACACAAATGTGTATATACTGTACACAGAGTATATAGTATACTTAATAGTTTTCAAAATACAGCCCATTCAATGTATTATACAAAGGAGAGAACTAAGAAATCTAGCATAATGTGAAGAAAATGACACAAATGTATGATTTACACGAGTTCTGCTGATTGTAGGACATTTACTTATTTATAAACCTCCCTTAGTTTAGAAAACATTTGCGGAAAGAATTCTGGATCTTTCTTTATAAAAGTGATTCTATCCGTATCCTGCATAGCAGAAAATGTGGTTCCCAATTGAATATTAAGCTATAATTTAAACATGAGATCCTACTGTTCATAATTTAACATGTCAGAGGACCATCTTGTTTAAATTACTCATTTTTTTCTTGTTTCCATATTAGCCAAGGAATATATTCCAGTGTACGTGCCTTTAATATACTGTGTACAGACATTCTGAATGTTGTGGTATCGTCTGTTCACATGTATATTAATATGTTCCACATTTGTTATTATAATTCAGATTTTTTTTCCAATTTACATCTAAAGAAATGTATGAATTTCTAATATTCTAAACTAAGCAGTCATCTCTTAACAAAATGCACGAACATTACAGAATGTTTCATTGTGGCTACTGATGGCTCAGAGATGGGGTTTGTGGCTACCTATGGCTCAGAGATGGGGTTACTGTATGTTTAAGTTAAAGTGGAGTAGGGAACAAGATTATATCTGAAAAAATTCCATTAGTGATAGACACGCCTGGTTGTAAGATAATATAAATATAAAATAGTAATATATTACTATTAGATAAAATAAATGAGCATTGGCTCACTCGGTATATTGTCATATTCTCGACACTCCTTGTCAGTCTGTCTACACATGTCATGGCTGATGCCAATTACTATATCTATCTATCTTGTGGAACAATACAAAGAAAGATCCTGAGGGAATTTTACCCGAACACTGAGCAATAGACTGCATTCACACATCTGTCTGATGTCCAAGTGCCCACTGTTTTCAGTCCTTAAAGGTAGTGTACACTAGGCGATCTGGCCTGCGATGTCGGAAGCGATGTGCAGGTGCACGCTCGCTTCCGACATCACAGGCCAGCTGTCACACGGCACGACGTTGCTGGTAACGTGGCGGCGATGTGGGCGGAGCCATCGCTCGCTGGGCTGGGCTCAGCCCAGCGAGCGATGGCTCAGGAACGCTGCGATATAGGCTGGATCGCGCCGCCAACAGTGTCAGACGGCGCGATCCAGCCTAATCGCTGGTCGCAGGTTGACAGGTTTATGAACATGTTCATAAACCTGTCAACCTGCGACCAGCGATAATTTGCAGTTGCGTCGTGCTGTCACACAGCGCGATGCACTTGCAATATCGCCCGCGACATCGCTGTTACGTCACTTTTCGGCGATGTCGCGGGCGACATCGCCTGGTGTGACACTACCTTAAGAGTCAGAGCATGACCTATTCTCCTTCATTTTGCAGACCAGACTTGGCCATTAAAGTCTCTGGGAATCGGTGTAAAATGGATGTCAATGAAGATATACTTTGCACTGATTTCCACCCGAGTTTCATCCGCTTTTAACTGATGCATTGTTAGGGTGAGTGCTTAGGATCAGTGTTAGCACCATATTTTCACTGCATCTGAAACTGCTTTGGACAGTACAAGCACAGTGGATGGATTTATAGAAATCTCCTGCCTACTGTGCTTATTTTTTTCGCAGCGTAAACAGACATGTAGTGTGGCTTCCCGAGCCACAGAATGTCAATTTATGCTTGCGGAGATGCTGATGTTCTCAGCAGGAGAACACAGCGAAAATACGCTGTGCCCAGAATCCTGATCATGGACAGCGTGTTCACCCACAGGATGCTAGCTAGTGTCTCCGCAAGAGAAAACACACTGCATCCAGAACACGAGGAGGGCATGATCGTGGAAACTTAGCCTTAGTGCATGGATATAAAAAGTTTAGATAGTCAACTCAACCTGCTTCAGTGAAAAAACAGATGAAAAAAAAAAAGAAACCAACAAGGATAACACCTGAGAAAAAACCTTTGCGTTTGTCTTCGATGGTAACAAACACACGGATGTGTGAATGTAGCCTTAGGTTCAAAACTGGCAACAACCAGTTTTATTGTCTTCATGCATGGTATAATAACTCACATCATTTCCCTAGCTCTACACCTCAAAACACAATGTTCAATCTGTTCCTACTAGTGATTAGAGATGATAGAACCTGTCTGGGTTCGGAGTTCGGGTGATTTTCATATACAAATCACTGGAGCGAGCATTGATGTGCTCATGTGTGCTTGACCCAGTGCGAGACGCCTGCAGTGTTTGATCGGCTTGCACTTGGAGTAAAGACAGTTATCGGTAGTAGTGTGGATGTAAAAATAATTTGCCGCTTTCTCACCTCTGGAAGTAGTTTGCTTATGGCTGGCTCTATGCGGGCAGTGTGCTGAACTGTCATTCAGTGACATCAGATGAGTTAAGTTCGGGCACCGCACCACCCAAACCCAACTTTCATGGGTACGAACATCTCCACAACTGAACCTTGAAAGCTTCGCTCAACTTTTTGGTGTTGATGTCTTTCATAGGCTGGGGTCACACACACAGATATCTGGGCAGATATTGTTCACAGATCTCTGGTTGCAGTGAAATCATGGACAGATTGCTCCATTTGTACACAGCCACAAAATGGAACCATGTGTCCATGATTTCACTGCAACCAGAGATCTGTGAACAATATCTGCCCAGATATCGGTGTGTGTGACCCCAGCCATAGACTTAAATGAAAGAAAAAAGGGGAAGGGGAACAAGAGGCGCAATAGTGCCTTATCACTTAGACACTGACAATCAGGTGGTATAAAGGAACCACTCACCTATTTCAGTTGTGCGACCCACAACTGGTATGCAGACATGTAGTGTTTTATCCGGATGGCTGCTGCTGGACTCCCACCGACCACTTGCACGTGGAATCACACAGTAAAAATGGGAAAGGAAACGGTGTTCACCAGTCCACGCTGCCAGTATCCACTTATTCCAGGGAAGAAACTCACGATCAGATGTGATATGATCAAAACCTTTTATTGCATCCAACGCGTTTCAACGCCTTTCCTGGCGTCTTCCTGAGGAAGACGCCAGGAAAGGTGTTGAAACGCGTTGGATGCAATAAAAGGTTTTGATCATATCACATCTGATCGTGAGTTTCTTCCCTGGAATAAGTGGATACTGGCAGCGCGGACTGGTGAACACCGTTTCCTTTCCCATTTTTACAGCCATAGACTTAGCACAACCAAGCCTCGTGAGTAAATCGTATCTATTCAAAGAAGCATCTTTACTTGTTGCCTAACATACTGGGCTGTCCTGAAAGCAATGAAGTATTCCCTGTTACTGTATATATACAAGTAGCATGGGCATACCTTGGTTTAGACACTATAATATTGATTCTGATTAAATATACGTATTAGGAATTTTATGGTATTTGCATTTTGGTGTCAGAATGACATAATATGAGTGTGATAAGGAATGTCTACAATTAGTTATTACGATATCAATCCTCCATTACCTAAGATGAATACCATTACATCAATTGCCAAATTTTCCTAGGCTATCCATCAGAGAATATTTTCATCATGGGAAGTGTGTTTAGATAGATCATATTTATTACAAGTAAATCAGCTTGTCGGTATATAACCAGCTCACGAGGCTCTGAGGAAATGATAGTGTTAGTTACTGGAGAAAAGCTGAATTAAATCATACAATCCCGTTAGCCAACAAACTATCGCACAGGACACATGCAAGGAAATTACTTCTAAACCCAGTTAAACAAAAACACACTGTTCTGCTTCCAGCTGAATCTGTTTTCTCGCTCCTCAAGCCAAATAAAGAGCAATTTCATTACTTGTGAAAGGTGCAGTCAATTTGTACTCGGCTCGTAAGAGACGATGCCTACTTGGAGCTGAAAAATCTTTAGAACAGGCGCTGGTTTCCAGCTTATTGGCACAGAGAACTCCATGCTGGTTTCACTTCTTCCTCCCTGAAAAACCACATATGGTACTTTCTGCTCCGAACACAAACATTATCTCCCTGAAGTGCTGAGATGCTTTCATACATTATTATTAAGATTGCCAATATGGGAAAACTGACATTCTCTATAGCTTTGCTTGATAATACTATTATATCTCTAATGATTCTTTTAGTGTAGTTACATTTCCAATGGAATATTACAGTATTAAATTGCATTGGTCTTTAACAAATATTGCAGTGAAAAGTAAAATATGTATGTGCATACGTGTAAGGTAGGCATCATAACGTCAGTGGGGTGACTGGTATTCAAAGCAGTCTGTTTAGTCTTGTGTACTGTACACTTAGGTCCAGAAATATTTAGACAGTGACAAGGTTTGGCATTTTAGCTGTTTTCCAAAACATATTTAAGATACAGATATATAATCAATATGGGCTTAAAGTGCAGACCCTCAGCTTTAATTTGAGGGTATTTACACCCATATTGGGAGTAACGGTTTAGGAATTCTTTAATATGTAGCTGCCTCTTTTTTCAAGTGACCAAAAGTATTCAGACAATTATCTAAAAAGCTCTTTAATGGGCTATTCCCTCATTAATCCATCATCAAGTAAGCATATAAAAGGTCTGGGGCTTCAAGGCCTTTCCACAAATTTCCCACAAATCCTCGATGGTCCCATTTCTTCAGACCCCACTGTTACAGAGCTGTCTGGAAAGACATACTTTACCACCATGGGCACGAGCCCACCTATTCTCTTATGAAGATATTATAAACCTTTTCAATAGAAACATTGAGCCCTTCCAATTTGGGATCCCACTTTTGGCTTTCTACACCTAGATGCAGATTAGACCCTTGGCTATTTCCCTATAGAAGACGACCACATTCTCAACACCAACCCTTTTTGAAGAATCATGCAGGCATAGCCCGATCACATAAGGCCTGATTTCAAGATTTATAACATACTTTCTGTTGAATCTCCTTTTAAACATCTTGACATGACCGAATGGGAGAGGTATTTGGGTTATGAGAGTCCTCTTCCACTGTGGCAGGTGATCTGGTCAAAAGCAGCAAAATCATCTCTGCACACAACCTAAAAGGAGAATCAGTACAAATTAATGATGCACTGGTATGATGTCCTAGAAACTCTACACAAAATATTCCCCTCCTCTACTACCAACCAGTGCTGGATGTGTCGGAAGGCGGTTGGGACTCTACCCCATATATTTTGGGACTGAAGGTTATTACATCCCCTGGCTCGGAGGATGTCCATTCAGTTGTTTAATTGTGTAGAAAAAAGCAGATCACACACATGGCACAAACTAAAGTAATTTCAAATGGCAACTTTATGGCTTTAAGAAATACTAAAAGAAATCTAGAAAAAAAAAAGCTAAACAGTAATGGTTACTTTTGTAGACCAAGCAGGGGGAAAAATTATGGAATCACTCAATTCTGAGGAAAGAATTATGGAATCATGACAAACAAAAACAAAACAGCACTCAAATACATTACTAGTATTTTGTTGCACCACCTCTGGCTTTAATAACAACTTGCAGTCTCTGAGGCATGGACTTAATGAGTGACAAACAGTACTCATCATCAATCTGAATCCAACTTTCTCTGATTGCTGTTAGAAGATCAGCTTTGCAGGTTGGAGCCTTGTCATGAACTATTTTCTTCAACTTACACCAAAGATTTACAATCGGATTGAGATCCGGACTATTTGCAGACCATGACATTGACCTTATGTGTCTTCTTTCAAGGAATGTTTTCACAGTTTTTGCTCTATGGCAGGATACCTTATCATCTTGATAAATGACTTCATCATCCCCAAACATCCTTTCAATTGATGGGATAAGAAAAGTGTCCAAAATATCAATGTAAACTGGGGCATTTATTGAAGATGTAATGGCAGCCATCTCCCCAGTGCCTTTACCTGACATGCAGCCCCTTATCATCAATGACTGTGGAAATTTGCATGTTTTCTTCAGGCAGTCATCTTTATAAATCTCATTGGAACGACACCAAACAAAAGTTCCAGCATCATCTCCATGCCCAATGCAGATTCGCAATTCATCACCAAATATGACTTTCATCCAGTGATCCACAGTCCACGATTGCTTTAACTTAGCCCATTGTAACCTTGATTTTTTCTGTTTAGGTGTTAATGATGGCTTTTGTTTAGCTTTTCTGTATGTAAATTGCATTTCCTTTAGGCAGTTTCTTACAATTCGGTCACAGACATTAACTCTCCAAGGTGATTACTCCTTTTTAGATGCAGACTAACGAGCAGATCATATTTGATGCAGGTGTTAGTTTTGGGAATGAAAATTTACAGGGTGTTTCCATAATTTTTTCTTCAGAATTGATAGATTCCATAATTTTCCCTCTGCTTGGTCTACAAAAGTAACCATTACTGGCTGGCGCATTTTTTTTTTCAAGATTTATTTTAGTGTTTCTTAAAGGAAGAGAGTTGCCATTTGAAATTACTTTAGTTTTGTGCGATGTCTGTGATCTGCTTTTTTCTACACAATTAAACAACTGAATGGACATTCTCCGAGCCAGGTGATTCCATAATTTTTGCCAGGAATTGTAGACCACTGTGGATGGAATTGAGGGATCTGCTAGGCTGAATAATAGATGAGAGGATCCCTATGGACTCCTTCATATGTCTTCTTAATGTCCTCTTAGGGGTATGGGGGTAAAACTTGGCCAAGCTGCTTCTGTAGGTCTTAACCTCAACCAAATGTCTCATTGTCTCCCACTGGAAGTGGACATCAATGAAGTCGATGGTAGAACTGCCAAACAGAATGAAGGAAACTATAAGGATGGAATATCTATGGGCATGTACAAATAATACACTGGAACTGTGCAATCACATCTGGGCTCCGTGGGATGACTACGTAACGAGATTATCGACACAGTTAACTATCAGTAATGTGACTCCCTGAGTGACTCTCCTCTTCTTTTTTCTTTTGTACTCTCTTTCGAGTAAATATTACAAATATTCCATACCCATTCAATGTCACCCCCTATTCCGCCCCCCTTTTCCCCATACCATTTTTACAGATTGATGTAGATGTTAATATTTGAAAATGAATATTTTTCAAAAAACTTATACAAATAAACAGTTTAAAAAAAGGTTTGGAGCTGATTCCAAATGTGGTGTTTGCATGTGGAAGCTGTTGCTGTGAACCCTTACAACCTGCAGTCAAAGGAGCTCTCAATGGAAATGAAACTGACCATCATTACGTCAAAAAAAGAATAAATCAATCAAATAGATAACAGAAATATTAGAAATGGCCAAATCAACAATGTGGTACATTCTGCAGAAAAAAAAATGCACTGGCGAACTTGGTAACTCAAAATGGCCTAGACATCCACTGAAGACAAAAGTGGTGGATGATAAGAGAATCCTTTCCATGGTGAAGAAAAACCCCTTCACTACATCCACCCAAGTGAAGAACACTCTCTGGAAAGTAGTCATTTCAGTACAGTCATGACCGAAAGTGTTGGCACCCTTAAAATTGTTCCAGAAAATTAAGAATGACTCCCAGAAAATTATTGAAATTACCGTATATACTCGAGTATAAGCCAAGTTTTTCAGCACAAAAATTGTGCTGAAAAGTGCCCCACTCGGCTTATGCTCGAGTCACAGTGTGAAGGCTCAGTGGGGAGCGGTGATCAGGAGTTGGAGGGGGTGGGGGGAGGCTGCCGTAGGAGCGGGCGGTCACGTGCCTCCGCTCATTAGTGCAATGACATATGCACTGCATCCCTCTGTCAGTGGTATATACAGGCCCCCCTTGCTGCTGCACACCTGTAAAATAATAGATCATTCATACTTATCCCCGTCGCTGTCACCGCGTGTCCTCTGGTCTTCTTCCTGCTTGTACCCGGCACCATGTGACCGGCGCAGAAGCAATGACATCATCACTGGTGTGCCCGCCACAGGAATAGAAGCCGGGTACAAGCAGGAAGAAGACCGGAGGACGCGCGGTGACAGAGCGACGGGGATAAGTATGAATGATCTATCATTGTACAGGTGTGCAGCAGCAAGGGGTACCTGTATATATCACTGATGAGGGGGGGGTCTGTATATACCACTGATGGGGGACTGTATATACCACTGATGGAGGAGCCTGTATACCACTGATGGGGGGAGCCCTGTATATACCACTGATGGGGGGGCCTGTATATACCACTGATGGGGGGGCCTGTATATACCACTGATGGGGGGCTGTATATACCACTGATGGGGCCTGTAACCTCTGATAGAGCGACAGGGCGACGGGGATAAGTATGAATGATCTATTATTTTACAGGAGTGCGGCAGCAAGGGGGGCCTGTATATACCACTGATGGGGGGCCTGTATATACCACTGATGGGGGGGGCCTGTATATACCACTGATGGGGGGGCCTGTATATACCACTGATGTGGGGCCTGTACATATCACTGATGGGGGGGCCTGTATATACCACTGATGGGGGGGCCTGTATATACCACTGATGGGGCCTGTAACCTCTGATAGAGCGACAGGGCGACGGGGATAAGTATGAATGATCTATTATTTTACAGGTGTGCGGCAGCAAGGGGGGCCTGTATATACCACTGATGGGGGGCCTGTATATACCACTGATGGAGGGGGCCTGTATATACCACTGATGTGGGGCCTGTATATACCACTGATGTGGGGCCTGTATATATCACTGATGGGGGGGCCTGTATATACCACTGAGGGGGGGCCTGTATATACCACTGAGGGGGAACTGTATATACCACTGAGGGGGAACTGTATATACCACTGAGGGGGGCCTGTATATACCACTGATGTGGGCTGTATTACATTGATGAGGGGGAACTGTATACCAGTGATGGAGGTCCTATATACCAGTGATGGGGGATTATATACCAGTAATGGGGGGCCATTTATCATGATGAGAGGGGCTGTATACCGTGATGAGAGTCTGCTTCATTTCCCCCCTAATGAAATAAAATAGATGGAGCCCACATATGTTGACATCGTCTTAGTTTAGCCACCAGGTGTCCCCCTTCTATGGAAAGACTCACCTGGTCAGGTTGTGTGAGTCACAACCAACTTTGACAGCTCTCTCCTCAGGTCGCAGCAGTGCCCAGCCCGTGGAAGAGAAGATGAACAAACAGAAAGCGCTGAGTTGAAAAGAATCACCGCGCTGACCTCCAATGATGACAAACAGAGTAATGGTGTATACTCTGTTTATTTAGCCACTTGCCTATGCGTTTTGTTGTGTAAATACAACTTCATCAGGGCATCAAGATTACCAGTCTTGCACACATATACATAAATATCTATATATATATCTATATCTATATATACCAATCCACAAAGTGAGGCAGCACTCCAAGCAAGTTCAATTTTCAGTTTTTATTCGTCCATAAACCTCCACAACGTTTCAGACCGTAGTCCTTTCTCAAGTGATGGATTGGTATGAATAACAAACAGACTGAAGGAACTGTTTTTTGAGGATTTTTGCACCCTTTATTTGATGTTTTTCAAGTGCTGCTCTATTTTTGTTTTTTTCTATATCTATATCTATATCTATCTATATATATATATATATATATATATATATATATATATATATATATATATATATATATATATATATATGTGTGTGTGTGTTAGGGGCCTTTCACACTTGCGTTTTTTTCCTGATTTGGAAGATCAGGAAAAAACCTGATTCTTACGAGATTCACTTTTTTTGCCCATTCTCTTTAATGATTTCAAGAGAAAACATGAAGCAGCAAGATTCTACCTGACAAAATTAAAGTGAATGGGCAAAATACTGTAAGAATCGGGGTTTTCCTGATCTTCCAAATCAGGAAAAAAACGCAAGTGTGAAAGGCCCCTAACACACACATATCTATATATATATAGATATGTGTGTGTGTGTGTGTATGTGTAAGACTGGTAATATTGATGCCCTGATGAAGTTGTATTTACACAACAAAACGCGTAGGCAAGTGGTTAAATAAACAGAATATACTCCATTACTCTGTCATCATTGGAGGTCAGCGCGGTGATTCTTTTCAACTCAGCGCTGTTTGTTTATCTCATTTTCCCCCTAGGCTTATACTCGAGTCAATAAGTTTCCCTAGTTTTGGAGGGTAAAATTAGGGGTCTCGGCTTATACTTGGGTCGGCTTATACTCAAGAATATACGGGTACACATTTTGTTAAGCATATATTTATTTTCTATGTGTGTATTTGAACAACACACAAACACAAAGAAGGAAAGGCAAATTGTGCATAATTTCACACAAAACCCAAAACAAGTCCTATAAAGCACCTTTCCAAACTGATGGGTAAACAATTTTGGTTCAAGCATGTGATACCTTTTCAAACTCACCTGTGGCAAATATCAGATGTGAGCAATATAAAAATCACAACTGAAACTAGATAAAAAGGGGAGAAGTTGACTCAATCTTTGCATTGTGTGTCTGTGAGTGTCACACTAAGAGGAGAACAGAAACAGGAAAAGAGAAATGTCTGAGGACTTGAGAACCAATATTTTTGAAGAAATATAAACAATGTCAAGGTTACAAATCCATCTCCAGAGATCTTGATGTTCCTTTGTACATGGTGAGCAACATAATCGAGAAGTTTTGAAACCTAGAAGAGCATCACCAATATATATATATATATATATATATATATATATATATATATACAGTTAGGGCCAGAAATATTTGGACAGTGACACAAGTTTTCTTATTTTAGCTGTTTACAAAAACATGTTCAGAAATACAATTATATATATAATATGAGCTGAAAGTGCACACTCTCAGCTGCAATATGAGAGTTTCCACATCCAAATCGGAGAAAGGGTTTAGGAATCATAGCTCTGTAATGCATAGCCTCCTCTTTTTCAAGGGACCAAAAGTAATTGGACAATGGACTCTAAGGGCTGCAATTAACTCTGAAGGCGTCTCCCTCGTTAACCTGTAATCAATGAAGTAGTTAAAAGGTCATGGGTGGATTCCAGGTGTGTGGTTTTGCATTTGGAAGCTGTTGCTGTGACCAGACAACATGCGGTCAAAGGAACTCTCAATTGAGGTGAAGCAGGACATCTTGAGGCTGAAAAAAAAGAAAAAATCCATCAGAGAGATAGCAGACATGCTTGGAGTAGCAAAATCAACAGTTGGGTACATTCTGAGAAAAAAGGAATTGACTGGTGAGCTGGGGAACTCAAAAAGGCCTGGGCGTCCACGGATGACAACAGTGGTGGATGATCGCCGCATACTTTATTTGGTGAAGAAGAACCCGTTCACAACATCAACTGAAGTCCAGAACACTCTCAGTGAAGTAGGTGTATCTGTCTCTAAGTCAACAGTAAAGAGAAGACTCCATGACAGTAAATACAAAGGGTTCACATCTAGATGCAAACCATTCATCAATTCCAAAAATAGACAGGCCAGAGTTAAATTTGCTGAAAAACACCTCAAGAAGCCAGCTCAGTTCTGGAAAAGTATTCTTTGGACAGATGAGACAAAGATCAACCTGTACCAGAATGATGGGAAGTAAAAAGTTTGGAGAAGAAAGGGAACGGCACATGATCCAAGGCACACCACATCCTCTGTAAAACATGGTGGAGGCAATGTGATGGCATGGGCATGCATGGCTTTCAATGGCACTGGGTCACTTGTGTTTATTGATGACATAACAGCAGACAAGAGTAGCCGGATGAATTCTGAAGTGTACCGGGATATACTTTCAGCCCAGATTCAGCCAAATGCTGCAAAGTTGATTGGACGGCGCTTCATAGTACAGATGGACAATGACCCCAAGCATACAGCCAAAGCTACCCAGGAGTTCATGAGTGCAAAAAAGTGGAACATTCTGCAATAGCCAAGTCAATCACCAGATCTAAACCCAATTGAGCATGCATTTCACTTGCTCAAATCCAGACTTAAGACGGAAAGACCCACAAACAAGCAAGACCTGAAGGCTGCGGCTGTAAAGGCCTGGCAAAGCATTAAGAAGGAGGAAACCCAGCGTTTGGTGATGTCCATGGGTTCCAGACTTAAGGCAGTGATTGCCTCCAAAGGATTCGCAACAAAATATTGTAAATAAAAATATTTTGTTTGGGTTATGTTTATTTGTCCAATTACTTTTGACCTCCTAAAATGTGGAGTGTTTGTAAAGAAATGTGTACAATTCCTACATTTTCTATCAGATATTTTTGTTCAACCCTTCAAATTAAACGTTACAATCTGCACTTGAATTCTGTTGTAGAGGTTTCATTTCAAATCCAATGTGGTGGCATGCAGAGCCCAACTCGCCAAAATTGTGTCACTGTCCAAATATTTCTGGCCCTAACTGTATATATATATACGGGCGTCACCTAAACATACCATATAATGAAGAAAAAAAAAAGAGGGTATGTATGTAAAATGTGATCACAAAAACATCTTTATTTGTAATACTAGAAGCCAAAGTAACAATTCAAAACACTTAAAAGAGGCTTCTAATACAAGCCATATACAATCATGACAGGCCATAATGAGACCTGGCTACCCCAAAACTGCGAATGTCAAACACCCCGATTGTAAACAATAAGGCAATGCTATAATATCATAGATGGAATCACTATAAAAGGCTAGAGAGTGCAATCAGCAATATAAGTATGTCAAACAATATGTATAAAACATTTACTTAATGTTGTGAAATAGAACAAATGTACAGGCACAACACAAAAGTGAATATAAATATCCTTTAACAAGTTAGGCCATACAAGTAAAGGCCACGTTACAAACACAGATATCTGTTCAGATATTGGTCACAGATCTCTGGTTGCAGTGAAATCATGGACACATTGTTCTATCTTGTTGCTGTGTACAATAGAACAATATGTCCATGATTTCACTGCAACCAGAGATCTGTGACCAATATATTTGTGTGTGTAACATGGCCTTAAGAGTGAACAATAATGACATTACATGTTACTAGCAAAACCAATAAAATAAATATATTACTTTGGCTTATTGTATTACAAATAAAGATGTTTTTGGGTGATCCCATTTTCCTTACAAACCCTCTTTTTCTACTTCATTATAATCAAGATATTTACCACGCATGGCACTAAAGCTAATCTCCCTGGACATGGACGGCAAAGAAAAAGTGATGAAAGCTTACAGTGTAGGATAGTCCAGTTGGTGGATAAGCAGTTTCAATCAAATTCCAAAGAAATTCAAGTTGTCCTGCAGGCTCAGGGGGTATCAGAGTCAGCCCAAACTATCCATCAATATATGAATTACACTAATCGCTATGGAGGAGATCCAGGAGTACCCCACTGCTGACACAGACGTAAAAAGCTAGCCTGAGTTTGCCAAAACATACTACAATAACCAAAATCCCTCTGGGTAAGCGGGACCTACGGGTCAGATATGGTGGAGGCGCAAAGATGTTTTGGGATAGATGTATTATATTTCTTGCTTCATAAAGCCCAATTTAGGTCAAAACATTGCCTTATCATCTACCTCAAATTATATTGTTGCCATGATATTTTTAAGGATGGAATAAAAGCTACTTTTTTCATATTTGAATTTCCTCTGGTACCTCAGATGTATACTGTTTCTGGACGTGGTTAGAGGTCATGCCAAGTAAATACAGAATCACCAATGGTGCATATGAATCATTCACTTTACCAGAATGATGAGAAGAAGAAAGTATGGAGAAGGCTTGGAACAGCTCTTGAGCAAAGCACATCACATGCAGGGCTTCCAATGACCCTGAGTCACTAGTGTTTATTGATGATGTGACTGAAGACAAAGGCAGCCGGATAAGTTCTGAAGTGTACAGGGCGACACTTTCTGCTCAGGTTTAACCAAGTGAGGCAAGGATGATCTGATTCACAGTACAGATGGACCATGACTCAAAACATACTGCAAACCAGGTGTTTCTAAGGCAAAGAAGTGGAATATTCTGCAATGACCGAATTAATAAGCAGATCTTAACCCCATCAAGCTGCATTTCACATGCTTAACACAAAACTTAAATATACCTCAAAAAGCTAGGCTCATACGGCCATTAACCGTTGCGTAGGGTAAAAACAGTTTAGTCAGACAATATAATAACCCTCGCACACGGACAAATGGGATACAAGAAGTCAGTTACAGTGCATACAAATTCTGCCTTCTTCAGATAATGTTATATATCTAGATATATACAGAAACAGAAAAATTCTATTAGGACACATCATTTTTACACTTGAAAGTAATATGTTGCTCAATAAATGTAGCATAACAGAACATATAACAAAGATATAAAGTTATTATACATGCCATGTTCAAAGAAAAACAATAAGCATTATGATCACGAAGTCGGTCATAGTCATCATAAAGGCAATATATTGAACCTTGGAAAAAGTCCAAATTTGCACAATTCTTGGATTCTGCTCGTCTGTAGAGAATTGTTTATGGTGAAAAATATATGTACACATATACGGTATGACCATTATATCCGGGTAACCTCTATAAGGACACAGGAGATAGTGGAATTCATCCCAATGTAAAAAGAAAGAACAAATGGAAAAAGAAGGAACGAAAGATGGATGGGAAAAACGAAGTATATCAGGCATTAAGGTCCTCCCATAGTGGTGAACTGAATATTCTAGTAGGACTGGTGTTTGGATGGATCAAAAAATCTGAACAGAAATTCCCTATAGGAACAGATATTGGTAGATTAGAATTAGGTGCAACAGTATATCAGCATGTTACCGTAACTTTGGACAGATTGTGCAATGTAACATGCTGATATACTGTTGTACCTAATTCTAATCTACCAATATCTGTTCCTATAGGGAATTTCTGTTCAGATTTTTTGATCCATTCAAACACCAGTCCTACCAGAATATTCTGTACACCACTATGGGAGGACCTTAATGCCCGATATACTTGGCTTTTCCCATCCATCCATCTTTCTTTCCTTCTTTTTCCTTTTGTCCAGGGACAGGTAGAGATAGGTTAGAGGGGTAGCACGACCTGATAGGTTCCCATTAAATTAAGAATCCTGGCATGCAGAGTCCAAATCATGAAGATTAAGTCACTGTCCAGATATTTCTGGATCTAACTGTATCTGTTTACGGCTTCCTTTTATGTCTTATTTGACTCCACATTACAGTAATCTCCATTTGTATAACTTAATTAAACAGTGTCCTGCAGAAACAATTGTAATAGCAATATGTAATAGCTATGTCTAAACTGATATATTGCCCCTTTTCTGCACACAGGTATTCAGTTCAAAGCTGTGCTGGCACTGAGCTCAATCCTCTAAGGCTACTTTCACATTGCGTTCTGTCGTTCAGTGGTTCCATCGGGGTTTACATCTGAAAACGGGCTTCGGACATATGTGCCGACTGGGCAATTGACTTCAATGGTGCAGACTGAGTCAACCTGTGCTCTTTCTGTCCTGCACCATTTGGACATCCGAACGTATCAGACTGCAGAAGCCAGTTTTCAGATGGAGGCGCCAACGGGACCACTGAACGTGTGGCAGAACGCAATGTGACAGTAGACTAAGACTTCTCCTCTGTCTTTATAAGACTACTGCCAACTCCTTTATGTTGAATGATGGCAGCCAATGTATATGGGCTTGTTAGTTATTTGGGAGAAAATATCACTCATTACATGAGGACTTTCTCAGCGTAAGTCCACTGTATACTTTTTGTGGATCTTAAAAAAAAATGGCACAATATTTGAGGTATTTTGTTTGGCACTGTAGCAGTTCACCTGCCACTATAGACATGATAGAGAAATCCATGCCAAAAAAGGGTCTATCAGAAAAATCTACATCTAAAAGACATATGGTTTTTGATGATCTTTAACACTGTTTTGGTGAGATTCTTCTGATTCCACTTGTTCACCCCTATTAAAAATAAGAGTCCATACCCATCTCCCGTGATTCCGCCCTTACAGCACTGTTGGTGACCGTGACGTCACATGAGCCCCGCATCTAATCACTGCCGGATTCTGTCTCGCTGCTTTCGGACCAAATGAACCATCAACAGGAAATGAGTAGCAGTCGCAGCGTCAATTTCTGTTAATTAACTCAGTTGGTCTGAAAGCAGGAAGAGAGAAGACGCCAGAGTTTCGACGATGGGCTCGTTGTGACGTCACAATGTCACGTTAGCCCCGGACATATTCAAGTTACTCCTTGCTAACTGTATATCTGGTTTCCCTAAAACCATACCTAACCTAGGCAGAGATGCTAAATATTTTTCATTACAGCAGAGGGTGATATGGGTTATACAATTATACATACAGTGAGTCGTTCTTACCAACACTGAAAATACAAAATTCGGAATATTAATGTCCCTCCACCCTCGAGGAATGAAAATGGTTTTGCTAAGCATGACCCTTTGTGGTTTTGTTCACATTCCTGCCCAAGTACAATTGGAATGGTAATAAAAAGAGACTGCAAAATAATCATTGGACCAGATACAAATTATTCTGTACATTTAGTTCCAAATGAGACATGTAACACAAGATTCAGTATAACCCTACCAATATATGAGACACATCATTATTCCTTATACTATATCTTGTATGTTGTAAAGTTAAACTAATTATTTGTGCCATGTTCTTTTTTTTCTGCTGCAATTTGAGACCCATTTCTGATGCATTTCATTTAGTAAATCTCCGCTATAAATCGTATAACGCTACTTTACCATTACAGGTTATATATAAGCAGCAGTTATGGAAAACTGGAAAATTCCTTTAATTCTCCAGGCATTTTCTAAGGTAGATGGATGAGAACTATTTTATGCAGAATTTGGAGGAGCTGCATATTTAAATAGCCCAAATTTAATTTCTGGCCAGGATTTAACAAACTGTCATACAAGCATGTCTTATTTCTCACAAATTGCTTACACAGCTCTGTACGTGAGGCATAAAACCGGAATGGATGAAGTCTGTTTCTGACCACAAGTAACATAAAAACCAGAATTATTGAGGATATTTTTCAAAATTGGCAAAAGAAGGATGTAATATTGTTTCCCTGTTATTGATATCTAAACTGCAGGCAGCAGCTACTGAAAAGGATTTACTAGAAAAAGCAGCCATGACTACAGTAGCACATGAATTTGGATTACATACACAAAGGCTTTGGTTTACCTTGGTCTGCAGGTTCCCATCTAATGTGCCTCACGTCACCGGTCACTGGCCTTCATTATACAGCATGAAGAGCGCGGAGGCCAGTGATTGGCTGCAGCACTGACTAAACAGAAGACCGGCATGGAGGATGGTGGACACGACGCTGGGACTAGAGGGATGAAATTCAACATTATACACCATTTATTTCAGCTAGATTGCTGCCTATGTGCAGTTTATTAATTAAACCCTTAAATGAATTGACTTGTTTGATTAATAGAATACACACAACATTCACCAGCTCACCAATGTTGTCAATGAGATGTCCAGCCCGGATGCGGTACACTCACGAGAATCCAGAGCCAACTCCTAGGTATGAGTAATAGATAATAAAAAGAGGTGTCCAAATTCCACCCAAGGAGGATAGGGGTATGTAGATAGTTAAAACATGCCTTTATTAGTAACCATTAAAAATCCATAAAAAAAAAAAAAAAGATTACGTGTTTCGGGCAAGGAGCCCTTACTCTATAGCGGCACCTTGACCGAGACAGATACGCCGGCTTCAGACTGCGTTTGAGAACCGATCCGTAGCTGTCCGCTTGAAGCAGACAGCCGCGGACCGGATCAGCACACAGGACCGGGGGGCTATTATGCCCTCCGATCCTGTGTGCAGCTGCACGCAGCTGAAGCCGCTGACAGGTCAGGATCGCGGACGCCCGCGGTCCTCACCTATCAGCAGCAGGAACTGCGTGCGGCTGCACACAGGATCGGAGGGCATAATAGCCCCCCGGTCCTGTGTGCTGATCCGGTCCGCGGCTGTCTGCCTCAAGCGGACAGCTATGGATCGGATCTCAAACGCAGTCTGAAGCCGGCCTAAGCAGTTTTTAATGTATCATTAACAATTACTAATAAAGGAAAGTCTTAACTATCTACATACCCATATCCTCCTAGAGTGAAAGCTGGACACCACCTCTCATCACCTATTGTTTAATAGCCAAGTTTATAACCAGCCTCGCATCCAAAGAGCCTTAACTTTTTATGTTTCTTTCGATAAAGCTTTTGTCTTGCGGAATGAGTTGTATTTTTTTTTTCATTGTCCTCATTTTGGTGTAAATCCATTTTATTGATTCTCCTTTACTAATATTTTGGGAGGGAGGAAATGCAAAGAAAAAGCAATTACACTATTGTTTTTTTTTTGTACTTATTTTCTACATCGCTTACCAGTACAGTAAAAATATCAATTAAAATGTTACGGGTCTGTATGAATATAGCAATATACTTATTCCGAACAACGAATGAAGTTCCAGCATGTATCTTCTTTATTAAAAAAACTTTTTTGTACCTTATTAGATCATCTGAAGATCCATGAATTAAAAACAATTACAAACATCTCAGTTAAAAAAATAAAAATAAAGCCATATTAGCATGAATGCAGCAGTGGCCAACAAGTAAAGGTTCTCATTTTATTTTATTTTTTTATTGATGCCATTTTAAAGGGAACCTGTCAGATCGTTCTACCCCCCATTGCTACCACTACTGTCCCTGCATCTTGGTAGCACATCCCTAAATGAACCCGCTCTGACCTAAAAGTGCCCTATAAAGCTTCAGAAAAATGTCTAATAAATTACATGTAGTCTACATCCGGACTCTGGAAAGGCGGGCTCCATTCCCCCCTACCTCGCTGACTCAGCACTCCCCATTAGGCATCATCATTCCTTCTGCTGACCCTCCTCCATTTGAAATTCCGCCCTTCTCTTGTAGTAGGACACCAGGTCGGAACGTCATATTCGGTCATGTGCATTGTGGGGGCTGATCATGTGGTACGGCTCGACTCCGGCGCATGCAAGTCTGAAGCCGAGCCATACAAGCCCGAACAATGCACCGGACCAGATATAACGTTCCGGCCTTGCATTCTATGAGAGGAGGGGGGAATTTACAAATAGAGGATCAGCAGAAGGAATGATGATGCCCATCGGAGAGTCAGCGAGGGGGGGGGGGGGGGAGAATGGAACCCTCCAACGCAAAATACAAATCTTTCTAGTGAATAAACTGGTTATACATACCACAATTTCTTCCACAGTTCCTGGATAAAATCTGATGCATTTATGGGCTATGTGAGTATACGACTTATCAGAATATGGCTAAAAATGAGGAAACACAAGCGCAAAGGGTCTTATCCTTTTTTTTTTTGGAAGTTCAATAAAATTAAGAAAACTGCTCACCTGGACAGGTTGTGGGACCCACAACCAGTATATGCACACAATACAGCTGACGCTGGATTCACACTCCACGAGGTCTGTGGCGGTATATACAAATCCAGGAAAGACAGTGCTCTTTGATCCGCGCTAGCCATACTTGGAAAAGGAGCACAATAGATCAAAGTGTAATGGCACCTTTATTCAACGCGTTTCTGAGCGTATGCCCACTCCATCAGGAAAGCTACCATCTTACAGTTTTCATACAAGCTGGCTTTAAATAGATCATAATATGGTCACACGCGGGAGTCCTTAGGAATAGCAGGAAGAACAATCTTACTCAGGTGATAGACGAAACTCATATAGTCTATGTACCTTTATTTTACTCAGTGTGACGCTGGTCAGGTACTGACTTTATTCATTGATGTTATGTTTCATTTAAAGTGATGGATGCAAAAACAGAAGGTGTCCTGTTCAATACAGGGGTGTAAAGAGGATGCCTTAGCAAAATAAACATCAAGGACACCGACATAAAAGGAATTTATCTTTATTTTGAAACACAAGAAATGCAGAAAAAATGATGCTCCTATTCAACAATTTATCAGTAGCTACAACATTGCCACTATGTACAAAATATCCAATGATAAATGTGCTACACATATAAAAATACAGTATGCAATACAATATGTACAATGTGCAAAACATCTGGCATTTGAACATCATGATATGGAATTGATCGCATGGGGTGCAAACTGCAAATACAAAGGCATCAAAAAATCTCATAGAAAGGCAATACATGAATGGGCCCCTGGACACCGTCACATTCAGATCTACAGGGGTTTACACAGGCAGCGCAGTCAAGTCATCTTAAAGCAGCGAGCCACCAATAACACAGAACATCACAAGAAATCGTCTGCAGACAATAGTAAAGATGGATCTAAACCATTCACCATTTTATGAAGGTATTAGGAATTCATATTTGCGGTTTCTATGTAATGTCCTAAGAACACGATCAACACAATATTTCGCTTTGGCAAGTTTCCTTGAGAGGTGCTTCATCTTCATTGTATTTAGATTAGTGGAAACTACAGTCATTTTGGTTATTAGAAATAATCTTGTCTAGTTTGAAGAAGCACTCCCAAGAACATTGAAATGTTTCAGCTCCTTTGTAATGTTGTGTACTCAGTCTACCGATAGCTACTTTCTCCCGATATCTGGTCTTTTTCTGCACCACATAAATACCAATGACATTAGCTGGGTCATACAGCATCTTCTGTGTCATAAGTTCAGTCTTCACGGAAGAAAAGGTGATCTAGGTAGGGCCACTGGTGATCTGGCTAGGGTCACTGGTGATCTGGCTAGGGTCACTGGTGATCTGGCTAGGGTCACTGGTGATCTGGCTAGGGTCACTGGTGATCTGGCTAGGGTCACTGGTGATCTGGCTAGGGTCATTGGTGATCTGGGTAGGGCACTAGTGATCTGGGTAGGGACATTAGTGATGTGGGTAGGGCCATTAGTGATCTGGGTAGAGTCATTGGTGATCTGGGTAGGGTCATTGGTGATCTGGGTAGGGTCATTGGTGATCTGGGTAGGGTCATTGGTGATCTGGGTAGGGTCATTGGTGATCTGGGTAGGGTCATTGGTGATCTGGGTAGGGTCATTGGTGATCTGAGTAGAGTAATTGGTGATCTGGTAAGGTCATTGGTGATCTGGGTAAGGTCATTGGTGATCTGGGTAAGGTCATGGTGATCTGGTAAGGTCATTGGTGATCTGGGTAAGGTCATTGGTGCTCACATGGTGCAGAAGACCAGAACTGCTGTGATATTGGGGAGAGTCGATAATCAGCCAGTATATTAACTCGTACTGTGTGTATAATAAACATTACAATGGACACTCCAATACAAAGAATTTCAGGAGTACTTCTTTAAATACCATAGTAGAGCAATTAGTGATAATGGGGATTCCATTCAGAATCCCCGAGCTATTATACAAAGCAGCAGGTGGCCACAAGGAGAGCCTGTCACTCTGGAGGACCTGGCATGTCTCTGCATTACATGGACTGCTCATTGATTTCAACAGACACCTTGTAATGCCTAATTTCTCCTGTGAAGGCACTGTAAGGAAATTGAATAAATAAAAGGGAAATCTAGTTATTTAGGTTTTCTTTTAAATATATTTAGCTATTTTAATTATTTTTTAGAATACCTAAAATTGCTATTTTGTCATCTGTATTCCTTCTCAATATCTCCGTTTCTGTGTTTGTGGGGCAGACTTTGTTTCTTGGTTCAGGGAAACCAGTGAACTACAAGATGCAGCTCCTCATTTGTTGTAAAACCACAAATCTCAACAGCCACAGGTTAAATACCACTGATGCAGACATTAAAAGAGTTGCCTCATGTTTGTTTTTCAGGAAAGCAAAGCTCTGTCTCCTGCTCACCAGGAAAGGTGGGGTGCCCGTCTGAAGACTCATCATTCGAGCTGGCAGTATGGCTGAACCGCTGCTTCAAACTCTGTGCTCTCCTAAGTTGCTAGCAGAGGCAGCTTTGCCTTGGCAGCATGGAAAAGGTCCAGAGATACTGAAGCTGGCTGGATCCAGCAATATGGCCAGCTTCAGAGCAGCGCTTACAAGCTCCATGCCTAGGAGACAAACTTCGCGATTTACTGTAAACTGCAGACTTAAAGATCCCTCCTTTCTTGAGAACAAATAGGAATTTCAATTAGATGTGAGAGCAAAGTTCCTTGTCTTTACCAGCACTTTGCAATTTTACCTATGTAATAAGATGAGACAACCCCTTTAAGGTATTTAAAAGGTTTCTGTACTTTGACACTTTAGAGGAATCTGTGAGCAGGTATTTTGCTACCTGATCTGACAGCAACAATGTAGGCAAAAAGATTCTGAATCTAACGATGTATCACATAGATTACTGGCTGCAGCCATTCTGACACTCTAAAAGAGTTTTAAACATGTAGTGGAGCTGGGAGAGCTGCCCTCGCCCATCCCGGGCTCTCAATAGAGATTGACTGCGAGATGTCAATAACAGACTGCCATGCACGCAACTTTCTAGTCATGTAATAAACACTTTAGTTTGGGTACTCAATAGCACACACACAAGATAACCACAGTTGATTTGTTCTTAACCCTTAGGGTACCATCACACGGGGTGACGGCCCCGGAGATGTCGACAGCGACAGGCGGGAGCGCGCATGTTTTTAGTGCCCAGTCAGCGTCGCTGTCCCCCATTTACATGGGGAGACACCTCCGGCGATGCACCGCCGATCTGACAGGCGGCATCGCCGCCGGGGTGTCTCAACACCCCAGCGGTGATGCAGTACAATGGGAGCCAATGGCTCCCATCTCCTGTCGGATTGCCGTCGCCCGTTTACATGGGGCGATGAGTACACATCGCCCCATATCGACCGCCTGGTTTCAGAGCACTGCTCTGAAACCAGGCGACCGCTAAAAGTTGTCGCCATTGCCTATTTAAATTAGGCGATGCAGGGGCGATATCGGTGCTGATAGGTGATGCAGGGACGTGGCCTAAGAAATCGGTAGTGTCGTTGCCACGTGTGAAGGTACCCTTAGAGCATGCTGTCCTAAGTTCACATCGCAAAATCCTGCCGATAGATTCCCTTTAAATTGTGTCATATGCAGCCTGGGTCAAGAAATCACTGTCCAAGCCTGTACAAGTTTCTATACAATACAGTCTATAGATCAGTCACAGATAAGAAATTTAGCCTCTCCACAATCTTGTGTCCAAAGAAGTAAAGAATGTCCATTCAACCCACAGTCTTGGCTCTGGGACATAATGTGTATAATAAAGTATTCACTTATGAAAGAACAAAGTCAGTAAATGTCAGAGCCCTTTCCAAATGAATGAACGGTGATGTATAACTATCAAAGAACACAGGGAATATGATGATTATACTCTGCTCTTTAATGGCTTTCCTTGATATAAATACACATCAGTGCACACATTGCTGAATATGCTGACAACCGTAAGGTGGCCGGAGTAAAATATCAAAACTAAGGAGTATTATCAAGCCAACAAAATAGCAGTATGAGCCACGTACAGTCAAATCACCACTGAATGTAAAGCTGACCATAGCAGGAGCAAGTGTGGATTGACTGGTATTCACTTACGGCACAGCCTCATTCTCTAAAAGTTCCACCTAAAATGCCAAATGGGACCATTGAGGACAGGAATGTCTAACCCACCACTGAAGACAGAACATTCCTGTTTCTAAAGCGTCGCAACCCAAGGAACACAACCTCAAAAAGTTGAGGGTAATTTCTTGTAACTTTTGTTGTTGAACCCCATCATTGCCATTTCAGGAAACCCTGATGGGGTGCAGCTTTGCCTTTCTGAACGTCACGTGTAAAGAGGTGTGTCCTGATGACAGGTTCCCTTTACAACAGAACATGTCAAAGCCATACAGGGGTGTACTAATTAGAAGAACTAGAAAGTTTTTTCTGTTTTTTTTACTGAATTTTAATACTTGAAGTCACACAGAGGTTCCAAAAAGAGGGTGAAACCTGTATGTGGGTTACTTTACAATGCTTTACAATTCTATGTAAAGAATGCCCTGGAAAATTGGCAAAAATATCTGCAGAGAAACAAAGAGGCTCATGGAATAGAAGAAAAAGCCACTGCTGATGCCAATAATGCCACTATAAGTAGATCAGACAATATCGTAGGGTATGGTAAAACACTGCCCTTCTTTTAGCTCCATTTACATTATCTGCTTTCTTATCACAACTGATCAAATTTAATTAGTATTTTAACTGCAAACTGGTCAAGGTCTTAGGGCCCAGTTACACACAGAAACTTTCCAGCGATCCCACCAGCGAACTGACCTGGCCGGGATCGCTGGAAAGTCTCTCTGCAGTCACTGGTGAGCTGTTAAACAGGCAGACTCACCAGTGACTTAGCACCCGTGAGATCACTGGCAACCATGGTAAACACCGGGTATCCAGGTAGCGCGCGCGGCTTAGTTACCCGGTGTTTATCATGGTTACCAACCTGTGAGGTCGCTGGATCGCTGGTCTCTCGCGGTCACACGCGCGGATTTGTAGCAGATATCCCGTGATTTATAACCATAGCTAGCCAAACAAAGCCGAATATTAAGTCATGCACTGGAACAGACACAAAATCCTCAGTATCTAATCACGAGCACGGATAAAGCCATAATCAAGGTGTCGTTAATGACAATGTCGGGGATCTTCTATTTTTCAGAAACAGCGCCACTGTCAATCACAGTCTGTGAATGGTAATACAGCTCAGCACCATCTCAAATAGGGCCAAGATGTAATAACAGGCAGTGCTTATGGACATGAATTGTGCAGTTTCTGGAAAAGTTAGCCCCAAATATCAGACCACTCCTTTAACCTACTTTACATTTCAGACTGAAACGCGTAGGTATATTATCTGCACCCAATTTTACTGCATTCCTTGAGCTTTTAATAGTTCAATAAATGATTAAGTTCTCTCCTTTTTTATTTTTATTAAACGGAATCTGTCAGCAGGTTTTTGCTACGTCATCTGACAGCAACACAATGTAGGCAAACAATCTCTGAATCCAACAATGTGTCACAAAGTACTGGCTGAAGCTGTTCTCACACAATCAAAGCATTAAGTTTCAGGAACACAGCAGAGCTGGGAGAGCTGCCCACACTCGCACCAGGCTCCCTACAGAGATTGTGCATTGACTATGAGGTGTCAATCACAGCAGGGGGGGTGTCAGACTATAGTCCTGTAATGATAATCACCAGGTGATAAAGATTTTAGTTTAAGTAAACAATAGCACAGAGCTTATACTGTACGAGATGCGCGGCTGATTTATTTTTTTAACCCTTTCACCATGCTGTCCTCAGCTTACATAGAAAAAAAAACTGCTGACAGATTCCCTTTAAATTTCAAGGCTTCTATAGAGAAGCAGAATGAGGATTTAACACATTCGGTAACAAGATCAACGAATGATATCGTGGGGACACTTCAGCTACCTTCTAACTCAGCATTAAAAATGTGAAAAATTATCTGAAAAATTAAAAACAAAATTGATAAGGTGGCCAAAACTGAAATATGTGTATTTCATGTCACACCAGCAGCTTACACCCAAAACTAGTGACTACAGGGTGATGGTTTTGCTTATTATTCAGCTCTATCCTCCAAAAGAGTAACATGGAACCGCCTATTAATTTGATTCTTGGAAATTAAGTCACTGAATGTGTTCAGAAATGCCAGGTATGACTATGGCAGATTCCCCTCCTTGTAGAACTATGCCTATTACTACATGCAGGATAGCGTGCAGCTACTCTTAGTCAAGAAAACACCAGTTTCTGGTTTATATATTTACATCAGTTTCTCCATTTGTATATTTGCGCTTATAAGTCTATTTACAAGGTTTACAATTTTTTCAAAAATATCCTATATACACGGGTCTCTGTAGTGGCCATTGCTCAGGTCATTTCCCTTTCTTCTCCCACATAATACACTGAACTATAGAAAAGTCTAGTCTAATAGTTTCTTCTTTTTATTTTGGTGCATGCCATTTTGGGAAAAAAACCAGACTGTGCGCTTCATTTCTAGCAGGTGACCGCTCCATAAAAAAGTATTTCATACAATTCTGTACAGTATATTACAGTAGGAGAGGAGCCGTAAAAATCCCTTTGTTCTCAACAGTTACAAAAGGCAATAGAAAATAAAGCAAAACCAACGTGATCTGGAAAGTCCCATACAAAAAAAACCTGATCTGTAAAAGCAATCCATTGAACCAGCATTCTCCAGCAACACAAATACAGTTGTGTAATGATATATGAACAGCATTACAAATGGAACATTTTGCGTATTTTATGTGTACCCTCTTTATGATGTGATAGGAAAATGGCAGTAAAATGTAGAGTCAATTAATGTATGCTTTCTAGCAGGTTTATATCATGCTTTGATGACAGATAGAGCCAATGATGCATTTTACGAGTCTTCACTCCGTAGCTTGTGACGAGAGCGGACCCTGAACCGGTCAGTGCTTTGCCGCGGATACTTCTTGGCTCAGCTTGTTCACAGGAACAGTCAAGTGCAGTTACTTTAATGGAAAAAAAATTATCTGAAAATCACATACAGACACCATCACTAATGTAATTTGTGTACACGGACCCCAATGATCACTCCATTTTCCAATCTCCTAATGCTTTAATCAGCATTCTTGACCTACCAGGACTGGTTACCATGAAGGTTTGGTTCCACCTGTACAGTGTAGTGGCCTGCCAGTAACATATTTGGGTATCCAGTGCAGTTAAAAGCTGCAGATCACTTTGTATCCCGCTGTTTGGTGTAATTGCTGCAATTACAACCATTTTCCAGCCTATATGAAAATCCCAAATCTACAGCACATGTTTACTCCCATTGCAAATGCAAGTCATTAGTGTCCAAAAAGTCAGTTGAGAACATGCTTGGGATGGTAGAGCTTAAGGGGGTCAGGGAAGAGGCAGAACTTGTAATGTCCAGCCACTCCATGTTGTCCAGGTTTGCGTCTTGGAGGTCTAGGGATAAGCAGCTACTTGCAGTGAATGGCGTGTCCGTGGTCTCCATTGGTGTGGGGTCATGGTCCAGTATGCTGTGAAGGTCATTGTTAAGATCATCGATTAAAGAAAATGTATCTCGGCCATCACTATGGCTTTCTAGGTGAGGAATGTTGGTTCCCGATGGTAGGGTTCCATCTAAGAAGGCCTCCAGTTGGCTTTCTAAGCTTATAGAAAGGTTGCTCGTAGGTTCCAAAGACAATGGAGGAGCTACATGTATCTGTGGTGGCGGCCTTGATACTACCGTGTTCACTGGCATGGTGGTTACGTTGGCAGTAACCGGTCTCATCTTTGATATTGGAGAAGGTTGTTCTTTAATGAGTGGAGATATTTCTGAAAAAGAAAACAAATTAAATAAGGTTAACACTTCTAAATGCTTCACTTAAGAAATAGATAGGGAATATTATGTTTTCGACTAGAGATCAACAGATTGTGTAACAAGTACAGTCCGTGTCAGAGCTCTCTGGATGGAGACAGGAGCTGCGTGACTTTCCAAACCTTCAGGGATCCCAGGTTCAACTTCTGATTAGATGTGCTGGTGAGACGCCATCACGTCAGGCCGGCGCTGGGGAACCCAAAAGCTCGGGAAATTCATGCAGATCCTGTACACGGCCAGAGAGCACTGACCTGCATGAAGCCATCTGATCAGCTCTTATTTTCTACCCCACAATCTGAGTAAACACAGTATAATTATATCATTCATCATCATAAGGCTGTGTTCACACAGGACATACATTGAATGGAAATCATTTCTCTACATTAGATGTTTGTTGCAGATTTTGCAGCAGATTCATCACAGATTTTACCCTGCTCATTGAAATGTAGGAAATCTGCTGTGAAAATCTAAGACGTAAATGGAAATGCTGTAGGCTCAAAATCTGCAAAGGATTATTTCTGCAGATCTCAATCATTCTGCTCCTACTGTAATAGATCGGCTCTAAAAATCCACAGCAATTCTGCACCATGTAATCATTCCCTAAAGCTGCAGCAATGTGAAGTCTATCATATCTCTAGGTTCTCAGTAAATACAATGTAATGTTCTTTGTAGAGTTGGAACCCACACCCAGGCCTTGGCCACTAAATCGATCTAATGGCTAGTAACGGCTTTAGGTCCCAGTAAGAATCATATGTGGCAGAGACCATGATGAAATGGATGACTGTCTTTGTACAAGATATATCGACGACCTCCCAAAACATTTAGTGTATTTACGGTGGACACCAGTATCGGTTTCACATCTCCATCACACAGGAGTTCACAGCACACAATGTGGCCATACCAAATTGTTTTATCTATCTCCGCCCCCACCTCTCCTTGAGTGACAGTTCTCTAAAGGCGTCAATGAAGGCCGCAGATGGATGTAGAACAAGTAGTTGTGAAGCTGAGCTGACAGTGTGACCAGATAAGGGTGCACAGAGCCTGTGCTTGGTTTGAAGAGTCATTTTGTGCTGATAGACTTCTTTAAAGAAAGGAGGACAGAGGAGGCAGCAGGAAAACCGATGATAACCCAAAACTGTCTGATTCCTCCCCTTAGGAAGCAGTCTTATAGGCGGCGACACGCGTCGGGTGTTAGGAATGCTGAGAGTCAGGTTTTTGTGGATGATGGGAGTACCAGTAATTGTATACTGGATGTTGTTGAACCTACTTACATCAGCATTTGCACCTTATATAGTAGCTACTTGTTGGACAGCCTTTTTTATTACCTTTATAGACTTACTAGTCACTTTATTGATTTATGCTTTGTGCCTCAAAGTGACTTCTTTTGTCATAATTATTACTCTAGGCATGTTTCTGTCCATATTGTCACTGATGGATTTTCTATACTTGTTCCTTTAGAGTGTCAATTTGGGAGATAGGGTGCATTGTAATCTATATATATTCAGGTCTTTCATCATCCTTTATTTACCATGGTTGATATTTACACTCCATTAATGAGTGATTTGTTGTGATTTTCATTACCCAACTACAGTTTTTGTTGGTGGGTGTTCCACCTTTTAATTGTTTTTAAATGTCTGTTGGTCCATGTTTTCCTTTGGTGTATAATAAACAATAAATTATAATCTTGATTACTCCTTTGAGTTTTTTCTTATTTCCCTGATCCCGGTCTTGTTTACATGCTTCTTTGCTTTTTTCATATGTGTATTTGTTTAAGCATGTGACTGATGGATCATTTGACTGTGCCCCCTAAACCACGCTTTTCCGTCACACAAAGAGATCGCTAACGAGATCGCTATTGGGATCGCTGTTGCGTCACGAAATTCGTGACGCAACAGCGATGTCCTTCTGTGTGACACGCACCAACGATCTGGCCCCTGCTACGAGATCGTTGATTGTTACACACTGCTCTGGATCATTTCTACGTCGTTGTGCTCCCGCTGGGAACGCTACATCGTTGTGTTTGACAGATAATGAGCAACGATCTCAATGCTACGTTATGGAGAGAAAATTCACAACGACCTCGGTATAATTCTGGATCACTAGTGCGTCATTTTTCACATCGCTGGTAAGATGCCTGTTTGTCATCTTACCAGCGATGTGTAAACGACGCACCAGCAATCTCTACACATCGTTATCGGGATCGCTGATGCGTCATTATGTGAGATTGAGCCTTAAGGCCCGTATGGAGTTAGCAAATGTTAAATATTCTGTATAATGCTGTGTGTGTGATTTTTGTCTTTATTATGTGTTGCCTGAATGTGAATCCGTTACAGTTCACATCAGATAAGCAGCGAGCCATAGCACTTGTCAGACACACAATGCCTTTAAGGAAAGATCATGTAATAAGCTCTCTGTTGTTTTCCAGATGTATACATTTATCCGGATCCAATTTTAAACAGAATATCCTCCTAGACAATAAAACCTTTTCTCAGAGTCTGATACTAACCGGCACTTGTATTCCCAGCAGTGATAAATTACCGACAACCAGCCTTCAACGCTAATAGATTTTCCAAACTGGAGGAGTCATTTCTTTGTATGCCATGGGAAACATACAGCGCTTGTACTGTTATCATGTATATAGCTGAACAAAGCTTTAAAGTGGCGCCTAATCCTCTGGAAATATGGAGCATAGTAAATCAACACTAAATATATGCTTGGCCATAGATACGAGCAGAGCTGCAATGTGAACTTCTAATGGACGGTGTATAGAAGGAAAATATGAGTATGGAAAATTACATGCTCTACTAATTTACTGGAAGCCATAGGCCTGTACTCTATACATAAAGGGTTCATTCTCACGTCTATCTAGCCACCTATATATACACACATTTTTTATTATAATTATATATATATATATATATATATTTTTTTTTTTTTTTTTTTTTTACACACACACATATATGAGAAAGCTGGACTCCAAGACAGAACAGAGGAACTGATCATAGTGGCTCAAAAGCAGGTGCTAAGTACAAGATCCATAGAAGCAGGGATCTACCACACAAGACAGGACCCAAGGTGCAGACTATGTAAAGAAACTTCGGAAACGGTCCAACACATGGTGCAGGATGCAAAATGCAAACAGGAACAGCGCACACCGAATGCCGCAACCAAGTATACAGCATCATCTCTATGGCATATGGGTTAAGCGCCCCTAAGTCCAAGTGTGAGACCACAGAAAAAGTGGTGAGAATGAAAGGGCTTAAATCTTGGGGGACCTCAAAGCAGGTGTTGGCCAAACAATCAGATATCGTGACAGTAAAGAAGGAGCAGAAGACAGCAATGATAATAGAGGTGTCATTGCCAAATGACAGTAATATCAGAAAGAAGGAATATGACAAGCTGGAGGAATACCAGGGCCTCAAAGAAGAACTGGAGAAGATGTGGAAGGTGAAGGCATCAGTGATCCCAGTGGTGATAGGGGCACTTGGAGCAGTGACCCGTGAGCTTAAAAAACAGCTGAAACAGATCCCAGGAGCAACATCTGACCTTTGTCAAGAAGCACAGTGCTGGGAACAACCAAGATCCGGCGCAGAACCCTCAAACTCCCAGGACTCTAGTAGAGGACACGAGAAAGACAAACTAACCACCCCACAGGGGTGAGAAGGTATACACACATACTTGTAGTTTTGCTACAATTGCTATGTTACTATTTTAAGTGGCCTGATTGGAAAAATTATCACTTAGTGGTCCCAATCATAGTGAGAAGACTGGGGGAAGTTTGGCGATTGGGGCTACGGTGATCAATAGCTTGTAGAAAAGTGCTGCCTGGCCTTGCGACTTCGCAATGAAGAGTGTGATATTATTAAGCAGACCTCACTAAGATCAATGAACAACCTCTTGTAATACAAGCCCCTATCAAACCCTTATCTGCTCTGCTTTATAGAACAGGTCTCGTCTTGTGATCTCCATTTTAGGCTACATTTCATGTTTAGTGAAAATGATAGCCAAGGGCCCAACATTGAGCGTAAAGGCATGGATGGTGTGAGCATGCTGACACTCAGACTCCTGATGAAAGGGGATGAGTAAGAAAGGATTCTAAAGATAAAGGGATATGGTAACTAATTGGCAAAAAGGCGTGTTGTATGTGAATAACTGAGCTGAAAGAAATGTATCATTATTTTTCATATATTTATATGCATCTTTTTTCCATTCACTTATTCTGAAAAGGGAGACTTGTGCTGGGCTGAGGATGTGGTTGAAATCTACACGGACTGCGAGCTATCAAATGTTTAAATCTCAGCACTCTCATTAACATCACTGTTCTCTGACAGCAAGATGAAACAGAGCTCAGAATTGACCGCTTGCCATGAAAATAATCAGCCTCCGCTCTCTCTGCAGAGTATTGTAATGGATTCTCAAGCTGCAGGTCTTTGCTCTGTCTCCCTTAGGTGCTACATATAAAAGGGAAATGATGTCAGGAGCCACTCGCACCCATTAAGTGCTGAAAGGGCCTGCACTAAATCTCATCTTCCTTCAAAGAGAAAGAGGCTGAACGTGAGAGAGAAGAGGGATGAAACATCTACCAATGGTGGGAACCCTGACAAGTATGTAGTGAAGGCTACCGATGAGAATCTGGAGAGAGCCAGGGAGCATTACTGGTAAGGACACGGTGCTCCACCACAGTCACACACTCCTCCACTAAATCTGTAAAGAACACTAGCTAAGCCCTGATTTATCAAGACCATTTGAAGAGATTTCATACCTTCTGAAATGTGCACTTTAGGTGGAATCTTAAACGACTAAAAGCAAGTTTTTTAGCCAGCAAAGATTTTGCAAATATCTGACAAAATATCTAGTACACAAGCAATGATGATGCAACCCAATAACTTACAGCACTACTCCAGCAGTGTTTTTTCAGTGCTGGAGTAGTGCTTTAAATGGAAGTCCCCTGCCCCTAGCGTTATACTGACCTTCCAGGGTTTTCATACTATTTCGGCATCGCTCCGGTCCCACAGTGAATTTACATCACAAGTCTATGAGAGCCAAAATGAGGGCAGACCAAGGCTCTCAGACTTCTATTGATTTGTGATCTCTTGACGCGCTCCATGAAACACTGGACCTGCCAGCTGGTGACAAATTCACAGAGACCGACCTGAGAGCCGGCAAATAAAGATAAAACTGTTGGAAAGCGAGTGCCAAAAATATAAGAAAAAGCTGACTGGCAACACCAACAAATGTGAACAGGTGCCGGCTGAAAAAAACATATCTATAGAGGTATACAGCGGCACTCTGGGACACATGAAGAAGGGGAACATGTACTAGCAAAACTGCCCTAAAAATAATTAGAGATGGCAAATGCATGACGCTAATGTCGAATTTAACAGAGGACATGAGGCATAGCAAAACTGCCTAGAAATATCTGAAAATGTACCCAATGCCTCTGTGTGATTAAAATCTGCATGTGTGTGCAATTAGCAACCTGGCTAAAATAAGATGGTAGACACAAAGTATGGAGGGCGAGGGTGCACAGTCAGAAAAAATATATACTAACAATATTTGATCTTGACGGACTAACTGCACACATGCTGATTTTAATTGCACATACCTGATATTGGAGAACACCTTGTTGTTGTTTATCGGGCTCACATTGATTGGCCAATACATCAGCTAAGTTTCTCCATTTTAACATATTCTTAATTCAGCTGTTACATTCTATATTAGCTTCATGTATTTGCCTTGTCTAAGTGTTTTAATAGCAGCTTTGCTGGACCCCCATTTCCCTTTTTCTTTTGTCCCAGAATGCAGCTGTATGCTTCCTTATGGAAGATGAGTATCAAACAGGAGTCAGGGTACTTATATTTAAAGCACCACTACAGCAGGGAAAGTAGAAAAAAATGACTCAGCGGTGCTTTAAAGGGAATCAGTCAGTAAGTCCAAGATCTTCTATCTGTTGTTGCATTCCCAGGTAGCGTTTTAATTCACGTGTGGATGAAGCAATAAGTGCTCTTGGTGTAACAGAGCACCTAACAAGCCACTGTCTTCCTTGTCTACCACAGTTGTTTTCCCCGCTTATAGCTCTTGCTTTTTTCCCCAGCAATCAAGCTAAAGAGGCTGGCACTGGGCAGTGAAGACCTCAAAAGGCAGAGACTTGTCTGATGTCCTGTTGTGCCCACAGCCATTATCACCTAATTTGTACATGAATTAAAATGCAAATCACTGGGGAATTACCTATAGAAGATATAAAGGAGTTGACGGATTTCCATTTCAAAAACCTACATGCTTATATATGTGCTTTGGGGGAGGGTGGGAGATCTTACTTAAGCCCTTGTCACACTAAACGAGATCGCTAGCGAGATCACTGCTGAGTCACAAGTTTGTGACGCAACAGCAACCTCACTATGTGTGACACATAGCAGTGATCAGGCCCCTACTGTGAGATCACTGATCGATCTGACCAATTTTAGGTTGTTGCACTCCCGCTGGGAGCGCTGCATCGCTGTGTTGGACAGGGACAAACGACCAACGATCTCAATACTACACCCGAGAGTGACAGGGTGCCAATGACCGATGTATAATTGCTGGAGAGATCTGACTGTTTAGACATCTCACCAGCGATCTGGTAGCAACGCACCAGCAATCCCTACCAGAACGTATTGTTGGTGCGTCGCCAAGTGTGACAGTACCCTAACAGATTCCCTTTAAAGAAAACCTGTCAGCATGATTTTGCAATGTAAAGTAAGACATGGCTGTAATGACACTGCAATACTGATTACATTGATATCTTTGGGTACAGAATCCATTTTGTTGTTCTTCTTCAACTACAATTTGATGTTTTCTGCTAATAAGATTTTGGTTCACAGTGCACATAATATCTCCTTCCTGTCTGTGATTCCCCGGCCCCTCTGCCTGCCTCCAGTCTGTGATTCCCAGGCCCCTCCGCCTGCCTCCAGTCTGTGATTCCCAGGCCCCTCCGCCTGCCTCCAGTCTGTGATTCCCCGGCCCCTCCGCCTGCCTCCAGTCTGTGACTCCCCGGACCCTCCGCCTGCCTCCAGTCTGTGAATGACCTGACTCCTCTGTTTGAAGACAGATGCTTGCTGAGATTTCAAAGACTGTAGGCAGGCAGAGAAGCCGGGGAATCACTGATAGGGAGGAGAAAAGCAAATTAGCAGAAAATGTCAAATGCTGATTACAGAAGAACCACAAAGTGGATTTCTTCACCAAAGGTATCAGTATAATCAGCATGACATCACCTAACAAAATCATCTTCCTATCTAAACCTAGTTTGTTTTCACCAATGCAATTATTTCAACCTTGTGGTCAAATATTGTGGTACAACCACTCCTAGTAGGCTACTAGACGGTGCAGAGAACCCTAGTTTCTCAAGAAGTACAGAGATACAAATTGAAGTTTCCTGTTCTACACTGGTTTGGCAGTAATGATATAGAGCCAGCAACCTACCACTAAAGGAGGATGAACATATAATGTAGCAATGCCCTTAACCCCAAAGGACAGGTATCATATTAACCCCCTCAGCTTTGCAGAATTGTCAAACTTAGGGATGACATAAAAATAAAGCTACTGATTAGGATTATTCGTATAGTGCCCTAAGGATTACCCGGAGACTTGTGCATGCAAAACTCTACCCAACATAATGCACAGTGGGCAGAAATCAGACAAATGCAGCAAAATTAAGCACCAACTGGGCATCATGGTGGGATGCGTTTTGGATGCAAACAGCAAAATCATGGTGTGATTATGCATCATGGTGAGGGTGGCGTGAAGTGGGGTAATGTAAAATTCAGACAAAAAATGGAATCCGGCTCTTACAAGAATGGAATTCCATTGTTGTTAGAGTTGGATTCCATTTTCTGTCTGGATTTCTCGTGGGCTGAGGTGGGGCCGACATCCGAGCTCCAGGTGGACATGAAGAGAACGACTGGGGGAGCTGGAATGTTTACTTGGAACGTAAAGTTACCTATCCCCATAATGTGCTACAGTAACGCTATCATATTGTGGAGCTGCCCATAAATTGCCTACCAGAAGAATGCTTTGCATGTGCCTTCTATTCATTATAACAACTCTTGTTCTTTGGTGATGGTCTCATCAAGATTTGTGAAGCTTCATTTTTTATATTAGGTTTATTTTGTGCTTTATAGGTCTAAAAATTTTAGCTGGTAGATTCTATCTGCATCTATATTCAGAAACCTGGCGGTACAGTGGATAACTTATACTGATGGTGTGTGACTAGGTTAAGGATACGCTTTTCTACTGTGTTCTATATATTTAGATCTTACAATGATTGATCATCTTGCAAAAAATCCAGTGCAAAATTGAAAGAAATTGTGTAATGCAGCCCAGCGAAGCCTTCGTAGGTTCCTACACAAGGGTTAACAGACTGCAGCGACGCGCTCTGCACACAATAGACGGCTGCTTTGCCTCCTCAATTCATGGTTTAATTTTCCTTCAGCTGTTACTTATTTAAGTTTGGCTCCAGTCTTGAAGTCAGTGGCCAATATGCCTGTAACACAAGTCTGTCATTCTCCTATCAGCAGAGCTGCTCATTGAAAATGACTGTCAAGTTGTGCTGCGGGCTCCTGACAAAAAAGTGCAAAGAAAAGAAAATAACTCCGGCACCCACAGAAAAAGTGTGTTAAAGACCATTTCACTAAACTTCAAGACATTACAATTAATTGGAAGGAGCATTGCTGTCGGATCTTTCAGAAGATCGGAATAGTCTCAGCTTGAAAATCATAATGTTATGCTGGGAAGATCCAGCAGTGCGATAGCTTAGGATAAAAGGTTTTCTGTCTATACTGTAAAATGTTATACTAAAAGAAAATAATTTCTACACTTCACAAGGCTATGTGAGTAGTGTCACTTGGGATATGTGCATTTAGAAGATGTAAATTGGTAGTTCAGTGTGGTGTTTAAAATGTTATATAATGGTATATTGTTGAGATTCAAACTCACAACCTCTTGCATGGCAGGCAGGAGCTTCAGCTGAGAGTCACAGGCTGCACTGCTAAGAATGGGGGAATTTTTTCTCTGTCCAAGGTCAGTGATTTTTCTCACGCGCTCCGGTGTTTCATCAGTCTTTCTTATCGGAGGGTCATCAGAATTTGGTTAAAGGGTTAGTCCAAGACCAGCATCTTATTTCCTCAAACCCTACCTAACATATCCCTATAATCTAAGCTATTTCCTAATATTCTTCCTTTATTAACTCCCTATATTTCCCTGTCTTTACTATCTAACTGCTATTGTTTTTTATTTTATTCTATTTCTGGAGACCTTAGTAAATATTTGGACAGCCCATGCCTGGAATCAAAGTCACAGTGACAATGTTTCAGGGAGGGGTGGAGGACGTACCTGGGGCCTGTCTGATGCACCGTGTGAGGATCCCAGGATGCATTGGGGCACTCACATGGGGCGTCATCAAAGAGTAACTAGGAAAAAAAACACTAACAGCTGTTAGAAAGTGTAGAGAGGGAACTGCAGGGAGTTAATAAAGGAAGTATATTAGAAAATACTTAGATTCTAGGGATGTATTCGATAGGAAGTTAGGAAATAAGTTGCTGATCTCGGACTAACCCTTTAATATTTAATCAGTTTTTTCGAGATGAAAGAAATACCTGATGGATGTTTTTAAAGCTTCACCTATCAAGCAGTCCATGAGAAATAAAAGCAGTGTCTTCCAAGTGTCGTCTGATTTTTTTTTTTCACAGAATTGTATTAGTGAGTTTGATCCAACACTCGGATTACGATAGGACAAGTCTCTGTTTGTTTTTTCGCAGCTCAATTGGTTTGAGGAAAGAAAGATTAGACATGAGAACCACCCCATAGACTATCACAGGCTATGAAAAACACTCTGCATGAAAAAAAAAGAGAATTTTGTTTACGTACCGTAAATTCTTTTTTCTTTAATCATCAATGGGAGACCCAGACAATGGGGTTTAGGGCACTGCCCTCCGGAGGTCACACTAGGTACTACAAGTTTGTAGACACCGCCTCCTCCGCTTATAAACCCCTACCGCAGGGAACATCCTCAGTTTGGTCTACAAGCTGCGAGGAGGAAATAAACCACACCCGAAACATCGGGAAGAATGCCGTACACAAAACGGTTCAACAACCCGGCAAACACTGTCTCAACAGAGAACAGAGCAAATGCAAAACATGCAAAGGAACAACTGGGTGGGTGCTGGGTCTCCCATTGATGATTAAAGAAAAAAGAATTTACGGTACGTAAACAAAATTCTCTTTTTTCTGGTCATCATAATGGGAGACCCAGACAATGGGGATGTCCTAAAGCAATACCCCAGGGCGGGAAGAGTTCCTCAACAAGACGGAAAACACATGGTTCCCTTTAAAGGTGGGCAACCGCCGCCTGGAGAACCCGCCTGCCCAAACTCGCATCCGCAGAGGCATGGGCATGCACCATATAGTGCTTAGAAAAAGTGTGCAGGCTGGACCAAGTGGCCGCCTGACACACCTGTAGAGCAGACGCTCTATGTCGCAAGGCCCAGGAGGCACCTACAGCTCTAGTAGAGTGTGCCTTCAAACCCACCGGGAGAGGCAAACCAGAAGACCGGTAAGCCTCCTGAATGGGAGCCTTGATCCATCTGGCCAAGGTCGACTTCGAGGCCGCGGACCCCTTACAGCGACCCATCGTGAGGACAAATAAGGAATCCGAACTCCTAAAGGAGGCGGTCCTGGACACATAAATGCGTACAGCCCTCACGAGATCCAGAGTATGGAGGTCGCGCTCAACCTGATGAACGGGAGCGGGGCAAAATGATGGGAGAACAATCTCCTGGTTTAGGTGAAACGTTGAAACCACCTTCGGCAAGAATTCTGGCCGTGGGCGCAACACCACCTTGTCTTGGTGAACCACCAGAAAGGGTGACTTGCACGAAAGTGCAGCCAATTCTGAGACCCTTCTCAGGGACGTAATTGCCACCAGAAAGACCACTTTCTGGGACAGACGAGAGAGAGAGATGTCTCTCAGTGGCTCAAACGGCGGTTTCTGCAGAGCCGCCAGGACCATGTTGAGGTCCCAAGGGTCCAGAGGTCGCCTGTAAGGCGGAACCACCCGAGCTACCCCCTGCAGAAATTGGCGGACCTTCGGCAGGAGCGCCAAGCGCCTGTCAAACAGCACTGAAAGTGCTGATACTTGACCTTTCAGAGAGCCAAGGGATAATCCCAACTCCAACCCCGACTGTAGGAAAGCCAACAATGTCGGGATGGACAATGGCCACGGTGAGCGTCCACCAGAGGCACACCAGGAGAAAAAGATTTTCCACGTTCTGTGGTATATCTTCCTGGAGACAGGTTTCCTAGCCCTATTCATAGTGGCAACCACTGTAGGAGAGAATCCTCTGGACGTCAGCAGCCAGGCCTCAAGAGCCATGCAGTCAATCTGAGGGCCCTGGAATTGAGGTGGAAGAATGGGCCTTGCGCGAGTAGATCTGCGCGTTCTGGAAGAGCCCACCGGTGTCCGCCTGACAGTTGCCACAGGTCCGGGTACCAGGACCTCCTGGGCCAATCTGGAGCCACTAGAATGGCTACTCTGCATTCCATCCTGATTTTCCACAGGACCCTGGGAATCAGAGCCAGAGGCGGGAACACATATGGCAGCTGGAAGCTGGACCAACTCAGGATCAGGGCATCCGCCCCCAGAGACTGAGGATCCCACGATCTTGCCATGTATTGGGGCACCTGATGATTCAGCCGTGAGGCCATCAGATCCACGTCCGGAGTGCCCCATCTGCCGCAGATGTCCCGGAAGACGTCTGGATGAAGAGACCACTCTCCGGCGTCCATGCCCTGTCGGCTCAGGTAGTCGGCCTCCCAGTTCTCGACCCCTGGGATGTGAACTGCGGAGATCAGGCAGCCGTTTTCCTCCACCCAGGCTAGAATGCGGTGGACTTCGGCGAGGGCCTGAGCACTTCTGGTCCCTCCCTGATGATTTATGTAGGCGACGGCCGTCGCATTGTCGGACTGCACCCGAATGGGGTGTCCTGACAGGAATTTCTGAAACGCCAGGAGCGCCAGATAGACCGCCTTGATCTCCAGCACGTTGATCTGCAATGCCGACTCCGACTGAGTCCAGAGGCCTTGAGCCCTGTGGTGCAAGAACACCGCACCCCAGCCCTTCAGACTGGCGTCTGTGGTCACCACTAACCATGACGGTTTTAGGAAGGACCGGCCTCGTGACAGGTGACGTGGCTGGAGCCACCACTGTAGGGAGTCCCTGGTCGGTTGTGACAGTGTCACCAGCCGATTCAGCGAGATCGTCCTCTTGTCCCATCTGTGAAGAATCTCCAGCTGGAGAGGACGGAGGCGAAACTGTGCGAACGGCACCGCCTCTATCGCCGCTACCATGCGTCCCACCAGTCTCATCAATACCCGTAGGGATGAGTGTGGTGACAGGAGGACTGCTTGTACTCCTGATTGGATCGCCATCTGTTTGACTCGTGGCAGAGACACCAGGGCTGAGGCTGTGTTGAAGTCCATGCCCAGATATGTCAAAGACTGGGTCGGAACTAGCGTTGACTTCTGAATATTGAGGAGCCAACCGAACTGTTCCAGAGACCGCATGGTCACATCCAGGCTCTCTTGACAGAGGTGTTCTGATGGCGCCCTGACCAGCAGGTCGTCTAAATAGGGAATGACGGCATGTCCCTGCATGTGCAGGAGAGCCATCATGGAAGCCATCACTTTTGTGAACACCCGCGGTGCCGAGGCTAGCCCGAATGGCAGTGCCACAAATTGGAAGTGTTCTTCCCCCACTGCGAATCGCAACCAGCGCTGATGAGCCGGTGCAATGGGTACGTGAAGGTAAGCGTCTCTGATATCTATGGACGCTAGGAAGTCCCCCTGTGACACAGCTGCGATCACGGAGCGCAGTGATTCCATACGGAACTTCCGAACCAACACGTGATGGTTGAACAACTTCAGGTCCAGTACTGGGCGGAAGGATCCGTCCTTCTTCGGGACGATAAAGAGGTTGGAGTAAAAACCCCTGAACCTCTCTCCGGAAGGTACCGGGACCACCACTCCGTCTCTGCGGAGACCCTCCAACACCTGGTAAAAAGCCTGAGCTTTTTCTGGTGACGGGACCGACCGATGGAATCGGGATATCGGTTTTGACGTCAGCTCTATCCTGTACCCTCGCGAGATCACGTCTCGAACCCACTGATCTTGAACGTGAAGCAGCCACTTGTCCTGAAAGCGAGACAAGCGGCCCCCCACCTGTGGGGAGGCAGGATGAGAGAGCGAGTCATGTAGAGGCGGGTTTGGGGGTGGCAGCTGCCGCCCCCGCCGGCTTCTTTGGACGACTCTTAGAGCGCCACTGGGAAGCGGGCTTTCCCCCTCGGTCCGTGCGAGCGGACGGTGCTGATGACTGCGAGCTGGAACGAAAGGACCACTGTTTTGGGTTCCTTTTAACGGTATACCGTGGCTTAGGCTTATTCTGCGGTATCTTAGACTCAGCAGAATCCTTAATTAGCTTGTCCAGTTCGGTGCCAAAAAGCCTGTCACCAGCAAACGGAAGATTCTGCAAAATCTTCTTGGATGTGGCATCTGAGTCCCAAAGACGCAGCCACAACAACCTGCTGATCGCTATAGCATTGGCCGAAGCCACAGCTGAGCGAGTGGCAGTTTCCAGAGTCGCCGTCCTGGCGTAGTCCGCATAGGCCCTTGCCCTTTCGGTAAGTGCTAGGACCTCTGGACTGGATCTTGCCATGTCAGAGATACCATCCAAGCAGGTAGTAATCGCTTGTAAGGTCCAGACCGTGGCAAAATTAGGGGCAAATGAAGACCCCACAGCCTCATAGGAAGACTTGGCGAGTTGCTCGACCTGTCTATCAGTAGCATCCTTCAGTGAGGAGCTATCAGAGGCAGAGAAAAGGGAGCGTGCAGCAATCCTGGTCATGGAAGCGTCCACCTTCGGGGACTGCGACCACTCCTGAAGCACCTCCTGGGGGAAGGGGAAGCGATTGTCCTTGGTTTTACGGACATAACGCCGCCCAGGATGTAACCTGGGAGCTCTAACCACCCTTCCAAAATTAGTGTGGTCCATGAAGGAGCCACTTGGTCTAGCCTCCGGCCGCAGCCATTGATAGACCTCCTTCGGGTGCACCGTCACCTCCTCAGGGGGTGTCACGAGACGTAAAGTCTCGTTGATAGAGGACACCAGATCCTCCACCCCGTCTGGTGGTTCAGATACAGACACAGACCCGAAATTTGAACCCCCATCATCTTCCTCACCATCAGAGGAACGCTCCTCCTCAGAGAGAGCCTGGAGCTCGGGTGACTCCTCACGACGAGCTCGCTTAAGGGGTCTCACAGCAGAAGAGGGAGACACCCGGGGGTAACTGGACGGAGTAGCTGGGCTATCCAGTCTCCTATTAAGTGCCTCCAGGGATTGCGACATGGAGGACAGCTGAGACAACAGATTTTCATTGATCTTATTCTGAGTCTCCCATGGCCCTGAGATCACCTGAACCTCAGGGTATAGCACCGGAGCTGCTGACTCAACAGTGCCAGCCCGGGCCTCTGGGCGTCCGCAGTTATTGCAGGACCCCTCCACCAGTGTTCCATTGCATGTAGCACAGGTAATGGTGGTCTCTGCCGCCCTAGCAGCACGCTTCCCGGCTGAGGACATCGCCACAGTAGGGGAAGATAAGCCAAAATGCAGACAACAAAACCGGGAGTCCCGGTGGCTTACCGACCGCAGTAAAGCGGTATGAGGAAGCGGTGCGTGTGTGTGACCTCCGCGACTGTTTCCGGTCTCCCCTCTTGGAGTGCAGGCGCACGCTGTATACAAATCCCAACCGGGAAGTGAGGGTAAAGATGGCCGCCGACAGTGAAACTGTGGGCGGCGCCGAAGACACGCGGGAAACACACACACACGCCCATCGATGACGTCACCGCACGGGCTGCTTCCCATCCTCCAAGCAGCCTCAGCATGAGGGAGCCGGAGCCCGCAGCGCGGGAAAAAGTGTAATAAGTTATACACAGGCTGCATGTACAAACAGACATTTGCAGCCCACGGCCTCAGCCCCTGTGACACACAGGGCGGTCAGCCAGGGTGACCCCAGCACAGGGTACACCCGCAGAACCGCGGACCCGAGGGTAACGCGCGGTCTGAGTGTCATGAAACACATGAAGTGCCAGACACTACCCCCAGGCACACAGGAGACACTGAGTGCCTCAGTGCCGGTCCGGTCTGTAAGCACCATTTAGGGAGGCCTCGGACGGGGGTTCAGCACCAGTCCGGAGTGTAAGCACCATTTAGGGAGGCCTCGGACTGGGCTGGCTCCAGTCCGGTCTGTAAGCACCATTTAGGGAGGCCTCGGACGGAGCGGAGCTGTGCAAGGCTCCCATCTCCCACTCTCCAGAGCCCCCCAGAGAGGGATGGAAAGGAGCGCAACAGCGTACCGGGAGAACACAAAGTGTCCAGGCTCTAGGCCCTCCGGTACCTCCACCAGCGTGTTCCACAAGGGTGAGCGGGGAGGCTGTCGCAGGTCCCGACTGGAACCTTTTTACCTTGTCTTCAGACGCCATCACGTAAGCTGTGAGAATGCAGTGAAGTGCAAGCAAAGCGTGATCCTCCGAGCACACTAAGTTTAAAACTGAGGATGTTCCCTGCGGTAGGGGTTTATAAGCGGAGGAGGCGGTGTCTACAAACTTGTAGTACCTAGTGTGACCTCCGGAGGGCAGTGCCCTAAACCCCATTGTCTGGGTCTCCCATTATGATGACCAGAAAATGATGTGTGAAGGAGCCCTAAAGATATTCTCCCTACCTACAGGCATATTGTACTGGTCAAAGGTATTCTTTCTACCTACAGGCATATTGTACTGGTCAAAGGTATTCTCCCTACCTACAGGCATATTGTACTGGTCAAAGGTATTCTTTCTACCTACAGACATATTGTACTGGTCAAAGGTATTCTTTCTACCTACAGACATATTGTACTGGTCAAAGGTATTTTCGCCACCAACAGGCATATTTTACTGGTCAAAGGTATTCTTCCTACCTACAGGCATATTGTACTGGTCAAAGGTATTCTTCCTACCTACAGGCATATTGTACTGGTCAAAGGTATTCTTTCTACCTACAGACATATTGTACTGGTCAAAGGTATTTTCGCCACCAACAGGCATATTTTACTGGTCAAAGGTATTCTTCCTACCTACAGGCATATTGTACTGGTCAAAGGTATTCTCCCTACCTACAGGCATATTGTACTGGTCAAAGGTATTCTTTCTACCTACAGGCATATTGTACTGGTCAAAGGTATTCTTTCTACCTACAGGCATATTGTACTTGGCAAAGGTATTCTCCCTACCTACAGGCGTATTGCACTGGTCAAAGGTATTCTTCCTACCTACAGGCATATTGTACTGGTCAAAAGTATTCTCCCCACCTACAGGCATATTGTACTGGTCAAGGGTATTCTTTCTACCTACAGGCATATTGTACTGGTCAAAGGTATTCTTTCTACCTACAGGCATATTGTACTGGTCAAAGGTATTCTCCCTACCTACAGGCGTATTGCACTGGTCAAAGGTATTCTCCCCACCTACAGGCATATTGTACTGGTCAAAGGTATTCTTCCTACCTACAGGCATATTGTACTGGTCAAAGATATTCTTCCTACCTACAGGCATATTGTACTGGTCAAATGTATTCTCCCTACCTACAGGCATATTGTACTGGTCAAAGGTATTCTTTCTACCTACAGGCATATTGTACTGGTCAAAGGTATTCTTTCTACCTACAGGCATATTGCACTGCTATGCAGACATATATTTCTATATATCAGGGTGTTTCTATATACATGTATATTACAAGGATAACTAAAAATCGAGAGATTTTTTTTCCTACAAAGTTAATGAAATCAATGACAAACAATAATAATAATCACTTTATCGAAATAAACATTACACACCAGTATAAACACGGGCATATTTGATATCTCAGTCAGTGTAACAACTTGTATAATACGGTGATAGAATGTTAATGATGGTGTAAAATAATAGTGTGGTTGTTTTATTCCTCCATTAATTCATAAACATAAGTTTGTACTAATGTAACACTTTCATACTTTTTTGACAAAATGGCACATACTACTACAGGCAAAATAAACAGGACAACATATACATTTACGTAAAAATTAACATTTTTTTTCTTTTAAAAAAGTATGAAGAAAAAAAATTGGTTGAAAGTCTGAACAAGTGCATCACAAGAAGGTCACTGTATGCACTGTATATACTTGTGTTATGTGTATGTACCAATGTATACTTGTGTGTACTGTGTATATATGTACGAGCAATGTGCGTGTATTAGGTATTACCATGCACACATTATGCTGTTCCTAATGTGAATATGCAAGTAAATGAGTTTGTGTGTTTACATGGGGCGTCACCTTATGGGGGAGGTGATGCAAACAAAAGGCAGGGCCTCTCAGAGTCAGTGTCCACCCCTGATGACTTGTACTGTACAGATCTCAGGTGAGAGTCTATATTACAGAACACAGCAGTTGTTGGCTTGTCGATAAGGTTGTCCAAAGTTTTAGCTGCAAATCAGCAAGGAATGCTGAAAGAGGTCAGCTCTGAGGTCTGCAGAATTGAGAATGGTTACTAGGACACCCCCTTCTGAATTGACTCGTTTCCCCCACTTAAAATGATAAACCCTGCACTCTCCCTCCATACTGCTGCAGTACCAGTGCTGTTGGTAACTGCGGTTCGGAGGTCATGTGACTATGACATCACACAAGATCCGGGTCCAATCACCGCCAGCTTCTCTTACGCCACCCTCAGACCAGGAGCTGTTATCAGGATGTGATCAGCAGCCGCAGCATCACATCCTGTCGATGGCTCGTGTGATCCGAAGGTGGGGAGACAGAAGCCGGCGGTGACTGAACGCGAGGCTCGTGTGACGTAACAATGGCATAAGGGCCCCGAGCAGTGGCTCCCGACAGCACTGGTACTGCAGCAGTATGGAAGGAGAGTACAGGGTTTATCAGTTTACCTGGGGGAAACAAGACAATTCAAAAGAAGGTGTCCAAGTAGTGGAGAACCCCTGTAACGCAGCTTATGACTATACTCCAGACTGTAACTCAAGGCAAGGTAAGTGAAGCAATGTATATAGAGACTATATTTTTTATGTAGGAAACTAAACAGACCTTGTGCATATGACAACGCTTTTCCTTACCTCCACTTTTGATGAGTATATCGAACAAGTCATCCATCTGCTGGCTGTGTGCGTTCGGTACCTATAGATCAATATAAATGACACCCATGAAACACAATGCATTGACACCTCTTACACAGCGTCTACTGGATTATCACAATGCAATGCACAGACTGAGCGGTAAAAGGCATACGTGTGATCAGAATAACAATTGGAGTTTTAGAAACAAAAACTGTTTTTGACCCCAACACCCGGATCCACCGAAGTCCACCCCACTGCTGCTGTCTGCTAATATCACAACTGGAGTTGGTGTAAATCAATTTGCAGGAGTCGCTCCAGCGCCAGGTCACTATCTTCTGGCCACTGGACAGGAGCCCTGAGGATCGCCTTCTCTTTTCTGGCATCCATGGCTCTTCTATTGATTAGTCGGCCTGATGTGATGTCACGTGTGATACAACACAACGATGAGGAGCAGCAGATGTCAGGAGGTAGGAGGAAATTCTCAGGGCTCCTGTCCAGCAGACACAGGTTACTGACCTTGTCGCTGTATTGGGGGACATGTGAATGGATTCCTGCCAGCTCCCGTGACTATACATGACATACCAGTGAGGGGTCCAGCATATGGTCACCATTATTATTTGACCTAATGTGACTGAGTAACGTGATCAGTGATGTGAGAGCAGTTCAAAACTGTACATTAAATATAATGCTGTTGGTGAGAAGAGGTGGTGACGGTGGCGTGGATGCTGGGAGCTGCAGGATCACCCTACATTCCAGCCCCCTTACATTTCGGTATAGGGAGGGGGCATGGCTACCGCCTCCATGCTCTCACATACAATCCTGTCCCTGATATACCATCCTATGTGACATGGGGTCCAGGCTTCAAACAGCAATCATGTCACGAAGCAGATAGAAATACATTCTGTGATCCTCTGCTGTATACTGTTATTGTGAGGCTAGGAGCAGAGGCAAATCATTACATTGATCGATTCAGCACTGCATGGTCTCCCCTCACCCATAGGAACATTGTATCTTCCCATTGCTCCAACTTTCAATGGATCATCATCATCACTCCTCACTAGAATGTAGGCCGATTCTGCAGCTCACAGAATCCACGCCCTTGACACCTCCTGGTCTCTGCTGATGCATGAAGCTGTCAATTTTCTGACCCACGAGGGAGGGGGGAGATCAAAGGAGCAGGTATGATTATATGGATTTGTAAGAGATCTATAGATTCTAAAACTGCTGTGTACGGCTCTGCTTCATCATGAAGGAGGGCAGGAACTGTACTAAAATGTTTCCTCTCCCCAGAGTTCCCCTTTAAATGTATATCCAGTATAGAGTACACTGCTTAGCTCCCAATATCACAGGCAGAATTGTACGTTTATGCAGGAGATCTGAAGCTCTGCATCAGAAATCTGAAAAATATACATTTATATTGAGAAATTAACCATTTCAGGATTGTATGTTTTTCTGGTTTGGGCCTTCTGTGTATGGAGTACTCTCCAAACTGTAGGAAGCTTTATCTGAAATCAATTATAACGATACATATATCAATGTAACTTGATAATTTACTACATAGTTAATACACTTTCTTCAATTTTCATGCAATCTATGAACCTTCATTGGGATGTTTATTATGCAGATACTCAGAGATAGATCCTAAGTTTTATAATAACTTTCTTTTAATAGATTTATGGAACAAGTGAGTCAGAAGGAAACTGGACAAGTCCCCGTTCTGCTATTTGGTGGTTTTTATAGCACCTTCGAAAGATGCATTTTAGTTTCTAATCATAGTGATCAGCGCTAATATAAAATCTCCCTATTGTACATGCATGTATAGTCATAGTCTGCCATATCTTGGGCATGCCGATATCTAACTGCAACCTGTGAAAACAAACATCTTACAGGAACGTTTTATTAATTTCCTTTTTTATAGCATCGATGCTTTCCACTTCTGTGTGACACATGTTTCTAATATCTGAGCTGTGATTCATGGACACTAGTATACACTTCAATACATTGACATCAAAGCCCAAATGACAACAACCATATTAGAGGGAAACGCAATGAAGGCAAAAATCAGATCATTTAATAGAAAACAGACAGGTTTTATGGCCAAATATCCTCTGCAGACAGCCATCATTATTTGTATTTTACAATAGTAGATAATGTATGCAAGTACACCAGCCTCATCAGGGCTAAGACATGTATGTCTACATTGTGAAGTCTGGTGACAGATCTACTTCACAGTGTAACTGATACTGTGTAATTAATTTCCCCTGCTAGTTGTCAATGTGAGGGATTTAGTATTCAAAGGTAGCATGTCTCAGATTTTGGAAACCTCCCGATATCCCTGCTCAGCGCCCACAAGAAGAGAGCAAAAATGTGCATGATCGACCTCCGCTCCATTAAGGATGGTTTCACACCTGTATTGCCTCGTGATCAGGATTCAAACGAGTGCATGTGCGCCTACTGACGCATGTAAAAATGCATGCAACAGCAAAGGGTTATTTTTGCTTGATCAGGAGAGAGAGAGAGCGCAAGAGAGAGGAGCAAGAGAGAGGAGCAAGAGAGAGGAGCAAGAGAGAGGAGCAAGAGAGAGGAGCAAGAGAGAGGAGCAAGAGAGAGGAGCAAGAGAGAGGAGGAGGAGCAAGAGAGATTGATTTTTACTGTGATGCAAAATCACGACATGATGTGGTTGGGCGGTAGCTCAAAATGTCGCACTTGTCTGCATCCTTCAAAGAACTGTTGCCACCTGATGTCCATGCAGCCTTATTCTAAGTATAGGGACACATGCCTGATTATGATCGTTCAGAATTTGGATGGATTGAGGCACAAGACAAAGGAAATGCAGGTGTCAAACCACCCTAAGCCGAGTCTCATCAGAATCTCTAGATCGGTGCTGGCCACGGCGGTGAAACCACCAACAATTGGAAAGTAATCCCCTAATTTGAGGATAGGCAAAAAAACGTTTAGCTTCAGAACACTGCCCCTCATTAAGACCGGCAGGAAAATCTTCCTGAATCAGGGTCTATATTTTCTCTGAAACACCAAAGACGTACCTGGCGGCAATACTGCCAATGCTTAGGGCAGCATCGATGCTATAAAAAAGGAAATTAATAAAATGTTCCTGTAAGACGTTTGTTTTCATAGGTTGCAGTAAGATATCAGCGAGCCCAAGATATGGCAGACTATGAAGCTCTACATACATGTACAATAGGGAGAATTGAGATTAGCGCTGATCGCTATGATTAGAAACCAAAATACATCTTTCGAAGGTGCTATAAAAACCACCAAATATAGGGACACGATCCCTTTAATCTCGTTCTCATGGGCTGACAACAGTTTTCCTTTATGTACAGAGAAGGAGCAGAAGACTGCCACCTCCTGGCCACATTGTGACACAGATGTCAAAATATAATATTATCCAGAGAAATCAAGAACATATGTCCCAGATTATTGTGTTCTCTGCTTCACAGATAAAGTACAAGAAGGGTTATGGAAGCAGAATGTGTATTGGAAATGGATGCATCCTCTGTGCTGAGCATGGATTCATTTCAGTGAAGGACCCACCTCAGGGTGAGACTGCGGCTGAATATTACGGGCCTGCTTGATGGCCTCTTCATAGCGGGGAGGGTCTTTATTTTTAGACGCTGAGCTGTTGAACACAGAATGCTGGACGACGTACTGCTGGGATGGGGATGTGGTGTTAGACTGTGGAAAGAACAGAAACACAACTGTAACATATCATCAGACAACACGGACTGTGATCCTGAGCACTGACACTGAGGGAAATAGATAGAACAAACGGTATGGAAAAAACTTCCTACACAGCATTTACTAAGACGTCATCCTGCTCCAAATAAGTATATACCTAGGACAGCTTTGTAGCAGTTATGTGACATAGTACAGTATTGGTATACTGGTCTGAAATACGGGGGAAAAGGGGTGAGTATTGGGCCCTCTGACGTCCTGAACCCTGTACATAGAGCAGGAGAACTACTCATAGTTCTGTCCTCTGCTTAGTATAGTGATGGTCTTCTGGGAGCTTCAGCCAAGATTCATCCTTTCTAGCATTTTGTAAGCCAGACTTGATGAATGGAGTAAGATGCCAAATTGCCAACTTTTGAAAAACTTAGGCAGGATTGGTGCAAATAGGCCAAAGATTGTAACATTTGTGATCAGCCACCAGTTGGGAAAAATGTTCTGACAAAGGTTTTTGTGGCAAAAAAAACCATATGATGACCTTTGTCCCTTAATCTTTGTCTTTTGTCCATAGAGTCTTTTGCAATATTTTAAATAATCTGGAGATACATCAGGCTTATTGAGTCATGTAGAGGGTTACCCTCCTCTAGAAATGATCCCGAGAACAGGACTCTGCAGATCCCCAAATGAATGGATTTGTGGCACCAATGCTCCGTTCATTCTCTACTCTTCTTCAGGTAGACCCATGACAATAAATGAAGCGGTGGTGCGCATGTCCGGCCACACCATTCACATGGGGACTTGGTATAGCACATTCTTGTGAGCACAGAGACAAAGTGGGATGAGAATAATCCTATAACGGGGTTCTCCTAAACTCTGCCTTCATGAGTGCACAATTCCTCTGCCTCTAGGGGGTTGGGGGTGCACTCTTAATAACAGTCCATTCTAACTGCTGGTATGGGGGCACCTTTGCTTGTTCTGAACAGTGTATTCTTTCTTCCCTTCTGCAAGCATGGCCTCTTTCTGCCCCTGCAGCACTGGAGGAGAACAGTTACTCTAAGGGAAGTGCTAGCAAGCTCTAGGAGACCGGCCACTGCTGGTGGACTACAAAAGGTGGCTGGTAACCTAGGCAACAATCAATCTATAGAAAAAGACATTTTTTGAGAGCAAAAATCTGTCCGGTTCCCCTGGGCACCCAGAAGCCCCAGCAGTTCTGTGCCCATATCTATAAGCCCTGCCCGATCGTCCCAGTATATAGTAGCATCCATTAACACAGTATATCTATTGACTGTTTAGAAGATGCTAATTAAGGCTTTGACTAGTCGAGGGGGCGTTCGTTCCCAGACTAGATAACCCGCTTAAAATGTTATTATGCCCTTGTAGATGTGATAATATGCTTTACAACAGCCACCGTCATCAGAATCATTATACAAAGTGTATGCATCTTTGTACCTCTCAGCATTGACCTTTCCTGACACCGGGTGTACGCACCCCGACTTCAGAGTGGCTCGCTGCACATGGTCAGACATCATCTGCACTTCCGGTCACGCGTACTACCTCTCTGAAGCAGGGGTGTTATAACATGCTATGTGGGCTGAGGAGTCGAGGGCACTAATGCTCCATAATTAGTCAAAACCCTAATTAGTATCTCCTAAAAGATCTTTAGAAATACTGTATGTAAAGATTGGTTTATGCATGCTAGTACAGGCTGGGACTATCAGGCAGGGATTACAGAACTGCTCGGGGTTCTGGGTACACAGGGGATCTGACAGGTTCCCTTTAATAAGAGATAAATCATAAAGATCTTTATTTTTACAATTATACCCATTTATGAAGAGAGGACCACCGCTTTTAGAAACACCCTTCCACTTAGGTAAACTTTGCTCATGTTTGGTTTATTTTCACTGCATGGCATACAGCAAGTCACAATGTATGGGCTGCCATGGTAGATATCTCACCTCGTGAAGGGATGCCGGCCCGTTCTGTACCGGTGCAGCTTGCTGGGTTCTTGCAGCTTGGGAAGTAGTCAGTACATTATTGGTGAAGGATGGAGGGACTGTAGTGATGGCTTTTGGTTGATATGAAAATACATTGTTTGATGTTGCCGGTGTGCAGACCTAAGAGTAAGAACACAACACAGACATTTTACTCTAAGCATTAGACCAGCTTGTAATGGCAAATATCCTCATTAAAGGGGTTCTCCACCTATACTAAGATATATGCAAAGCCAATTAGTAATCCAGTCTGGCATTAATGCTATGGATGCTACAAGGAGCCTGAAGAGCATTTCTGCCATTTTCTAATGTATATCAATATTCATATAAAAGTATATAATCTACTATATTAATATAAAAAAAATGTTCATATTACATATTCAGCATGGGGCTATCTAACGGTGACGGCGGGCTCTGTATATGAGAGAGGAGGCTGGATGTGAAGGAAGAAGTTGAGTAAATGCTGAGCGCACAAGTCAGTGCTGTATACTAAATAACTCTATTCACTGTCTCCCCCTGCTGGACAGAAGGTGTAATGCATTTTTCATGGAAAAAGAACAGCAAAATGCATTTGGAGACTATACTAATGATATGTAAAGTGCTGGTAGTGCCGTCTCAATGGATCACAAACCTTTCTGGGCTGCAGATTCTGGTTGAGCACACGAGCTGTAAATTTCTCTTGTGCCACCGCTGCAGGAGACTTCTGAGAGGACGGTGCTTGGACCAGGGTAGCTGGAGTCGAGTTCAGGACTGAAGGCTGAGATGTACTTGGTGCTTGTGGTGGAGCCTAAGGATTATAAGCAGATATGGACTTCATAAGAGTCTGCAGCAGAAAACACCTTCATAGCTGTATGTCATTCCTGTTCTGAGCACCAACACAAACTGCTCTGAGATAAAGGGAATCGGTCAGTAGGATCCACCCTCCTAAGCCATCTACATGGGCATGTGGGTCATAGGAAGCAGAATAAAATGATACCTGAATACCCGTGATCCGATGGTTGTATTCCAGAGAAATCCATGTTTTTCTTATATGTAAATGAGCTGTTATGATCTCTGGGCTGATCTCTTGGAGAACCTGCCTCCAGGGGCGTTACCAGTGTGAGACATGTAGATCAGGAGAGCAGACGGGTCTGTCATTACATGTCTCACATTGATAACGCCCCTGGAGGCAGATTCTCAGGGAGATCTATGTCCGCTCATAGGGCCCCTTTACACACAGACTTTCCAGCGATCCGACCTGGCCGGGATCACTGGAAAGTCTCTCTGCAGTCGCTGGTGAGCTGTCAAACAGGCAGACTCGCCAGCGACATCGCTGGTTACAAAGGTAAACACCAGGTATCTAAGCAGCGCGCTCTAATTAGTTACCCAGTGTTTACCCTTGTTACTAGCAGCCTCCTGCTTACAGGCTGGGCTAAGCAGGAGCATGCTAGTAACCGGGGTAAACACTGGGTAACTAAGTAGCGCGTACTGCTTAGTTACCCAGTGTTTATCCTGGTTACCAGTGCCCAGCATTTAATGTGCGGCACTGGGCACTGGCTGTGAGGTTGCTGGTCGTTGGTCTCTCGCTGTCACACGCAGCGATGTGTGCTGACCAGCAGGAGACCAAGGACCAAAAAATAGTCCTGAACGACGTGCAGCGATCAGCGACCTCACAGCAGGGGCCTGGTCGCTAGTGCATGTCACACACTGCAACATCGCTGGAGAGGTCACTGCTACGTCACAAAACCTGTGACATTTCAGCGACATTGCTAGTGATGTTGCAGTGTGTGAAGTACCCCATAAAATGTAAATGAGCTGTTAAGATCTAAGAAAAAAGTACATTTCTCTGGAATAAGACATCAGATTGCAGATATCAAGGTATCATTTTACTCAGCTTCCTATGACCTTAATGCCAAATAAAACATTTTTTCAATGAAACCCATTGATGGTAATGTGTCTCAGTGTTCTTTGGATCATTGAAATCAATCTCAGATAACTGTGATAATTAGTTTGGCAGGTGAGCCCAATAAAAGGAAAACTGGGTGTTCTACAACATTACGCAGGCCACAGTTTTAGAGTAACATGGGAAAGAAAAAGGATCTTTCTGCTGCCGAAAAGCAACAAATAGTGCAATGCCTTGGACAAGGGATGAAAACATTTGATATTGCACGAAAACGTAGGCGTGATCATCGTATTGTGAAGAGATTTGTGGCTGATTCTGAGCACAGATGTGTTCGTGCAGATAAAGGCAGAATAAGGAAGGTTTCTGCCAGGCAAGTTCATTGGATTAAAAGAACTGCTGCTAAAAAGGCCTTACAAACCAGCAAACAGATATTTGAAGCTGCTGGTGCCTCTGGAGTCCCTCGAACCTCAAGGTGTAGGATCCTTCAAAAGCTTGCTGTGGTGAATAAACCTACTATTCAGCCACCCCTAAACAGTGCTCACAAGCAGAAATGGTTGCATGCTGTGGGCCCAGACATACATGAAGACTAATTTTCAAACAGTCTTGTTTACTGATGAGTGCCGAGAAACCCTGGACGGTACAGATGGATGGATTAGTGGATGGTTGATGAATGGCCACCATGTCCCAACAAGGCTGTGAAGTCGGCAAGGAGGTGGAGGAGTCATGTTTTGGGTTGGAATCTTGGGGAAACAGCTGGTAGGCCCCTTTAAGGTTCCTGAAGGTGTGAAAAAGACCTCTGCAAAGTATATAGTGACGAGGCAATTTAGCTCTTCCACTCCTTCACCGGTCACTCCAAATCAGACTATGAACATGCGGTACCAAATAAGTATAAAATCAGACTGATTATCCGATTTAAACTTAAATCATGTTCGGTGCTTTAATAGCATTGGCAAGATATACACAGCAACTGAACTGCACATCCGGGTACACCATCTTTTATAGTCCAGAAGATAAGCATGTAAATGTCCAAAACGGGGTGTATTTATGCTAAGAGTTTAGGTGGGATTACGCTAATGTCTATTTATTAGTAAGTGTTTCTGACTGAGAACTTTCTTCCATGGTACAAAAAGCAAAATCGTCTTCATGCATGACAATGCACCATCTCATGCTGCAAAGAATACCTCTGTGCCATTGGCTACAATGGGCATAAAAGGCCACCATCTTCCCCTGACCTCAACCCTATAGAGAACCTTTCGAGTATAATCAAGCAAAAGATCTATGAGGGTGGGAGGCAGTTCACATCAAAACAGCAGCTCTGGGAGGCTATTCTGACATGACGCAAAGAAATACAAGCAGAAACTCTCCAGAAACTCACAAGTTCAATGGATGCAAGAATTGTGAAGGTGATATCAAAGAAGGGTTCCTATGTTAACATGTAACTTGGCCAGTTAGGATGTTTTGGAGTTAAATAGCTTTTTATTTCAGTTAATGTGACCTGTTAATGCTGCAAATTCAAATGAGCATTTTCAGTTCTTTCAAACATATCAGATGTTTAGAAATGCTACTGTGCCTAATAATTTGGAGCAATGCATTTAGAGGTTTTTTTTTTACATTTTGAAGATTATACTGTTATCATTGGGAGGTTTCTTCAATAAAATTTGATGTATACTCTAACGGATGAAAACTTTTATTACACTGACTGTCATTTGCACAGACCATTTAGGAAAATCAGAGAAACAGAACAATAATTTGGAACATGGTGTTAATGTCAGTAACACTCAGAAGTCTGTGCACAAGCGGGAGCCCTGATTTACTGCATATTCACATTGGCAATACCCATAGGTATTCTGGCCACATCACACTCAGGGATAAATACACAGCAAACAATAAAAAAGGGTATTACAATTGTAGTTATTTATCTGTTAAAACTAAAGCAAATGTGTAACTTTGGTGCATGAGTATCTTTATAGGGAATACAGTGGGGTGATAGTTTTCCTATGAGAGATATACTGTAAAGTGGTTGATACCATGGACTTACTCCTTCCATTGTTCCTGTCCTCTGTATATAGGTTGGTGTATAAAGGGTTCTTTTGTCTGGCGCTGGTAATGATGTCCATTGCAGGGTGCACACGTGCATAGTTCTCTGCACTGACAGGAGGGCTACTAAGCTAAGATCACATACTCCGTAACCGGCCTCCCCGCTACCTCCCTCACACCTCTCCAATCTATCCTGAACTCCTCTGCCCGACTCATTCACCTGTCTTCCCGCTACTCCTCGGTCTCTCCCCTCTGTCAAGCCCTCCATTGGCTCCCCACCTCTCAAGAGATCCCGCTTCAAAATTCTAACCTTAACATACAAAGCCATCCATAACCTGTCCACTCCATACATCTCTGAGATTGTCTCCCGTTACCTACCCTCGCGCAACCTGCGCTCCTCCCAAGAACTTCTCTACTTCCCCCTCATTTCCTCCTCTCACAAACGCATACATGATTTCCCCCGTACATCCGCCATCCTCTGCAACCCTCTTCCCCAACATATCAGACACTCGCCTACCCTGGGATCCTAGAAAAGACACCTGAAGACCCACCTCTTCCGGCAGGCCTACACTCTCTCATGATTCGGCACCACCCCCTCCTACTGTATCCCCTCCGATCCCCCATAGACTGTGAGCCCTCAAGGACAGGATCCCACTCCCTCCTGTTCCTGTTTGTACAGACTACATGACTATATTGAACTTGTCCTCGTCTACCCTCCAATCATGTAAAGTGCAATGTGAACTAATGGCGCTATACAAATAATAATAATCTGTGAGTGGATACAGCAGCAAACTATTGGCAAAAACCTTGTGCAGATGCAACTAATTTTGGTCCATTTTCAAAATTATTTTTGCAGGATCGTAATTTTTTTATTTTTTTTTAATGTGAGTCTATGAAAAATTGATCCATTAACAGATTTAATGTTTAAAGTATAGACAAACCAGGCAGCACTTCAAAAGTAATGCAAAATATGGACAGTTTATTGGCCAAGTGACAACGTTTCGATGTAGTAAAACCTTTATTAAGAACTCGCTATATTGAATTGCTGTCGCTCGGGCAATAAGCTGTCCACATTTTGCTTTACTTTTGAAGCGTTGTCTGATTTTTCTATACTTTGGGTATGTATGCTCTGGATTTTGCTTTTTCTAGGCTTCATTTTTTATTGCACTGTCCCTATTTTTCTTTTCTTTATTTAATAGTCATCCTTTTTTCTATCATTTGTAAAGAATACACTTTTTTCTTACTGGATCAGTTTCAAATGGAAGATAAAAAGCAATCAGTTACCAGATGGTTTTTCAATAGACTCCAATGTTAACCCCAAGGGTGGAATAGTACGCCCTAGGCTGCCTTTACCACTTTGATGCGGGCTCACCCGCTGAGCTCGCACCATTCTCTGCACAATTCAGCTGATCTTATGTTCATTGTTAACCCTTTGGATCGCGCGGTCAATCCAAAGCACAGTGACCGGGATCGCGCTGTTCCACGCTGGCATCGGTGGTCCCGTGATGAGATCGTGATGCGTTGCCATGACTGTGAGCGGGGCCAGTATATGACTCCGGATTCTGTCTGGAATCACTTCCTGCCAACGATCCCTGAGCTATGATTAGAAAATGATCATATGTTTTCTGTAGCATCAGAGTGTGTAGTGCTGAGGCACCCTAAGGGGCCGTATACAATAAAGGGAAAGTGTAAATAAAAGTTTAATATTTATTTATTTTTTAAATCTGGGGGGGAAAAAAAAAAAGTTAACATCCCCCCCCCCTTTTGCCCCATTAAAAATCAAACTGTTAAAAAAAATATGCATATTTAATGTCGATGTGTTCAGAAACGCCCGATCCATCAAAATATAAAATCAATTAATCAGACCTGTAAACTGTACAGAAAAAAAGGCAACGCCAAAATTACGTTTTGTTGGTCACTGCAACATTGCATTAAAGGGCGATCAATAGACTGCATCCACCCAAAAATGGTATCATCAGAAACGTCAGCTCAAGGCGCAAAAAATAAGCCGTCACAGCCCCAGGTTCCGAAAAATAAGAACACTAAGGGTCATAGAAATGGTGCAAAAGTGCAATTCTTTTTCTTTAAAAACGTCAGATTTTTTTTAACCACTTAGATAACAGTAGAAGTCTACATGTTTGGTATCTATGAACTCGTATCGACCTGAAGCGTCATACTGACACATCGGTTTTACCATATAGTGGCATGATGAAAAAAAACCTGTGTTTGCACAACTCTTCTGACAGCAGATTGCTGCTGGATCTGATCTAAGGGATGACTACTGGACATGTGAACACTGATTAACTCACCTTTTGTTTAAGCTGAGAATGTCTTAATAATGTGTCATTACACAGGCAGCAAATTCACAAATGTGTTACACAGTGTTAATGCTGATAACGGACCATCTAATACACAGCACATCCATTTGCAGAAATTATGCAGACCCCAGATTTCAGACAAAGCATTACCCTCTAATTCTACTTGATATGTCCTACTTAAATTCTCATGTAATACAATGCTATCACGAGCCAAAAAGATGAGGTCCGATCATCACGTGGGGAGGAGAGAAAACATTTGCACCTTTAATAGCTTGCTGTAGTTTTTAGTTAAATAAAAAAAAAATCTACTGATTGTGATTCTGCTGCTGATTCCCCCCTTATAAACCCTAAGCACCCATCCTACCTGTATTTCTACTACAGGTGGGAGCAGACCTAAAATATATAATGCTGTGGAGGCATGTGGACCTGATGACGGCTGACTCTACACAGCAGCACGCGGGACAGATAACCATGTCGGTGATGACTGCCTATAGCCCTATTATATAGAGACCTGGCTAAAGAGAGAATGACTGAGCATGTGTGACCTCCAGCACTCAGCTCATTACATGGATCTGCACATTGCTCTGCATTTTCAACACCAGGTGGCGCCAGACTATAAGGAGATGTCCTCACTCTTGGTTATAAATATATAGTATATTAATATTTATTCACTTATTAATTCCACAGCGCTATACATACATCAACAACACTGTCCCCATTGGGGCTCACAATCTAAATTCCCTATCAGTATGTCTTTTGGAGTGTGGGAAGAAACCCACTCAAACATGGGGAGACCATACAAAACACTTGTACATGTTGTCCTTGGTGGGATTTGACACCAGGACCCCAATGCTGTAAGGCAGCAGTGCTAATCACTGAGCCACCATACAGTGCTAACCAGTGAGCCACCATACAGTGCTAATCACTGAGCCACCATACAGTGCTAACCACTGAGCCACTATATACAGTGCTAACCACTGAGCCACCATACAGAGCTAACCACTGAGCCACCATACAGTGCTAATCACTGAGCCACCATATAGTGCTAACCAGTGAGCCACCATACAGTGCTAATCACTGAGCAACCATACAGTGCTAACCACTGAGCCACCATACAGTGCTAACCACTGAGCCACCATACAGAGCTAACCACCACCATGAGACCACACCATACAGTGCTAACCACTGAGCCATAGTATACAGTGCTAACCACTGAGCCACCATATACAGTGCTAACCACTGAGGCACCATACAGAGCTAACCACTGAGCCACCATACAGTGCTAATCACTGAGCCACCATATAGTGCTAACCAGTGAGCCACCATACAGTGCTAATCACTGAGCAACCATACAGTGCTAACCACTGAGCCACCATACAGTGCTAACCACTGAGCCACCATACAGAGCTAACCACTGAGCCACCATACAGTGCTAACCACTGAGCCACCATACAGTGCTAACCAGTGAGCCACCATGCTAATCACAAACCAACAGTGCTAACCACTGAGCCACTGTGTGGCCCAGATATTAATCACTTGTATGATTATGGTAGTGTATGTTATATGTCATGATAGGCCAACCCATTAAACAGAGAAAGCATTGCCTGTAATATTAATACTATTGGATTTGCTCCTCTTAATGGTACCAACAATATATACAGATAACATGTCCTAATGCAGAGCTCCTACTGACCAGCTATTATTTCATTCCCTAGTGATTGTCTTTACTAAAGCTGATTAATCATTGCATCCATAACTGTCACTGACTATCTCTAAACAGAACCAAGGGTGGGCTAAAAGGGAACTGTACTAAGGGCGCAGCTGAACAGCAGGACATGTTACTGGGTGATAGGCAGAATCCTCAGACATATGTGATCAAAGAAAGATTATATCTGACAGCTTTAAAAATCTAAAAGAAAAGATTGTATTTTAATAACATGTAAGGGCTATATTACCAAAAGTACCAGATGAGAGGACAGTGTAGAGACAGTAACATAGAAGTACACTATACTTTGGTTTTGCACTAGGATCCTCACCTGAACCATTGACAGCTGCATTGCATTGGTTTTGATGGAGACGGGCAGCAGGATCTGGGCGGTGGGTGTAGTTAGCAGCGCCTGGGGCTGAGCCACCACCGCAGCTTGTGGTGTCCTTTGAGATGTCACATAAAACTGCTGGATGATGTTTTGATGCTCAGGGTTGGCTAAGGGAACCTCATGTTTGATGACCACGGTGTTGTTGGCAATGATACTCTGGCCGCCGGTGGTCATTGTGGGCTGTGCTATCAAGTGGCCGCTCAGAACAGCCGGGGTAGAGTTCTGGCAGTCAGACATGGTTTCCTCTTTAACTTTCGCATTAAAATGCTTCTGCTCCACATTGACTAGGACACTGGCGCTCTGTTGCTGCTGGCCGCGCTTCTCCACCTCCAGCTGCATTTTCAGCACTTCCACAAGTTTCTGCTCCTGTTCTAGTTTGCGTTTCAGCTCCTCTATCTGTTTTTCTTTTTCCTGAAGCTTGCGATCCTTCTCAGCAGCGTCCAAGTCCATGTTTGTGGCGGCTACGCTGCCCATGCTGTCCTCATTTACATTGATCTTCATAGGTGAGGTGTTCATGAACTGGGAAGGAGACACCATGGTCATAATCTCTGCAAAAGTGTCAGTCATGGTGCTGTCTTCAGTACTGTAGTTGGATTGTTCAGAAGGGGCAGGAGACATAGGTAGCGGGGAATTGATGCCATCCAGAGTGGTCTGGTTGCTCCCGTTTGACATGGAGGATACATCTGAACTGAGACTGGGTGCGGAGATAGTCACAGCAGCCGAAGTATACACCATTGTGGCATCATCTGCGGCACTAGTCCTGGGGGATGTAGTGGTGGCGGTGGGTGTTATGGTTGTGGCACTATGCGCACTGGCTCCATTATTGTTTAATTCCTGGTACGGCTTCAGACGTTCAATGAGATCAGTTTTGGTCCCAGACACTGGCAAGCCTCTCAGCTTCAACTCCATCTTAAGTTCTGCAACCTACAAAGACAATAAGACACAAAGATCATAATCACAGGCTTAAAACTCCCAGTATATTCCTAGAAGTCACTACAGCCCTGCTCAGTATTCATTTATAGCACTCCGGCTACATTTAATCTTGAGTGATAGGTGATTGCATGATGTATAAACCTGGCTTAGTTTAACTATGGCAACCAGAAAAATATACAAGACCGAGCTGTACACTGTCAGATATTCCTGCATAATCACAGGGACACGGACAAGTCTCAATTGTTTCTCCTCTAAACACTTCCCAAAATACAGAGTCAGAAAAGGCAGCTTATAAAGTGCATTTCTTGTGAAGGATTTGGTGATATTCGCTTTTCAACTGAAGCCCCTTTCACATCAGCGTAACGGCCGACTTGCGGCAAGCCCACACTCATTCTCTATGGGACTTGCGGCAAGCCCACACTCATTCTCTATGGGACTTGCGGCAAGCCCACACTCATTCTCTATGGGACTTGCGGCAAGCCCACACTCATTCTCTATGGGACTTGCGGCAAGCCCACACTCATTCTCTATGGGACTTGCGGCAAGCCCACACTCATTCTCTATGGGACTTGCGGCAAGCCCACACTCATTCTCTATGGGACTTGCGGCAGAGGTGAGTCAAGTGCGGTTTTTGCCACGATCTGCCAAATCTGACAGTTGCAGCAAGTCAAAAAAAGGCTGTTAGGGCCCTTTCACATCAGCGTTTTTTTCAAATTGCGGCAGATGCGGTGAAAAAACCACATCTGCCGCGATTAACGCATACCGGCTGCACTTGCGGCACGGTTGCGGTAAACGCCATACAAGGTATAGGCGGACTTGCGGCAGGTGCGGCAAGTGCGGTTTTGGCACTTGCGGCCGCGAAAAAAACCGCGGTCAGCCGCGTTTTTTTTTCGTGCCCGCACCTGTTGCAAGTGCAAAACCGCACTTGCCGCACGTCCGCCTATACCTTGTATGGCGTTTACCGCAACCGCGCCGCAACCGTGCCGCAAGTGCAGCCGGTATGCGGTAATCGCGGCAGATGTGGGTTTTTTTCACCGCATCTGCCGCAATTTGAAAAAAACGCTGATGTGAAAGGGCCCTTAGCTGCATTTTTTTTGACTTGCCAGATCATGACGAAAACCAAACTTGTTGTAAATCCCACAGAGAATGAGTGAGGGCTTGCCGCAAGTCTGATGTGAAAGGGGCCTGACAACAGTGGAACGTCATCCGCTGTAACCTGCAGCCACCAAACAGAAAGGAGTGGTAGATTTTTTAATGAATGTTGCCGATTGGCTTTTTTAAACAAATGTTCTTCAGATCACATAAGCAGTGTCTCTTCCCTCCTAGTTTGATTAAGGCTGGCTTCACACCACGGTAAGGTCCGGTCTGGGGCTGTCCGGTGTAGTAGCCTATGGGGACGGATGGAGCTGCCATCCGGTTTCCATCTCTCCGGATGAATCCAAGAGAATTCGGATTATTCTCACTGGACACAAAAATGATGTTTACAACGTTTTTGTGTCCGGGGAGAAAAATCACCCCAAAAAGCCGGATCCCGGATTCGCCCTGATTCTCAAGGATCCAGGGCAATCTGGTTCTCCCTAACATGAGAGCCTATGGGGCCGGATTGCCCCGGTTCAGGCAAATCCGGGAACCGGATACCGGCGGCTGCACGCCACTGTTCTTTCAGGACCGCATCTAGCTCCATGCTAGCCGTGATCTTGAAAAATCAGCAGCTGCGGCTGCAATTACAGCCATCTGGCTGCACACAGGACCGGAGGGCACATTTGTCCTCCGGTTCTGTGTGCTGATCTGGTCCGGGGCTGTCAGGTTCATGCCTGACAGCCCCGGACCGGACTGCGCCGTGGTGTGAAGCCAGCCCAATGCTATAAGAGACAAAAAGGCGCACACAGATTCTCGACATTGGTGATGCTTGATTTATTGAGTACCTATATATCACTTTCCTCTATTAATACTCGATTCCAGAGCCTCTGTTTATCCCGGTAGAGTGGCACTTGCCCTTTCCGATTCCATCCTGCATGATCTCCTAGTTTGACAGCTCTCAAGTGTTCCTCCTCCCTGCTGCTTCTTGGTACAAGCTGCAGCTGTCAGACCAGCCCAGTGGACAAATACTAAGGAGCTCTCACACTGTTAAGCTGGTCTCGTAAAATGCTCATTAAAATATCAAGATTATACAGCCATTCTGACATGGATTTTCAAAGTAAATCCATTAGCCTCCTCAAGTCCAGGGATGATCTATATTTTGTTGTAAGATTTCAGCAACAGGCAGAATGGACACTGATGAACTGAATCTATGTGGGCAGAGATTTAGTTTCAGATTATATACCCATTCTGACATTAATTTCCACAGTTAGTACACCAGCCTCACCAGGTCTAAGAGATCTGCTTAATAAAGTATGAATTTTGTATTATAAAATCTGCTGACACATTTGCTTTAGATGTACTTAGCTACAAATCATTAAAATGTTGGGACTGTTCGGCTTCTCCAGCTTCTGTATATCACAGTGCATAGGAGATTGCTGCATCTGTAACTCTTCGCTTTCTTTGAGATTTTCATTTTATGCCAGTACCTTACCTTCATATCATCCAGATTAGAGGGTAGCGGTCCTGCCTTCTTAAATAAGATGCTGTTCTGCCGGTTGGTGGCATTGAGGGCAGAGGAAGCGCAGGAATTCACATTGCTGGTTATGGAGTTTCCATTGTTTGCTTTGTCATTCAAAGTCCTACGGAAAGAACAAGCCATTCATTATTGGGAGATTGCACTCATCACTTTCAAACTGTTAAGTAAAAATTGAGGGAGTTTTCTGAAACTGGTTACATGTGTTCTGCTTGATTGTGACCAGCGAGATCATGGAAGCTGTTATAAGTGTGTATGGGTAACCAAGCACACCTTACTATTAGGAAAAATTAAGCCCTGGGATGACATTTCCACAACCTTTCTTGATTCAGACTTGCACAGGTATGCATGTACTTAGAGAGGCACTTCAGGGAGATAAAAGGTTCTTCTACTGTCCTTAAGCTCATCAATTATAAAGATAAGATGCAGTGTGCTGTTCCTGCACCTGTAATTCAGTGTGACAGGAGCTGCTGTCTCTGCTACCCGTTCCCATTCATTTAAGCCTTAGTCATACAGAGAATAATGTATAAATCAAGTCTAACTTAACAGGAATTGGTACAGAGTCTTTTGTATTGCCCTGTATCATTTTTAAACAATAGTGACGTTCCCTGATGGTGCAGGGTTTCTACCACTCCACCAAAAGCTGGTATAACAGGACAACCTCTGGGCCACCACCATAAAACTGCATTTGCAGGGGCCAGAGACTAGAGCCTGATATCAAAATATTCAAAGACCCAGAAAAGCTCATAATCCTGTGCCTGTCTGCTCCTCAGCATGGTGGATTATCAATGTTTTACAGTGTTAATGTCAAGTTCCTGTAACTACAGAGCGTAGACATGGGGATCTTATGAATGCTGACAAAATACCAAAACAAATGAAATTCAGATAGAGGAGCCAGACTTGTGTTCTGGTCCGGTGTGAGGACATACTTGAGCGGTGCTGGTAGGATTGTCTGGTAGTTGTAGTGTTGTTGCTGCTGGCTCAGGATCTGTAGCTGAAGGAAGAGCTGCTGCTGTTCCAGGAGACGAGCGTAGTTAGAATCCATCTCAGGCTCCAACTTCTCTCCTTTCTGGTCTGGTGGAATATATTGGTGATATTTCAGCTTTTTCACCCGTGGTTTGGGCTCCTTTGACTTCTTACTGCGTGGCTTGTCATTTGCACTCTTTGGTTGACTTTGCTGTTGTGAAAGCCATGGTACATGTTACTATTACAGATAAGACATTGCATACCTAAACATACTCTCTGACTTTGGGTACCCTCCATTAAGAGAAATGAGCAGCTTCTTGTGATCTCAGTAGAGCATCGGTGATTGGTGACCATTCCTAGACATGCTGTTTTAGTAGACAGATGGATCAGATTTATAGACACAATGTTATGTGAGCACAGCCTGAACTGTTCAGCCTGAACTCAGCCGACAAATCATTGATTAAAATGCAAACCAAGTACAATAGTCATGGAAATCTTCATTAATGGCACCTTCTTCACAAACATACATTGCTACAGGTCAAACTTTTACACTATAAAGCCCCCATAATATTAAAGGGACTGGCATTACTCTTCTCTCTTCAAACAAAAGAGAAGTTTTCAAAGCGCTATAGAATTAATATTATTATTATAATTGCAATCATGTTCAGATAATGTTCTGTATCGAGATGTTGTGCACTTGTTAAGGCGTCTGCTGTCTTTTTCTTTCCTTCTCAGAACATCCACCTAATGTGCCCAATGGAGGTGGTCACACCTGCTTGATTTCATAGTCTAGACCCAGGTGCAGAGGAGATTCCCGATATTGGGCAGCCGCCAAGAAATCGCACCCACACGAGAAGTGGCGTCGTCTCACCAGCACATTATGAGGATGCTCTGAGGACACATCAAGTATGTAATCGTCACATCTAGATACTGATTTTTCAATTAAAAACTTGTGATATTTTACATGAAATAATTAGAATATTTAGGACAAATCCTTTAAAACAGTAATGTAGATTAGCTGCAACGTACAAATACCATTTAACCTTCCAAACTCCAGAGAGGCTCCACACTGAGTATCTGCTATTTAGTCCATTTATATAGGACATTACATCTTTGACATTTTTATCTTCGTTTCATCTTTGCTTTATTCCTATATAAAAGTTGTTGCTATCTGTGAAACACAAAGGCTGTTGGCATTTCTATTCTCAGCCTTCAAGGCTACAGTATATTAGAGCTGGAGAAAGCTGCACGACTGACTGAATGCCATCCACTAACTAAGCCACAAACAATGAGCAGGACTCTTCATATGTGTGGAAGAAGAACCCCATGAAGGACGGCAGTCACGCCGATTTCCATTATTGGCCATAGTTTTGTGTAGCGCCATGGTAATATGCTCCCCTCTTCTCCGTTTTATATATGAACTTGTAATATTTCATTAAAACAAGTGAAAAGTAATAGTGAGAAAAAGACTAAGGTTGAATGTACATCTTAAAGGGAATAGGTCAGCTGTTTTTTGCAATGTAAACTGAGGACAGCAGGCTGTAGGGGTGAAAACACAAAAATCTACTGCGCCTCTCTTATCAGGCTGTGTGCTATTGTTTACTTAAGTGATGAGCTTTATCACCTAATTAAGATTACCATTACAGGTCTATTATGTCAGCTCTTGGCAGTCAGACACACCCCCTCCTGTGATTGACAGCTCACTGACAATGTACAATCTCTATAGAGTGTCTAGTGTGGGCGGGGGCAGCTCTCCCAACTCTGCTACATGGCTAAGGGTACCTTCACACACTGTAACATCGCTAGCGATGTTGCTGCAACGTCACAGGTTTTGTGAGGTCACAGCGACCTCTCCAGCGACGTCACAGCGTGTGACACGCACCAGCGACCTGGCCTCAGCTGTGAGGTCGCTGCACCTCGCTCAGGACCATTTTTTGGTCCTTGGTCTACCGCAGGTCAGCACGCATCTGCGCGTGTGACTGCGAGAGACGAGTGTACCAGCGACCTCAACTATGATAAACACCGGGTAACTAGGCAGCGCGCTCTGCTAAGTTACACGGTGTTTATCATAGTTACCAGCGTCCTCCTGCTTAGCGCAGCCTGTATGCAGGAGGATGCTGGTAACCATGATAAATACCGGGTAACTAAGCAGTGCTCGCTGCCTAGTTACCCGGTGTTTATCATAGTTACCAGCGATCTCACAGCTGCTGAGTCGCTGGAGAGTCGCTGGTGAGTCTGCCTGTTTGACAGCTCACCAGCGACTCCAGAGAGACTTTCCAGCGATCCCGGCCAAGTCGGATCGCTGGTGGGATCGCTGGAAAGTTTGTGTGTGTGAAGTACCCTTAAAACTAAAAGCTTTAATTTAGTCAGAAAGGCTGCAGCCAGTAATCTAAGTAATACATTGTTGGATTCAGAGTCTCTGTCTACATTATGTTGCTGTCAGATGAGGTAGCAAAAACCTGCTGACAGATTCCCTTTAAAGGGGTATTTCCATCTGAAGCACTTTACTGCTTGTTCGGATCTGCTTGTGCAAATGGGGATGACACTACCCCTTTTTCTGCTGCTTAAACATTAATAGCATATCCTGAGATAGAAATAATCTTAAGAGGGCATTAAATTTAAAAAGAAATCTAGGAACAGAAACCAGAGAAAACACATTTTGCATGATTTTCTGCATGCAACTGAAGAAGCTCTGCAGTAATCTCACAAGGGATTAAAGATTCATCCTGCCCAGCCTCCCTCCATCCTTCAACCCTACCGGACAAGTCTAGGTGAAATTTAACAATGAATAACACTGGGGAACAATTTGAAAAAAAATTTCTGTTGAGTTTGGTTTTTGAGCTGATTTACACTAAAATTGGCATGCTGATTCCAAAAATGTAGTCAGTTTTTTTCTAGCACGTCAAGTTTTTCCTCCACAACTTACCTGCCAGAGAAGCACAATTGCACTGATATCTGTAATAAGACTTATTATCTGATTACAATATATATATATATATATATATATATATATATATATATAACCTTTGTTAAAAAACATGATCGTGTTAAAAAACATATTTGTCATGCCTATTTCATATATATTTCATTTTTTGTTCATATTTGTACTATTTAAGAAAAAAAAAAACACTTTTTAGGTACAGTAGTTTACATATTTTTGAGAAGACAAAAATCCTATAGTTCAAAAACTTGACGTGATAGAGAAAAACTGAGATCATTTCTGGATTCAGCATCCAAAAATTAATTGAGAACAGTTGTCTGGCCCAACTCCTAAAAAATTGTGTTCCCCAGTGTAATCATTTTAGTCAACTGGATGAAATAAAACAGTCATCAACCGGTAAGGAAATAGCTGTAATTAAAACGTTTACCATGAATAAAAAAAATAATAAATAAAGAATATGTAATTATCCATAAATTGCTGTATAACTTTAAATAGCAAATTACACTTGTTTTGTGTAGGGAGGTAATCGCTAAGGAATAATAATGGCTGCCTTCTAATTACACTGATGGAAACCAGTCCTAGAATGTTGATACTGAGCATGTGCATTAACTCAGCAAACTCAGCCCCTTTTCTCTTCAAGTATAGGAAGACGATTGCTTCTAGTGGTTATTCTGGTCTAATACTAGAGATACCAGGGGTACTGAGGTAAAAAGAGACTGCTCACACTACTGTATGCCTTGTCTATTTGATCTAATACTGGATCTCACAATGGTAGTGAGGTAAGAAGAAGCTGCTCACACTGCTGTTCACCTCATCTAATGCTGGAGATATCAGTGGTACTGAGGTAAAAAAAAGAGGCTGCTCACACTGCTATATGTCCTGTCTATCTGATCTAATATTAGATATCGCAGTGGAGTTGAGGTAAGAAGCTGCTCACGGCAGACCACCATTTTTATCTGATCTAACATTAGAGATACCTTTAGGGCTAAGGTAAAAAGAAGCTGCTCACACTGCTGTCCACCATTTTTATCTGATCTAACAACACTGAACATATCTTGAATGATAAGGTAAGAAGAAGCTGCTTACACTGCTGTCCACTCTTTTTATCTGATCTAACAACAGTGGAAATACCTTGAGTGTCAAGATAGAAAGAGGTCGCTCACACTGCTGTCCATCCGGTTTATCTGATACTAGAAATATCAGTGGTGCTGAAGTAAGAAACTGCTCACATTAATGTCCACCCTTTCAATCTGATCTAATAATGGATATCACAGTGGTGTTGAGGTAAGAGGAGGCTACTCACACTGCTGTCCACCCTTTTTATCTTATCTACCAACACTGGCGATACCTTGAGTTCTATGGTAAGAGGTGGCTGCTCACACTGCTGTCCATGCTGTGACTCTGAATGCTAATAGGCTGCTGTGACCTGGAAATAACCTATACCACGTACTGTACAGCCATCTCCATGCTCACAGGCATCTGTTCTGCCATTGTAGGATGGAATTCCATCAGTGTAACAAAAAAAGTGGCCATTTTAATGTACTAAATAGATAACCCACTGACCAGCATCACACCATATTATGATAATTTCGCATTTACCTTAACCAGTGTTGGCCCAGGTTTCAAGATCACACTTGGTGCAGGGGGTCGTGGAGGGAATTCAACAGTAGGAATAGACTTGAAAAACTCTGGCAGAGGTGAATTTACTGCTTGGCACTGCAAGGGAAAATAATGAGGGCAAACAAACAGCTTTATTATTTTGATGCCTCTTAAAGAGTTTTGCTCCACAAATCTAGACACCAAAGAAATATATGGACCCTACGCCTAGTGATAAGCTATGGCTGACGTGCATTAGTGTTTCTATACACAATTCTCGTGTTTCCTGACAAAGCTTTATGACACTGAGTAATACTCTTGGCAGGATACATTTGTAGCATCCTAACTAAACCATACTGCAGCCTTGTAAAGCCGGAGCTGACATTTGTCACATGCGAGTATTACTAATTATTCCTTTTTTCGTGTAGGATGTTTTTCCCCACTCAGTTTATATATTGCATAAGGAACTAAGCCAAAAGCATAACGAAGAAAAGATGCAGATGAGAAGCACATGCAAGACATTTACTTCAACTTTTCATAAGCCTTTTATGTCAATATGATGCAAGTGCCATATGATTCACATTATAGAGTATTGTGGCTTATTAACAAACAATTCATTATAAAATAAAAAAGAGAAAAAACATTAGTAGAGTCCTGGAGTCTGTCATATGTGTGGATCCCTTTAACTCCTTCACGGCCACCATCTGTACACACAAATCCAAATTGTGGCTGCATTGTACCGCAGGTGCTTTGACATCCAGACAGTCATCTCCATCACTACAAGCGCTAAACTACAGCACTCAAAGTAAGCATATATATCAGCGAAAGGTGCGAGAAATACTGGTATAAAAACATGGCCTATGGTATACTAAAAAATAATATTAAAGCAGAGGCTCAGTGCACCCGAGGCGCGGCCAAGAGGCTCAGTGCACCCGAGGCGCGGCCAAGAGGCTCAGTGCACCCGAGGCGCGGCCAAGAGGCTCAGTGAACCCGAGGCGCGCCCAAGAGGCTCAGTGCACCCGAGGCGCGCCCAAGAGGCTCAGTGCACCCGAGGCGCGCCCAAGAGGCTCAGTGCACCCGAGGCGCGGCCAAGAGGCTCAGTGCACCCGAGGCGCGGCCAAGAGGCTCAGTGCACCCGAGGCGCGGCCAAGAGGCTCAGTGCACCCGAGGCGCGGCCAAGAGGCTCAGTGCACCCGAGGCGTAGCCAAGAGGCTCAGTGCACCTGAGGAGTGGCCAAGAGGCTCAGTGCACCCGAGGCGTGGCTAAGAGGCTCAGAGCACCCGAGGAGTTAACAAGAGGCTCAGTGCACCTGAGGTGTGGTCAAGAGGCTCGGTGCACTGCTCTGCCACACTGGTTTGGCATATCCCCTCCTCCTTCAATGGTAATTGACAGCACTGGCTTTGCATGACAGTGCCCGAACATAATGTTTACATACAGCTGCCATCATAGCGAAAAACAGTCCACTATGGGGGTGTCTGATACTCACTGATCAGATACAGATGACATAATGACGATTGGTCATCAAGAATATATGCCAAGGCGCACATTTGATAATGAAAGTGCAAACTATGCTGTTCTGCAGTTTGGTGCAATATTGCACCACATCACACCTGCGATTTATAAATGCAGTTTTTAGCCATTTCTGCCATTCATTCTTTATGCATAAACTCTATATAAAACATAACACTGGAGACTGGCACAGTGGCATAACAAAGCTCCTTGGTCCAATACAATAACTTTAATGGGGCCAACTACTACTACAAGTCTTTAATCGTGTTGGTCATTTTATCAAGGCCAAAGAGTCTTTTTGGGCCCCCTGGGCTCCAGGGCCCGGGTGCGATTGAAACCCCTGCACCTATTGTAGTTACGCCCCTGGACAGGCATATGAACACTCCCAAGAATAAGCCAAGCACGACAACTTGCATAGCTTTAAATTAACACCAAATCTTTGGATGTTTCTGCAGTAATCCTTCATACACTATAAAAGACTCCAACTCGGGGTTGTCAGTGCAGAGCTTAAAGCATGAAGAATCTCTCTTGGAAGCACTAGGGGGTCTGAATTCTGCAGGGATGAGCTCTCCTGCCGGACTGGCTCAGGGCCACTTTCTTTGTCGAAGGAAAGTTTTAATGTCTGCCAGACGTTGCAGAACTAAAAGGAGGTCCGGCCCGGCACGTGTGCTGCGGTGAACTACATTCCTAGGTATTCAGTCTTCAGCTGACACAGGGATAATCATGGCAGCAGCCTGAAATATATTCTGCCTAATTTCAGAGAAGAAAAGCAGCTTAGAGTCAAACGCTCGAAATTTCCTATGCCAGTGTGACTTCCAATATACTAAATATACCTTTACTAAATTGCTTGGGGAATGAGAAAGAGATTTGCTAAGTTTTACCATAATGCTCGTCAGTATCATACAACAGGCAGAATATGCTGCAAACAGGTGGGGAAACCAATTACAGTACTGTGCCTATAGAGTGTTGATTAGATTGTAAGCTTAGAGGATCTGCATGGTAGCCACACGGTATGTGTGAGTTAGATCTGGGCCGGTGCACAATAAACATTACCAGTCTCAGTGTGTGTATTACTTGTAATGCTATATTAGAAGAAATCCAATAATATTACTTAGTATTACCGCAACTATACTTTGTTTAATTTGTTTCCTATGCGGTAACTTCCTCTAATTTCCATTTCAGCCTTTCTTTTATATACTGAGCACAGTAAAAAAAGAAAAAAAAAAACATTATAGCTGCCCATTTCCACTAATCTCGTTAATCCCGATGAATCAGGAGTTGGAATTCTTGTAAATTGAACATTACACAATAAATGTTTCCAGTGCTAAGAAATTAGACCTAAGAGAAGGCATGGGAGCGGAACTGGGAAGTCTGGCCAGCAATGCACTGTACCCGTGTGAGCCACTCGCTATACTTTCCACATTAACGGCAATATAGCAGACTGTCTCTACAGACAATGGTGTCTGCTCTGCCCATCTCCCTTAGGTACCGTAAGTGACAAATGGTAGTGAAATCCAATCCTGCTTGGGATCCATTCAATAGCTCGATCAGCGATCAAGAGACCAGGCGATTGCAGATTACAAGTACCTGTGGAAGGTTGGGCATGGGTGAAAGTATTTCAGGTTGGACGGGCATAGATTTAAAACGGCAAAAATGCCAAATTATAACATGTCCATAGACATCACAGAAAAACAACAGAACTGTTGACATCAGTAGTGAGTCGCACACAAAACTGTTCTTTCAATGCAAGTGTAATCTGACAAAACATCGGATCACACTTGCATCCATGTTATTCTATTGGTCCAATTTTTTCCTTGTTTGAGTAGGTCCTAGGAAAAAAAAAAATCACAGCATGTCCAAGATGCATTCAATTATCTTACTGCACTCAGCCAAGGAAGTCAATGAACCCGTGGAAAAATTGGACTGCACTCAGATGACATCTGAGCGCAGTCTGATTTTCATTGACTGCTAGAATAGAGGCAATGGAAACATTTTTTTACTCCATCTTCTCATCTGATAAAATCAGATCACAGTCTAATCAGTTTGATTACAGCTTAATTTGCATAATCAACTCAATTTTCTCAAATGAGAGAATACACGGTCATCTGCACCTAGCCATACATTTATAAGTTAGAGGTTTTCCACTACTAATATGATCCCCCTTTTTTGTCCCATCTATTCCTAACTGACACTTTCTCAATACACTTCTGCTACCTACCCTGCTCCTGTAAGATGATCTCGTTGAGGCTCGTAAATACCTTTATTATTGTTGCAGCCTTAATCCTTCTGGTCTGCAGACCGAATTGGGACCAACTGAGCAGGGCACATCACTGGTGAGGGCTGAGAGGAAGTGTGACTTGGTCATGTGTGCCAAAAGTGACTGCTGTCACTCAGCGAGGCAGCCCTGCCCCCACCAGTGACATGCACTGCTCAGTTGGTCCGAATCCTGTCTGCAACTTTGAAAGATAAAACCTAGAACAACAATAAAAGGTATTTACGAGCTTCTTAGAGATAAGCTTACAGGAGCAGAGTAAAAAGTAGAAGTAATTGGGAAAAGGTTAGTTAGGAATAGTTAGGACAAAAGAAAAAGTAGAGGAAAACCTCTTTAATATACTAAACAGAGCTCAGAGTTCTAAAATGTATCTACCCAATTAACCCTAGAACGCATACCTGGGGCCTCGCAGGCCTGCCAGGTTACTTGTTTTCTATTTTCTGTAAAAGTACTTTAGTTTGAATTTTGAAAATCTAGGTAATCCTCAGGTATATAGTTGTTAGTAATTTCCAGCTATTCATATATTTTTATGTTACAGACATTTCAGTATAACAACATTTTTTTTGGGACTACCCCATATTCACGTACCTGGGGCTTTTTAGGCCTGTACTAGGTTTACATGTGATACTCAGTCTTTTTGTCTGTATTGTTGCTGAGGAAGAACTTTTATGACTCTGCTATTGCTGGGAAGAGTGTGGATTCTGCATGACAACATGATCATGTGATCTTGGAAGGGAGGCTCCCTCACAAAGTCATGTGTCTCTGACCTCATCGCAGGTCTTTTTGTACTAATTGCTGGAGAGACTTCGGAGGAAGAAGTCAGCTTTCTTTTGTCTGGAAATAGAAACTTTCTGAGCTCCAAAACCAGAGGCTTCTACTGCACTACAAGAAAGTGATCTGTTGGAGGTAAGAGGAGGGGGCAGCACTTTACCTGCTTTATATCGCTTGGTGTGCTGGGACCCTAACAAAGAGTCTTATCACATACTGTTTACAGTGCACAAGCCTGATTGTAATCTTTTTTTTTTTTTTCCTTTCAGTTTACTGACATCTAAAATTTCAATGACACAGTCTACTTCCAGGGGATTGACTGACCATGAAATCGAGGCAATCATTTTTGATAGTGATGATGAAAGTGAAATTTCTTTGTCTGCTGAAGAGTACATGCCGCCAGCTAATGTATCAACTTCGTCGTCCAGCGATTCTTCGGATAATGAAGTAGTGGATCCAGTAGAACGTTTAAATAGAACATCTAAAACTAATATTTTTTTGGCACAGTACTGCTGCGGCTCCTGCACACACCCCATCACATAACATTATTAGAGTTGCTCAAGGAGCTGTCGGAATTCCCCAATTCATGTCCAAAAGAGATGTTTTCTGTAAATTTGTTTCGATTGATATTGCAGATGAGGTAGTTTTGTGTACTAACGTAGAAGGAAAACGTATCGCGTCAGGAAGAAAAAAAACATGGAAAGCGCTACTGGTAATGCATCCTTACTTTCAAATTGTAAAATAAATTTTGAAAAGTATTTTTTATTTGCGTTATTCCGTTATTTGCACACAGGCCTAAAAGGCCCAGGTGCCTGAATATGGGGTAGTCCCAAAAAAAGGTTGTTATACCGAAATGCCTATAACATACAAATATATGAACAACTGAAAATTACTAACAACTATATAGCTAAGGAATACCTAGAGTTTCAAAAATCTAACTAAACTAATTTTACAGAAAATAGAAAACAGGTAACTTGGCAGGCCTGCGAGGCCCCAGGTATGCGTCCGCCAGCCTTAGCTGGGGTCACCAGGAGGTCAGATCCATTTACGGGACCCCAGCGCTAGTGGGAATGCATCCTTACTTTGCAATAAACTTTGAAAAGTATTTTTTTTTTAGTTATTCCATGATAATTGTAAACAGGCCTAAAAGGCCCCAGGTGTATGAATGTGTAGATTTCTATGGGTATGCGTTCTAGGGTTAAGGAGACTGTGAGCATATTAATGCTGCCTGAAGCATGGGTAGTAGGAATCAGAGACTGGCTCCGGTTATTGGAGCAGAGTAGGTTTCACTCTGAAAGTAGCAGCGTTTTTGAGAAAGTATACTTTGAAAAAGCAGCGGCCACGGACCTTGCGACTAGGATGACTAGTCCAAGAGAAAGGTCCCTGCATGCTTCTATTCCTCAACAGTAACCCCATGCACAGGTACATCCATGACTCTGATGTACTATGAGATCTGTAGACAGGAGGTGGTTCACAGAAAACTTCAAGCAGGGCATTGAAAAAGGGAAAGAAGTCCAAAATGGACACATGGCAAAAAACCCAAGGAGTCCACTTTGAGAAAGTCATAGATAAAGGAGGCAGCATCCTAAGTAAGGTGAAAAGGTAAGAAAGCTTCTTTAATCTGCCACTGATGCCATGTTTTGACCTATCATAGGTCTTTTCCAAGCTTGAATAAACCCATGACAGATCGAAACGTCGCATCAATGGCAGATTAAAGAAGCTATTTTTTTGCTTTTTCACCTAAGGTACACTTTATTCGATGTACTATGTATCTAAACACAAAGAGGTCAAATTTAGGACTGTTGCCCAAAATTCACCACTGTGTTGATACATTTTTCGGCAAGCTAATTGCCCTCTTACCAGGTCAAAAGTGTCCATCATTTTACTCCAGCTGTTTCTTTGACCATTTTGATTTTTTTTTTTTTTTTTTTTTAAATCCACCAGACGAATCCAGACATATCGGCCTTTTTATACAGTGTTACCATTTAAGGACTTCTCAAAGTAGGTAGGATACTCCGGGTATAATGTACAGCAGCCTAAAGACACCCCCCCGAGGATCCTGTGAGCACTGCCCTCTTTGTGAAGACAATAAAAATGAGCAGTAAATCATGAGGCCTATATCTCTGGAACTGTATGACAGATTTAAAAAATAAAAAAAAAATAATTAAAAAAAAATGGCAAACGCATGGAAGCAGTGGTAAAGAAGAGTAAAATTTGGGACGTTTTGACCTGGTGACAGATCCCTAACTTCTAGACAGAAATGTCTGTATACCGTAGCCCTCTCTCACTGCTTCTTGCAGGGTATGATGATTACTATAGGGATACGCTCAGTCTGAAGTCTAATTGTTCATCAACACATTGGTGCCATAGATGATACATTTCTTAGAAGCAGCAGCTTCACGTTGTACAGGCAAGGCTCAACGTGTCAACCTCCACCGATAGCTCAAGCCTATTAATTTAGGATCCAGAAAATGTTTGTATGTGAAAGTGGGGTCAGTGCCATTTTCAGTGGGGTAAGAGACCGCAGTGAATTGTTCTCGACTTAAATGAGATGGTTTATTTTCACAGAAATTCCAAGCGAGACATTCTTTATGACTGACATCTAAACATAACACATAATGCCGCTAATTAATCCCTCGGAGAACATTACAATTTATTAATTCTGAAGACACAGAGGCCTGCTGAAGGCTCCCTTGTTGAATAGGTCTTTTCCACAAATGATGCCGTGTGTGTTTATTGTTCTAATTAAAATGTGATCGGAGCAATTACCGTGACTCAATATTACTGGCAGATGGCGATTTTTTCATAGGGCATGCAAAACATTAAGTCCATCCAAAATACTGAGATAGAAATGGTAAGTTAATACAGGTGTGGGCGGAATTAATTCTCCTCAGCTTCTTTATACTAATGATTGGACGTTTTCACTTTCATCATTAATGCCTCACATTAGGAAATAAAGTAGAGGCATATCTGGAAATGCGCCACCTATCCTAATGAAAAGCCATATAGACAGGCGTTGTGTTTTATATTGACCTTTTTTCAGGTCATGGCATTGAAGTACCAAAGTGACTTTCTCAGCTACTATAAGTCTACACGTGTTATTACTATAGCACCTCAGTTCTGAAGATGTACGAGATAAGATGGCCATACCTGAGAACCCGGTCAACCCACTCAACACTCAGCTAACATCTCTCTCCCAAATTGGCCTAGCATTCATGTACTGTCAATGGAAAGAAAGGAGAAAGCCAATGACAGATTCCTTTTTCCCCTAAAAACAAGGATCAGCCACTGAAATTCCAACTATCCAGACCTTACCTCCAATTGAGGAGGCTTCACATACACATCAAATAGTCAGCAGAGGTAGCAGACGTTCATCTAATGGGTATTGGGGCTTTGAAAGGCCGGGGTGACCAGCGATTGTGAAGCTATGCAGATTAGATAAATGTTAGATGCATGTTGACTAGTGATTCGCTTGCATGGTCAGGTAGTAAAAAAGGATAAATAGGGAGCGCACATAGGGCGTTATCGTCTTAATAAATAGTCCAGTCCCCCCAATCGGTGTGACTCACCTGCGGTGGTTGTGAGAGGTGAGTTATGGTCAGGTAGTAGGTACTTGTTAGGAGCAGCTGGATGTTCAGATGGGTGCAACTCGAGTACCCGAGTATAATAGAAGTCAATGGAGAAGTTCCCAAAGTTCCCTCAAGTTCCCCATTGACTTCCATTATACTCTGTACTGCATCCAAGCATTTAAAGGCTCATTACGAGCAGCAAGCACCCAAGCATGGTAGTGCCCACTTATCAAGGCTGTGGAGTCGGTAAACCAGACATCCAACACCAACTCCCAATTTCCCTGAATCCGACTCCAACTCCACAACCATGGCTGTAATGTCAGTAAGCCAAACATCCGACACCTCAAATTCCCTGAATCTGACTCCCACTGCACCAAAATGTACACAGACTTCACAGCCCTGCCTCTCATCGTGTGTGAAGGACTCTTGACTGTCAATCAGTGACTGTTTCAATAGCCTGAACTTTGAGATCAGTAATTTATCCCTCCCGACCAGAGCTATAAAGACTTGATTCACGCAAGCGTTTGATTTATTTTATTATTAATATTTTTAATGCAAAAATGAAAGCAAAAAAAATCTGCAAATAGATTTTACTGTAAAGGGAGCGATATTATCTAAACTTATTGTTATTAAATAGATAATGTCGGTCTATGAGGCTATAAGTTTGGGTCATGAAAGCCGTAGCCAATCTGGCATTCTGGTCCGTAAATGGCCCGTTCATTGTGGCAGTCTGTACCCAGCTTTATTCCTTAAAAAATGTCCCAGTCAGTTCTAGCTCTCATAGACTTGCATTGAGTGCCTGCGATGTAACTCCTTACTGCCCTACAGACAGACGTTATGGGCACAAGATGGCGCCACAGGATCGAAATGATGCCAGAAAAGGTGAAACCACCGGAGGGAGAGAATGAGACCGGGGCAGGGGAACATGGGTTCAAAGCGCTGGAAAAAAAAATAAAATCAATTGGGTGATCCTTAAACACAAAACTGGAAATCAGAATGGCGCCAAATTGCCACAAACTAAACATTCATATCAATGGGCTGATGAACTGATCAGATTTCATTTTTCTGCTTCTGAAACAAAAGAGAAAACCTAAATGGAAACCGAATCAGCCACAGCAGGGCCAAACCGAACATGCATGTCTATGGGAGAAACCGTGGTCAGCTGAATGAGTGGGCAGGGAGTGCTGGGAATATCCCTCAGGCCCTTTCACATACCTGTGTTTCTGGTACGTGTGTTTTTTCACAGATCCCACTTGTACCCATTATAATCTTTGGGTTGCTAACAGGTCAGTTTTTTCCCGACAGCATGGATGACAAGGACCAATAAAAGTCAATGGTAACAGGCTCCTGACGAGAGGGAAATAAGAGGAGATAGGCGCGGCGCCAATCTAAGGCCCCTTTCACATCAGCGTTTTTCGCTGATTGTGGCAGATCCAGCAGATTTACCACATCTGCCGCCTAACAGCCGCATTTGTGTTTCGCTTGCGGCAAGCCCCATGCATACAGCCGCGAAAAAAAAGAAAAAGTGGTCAGCTGCATTTTTTTTCACGGCCGCAACTGCTGAATCGAGTCAATACCGCACTTGCTGCAAACCCCATAGACAATCCATGGGGCTCGCCACAAGTGCAACACAAGAGCCGTTAGGCGGCAGATCCAGACAGAAACACTAGTGTAAAAGGGACCTTATACACTTAATGTATGTGCATTTCTTACCTATGAATTTTCCGAATCTAATGCAAATCTGCACATAAAACTCAGTGTACCCGCAAGTAAATTGACATGTTGTGGATTTGCAGATCTCTGTAAAAAACAAGCACAGCGGTCATGACATTTCTCTAAATCCCCTCCACTTTGCTGGAACTGTATGAGATCAGAGATTCTGATGCTCCGAAAACATGAAGCATCAAATACTGATCGAGGGAACGAAGCCTGAAGGGTCAGATCTGAAAACAGAACCAGATTTCACAACTTGCCTCCACTTTGCTGGTACTTAAAAAGCTTCATGTGAACAAGCCTGGAGGACATGTAACAAACTATGATAAACGCAGACCTACATAGAGGAATCTATCAGCTAAAAAGTCCCTTTAATTTTTTTTTACACAACGTTAATGGAGTTTAATCAGCTTAGCAGGACTCACAGACAATAACAGAGAATTTTACTGTTACAATTATTAGACAAAAACGATCAAAGATTTTGTAAATAATAGTACCTGCCATAAGCCTCACAATAAATTATCACATGAGTTCCCATAATAAGGGGGCATAATCATACAAAAAAAAAGCCAAAAAGCCAGCGCTGCCTATGGTCAGCATGCAGTACAAAAAGCGCATATGCACATATTAATTTCTAACTGTACTTTAAAAAGGAGATATTTAGCAAACAATTGAGCCACCCTACCACTTCACGGTAGTCTCAGATAGGGCGTTCATACTCTACGTTTTTTATATACGTTGTGCCATTACGGTCTCCTGAATACATTAACAGCAGTTCCATATTGATGCAACACGTACCTGAACATTTCTGAAGTAATATGTGCATTTGCACAATTTTTTATTGCAGGCTGTCTTCTAGTGGTGCTGGCTTTTTTTACAGATATTTTTTGTTATTGGTTTGTGGTTTACCCCCATTGTGCCCTGCATGCCAGATTTTGCTTGTTTTTCCATCTGCATTGTTAGAGGCATCTATTATATAATTACCCTAAGGCCACTTCCGTCATATTCGGCGCTACTTCCGTCGTCGTGTCCGTGGCAGCCTCCCAAAGCCTATCTCGCAAAGCCTCACTTGCAATGGCACTCGCAATGGCTTTGTGAGTTCTTGCAGAATAGGCTTCAGTGACTTGCAAAGCCTCACTCGCAATGGCTTTGCGAGTGTTCACTGAATACGCTCCACTGTCAGTCACAGCTTCACTTGCAATGTCCGGGAGATAGATATTTCTCTCTCTCTTCCGCCCGCTCCTGCGGCCCCCCCCCCCCCCTCCATGCGGCTGCTGCTGCACTCCTGCGGGCCCCCCGCCGCAGCTCCTGCCCCTGCGCGGGTCGTCCTGCGGGCCCCCCCGCGGGTCGTCCTGCCCCCCCGCGGCTCCGGCGGGCCGCCCCGCGGGTCGTCCGGCCCCCCCGCGGCTTCCCCCCTGCTTGCTTCTAATAAAAAAAAAAAAACCTCATAGAGGATACTCACCCGGCGCGCTCCATCTACGTCCTCTAGCTCCATGCCTTGAGGACCTGTGGTTGCCTGGGAAACCGATCAGCTGATTGCTTTCCCAGGCAACCACAGGTCCTGCCAGCTGGCACACGGGTGTGTATGCTCTCATCCATCCTGCCCCTACCCCTGCCACCACCATCCTGCCCCTACCCGCCACCGGCTCCACCCAGCCCCCCCACCTCTCCCCTCCATAGCCCCCCCCCACTCCATCCTGCCCCCCCCAGCTCCATCCTGCACCCCCCGCCCGCACCATCCTACCCCCCCCACCGCCTCCATCCTGACCCCCCCCGCCCACCAGCTCCATCCTGCCCCCCACACCAGCTCCATCCTGCCCCCCCCCCCCCCACGGCTGCATCCTGCCCTCCCCCCCCGCATCCAGCCCATACCACCCCCCCCCCCGCCGGCTCCATCCTAACCCCCCCCCCCTCCATCCTCCCCCCCAGACCAGCTCCATCCTGCCCCCCCCCACACCGCCTCCATCCTGCCCCCCCGATGCCTCCATCCTGCCCCGTCCCTCCATCCTGCCTCCCCCATCCTGTCCCGCTCCCTCCATCCTGCCCTGCTCGCTTCATCCTGCACCCCTGCCACCATCCTGCACCGCTCCTTCCATCCTGCCCCCCCTCCACCATCCTGCCCCGCTGCCTCCATCCTACCCCGCCACCTCCATTCTGCCCTGCTCGCTTCATCCTGCCCCCCTGCCACCATCCTGCCCCGCTCCCTCCATCCTGCCCCCCCTCCACCATCCTGCCCCGCTGCCTCCATCCTACCCCGCCACCTCCATCCTGCCCCGCTCGCTCCATGCTGCCACCACTCCACCCCCCTTCACCATCCTTCCCCCCTCCGCCGGCTCCATCCTGCCCCCCCCCCCCGCACCAGCTCCATCCTGCCCCCCCCCACACACCAGCTCCATCCTGCCCCCCCGCCTCTATCCATAAAATTCCACCATATACTATAGTCAAACTCTACATATACTGTTATATACTGTCATATACTATAGTGCTGCTATACATGTTCTGTAATGTATCGCCATATACTATAGCGCTGCTATACATGTAATGTAATGTACCACCTTATACCATAGCGCTGCTATACATGTACTGTAATGTACCGCCATATACCATAGCGCTGCTATACATGTGCTATAAAATACCCCCATATACTATAGTGCACCTGTACATATACTGTAATATATTGCCATATACTATAGTGCTGCTATACATGTGCTATACTGTACCGCCATATACCATAGTGCTGCTATTATCTAATATATAAAACCCAAAGGCTCACGTCCGTCATTTTAGCCAGCATTTCCGTCACTTCATCATCGCCAAAGTCACGTCACCACAGCGCTACACCCGTCCAGAGTGGACCAACATGCCGGCCCTAAGCGGAGTGGGACTCAGGCAGCCCCGCCACGCTTACCGCCGCCCCCACACTCCCTAAAACACACATCACGGGCGGGAGACGACCCCCGTGATGTGTGCAGCCTGGAGGAGCAGAGGTGTGCCTAATTCTCATGTCGCCGCTCCAGCCTCCTCTCTCCTCCAGCCGCATCTCTCCTCACCCCTCCAGCGCCACCTCCCGCCACATCATACTCTATCCACAGAGCCGCCTGTATACTCTGCTACCCACAGAGCTGCCTGTATAATCTGCTACCCTCAGAGCCCCCTGTAGACTCTGCTACCCACTGACCCGCCTCTATACACACAATTCATTTCACCGCGCTCCCGATGCAATTGCATCGGGCCCCTGACCACTGCACTCTGCGCGTGACCACTGCACTCTGCCCGTGACCACTGCACTCTGCCCTAAAGCAGACTATTAGCCACTGAGCCTCCGTATACTCTGCTAACCACTCAGCCGCTGTATAGTCTGCTAACCACTGAGCCCCCGTATACCCTAATAACCATAGGCTAGAATACCCGATTCTTTAGAATCGGGCCACCATCTAGTTCTTTATAACTGTTCACACATGGTTATCGTACCCTGCCCTCAGATGTAGTTAATTTCAAGCTTCATTTGCTTGGGACTGCCCTGCCCTCATTCAGGAGTGCTGGTATGGTGAAGTGAGGGTTAACTCTGAACAGCTCAGACATATGTGGCGTTAGCTGCAGGTGTGTGAGCCATTTATTCACTTGCACTGGACTGACACCATGGGAGCAAGTTTGAGATGCACCAGGTTAAGTTGGAGGCAGCAGTGCACAACTAAAATAAAAAAGTATAGAATAGGACCACCCTGATTGAGATTGCCTTGATGTTGGCAAGGTGGCTCAAAACATTGATACATTTTTTGGTAAATATCTAAAATTTTATAATATTATACAGCTGGAAGTAATATGTGCATTTGCACAATTTTTATTGCAGGCTGTCTTCTGGTGGTGCTTGGCTTTAGTTGCCGATTTTTGGCATAATCATACACATATATACACTGAAGTAAGTCAGCCATGTAGGAAAAAAATCAAAGGAAATATTAAAAATTCATGTCAATCCTGTCCAGGTGGGTGCCGCCGATTACAAAGTTGAACATGGAAAAGTCTTGGCACATCCACTCCAGGAATAGAATTAAAAAAGAAACTTGATATAAACACGAATTCCCACCCTGACGTGTTTCTGGTGTACACAGGACATCCTTAGTCATAGAGAACAACCTTATTCCCTATGACTACGGGCATCTGTGTATACCAGAAATGCGTCCGCTTTGGAATTCGTGTTTTTATCAAGTTTATTTTTTAATTCTATTCCAGGAATGGATGTGCTGACATTTTTCGATGTAAGACGACTATGTTTGGAAGATGTTAGCTATATCTCGTACCGCAGTGTTCCCCCCTCCAGTCCTCAGGAGCCACCAACAGACCATGTTTTCAGGATTTCCTTAGCATTGCACAGGAGATGCCAATGTCTATGCAATGCTAAGGAAATCCTGAAAACATGGTCTGTTGGTGGCTCCTGAGGACTGGAGGTGGGGAACACTGCCTTAAAAGGAGCAACCTTAAGAATAAATGTATAAATTAAACAAGGAATATAGTTTCTTTACAATTGGCAAGTCTGCAGCATTTTCTACACAACCCTAAAACAGTATTGTAGAACTTTAATAAAGAACACAAGGGTTAACCTCTAACTGATCAGTTCTACTTTCGGCTTGTGGCTAACAGAAACCCGGCTCACTAGACTAAACGACTGGGGCAAAAGCCCCCGTCACACTAAGCGAGATCGCTGATAAGTCACAAGTTGGGTGACACAACAGCGACCTCGCCAGCAATCTCGTTATGTTTGACACTTAGCTTCGACCAGGCCCTTGCTGTGAGATCGCTGGTCGTGTCAGAGTCGCCTCGACAATTTTTTAATCGTTGGGGTCCCGCTGGGCAGCATGCATCGATGTGTTTAACAGGGATAACTACCTTAATACTGCAGGTCTGAGAAACAGGTTCCCAACGACCGCCATATCATTCCGGATCGTTTTTGCATCGCTGGTGAGATCTGACTGTTTGACATCTCACCAGCGATCCCAACAGTGACTCACCAGCGATCCCTACCACGTCGTATCGCTGTCTGGATCGCTGGAGCGTCGCCAAGTGTGACGGATAAGTCAGAATACAGCTGCAGTCAGTTGTTCTACAGCCAGACACAAGACAACAAGGAGGCGGGAGAACATGGCTGAACAACGGAGACACAAAGAAGATTCTTTTTATATATTACTTATTTTTTTTGTAATATGAGACAAAACAGTATAAAAATGAGGAGTTTAAGGTTTTTGCTTGGGAGGATTTTCTGTATTTTTTAGTTGTCTTTTATTACAGGGAATCCCATATACTCGGCATAAATGACCTATTACGCATAACTAAAGCGAGAGACGGGCTGACAAATAGCAGACGATATAAACGAGGAACACTCATGACGTCTTCATTTCTAATGGCAATAAAAAGGCTCAATATTTCCAAGGAAAAATCCGGGTGCATTGTTTATGTAGTTATGAATGGTAGGCTTCCTCTTTCAATCAATGCTCCGATGTGCAGCTCTTTGTGCATCCTTATAAGTATTGGTATTCGGTTGTGTATACTTATTATTGTGCCTGGAGTTCTTCTTGCGCTCGGTGTGTAATATCGGAACATTAACAGCTATGCTCTTATATCACTGGAGCTGGAAACCTCTGCTAGCGTGGTGTAGGCCCCGAGGAGAATCTGCTTCTTGTAATGGCAGTTTATTTGAGCAGATTTAGGATAGATATATTACAGCTGATGCTGGAGGATTCAGGACTGCACACGTCAGCGCGGTCTCCGGCAGCTTTACTAAACCTGCTGAAATTGCTCAATAGTTCTTCCGATGTGCGGAAGCTTTACTTGGTCACATAAATCTTTTACTTAACCACGTAGAATTCTTCCCAGCCAAAAGTTATGTAACAACTAAAGCAATTTGCAGAATACAAAAGTTAACCGTGGCTCTAATATAACGTACAGTACCCCTGGAGGGCTACTATAAGGTCACTAAAGATAGAGAATGCAGTCAGACCTCCATCAAGCCCCCATTGACACATATGTTCATTGCAACTAAAACTCTAGGTTGTTTTCACTAAATTGAGAGATAAGTGGCTGCCAAAGCCATAATGAGACACTTATCTAAAGGTACCGTCACACGTGGCAATTTTGCAGGCAATTTCACTGGCAATTTGCTGGTTGTAGTGAAATCATGGACACATTGTTCCATTTGTACACAGCAACAAGATAGAACAATGTGTCCATGATTTCACTGCAACCAGCAAATTGCCAGTGAAATTGCCTGCAAAATTGCCGCGTGTGACGGTACCTTTAGGGAAAACAAAAGAACCAGACAGGACAAACCCAACCTGTCTGATAGTGTCTGTTGTTAAAGAAACTATTATAATTGTTCGCATGGCACCATAGATGCGGGAAATCTTGGCCTGCAGTGTGTCTAGATGTACCATGCATTATATTTTGCTCAACTGACATATGGCCAACTCACATATGCGGCAGACAGGTCTCTGAAATCTACATTATTCAACACCTTTATATCTTATATCTGTTGCTGCGTTTTTGAGAAATGAGAAATTTCATTCATATACAAATGAGGCATTAAGCACTCTCTGCATGACAGAGCACTTAACAAGTATATGCCTCATGAGGTTTATTCCCTCCCAATAACCATCCTCTTTTGCTTGATTGACAGCATACCGTCTAACGTCTTTGTCCGACATCTGACAACAAAACAGTGAGCTATCAATCAAGCGAAAGAGGTTGGTGCTGGGCGGTGACAACCTTAGGATGTAGAGGTTTATTAAGTCCTCTGTCATGCCCAAAGTACTTAATTCCTCACTTGAATATGAGAGAAAGTGATAATTACTTGGGATTGCAGCAATGTATAGAAGTTCTAAAGGTGTAGATGGATTTCCACTTAAAAGGTTTGCATGCCCTTATGTGCCAATTTAAGGAGGAGTTTGATCTTACTGACATTCCTTTTAATGAACGCCCAAAAAAACCTCAGGCATTATGTTTAGAAATATAAACCATACACTGCCCATCAGACTTAACAATAGGTAGCACAGTGTCAGCTCTTAAGTGTGCTTGAAACTATCATATCATTAAGGGCACTAATCTCCTGATATGGGGCAGTTCGACATTTTAAAGGGGATGTCTACTACTTGGACAACCTCCTTGTCATTTTCCACATTTGCCCCTGTTAAAATAAAAATAAGTTTATACTTCTCTCCGATGCAGCTGTGGTTTCAGCACTCCTGGGACTTGCGTGAAGATTTTATGCCAGGTGAGCCTTTCACCCAATCAATGCCAGCTTCACTGTGTCCGCCTTAGGACATAGAGGTAAATAACAAAAAGTGAGTGGCCAACCGCAGCTCTCACGTCCTCTTGATTATTCATGTAAAGGCAGTGAGGGTGAAGCTGGCAGTGATTGGGCACAGAGCTAGTGTAACGTAACACCACCACGTGAGCCCTGGGAGAAAGAGTGCAGACAACTATGCACCCGCACCGGCAAAGTAGGTGAATAATTTAATGAGGGCAAACATGGGGTAAAAGAAGAGATTGTTCCAGTAGTGGACAACCCGTTCCAGCCTTCTCTGGACCAAGGTCTGGATACAACATCCCCTCTACACCCCTGAGCAAACCCACAATTCAACCCTACCTAGTTTCCATGCAAAATACAAACTGAGGTCATATGAACTTAGGGTTTGCAAACTCATACCTGAATGTTGATGTTGGATGTAGGAGAGGCGGCCTCGCTGAGCTTGATCTCTCCAGGAGAAGCGACTGATCCCTGAGATTCTTGGCTTGCTGGCTGTTCTGGTGAGGCATCACTGTCCTCATCAAATGAGAAAGCATCGGTGTTCTCAGGATAATCATCCTGGCCAACTGGAAGAACAGAATATAATCACCTACACATAAAGCACTGAAATCTACAGAGTAGAGTTACTGATCTAGAGCTGCATACCTGCCTTGTTTTCTATAATCCAGATTATAATACACAGTAAATCACACACTGCCAATCCTAACTATATAAGTGATATAATAAGTGACACTTGTAGATGGGAATAGGTCTGGTCAGAGCTGCAAGAGTAATAATGACTTCTGCTAAAGTAGATGACTCCTGCAGTATGAGGCGATGTGCAGGCTGTGTGTCCTAATGAGGTATCTCCGAGATTGCACATATCCTGGATTAAAAAGAAAAATGGCCTGCAAAAATTCTGCTCTAATTGGCAAATACATACTGAGGCTTTACCTGGATTACGCTACGTGTACATGAAGCCTGCGATCTGGAGTGAGGTCAGAGGTCAAGCTAAGGAGTACCATCCTCCGATCTTCCCATCATTTTTGCAGCTCTGCCTTTACTCAAGTTTCACTATATGCCTTATGCTCATCACTAATCATCTTTTTGGCGAGCACAGATTTTCCTCCTAGTTATGTTTCATTACTTCATCCAAAAGTTCAACGTTGCCTGGAGGAAACCATATGTGCAGCCATGAAGCTGACAATGGCTGTCAGTGACAGCTCTGACATGTGCTGCTGCTTTCTGGTGGCTAAATTGTAACCAAACTGTGGAACCTTTATCCTATACTATGTAGGCCCTTAAATGTGCTGCATATTAGTGGGGGTCCATGTCCTGAGACTCCCACTGATCTCTCAATATACTGTTCAGAATTGTGCAGCTCAGGAGGCAGAAATGCTCAGCTCCTGCCTAAGAGCCCATACACAGTGGGGCACACACACAACGACGCCCATACACAGTGGGGCACACACACAACGGCGCCCATACACAGTGGGGCACACACACAACGGCACCCATACACAGTGGGGCACAAACATAGCGGTGCCCATATACAGTGGGGCACACACACAACGGCGCCCATACACAGTGGGGCACACACAAACGCGCCCATACACAGTGGGGCACACACAAACAGCGCCCATACACAGTGGGGCACACACAACAGCGCCCATACACAGTGGGGCACACACACAACAGCGCCCATACACAGTGGGGCACACACACAACAGCGCCCATACACAGTGGGGCCACACAAAGTGCGCCCATACACAGTGGGGCACACATAGTGGCGCCCATACACAGTGGGGCACAACATAGCGGGCCCATACACAGTGGGGCACAAACATAGCGTGCCCATACACAGTGGTGCACACACAATGCGGTACCTATTCACAATCAGTGCATTTCTGCCTCCTGAGCTGCGAGATTCTGAACAATATTTTGATCTCCATTTTGAAGAGCAAGTGTACGGGTAAAACTGATTGGGCACAGTGTTTTGCATCATGCACTATCATTTCCTCTCAATGAAGAGAAGCCTACATCAGGTGTTCTCTCTTTGAGAACAAATGTACGCTCAACCGAAATGAATGTACATGTGTATGGGTCAGACAGCTACTTAAGATGCATAGCCATCTTTAAACCAAAGTTTTAAAAAATTATGCAAGTTTATGATGAATACCTATCTTGGACACAATGTCACGAACATCAACTAGAGGACAGACTACCCAGAACTGAACAGTGACTGTCGCTGACCATGTAATGAGAACAAGGTGGAAGTAACCAATTCTTATCAGAAGGTTATTCTTCATGGAGGCAAATTGTATGACGGTTTTGTTTTTCACTACATGCCTTGAATAGCTTCCTTGACGCTGGAGTCCACGGGAAGGATGTTCTTTTCAACCAGCTCCATCGGTCCGGGCCTTTGAGCAATCTTTTCATTGAGATCATCTGCCAGTCGTGCCCTCTTTAATTTCATTTGCGTGGCCTGCAGGGACGGCTCAGCATGTGTCTCTGCACACAGAGAAAAGTACATACGGTTATTTCTTTCACTGGGCAGAAGATGGAGACCGTTCTGTCACAAACTATTGTCTATTACATGAACAATTGCAAATTGTTTCTTTAAAAACTATTAACTCTACAAGTAACAGATTGTTCGGCTTTGTGGACACGAAGCCATGATACAAGAGGTCCAGAGTATAAAGACTTTCACAAAGTAACAATCAGCTTCCACATTTCACGTTCCCGTGGACATTAAATAGTAAAAACCAAGGTCTGACCTGTATGGATAAGAAGAATGCTCAGATCACTCTACATAAGGGTCAATATATTCTGGAAGATCCTGGAGACCACCAGTAATATGGGAAATCTAGTAATAGGATTGGCATCACTCCTCCTGACAGTTACGGTTGGGAGGAGACATTTCACACTTTTAGCAGAAACAAAGTAGCTGAAAATACAACTCCATAACCAAGAAAGAGCCACTCGACACCTGTATATAAAGGGTGAGATAGGAGCGCCCTGGGGGTGACTGCAGCCAGAAATATAAGGTACGGTAATTGCTTCACAGTGGATCATTAAAGACTTGCTTTCCAGCATATTCCAGATGGTGGACACTCACATTAGGAGCTTGTATATTTGGGCGTATCCTTATACCCATCAGTAATGACATGTCTTGGGTTGCTCTAAATCCTGAACCGGACAAATCCCAGAATGCAATGTTCTCAGCAATTTGTTTGATAATTCTCGAAAAAAAGGCTAATTGTCATGTGTAATGAGGTAACTGGCCTCACCTAACTTAACTTATTACTATTACTCACCTAACTTATTACTATGTAATACTGCATTCAGTCTGTATGGTGTGTTACCTGGAACAATAGAGGTAGTGGTGGGAAAGGAAGCCAAAAATAGTGCTAGAAACATTCACCATCCAAAAGTATCCCCCAAATATTGTGAGGTCAGACCAAGTACAATTTACAGGACACCAGATTGTAATTGCCTTTAAAGGGATCCTGTCACCTCCAGAACGCCTCCTTAGCTACCAAAGCATGTCCCTGCAGCATCCTATCACTAATCTCACACTCCTTTTGTCTCCTAAAAGCATCGTGTGAAAGTGCATAAAAACGTTTTAATACTCACTCATTAGTGATTATAATTAGTAGGGGCTATATTCTTTAGTCACCAAGGCGGGCTGTTTTGCAGGCTCCAGGATCCACCCTCTCTCTGTCTGTTTGCTCTGCTTGTGTAGGCTTTATCCTCCCCCTCTCTATCACTCACAGAATGCAAATCATAGTCCTGCCTTCAGCTGCACATCACAGCACAGAGGTGTAACTAGGTCTTCTGGCACCCGGGGCAAAGATTTATTTTGGCGCCCCCCCCCCGCTATAGATATATATATATATAATATATATATATATATATATATATATATATATATATATACACATACAGAGTGTCTCTCATACACACAGTATATACGCTTCATAGTGTGAGCCTGCCTGGTGTATGCATCTATATACATATATATATATGTATATCTATATATACCTCAGGTATATATGTATACATCAGGCAGGCACGCTATGAGGTATATATATGTATACATCACCAGGCAGGCACACACTATGAGGTATAATACCTCATAGTGTGTGCCTGCGCCTGATGTATACATATTTATATATACACCTCATACTCCCAGCCCCCCCCCCTAAAGTTACTTTATTACTTGTAGAGTAGTAGCCTTGGCGTAGCTATTCAGGTCGGATCGGACTCAGAGGAGGCAGGCCGCAGGCAGGCAGGCTGCAGCAGCTCGGAGCTCCTCTTCTTCTCTCTGTGCCACTGTGCGGGTGTGCGGTGCGCCGGGTGACGTCAGCCGCAGCGCGACGTGACCCGGGGGTGGGAACTGCTGCCCTGCTGCAAGGGGGCAGATCAGCAGCAAAGGTTGTGCATAGTGCACACACAGCGCCGCGGCCGCCCGTGCACTGCACAATATGCAGGGCGGCGCGGAGGAGATTAGCTCCGTCACTGCAGTGCCACCGCGTGAACGCTGCCGGACGCCTGGTCACCTGATGATGGCGCCGGCGCCCCTGCAGTGACTTGCGCCCGGTGCAAAAGGTCCGGCTGCCCCCCCTAGATACGCCCCTGTCACAGCAGCACAGACAGAGAGAGGGTGGATCCTGTAGCTGCAAAACAGCCCACCCTGGTGACTAAAGAATATAGTCACTGCTAATTATAATCACTAATGAGTGAGTATTAAAACGTTTTTCTCCACTTTCACAGGATGCTTTTAGGAGACAAAAGGAGTGTGAGATTAGTGATGGGATGCTGCAGGGCAGTGGCGTAACTTTAGGCCCATGGGCCCTGGTGCAAAAGCTCCAATGGGGCCCCAAATTATTGCAAATCTTTAATAGGATTAGTCTTTTTCTATGGGCCAAAGGGACTTTTGGGGCCCCCCTAGGCTGCAGGTCCCGGGTGCGATCGCAACCCCTGCACCTATTGTAGTTACGCCCCTGCTGCAGGGACATGTTTTGCTAGCTTAGGAGGCATTTTGGAGGTGACAGGATCCCTTTAAATAGCATTATCATTACGGCTAGGTTCACATTTTGCCTTGATTTGCAACATTTCACTCCCTCTCTCTACATATAGCTTTCTCGGTTTAAATATATTCTGTGTGTATGTATATACATATTTATGGGTTAGACTAATAAATGAATTATTATGAATATTAGCATGAATAAAACTAATCTAAACTTTTTAAAATAAGTTATAGAAAAAATGTTTATGCATATTGGCCCACCCAATGTCAGGGGGGGGTGTTAGCTGAATCATCTACCATGATAAGCATAATTGCACTGTAATAAGCAGAACAACACATATATGCATGATAATTCCATGTTTGATTGCTCAGAGTCTGACTGGGGTCCTGCAGACCACTGCTCCTCCGGTGTGTTTAGCAGCGCTGGACACACACTATTACTCCATTCTCTCGGGACTTTAGGTTCTCCACTTCCGGGATTGGTGGAGCACCTGATTCTGTAGAAAGGTGATCAATGTCGTTATGATGGCACAACGGCTTTAACATGAAAAACGACCTGTATGGAAATTTATGCCTATCCCAACATGACTGCGCCCTATTTTCACACTTATTTGTGAAGATAAAGTCACACGAGCCATCAGACCTGACGATCCAGTCTGCAGCTGTTATGTTATGTCCCCTGACAATAGAATCATTTACCAGGAGAAACGCCTGCGAGGTATGAAGTCATCATCATCATCACAAAAGTTGCTTATTACAGCATCACAAAACAGAAACACAACCAGATGATGGCAAGTATCACTCACACACGGCATGGGAGCAGGGAGGCAACGGACAAGACCGGCTGGGCTATAATACCCAAAAAAAGGAGAACGTGACCTCTCCATCCAATTACTTATTAATCATTTCTTCCTCTGCTACATAACTGATCCATAGAGGAGGCTGGTGAAAGCCGCCACTATCCAAGCCACACACTGACTGAATGTGGAAGAAGAAAATATATAGGATAAGTGAAAGAACCAGCCGCCATGACTCATCGGCACATCATTTCTTCCCATCTGTAGGTAACCTGTAGTCCTAATCTCACTCTTTCTATACATAAGCTACAATGAGAAAACACCATCTGTACAAGAGAGGATGGAGGACAATAGACGAGAACATGGGGCTCAGAGACAAATAATGCAAAGGAAACAGCAATGTCTCGAGTATAAATTCATCTAGACAAATGAAACAGGTACCAGGAGAAGCCCAAAGAAGGAACAGGCTTACAATGTAGACAATAAACAACACTATTAAGTATAAAACAATGCATTTCGGGTGTTAACATAGTGTTTTTCACACTAAAAACAACAATTTTTTGTCTGGATCCTACATTGGAAGTGCTTTCCACTTAGCAGCCCCTTGACAGCAGCAAGCCATCAACCGGATCGACGGGACCAACTGAGAGCACACAATGGACGCTCTCCATTCCCTACCATAAAGTGAGTGTATTTCTTATTGTCCTCCATGTTTCACATCACTTTCTACTCGTAGAGCAGCGCTTTGTTGTCTCCATTTTTTACCTTTTTTAGGATTCTTAATTTATCCACAGATATCCAAGAGGCCTCAGATGTCTCAGATACATTGCCCCTTCTAAACATTTAGTAAGACCCTGATATTAGGACACTAGGTGTTCTAGGTTTAGGCACTTTTAGTCAGCATTGATTTGTTTGTCGGATATTTCAGAGGGAGTCTGCAAGTCGCAATAACATCTATACTAACATAATTTCCTTAATAGAGGACGTTGTTGCCAGTCCAGTCTTCAAGGGAAGACTAATCACGTGACTGTACACCATCATACACTGTGTAGTGAGTAACGTCAAGAGACAGGCCAAAGTATGATCATGCACTCACAAGAATTGGCTTCCACTTGAAGACAGTGCTGGTTTATGCAAAGTCAGGGCTGTCAATCAGAAAAGGGTGAGGTTGACGTCTACAAATCAACTCAGTCACTCGGCCACACCAAGGGTGCACCAGCCCAATTTTTTATGTAAAAATCATATTGTGAGATTGTGTTTATTGAAGGGTTTTACTTTAGTTTATTCAAGAGATCTTAGAAAAGCTATAACTTGACAGCGTAACATGCGACGATATTATATGTGCAAAATATTGAGGCCCATATCTTGGGGATAGCTCAGCTGTGAACAGGAGAAGCTTCATTTCAGTCCAGCTGAATGGACACCATGGACCTTCTTCAATCCTGTAGACAAAACGGTATAATAGGAGGTCCTGAATTAGGAGATGAATTCTTATTCCTACCTTCCAAGATGTGCATCCTCACAAGCTCAGATCGCTCGGGACGGCTGCGAATCTTGTGCTTCAGGAAGTTCTCAGTCTGCACATAATGTGAAATGGGAATCATAAGCGGGTGTACAACCAGTTATTTCTTCATGTATATGTGCTGCTTTATCCAAATGGCTACAGCAAAGAAGTAACTTTGCCTTGAATCCAGATTTTGGCTAACCACTAATGTACTTTATAAGATATTTATAGCATGTCTTCAACATCAGTTTTAAGTGTTAATCCACTTGTGAGATTTCTATTTCTCATATATTAGGCATTAATTCTTACCCTGGCACGCTCCAAGCTTTTGATCTGCTCGTGAAACGCAGCAGGGCTTTTTAAAGCTGAAAATGAAGGAAGACAATGTTAGCTTTGGCAAGGAGCAGGAGAAAAAGAATACAAGATTCGTGTATACACATAAAGGCTAAAACTGACAGAAAAGACTTATTAGGAGAGACTCAATTTTGTCACATAATGTAGAAAATAGATGTTTTTTTTCCCATACACAATCAGCTATGTTCACACAGGGTTTCTGCACCTTAGACTCTGATATCATGCCCCATTACTTAATATTGGTACAGAACCAAGAGACACCGGGCACAGCTCACGGCCAAGACTAGAAAAACATGGAATGCGAGGCTCATTGTTGAAATAGGACTAACCTTTCATTTCGGCCATGTATTCTAGAGGACACATAGAAGGTATGGGGAGATGGGGTCTAGTCATAGAAGCGGAGTCGGATGTCCAGACATCACAGGACAATGGGATGTAATATATACAGATGAGCAACGCTAATTCCTCTGTCTCCTTCAGCTTGAAAACCCCCCAGGAATGTCCCGTCATTTTATTCTAGCGTTCATTTACCCACATCCAGAAACACAAGACACAACTGATTAAGGATATAAATACTGAGCACATTCAGCTGCTCTTAACCTGGTTTGAATCATAAACTCAACGTTTTATAGGATTCAATTAATTTTCGACACATAAGTCAGGAAACGTACACTCATTGTGAGGCTAAGACCACTAATACAATAAATCTCACTCACTTATGTATTTAATTAATCTGATCTAAATATAGAGATAATACATACCCAGGAAAGAGTAACTAAACCTTTCTAATGTTTTGTCATTTTTCATTCCCCTTATAATTAACAACAGACCAGTTCTGAGACCCCCACCAATTTCTCATCCCCGCTCCCATTCCCCAAGAGGTGCTCAGCTCAAGAGATCAACTCATGGGAAAGAGCCATACTCCTCAATTAGAACCATCAACAATCCCTCTGAAGGCTTCTTTCTATCTCTAGAAGTTATCACCCATCCAGAGGTGAGGAGATCTGTATAAGGACACTTTCACATCTGCATTTTTTCAATTCAGGAACAATTCCGCCTTTTTTTAAAAATTCCGGATCCGGCAACTTTGCATTACTGTGCGATGTCTTTCGAATGGAGTTCCGGAAATGTGTTTTGACTTACGGTTTCATCCAGATCCAGACAAATCCGGCACCGGACAAAAAACGCTGCTAAATTCGGTTTTAAAACAAGTCTGAAGTGCCGGATTTGTCCGGACCCGGATGAAACCGCAAGTCAAAACACATGACCAGAACTCCATCCGGAACGCATCGATCAGTAACGCAAAGTTGCCAGGTTCTGACCGATTTGAAACACAGAGGTGAAAGTATCCTTAGGCTGGCTTCACACTTGATTTTTTCAAATCCTTTCAGGATCTAGTTTTTTGCCCATTCACTGCGATAGTGTCAGGTAACAATCTGAAGCAACAGGATTCTACCCGACACCATTAAAGTGAATGGGCAAAAAACTGGATCCTGACAGGATCCAGTTTCTGCTGAAAAACCTGATCTTGCCTAATTTGAAAAAAACTGTAGTGTGAAACCAGCCTAAGATAGGTGACAATTTGCTGATCAGTTACTAGGGATCCAACCATTGGGACCCCCTTATCCAGAGAAAGGGGGGTTCAACAAAGCCCTTCCTGGCCAAATAAGACCACCAATGCTCTATTCATTCTCATTGGGACTGGCAGAGAAAGCAAAATGCTGTACTCAGCGGCTATCAAGACAATCCTACAGAGAATGTGCATGCACATGTCCAACTACAGCTCCATTTAGACTGGGCACAAAATTCTTGGGATCGGTGGGCATCTCCCAATGGTCGGATAACCACCAACTGTTCAGCAAGTAATCATCCATCCCTTTGAGAGGTGATAACGTCTAAGTGGTAGAATAACCCATTAATGTCTGAAACATGTCAGTGCTCCAGTATGCTATTTTAACAATTAATAATCTCTTAAAGGGAATCTATCAGCAGGTTTTTGCTATGTAAGCTGAGTACAGCAAGGAGTAAAGCCCCAGTCACACATAACAATATCGTTAGAGAGATCGTTGTACCTGTGACGTTACAACGATCTCTCCAGCGATGTCGTTCTGTGTGACACTTAGCAGCGATCAGGCCCCTGCTGTGAGGTCGCTGATCGCTGCAAAGTGCTGCGTCTCATTTTTTGATCGCTGGTTTCCCGCTGGTCAGCACGCATTGTTGCGTGTGACTGAGAAACCAGCGATGATTGACCTCACTGGCTGGTAACCATGGTAAACACTGGGTATCCAGGCAGTGCGCGCTGCCTAGATACCCGGTGTTTACCATGGTTACAAGTGTCCTCCCTGCTTAGCACTGCCTGTAAGCAGGGAAAATGCTGGTAACGATGATAAACAGTGAGTATCCAGGTAGCACGCGCTGCCTGGATACCCGCTGTTTATCATAGTTACCAGCATTCTCCCTGCTGCTAAGCAGGGAGGACGCTGACATCGCCTTCAGCGATGTGGGAGGTGGCTCCCAGGTCCTTGATCGCTGGGGAGATCTGCCTGCTTGACAGCTCCCCAGCGATCAGGTAACGACGCTCCAGCAATCCCGGCAGGTCGTTATCGCTGTCGGGATCGCTGGAGCGATCATTATGTGTGACAGGGCCTTAAGAGTTTAAAAACAAGGCAGCTGTGTTTCTCTTATCTGTGTGTGAGGTATTGTTTGTGTAAAGGGTTTATTACCCTGTGATTACCATTACAGGACTAGAAAGTCACACACAAGGCAGTCAAACATGCCCCTGCTGTGACGGACACCAGACAGTCAATGCACAATCTCTATCAAGTTTCTGGTAGAAGGAAAGGAAAGGAAGAAAGCGCACCAATCTAAATGTAAATGTATAATGGATGCAGATGGCACTCATCTTTTAGGTCTTGTTAACTTGCGTATCAGTCACTAGGGACCATTATGTATCCAGGAGTAGATTTCCTCAGTATTCAGTATGCTGCAAATTCCAGGTAGCTAGTATGTAGCTCAGACCGAGTTTCCATAGGAGTATATATCCAATAGTGTTTTTTACCAGGCTATTTGCGCTCCCAGAGGTCTATGATCCAAAACTTCTTGTAATTCATAAAGGGTTTTTATTATTTCTCAAGAAAAGCACATACAACGCGTTTCAACAGTAAAAAATGTCTTCCTCAGGTATATTATTCAATATAGCCTGGTAAAAAATGCTATTGGACAATCTCTATCAGACTCTGGTGTGGGTGGGGGAGCTATCTGACCTCTGCTGCGTTGCTAGAACTAATTGTTTTGATAGTGTCAGAACTGCTTCAGGCAGTAACCTTTATGATGCATTGCTGGATTCAGGTTTGATTTCTAAATATTATGTTGATATCAGATAAGGCAGCAAAAACCGCTGACAGATTCCCTTAAAGGGTATATGCACACGTTTAGTATTTGCAATAGAACATTTTACTGCAAAAGCCTGAGGTGATGGCAGGAAAAATGCAATGTAAAATATGCACCTTTTTGTTGCCTTTTTTACGTGCTTTTTTTATAGCAGACTTTACCTCACTCATTAGTACAGGTGAAATCTGCTGCAAGAATGGATATGCTGCAGATATAAAACGTAATCGCTGTTTAAATTTTTATTTAATAATAATGTGGAGCAAGTGATTATAATGAACTTTCAATTATACTTTATAAGAGAATTCTGATACAATACCATTTAAAATCCTTCCAGAAGATGTCCCCCTAGGCTGATTCTAAGCCTGACAAATGCTGGATGGGGAGGGCAGGGACTAAACAGCGTTCACAGCTTCTCAGTGTCCCAGGTTTCATGCAGGGACAGTTTGAGCTCAGGCTGTCAGCAGTGAGCACATGTTGTGTGTGATCTTATCTGACTCATCTATTCACATCTCTGCCTCCTGTTATCACCTAATTGCACTGAGGAGGAGAGCCGATGTGAATGGAGGAGTCTGATAAGATAACAGGAGCAGTGTGCCAACAGCCTGATGAGCTCACACTGTCCCTGCATGGAGTAAACTGACAATACAGATCTGCAGTAGCCTCGTTAGACAGGGACACTGTGGGTCATGCCCCCTCTGGCCGTATTCAGTCTGTGTGAGAAGCTGAAGGTGGATCTCACCAAGAATGAGCTTCAGACACAGTCTGGTGGGGACATCTTGTGTAAGGTTTATGAATGGTTTTCCTCCAGATTTCATTATAATAAACTTCCAAATATACGTTAATAATCACTTGCTCTACATTATTATTAAGTATAAATTTAAATGGTGGTTACACTTTAAATCTGCTACAAATCTTCAAGGACAACGTAAGAAACATATGCACAAGACTTCAGGAATCCCATTCATTCTGTGGTACAAGGAAATCATTCAGGTTTTGTCACAAAACAGTGTGGAAGAAAAACGTGATGGAAATGCAAAGTGTGAACAAGGCCTAACTTTGAATTCAGACAGTCAAAAAACCTATTTTCTTGATTTGCGGAAGATAACTTTATTAAAACTAACTGTAGGCTTCACAGGGACAGATACTGACTGTGCAGATCGTAGACTGATAATTTTTTTTTATTAACATCTCTTTAGAAATTAATTTTTTATTCTACTTTAAATCAAAGTACGGTAATATTACAGTTTCCCACTGATGCTCCTTTAATAAAAGAGACATGACTTTGGGTGGGTATGTGGTTGACTTACGTGGCATGATGCCCTGGTCTACAAGTTGTTCTCTTGTTCGCCTTTGTTGCAGACGCAGTTGAAGCACTGTAAGACAGAGGAGGAGACGCGGTTACAGACAGTCTGACTCACACTTGCCAGTCACTACGTAATACGTTACATGTTGTAGGATACCATGCCTATTAAATATACTCAAGAGCCATATACACAGCAGTGTGTTTCCCATAATCCTTATATTACAATGACCGCTTTTGTTCCTGCTCGTTTCACAATATGTTTCCAAAATTTAAAAATGTTAAAAAATTAAATGTTGGCACAATGACATTTTATACAAGTAGATTTAAATATTCATGACCTATCCCTGATCGGAGAAGGTGCGGCTTTCTTTTCACCGTATACATCAGCGCAATCTGCAGTACCAAGTATAGCGCCGGACAGAAGAGTGTGGGTGTAGCTGGTACTGCGCCTCTCATTCCCATTTATACAGATACTACTACCTATATGAACAAATAGTTGTACCCAAGTAAATAATAAAGAAGCATCACAAGCTTCCACTTTATTTTATTTGCCGAAGGTCCCGGGGATTACGGACACTGCATTGAAAGCAGGGCTGTGGAGTCGGAGTCTGTGTCCATTTTGGCTGTCAACCACCCCCTACATGTCCCAGGGTACCCAATGTTCAAAAATAGTAGAAACGTTAAAGAACTACAGCATGTTAAAGAAAAACTCAGTTTTTCTTTCTTCTATAACGGCACTCTACACCTGACTGTCACACGGTGCATTTCTCATATATCATGTACTTATTTCCATATAGACCTCCTGTTTTCTCCCCTTTAGTCTCCATATTGATTCTTAACTTTCATACTGCTTTTATTCCTTTAAATTCTTTTTATCAATCCTATGATAATTCCCTATTCTCCTAAATAAACCAATAGATTATAAATCTACAGTCAGTGAGGCTCAACAGTGATCTCCTACAGTGTAATTGTGAGAGGCACTGCAGAGTTATCATCATTATCTTTGATAAGAGTTACTGTGGAGAACATCTACAGTGAATTCAGTGCGGGTGACTGAGCTAATGACCCTCTTCAGAGAGCATAAAGCCATGAAATTCCTATGGGTGTTACACCTTGAGAGAGATGTATACCATGAATTTACATATAGAGAAACAACTAAATAAAGTTATACTAGTGTAGTGCTATTATAAAGTAGTATACATATTTTTTACATCCTATTGGCATTTAATACATATACTAGTACCAAAATGAGGAATTGATTTTTTTGTTTCGATAAAACAATATAAGAAATGCTTGAAATGCCAGCAGCATCTGTTCCTTCCCTTAAGGGACCAACTGCCAAAAATCCCAGATACAATGACTATCAGTTGACTGTACTGGTGGCTGCTGACATAATTTCTAACGAGGGAAATGACATGCATGCAAGCAGAGAAGCCTGTGTCCAATACATAAAAGCAATCTGGAGTAAGCAGCTGAAGATAACGTGGTGGGCACAAATGTGATATTTACAGAACGTACACCGCCTGCCGAGTTTATGGATACTTCGACGGGCGCCTGAACAATGCCGAGCTGTTCTGAAGTCACCACTGACATCACGGAGTACGCTTCGCTCCTGCCGTGTGATTATAATTTGTTGTGAATAATAATCCTGTTTGCTTTGGTTAGGAAGAAAAAAATTATTTGAGACAACTTCCCTTCCCTGGAGAGCTATTATTAATCATATCAATGCATGGAGACTGCACATAAAAAACAAGCACAATAGGCCACTTCTAAAAGCATCCTGGACAAGTAGAGACTAAGAGAAAAGTTCTTATGCTTCATTTCATCTATGGCAAACTATGTGTACATAAATCCCAATTTTTAAAGTGATGCTATATTGCAAGGATATGCTACCACCTTACAACTCCCAACGATTCTGAGGACAAAGCCTACAGCGTCAGATCATGGCTGTATCTCCTTCTAAACTTTGGATGGGGTGGTTTAAGTAATTCTTTTGATGTTGTACTGTCCTTTTCATAAGCTTCAAACTATTGAATTGTAGTCTTCGATGGGGGCAAAAAAAAAATGTACTCCACCAGGGTACTTTGCTACAATTGTGCAAAAATTGTGCAATGGGCAGTACAGTGGCTCAATGGTTAGCACTATTGGTTTGCAGCGCTGGGGTCCTGGATTCAAATTCCACACTGCAGTGACAGTAATGATGATACCTGTAAGGCAGTGGAGAAATTATTAGCGCAATATCAGTTAGCAAGATAAAGAACATCCACCCCGCCGAACAAACTCAAAAATGATAAGGGCTGAAAAAGCTGGGGAACCCGAGAGAACATTGCCAAGGTGGGTGATGGAGAAGGCGAGGGAGTATCAGAAGGAGCTCTATCTGTGCTTCATTGATTACACACCAAGGCATTCGACTGAGTCGAACACGACAAGCTCTGGAAATCATAGAATGAGCTAGGAGTACCTGAACACCTGATCAAATTGATCAAGTCACTCTATGACAACAGGAGGCTGCAGCACAAACCAGATTTGGGGACATAGTTTTTAAGATCAAAAAGGGCACAAGACAAGGCTGCATTTTCTCACCTTTCCTCTTCAACCACTACGCGAAAGTGATCGTGAGGAAGCTCGTCTGGAATGAATCATCAGTTGGTGTGAGGATAAAGAGGAAGGTTCATTAACAACCTGAGATACGTAGATGATACCACTGTTTTGGCCGAAAATGGGAAGGATCTGAGAAAGCGGATCTTAAAACTCAGTGAAGAAAGCAAGAAGTTTGGTTTGCATGATAATGTGAAGAGGACTAAGATAATGACTACCGCCAGTGAGAAGGTGAATTTGAAGATCGACAATGAAGAAATAGAAATGGTAGATAGTTTCATCTTCCTGGGCTTCCTCATTGATGGTAACGGTGGCTCTACGGCTGAAATCAAGCGGTGGCTTGCTATGGGTCATGTGGCAATGATGGACATGAAGCAACTGTGGAAGTGCAATGATATCTCAATCACCACCAAACAACAAATGGTCACAGCCACTGCATACCCAATCGTGTTGTATGGGTGCGAAATGTGGACCTTGACAAAGGACGATCAAAGAAAGATTGATTCCTTCAAACTTTGGTGCTGGAGGAGACTCCTACAAATCCTGTGAACAGCCAAGATCACAAATAAGGCTGCTCTGGAACGTGTCAATCTACAGATGTCCCTGGTAGGAAACAAAAAACAAACAGTCTTTCTTTGGCCAAGTGATGAGAGCAGATTTCCTCGAGAAGGACATGATGCTTGGTATGATCAGTGGCAAGAAGTTGCGGAAGACCTAAGACCCGTTGGCTGGACGCCATCATGGCAGAGACGGGAATGAACATCAGAGAACTGAAGGATCCTCTGACAAACTGAGAAGCTTCAAGGAAATGGTTCACATGGTATCCAATAGTTGGACAAGACTGAATGGATGAAATTAGAATTGAATAATGTTCCCAGAGCCATAATGAAATTGTCTCAAATATAAAAAAACCTAAAAACCAAACTTTTGCTTAAACTACAGATACAAGGAAAAAAAGAGTGCCCTTGCCCTTTTTCTTTGATGATAATCATAGTATGGTAGAGTTGAAAAGGACCTCCAGGGACGTCTGGTCCAACCTCCTACTCAAAGCAGGATTCACTAAATCATTCCAGACAGATGTCTATCCAGGCTCTGTGTGAAGACTTCCATTGAAGGAGAACTCACCATCTCTCGCGGCCACCTGTTCCACTGGTTGATCACCTTCACTGTCAAAGTTTTTCTAATATCCTATCTGTGTCTCCTCCCATTCAGGTTCATCCCATTGCTTCTTGTCTTTTCTTGTGCAAATGAGAATAAAGCTGATCCCTCTACAGTGTGACAGCCCTTGATATATTTGTAAACAGCTATAAAAGTCTCCTCTCAGTCTTTTTTGGCAAGGTAAACATTACCAAATCCTGTAACTGTTCCTAATAGGACATGGTTTCCAGATCGGTCACCATTCTGATTGCTCTTCGCTGAACTTGCTCCATTTTGTCTTTTCTAAAATGTGGTACCCAGAACTGGACACATATTCCAGATCAGGTCTGACCAAAGAGGAGGGTGATAATGACTTTATGTGATCTAGACTGTATGTTTCTGTTAACACATCCTAGAATTGTGTTTGCCTTCTTTTGCTGCTGCATCACAATATTGACTCATGTTCAGTCTGTGATCTATTAGTATACCCAAGTCTTTTTCACACTTGATGATGCTTAGCCCTATTATTCCCATTCTATATATGCTTTTTTCGTTTTTATTGCCCAGATGTAGGACTTTGCATTTCTCCCTGTTATAAACCATTGTGTTAGTTGTTGCCCACTGTTAGTTTGTGTAGATCTTTTTGAAGTCTCTCTCTTTTGTCTAGTATTAGCTATCCCTCCAAGCTTTGTGTCATCAGCAAATGTAATCAGTTTACCCTCAATTCCTTCATGCACACTGCAGACTACCACTTTAATGTATAACTTATTACTGATCCTTGTGGTTAGACATATTTTGGCCTCATTTTAGTAGCAAAATAGTGATATGTGGCTAATCAGCGAAATGTATATATCTACCTCTTCTTTCAAAGCTTTGAGTAAGAGTATCACCTTTTAAGAGGTTAATATAGGGCACACACTCCACTATTGGTATAGGCTTTACTGGGTAAGTGAATAATTCAGTATCTACCAGACTTAGACGTGTTTGCTGAGCGAACCTTTTAGCTGATAGTTATCACCACCAACTTGCTTTATACTCATTGCTGTAATAGAGCAGGGTAGAAAGTGACTGGCAAACACATGTCCTTACTTATCTTCAGAGAAGCCAAGGATGGAGCGGATGATATAGCACACCAGCTTACAGCATTACCATAGGGTTGATCAGAGACTGTGAATCAAGACTCCATAAAGCATTAGATGGACAACGGGCCATGTGGCAAATACATGTATTTTATACATCGCAGCATAGCCCTGCTTGTATCATCATTGTGTATTACAGAGTACTGCGGTTTGTATTAGAGCAAATATCACAGGAGAGGATTACGTTACTTGTGTGTTATTTCCCTCAATACCCGAAAATAAGCCCTAGCATGATTTTATAGGATTTTTGGAGTATGCTTTAAATATAAGCCCTACTCCAAAAATAAACCCATGTTACAGTCAGAGCTGGCGTTAGGGTAGATGGGGAAAACCGTGCAACTTCTTAGGATCCCCATCTCTCTTAGGGGACCCAGGCATTTTTATTCAGAGGTTAAGATCTTTGGAGACATCATATCATGTGACCACAAGGTCAACATAGGTCCTTTAATTGCAGGAGTGTGCGTGTAGGTGCAGTGTGCGTGTAGGTGCAGGTGCAGTGTGTGTGCATGTGCGGTGTGCGTGCAGTGCGCGTGCAGTGTGTGCAGTGCGCGTGCAGTGCGCGTGCAGTGCGCGTGCAGTACGCGTGCAGTGTGTGCAGTGCGCGTGTGTGCAGTGCGCGTGTGTGCAGTGCGCGTGTGTGCAGTGCGCGTGTGTGCAGTGCGCGTGTGTGCAGTGCGCGTGTGTAGTGTGCAGTGTGTGCAGTGTGTGTGTGTGCGCAGCGTGTGCGTGGACTTGAATAAATGCTGATTGTTTGTTCAAGAAGAAATGTAGATTCTTGTTCATGGAAAAAAATAAGACATCCTTCAGAAATAAGCCCCGATTTCCCTTTTGTAGATAAGATAACATAAGACCCTGCCTTATTTTTTGGGACAGACGGTAGTAACTTTCCTTTGGCTGCTGATCCCCTTCCTATTTGTAAATTCCCGGAGATGTCTTAGGAGGAAGCTGTGCACAACAAAGAAGCTATTGAAGGCTCTAAAAAGAGAAGAAGGTGATGCACAGGGCATGGACATATGTGAGAAAGAGCGAAGGCTAAAAAGGGCAGCATGGCTGCAAGGCTCCAGGTTCTGTGTCATTATGGCACACACACGTTGGTAATTGGGAGTGCAGAGAATAGGAAGATTCGGGGAGGATTAATAGAACTACACTGCATGAGGTGTCTACTGTTTCTGGAAGCAAGGACATTATGGTAACACCACTGACAGAGCTCCAGACAAGAGGCAGTTAATGGTCACATTGACATGGTTATCATGTTGTGATTGTCGTTGCAGTCACGTGACCGCAGTAATGATATGAAGAAATTACACAATCAAGAACCAAGTGGATCCATAAAGTAACAATGATATTAGGCTGAGAGACTGGCTGTTAGACTGAAAAGACCAGCACTACGGTGATCAGTTCATATCACAGACACCAGAGGTTTAGCATAGAGATGTAAGCTTGGCTTCAGTCTATAGTTGCATGACGATGCCTAGACTGGCCGCATGTTTCCTGACACAAGCTCAGTAGTCTCATATAAGTCTATGAGGGTGTAGAAGACTGGTCAGGAGACTTGTGGCCAGCTCGCGCATCACGGGTCTAGTACGGACTGCGAAACATGTAGGGGTAAACATGGCTGTCAATGTTGTGTTCATGAGGGTCTCCAGCCCCCCACTTCCCCCCTCCCCATGCAGTGTCTTGCCCCCTGTGCGACCACACTGTATCTGACTGATGTCTGCTAATGTATAGTGATAAGAAAACATTAGACAAGTGTCAGTACACCAGCAGTGCGGGAAGATCAGCGGTGCAGGACATAGGAGGTTGACGTGAGTGAAAGCTCCCGGCTTATGACTATGCATAAGCTGCCCGGCAGAGAGACCACTGATGACACCCACAGTGCGGCACTTATGTCCTGTACCGCCGACGTCCTGACGCTTGTCTAATGTTGGCTTATGACTATGCATAAGCCGACATCAGTCAAGGACAGTGTGATCACACAGAGGGCTAGACCAGTGTTTCCAAACTCCAATCCTCATGGCCCCAAACAAGACACATTTTCATGATTTCCTTAGGATTGGACAGGTAATGGAATCATCAAGGCATCACCTGTGCAATACTAAGGAAATCTTGAAAACATTACCTGTTGGGGGCCATGAGGACTGGAGTTTGAGAAACACTGGCTAGACACTGCTTGTTGTGGGCAGGTGGAGGGAGTGGAGACAGCACACTGAGGGAAGGGGGGGTCTGGAGACTTATGTTAACACAATATTGATAGCCTCACCCCTGAAATCAGCATCACAGTGACACTTTGTTTCAGGGAGGGGCAGAGGCTGAGGAAGTGACTGCAGCCTCTCCCCCTGCTGTACGACCTTCTGTGTGAGAATCCCAGCATGCACTGGGGCACTAACACAAAATGTCATCACCACAGAAAAGAGAAAAAAAATGCAGTAGCTGTTAGATAGTGTAGTAAGGGAACCGTAGGGAATTATTAAAGCAAGTCCATTAGAAAATAGCTTAGATCATTCATAAGAACAAATAAGATAGGGAGTGAACAAGAAATTAGCCTGGTCTCGACTATCCCTTTAAAGAGAATAGCTTTTCTGTTTACTGATTATACTATCAAGTGTTATATTTTATTGGTTCTTCACATTAATTAACTATACACAGTAAGTAAAATCATTGGTGGGAAGAGACATTAGATGTAATCTTAGAAAGAGCTTGCTTAATTTAGGGAAGTGTAAAGTTTGTACGGTCAGCAAGGGGACAACTCGAGATATGAAAACAATGCGAGTCCTCGTCCAGAAAAAGAAATAGGAACTTTCTGTGTTGAGAACTAGCAGATATGGGATATCTGGTGTGAAATACAGAGAGATGAGGCTCCATAGTAACTAATCTGTGATAAGCCTAACTGGAAGCAAGTGTTGATCTGTCACCGGCCAACAAACTGTTCGCATCACGTCAAAGCCTTCAATAAAATGTCTAAAGCCCCCGTCACACTAAGCGAGATCGCCAGCGAGATCGCTGCCAAGTCACAAATTTGGTGACGCACCAGACACTTTCCCCAGCGATCTCGCTATGTTTGACACTTAGCAGCGACCAGGCCCCTGCTGCGAGATCGCTGGTCGTGTCAGAGTCGCCTGGACCACTTTTTGATTGTTGGGGTTCCGCTGGGCAGCATGCATCGGTGTGTTTGACAGGGACAATGACCTCAATACTACAGGTCTCAGAAACAGGGTCCCAACGACCTCCATATCACTCCGAATCATTGTTGCGTTGCTGGTGAGATCTCTGTTTGGCATCTCTCCAGCGATCCCGACAGCGACGCACCAGCGATCCCTACAGGTCGTATCGCTGTCAGGATCGCTGGTGTTTCGCTAAATGTGACGGTACCCTAAGTGAGTAGTAATGCCTGACGTATACCTCCCATGGGGTATGACAACCACTGCATACACATAGGTCGCCCATAAAATCCTGTACTCTGCACTACATGGTTTTTGGGGAACGTCTGTGTATAAATGGACTATTTTCATTACATTAAGAACAAAACAAAGGTATATTAAATTGATGGAGGCAAAAAGGATGTCGTTTCAGCACCTATTTGGTAAATGTAGCCAACTGTAGTGCCTAATCGTGATGTCACATGGCTTAAGACAAAGCAACGGAGCCAATATTAAGTAATAGGAATTGTGCATCCCCAGCGATCAGCTTTGATCAGTGCAAGTGTAATGTCTGTACTGGTGTTAGGACAAGACTTCCTGCCCTGTGCCGGATATTGTGTGGGTCCAAATCTCTGCTCTTATCACTGCTCATATCCTGACAGTGGTTCACAGGATATCAGCACTGAAAAAGCATTGGGACCTTCCTTGATAATGAAGTGTGTATATAGGAGTTACATATTATACACTTTATGGCCACTTTATTAGAGCACTGCCCTTTCACACCTGGAGTTTTCCTTTTACAGTTCCTATCACCAGTCTGGGGTTACGCTCTACCAGCGGACAGCCGCAGGCTGCTGATTTTTCTAAATATAAGACGGCATTGTGAAAAGTGCTCAGATGTAACCCCAATACCACTGGAAAGGATCCGACCATGTTAAGACTGGACTTCTGAGTTGTGGGGTCCCATTATGCAGAGTGGGATCACAACCCTCCGCAACATCTCCAGCAGTCATAGTGCAGGACTTTGTGTAGATCTAACCCAGCACTACTACATCATTTACCAAACGGCATTGTTTAGTGAACAGTAACTTCCATAGAAGAGGTAACATTCGGCCATTGCTTAGTTAATAGTATGGCGATGTTGGGTGAGTGCAAAAATCATTTGGGCTCCTTCTGCGTACTATTAGCAATTACTTATATTTAGAAAACTCATCAGTCTGGAGATGCCCACTCTTTTTTATTACCTAAAAAATGCAGCGACCAGATTGATGAGAAGTCCAGTACATACCTTATGGCAGAAGGACAATGCCACAGGGTGTCCTAACGATGGAGATTGGTTCCAGAAACATAATGAGATTTCCCCGCTTCCCTTGTCGTCAGCCTCCAGATCTTAATCCTATGGGACATTTCTGGATGCGGTAGAGGACGGCACTACCTCCATTTATTCTGCAGCGAGTGCTGGAAGCTATCCTGTCCACAAGTGTTAATATTTCGATTTCAATACCCAGTGGAAACTATGCCACAATGAAATTCAGCGGTTCAGGCAGGGAGGTCCGACGTTATGCTAGGTACCATTACTAGAATGCCCAATCATTGTATATATTCAAATCTCTTTCATTTATATATAATTTTTTTCAAAGGAATGTACCTTTTTCAACTGAATATGCTTGAGTAAACTGTTGCAGCCAAGAAGAGCAATTCACTGATGTAGAACAGTCCAGCACGATGTCTATCTCATGGTATAGTGTACATGGCATAGCACAGAACTATGGGTGGCTCATATCATACAAGTAAAATATACAGCAGGCCAAACAAGTATTGAACACTTCACCAATTTTCAAAGTAAATATATTTCTATAGAAACTAGTGACATGAATTTATCATCAGATGTCAGTAACAACCCATCCAATCCACACAGGCAAAGAAAAACCATAGATGTCCATAAATTTAGTGATGTGTAATAAAGAGAAATGACACAGGGAAAAAGGATTGAAAACGCTTAATAAACTTTATTTAATAGTTCATACAAAAATACTTGTTTGGTGATGACAACAAGGTGCCACACAAGAAACATCTCATGATAGATCAAACCAGTGAATTGTCATAAGACCTTTGCTACCTTATTATTGCAGAACAAAATTATATAATTTGTTACAGAAAAATATCTATTTCTTGAATAATTTCATTATAAACAGGCCACGAACACGTGTTTCCTGCAAGATTTCCGACAGAAGAGTGAAAACAATCAGAAGAGTTGTCCAAAAGCCAAGAACCGCCTGTGGAGAGCTGCAGAAAGACCTGGTAACAGCAGGTACAAAGAAAACAATATGCACTCTACCTCTATGGCCTGTACATACGCTCACCACGCAAAACTCCACTGTCGAACAAAAAGCATATTAAATGTGTGTTTAAACTTTGATCAACAACATTTAGAGAAGCCTGTGAAATACTGTGAGAATAGTCTGCTCAGATGAAACAAGAATTTAATTCTTTGGAAGCCATAATACACCCCAAGTTTGGAGGCCAAAAGGCACTGCATATCACCTCCAAAACACCATACCAACAGTGAAGTTTGGAGATGGGAACACCATGGTGTGGGGCTATTTTTCAGCACACGACACTAGAAAACCTCATATAAATGAAGGTTAAATAGACAAACGTACTGAGACATTCTTGATAAATATCTGCTGCCATCCACAAGGATTATAAATATGAAATGAGGTTAGACATTTCAGCCAAGACAATGATAAACACACAGCCAAGAAAACGCTCAATTGGTTTCAGAGACAGAACATAAAGCTGCTAGAATGGCCGAGCCAATCACCTGACCTGAATCCAATAGAACATTTATGGAAGGAACTAAATCTAAGGATTCATAAAAGACTCCCACGAGGCTTTCAGGATTTGAAGCGTGTTTGTGTGAAAGAATGGCCCAGAGTCAGTCCTGAGCAATCCGTGTGACTAGTTTCTTCAAAAAAGGTGTATTGAAGCTGTCATCATGATCACCAGCACCAAAGGCTTTTCTACAAAGTATTACTGTATTTTCCCTCATTCTATAAGATGACCAGACCATAAGAAGCGCTTAGGTTTTAGAGGAGGTAAATAGAACGGAAAAAGGTTTGAAGCAGAATATATGGTCATGACTCAATGTTATAAGGGGAGGATCTGCTGCTGACATTGTTATGAGGGTAATGTCCCCCAATTCTAATTCTAATGTCCCCCCATCAAGGTACACATGTCCTCCATCCTGGTGTATATGTTCTCCATCCTTGTTCCATCCTGATACATATGATCCTCATCCTGGGCACATCCTGGAATATATGGCCCTCATCCTGGGCACATTCTGGAATATATGGCCCTCATCCTGGGCACATCCTGGAATATATGGCCCTCATCCTAGGCACATCCTGGAATATATGGCCCTCATCCTAGGCACATCCTGGAATATATGGCCCTCATCCTGGGCCCATCTTGGTACATATGATCCCCATCCTGGTATATAGGGCCTTCATCCTGGTATACATGATCCTCATCATGTATCCATCCTGATGTACATATATGCATCCATTCTGTGGTAAACACAAAAAAATGAACGATTCTACTCTCCCTCCCTACGCTCCCCCAGTGTGTATTGTCTTTTTCTGATGCCAGCAACTGACTTCAGCATGTACAGTGCATTGTGAAAGTATTTGGCTCCCTTGAACCTTTCAACCTTTTGCCACATTTCAGGCTTCAAACAAAGATATAAATTCTAATATTTTTGTGGAGAATCAACAAGTGGGACACCATCGTGAAATGGAACGAAATTTAATGGATATTTTCAACTTTTTTACCAATAAAAAACTGAAAAGTGGGGCGTGCAAGATTATTTAGCCCCTTTACTTTCAGTGCACCAAACTCACTCCAGAAGTTCAGTGAGGATCTCTGAATGATCCAATGTTGTCCTAAATGACTGGTAATGATAAATAGAATCCACCTGTGTGTAATCAAGTGTCCGTATAAATGCACCTACTCTGTGATAGTCTCAGGGTTCTGTTTCAAGTGCAGAGAGCATCATGAAGACCAAGGAACACACCAGGCAGGTCCGAGATACTGTTGTGGCTAAGTTTAAAGCCGGATTTGGATACAAAAAGATTTCCCAAGTTTTAAACATCTCAAGGAGCACTGTGCAAATGATTATATTGAAATGGAAGGAGTATCAGACCACTGCAAATCTACCAAGACCCAGCTTTCCCTCTAAACTTTCATCTCGAACAAGGAGAAGACTGATCAGAGATGCAGCCAAAAGGCCCATGATCACTCTGGATGAACTGCAGAGATCTACAGCTGAGGTGGGAGAGTCTGTCCATAGGACAACAATCAGTCTACACTGCACAAATCTGGCCTTTATGGAAGAGTGGCAAGAAGAAAGCCATTTCTCAAAGATATCCATAAAAAGTCATTTGATGTTTGCCACAAGCCACCTGGGAGACACCAAACATGTGGAATAAGGGGCTCTGGTGAGATGAAACCAAAATTGAACTTTTTGGCCACAATGCAAAACGATATGTTTGGCGTAAAAGCAACACAGCTCATCACCCTCAAAACACCATCCACAATGTCAAACATGGTGGTGGCAGCATCATGGTTTAGGCCTGCTTTTCTTCAGCCGGGACAGGGAAGATGGACGGAGCCAAATACAGGACCATTCTGGAAGAAAACCTGTTAAAAGTTGCAAAAGACCTGAGACCAGATCTTTTACCTACTTAACTGATGATGGATTAAAAAGGGAATAGTCTATACAGTCCAATAAAGAGCTATTGAGATAATTGTCCAATTACCTTCGGCCATTTGAAAAGAGGAAGCTACATATTAAAGAGCTGTAATTCATAAACCCTTACTCCAATTAGGATATGAATACCTTCAAATTAAAGCAGAGGATCTGCACCTTAAGCCCATATTGATTACCGTATATAACTATCTTGAATATGTTTTGGTAAACCGCTAAAATGGCAAAACTTGTGCCACTCTCCAAATATTTTGGGACCTAATTGTATGTATGGGATGATGTGAAGGAGAGTTGGTCTGACAGCAACTTTAAAGTTCTTTTTTATGGATGCTATAACCTCACACAAGACTCTTTATTTCCATCTGTTTTCCACTTTTAACTAAATATGTTTCAAAACACGTAGACACCGAGCCGAACATGATGTATTACTTGAAACGCTCCTCTCTTTCCTGAAACGTTTCCTTAATTTGTCCTACAATGCATGAAAGCCATCAAGAGAAAAACAATACTTGGGAGGACTTGACCCCTTCTGGTAAATGACCATGAGGATGATTCACCCAAACACTTGGAATAAGGGTCATACCAAGTGTATCTGTGGGGGGAGGATGTTTAAAAAGTGACTGGAATACTCCACCTCAACAACAAAGAGAATGCCTCGGATATCTAAACAGTGTTGACGCTGCAAATCTGGTTACCACATGTCAGCAAAGAGCCGCTTCACTTTTATATTAGCAAAATGGTATGTTAAGAGTTGAAAAGAGCTATGGGTGGAAGAAATGAGTCTTATATATACTTTAATGTGTCTTGGATTTTATTCTGGTTTGCACAGAATACAGGCATCAAAAATCCCAATTACAGAACTTAAAAGCGATACGATCTTCACTATTATTTTCACATGTAGTTTAAATGAGTTTTTTTTATAAGGTGGTTCATACTAGCGGGGACAGGAAAACTACATAAAGTCATCAATAATACCACTATACAGATAAACATTATGGAAAGTGGACATTTTAGATACCTTCAGACACCACTAGGGGGAGCACTGCCTCCCCTTCACAGTTTACACAGGTACTGCACCTTACCGTTACTTGGAAGGGATGAGCTACAGCACTAGACGGCCAGCCCGCACAGAAGACCGGCCAGCCCGCACAGAAGACCGCCAGCCCGCACAGAAGACCGGCCAGCCCGCACAGAAGACAGGCCAGCCCGCACAGAAGACAGGCCAGCCCGCACAGAAGACAGGCCAGCCCGCACAGAAGACAAGGCCAGCCCGCACAAGAAGGCAGCCGCAAGAAGACAGGCCAGCCCGCACAGAAGACCAGGCCAGCCCGCACAGAAGACAGGCCAGCCCGCACAGAAGACAGGCCAGCCCGCACAGAAGACCGGCCAGCCCGCACAGAAGACCGGCCAGCCCGCACAGAAGACCGGCCAGCCCGCACAGAAGACCGGGCCCCGCCCGCACAGAAGACAGGCCAGCCCGCACAGAAGACAGGCCAGCCCGCACAGAAGACAAGGCCAGCCCGCACAGAAGACAAGGCCAGCCCGCACAGAAGACAGGCCAGCCCGCACAGAAGACAGGCCAGCCCGCACAGAAGACAGGCCAGCCCGCACAGAAGACAGGCCAGCCCGCACAGAAGACAGGCCAGCCCGCACAGAAGACAGGCCAGCCCGCACAGAAGACAGGCCAGCCCGCACAGAAGACAGGCCAGCCCGCACAGAAGACAGGCCAGCCCGCACAGAAGACAGGCCAGCCCGCACAGAAGACAGGCCAGCCCGCACAGAAGACAGGCCAGCCCGCACAGAAGACGGCCAGCCCGCACAGAAGACGGCCAGCCCGCACAGAAGACGGCCAGCCCGCACAGAAGACAGGCCAGCCCGCACAGAAGACAGGCCAGCCCGCACAGAAGACAGGCCAGCCCGCACAGAAGACAGGCCAGCCCGCACAGAAGACAGGCCAGCCCGCACAGAAGACCAGGCCAGCCCGCACAGAAGACAGGCCAGCCCGCACAGAAGACCAGCCAGCCGCACAGAAGACTGGCCAGCCCGCACAGAAGACAGGCCAGCCCGCACAGAAGACAGGCCAGCCCGCACAGAAGACGCCAGCCGCACAGAAGACAGGCCAGCCCGCACAGAAGACGCCAGCCCGCACAGAAGACTGCCAGCCGCACAGAAGACTGCCAGCCCGCACAGAAACTGGCCACACAGAAAGCCAGCCGCACAGAAGACTGCCAGCCTGCACAGAAGACCGCCAGCCCGCACAGAAGACTGGCCAGACCGCACAGAAGACTGCCAGACCGCACAGAAGACTGCCAGCCCGCACAGAAGACCGCCAGCACGCACAGAAGACTGGCCAGCACGCACAGAAGACCGCCAGCACGCACAGAAGACTGGCCAGACCGCACAGAAGACCGCCAGCACGCACAGAAGACTGGCCAGACCGCACAGAAGACCGCCAGCACGCACAGATTATCTGCTGTGCTGAAGTTGTTTATCCAAAGGTTTGTTCCTACCTTCCTCATTACTACACATATTTTTCCACACAGTAAAGGTCCATTTACAATGTACGATTATTATGAATGAGCATATCTAGGAACACTAGCTAGTTTCCCAATAATTCTGCAGTCTAAACAAGCAGCAGACCACCAAACATGCAAATCGCTCATTCGTTGGGTGAAAGGCTTTTTTTTGTGCTGCACAAAATATCACCATTATCGCGACACATCACCCTGTGTTACCAATGGCAGCCCATGCAAACTACATTCATGGTTCAGTACACATAAAGAGAGGTCTGCCTGTGTAAACGAGCACACATTAGAAAAAATATACCAATCAGTGATTGTTTAAAGGCACAAAATAGGCACCTAAACGCATCTTACAAGGATAATCTTTCACAGGAACAAAGGACTGGACATGCTGAAATTCTACATTTTCAACCCTTCATACAGATTTGCGGTCTAAGAGTCAGTACATGTCCATACACACAAGAATTGATCAGTTCTGACAATGTGAACTGTGTTGTCCTATAGACCACACACATCAGCCATCGACAGACTAGGGGTAATTGTATGAACACTGTGGGGTCCAACCACTCAGATAACCATTAATTTCAAGAACTGAGGGCCAAAGTCACTTGTATGAATGGAGCAGTACTGAGCATGTGCGAACACTATCCTATTCACTAGAAGAGTGATTGTCACACGTTCACCACCGCTCCATACACACAGGTGACATTGACCCTCAGGTCTAGAGTGGGTCTCAGCAGTGAGAGACCCTCCTCCTATTGATTACACAGTCAATTATCCTGCAGAGAAGCCATAAATGCTGGTAATAGGAATAACCCCTTTAAGACTATGCCATTTTGGTATGGTATGGTACGGTGTTTCTTTCCCTAAGTTTTATGTCTCAAATGTGAATGAAAACTGATCTGTGTGACTAGCAATACATTGCACAGCTAGACTGGTGGACTAGGGAATGAGAGGTGAAAATGTGGATTAGAGGAGATAATGAGATTGAGGATGATGTGGTGTGATAATGAAGGACGGGAAATAGGAAGAATAATTCACACAAAAATGATTTCAGCCAACACGCGCTCGGATCATTTATAACACGCTATATCGCTTCAATTACATCATATTATTTTAATTATGCATTCAATTACACTAATGCGCTGCTATTAGGATCATCCAGAATTTAGATGGTAGCAGAGACGTTAATAAATATATTCATATAAAATACATCTTACACACAGAATGAAATAAAGAATGCAGCAGATGCCTCATTCCTATTTTATGCTTCTTCGAAGCTTTGGCCCCATGCTACAAGCAGCCACCAAGTCATACAAAGTGAATCTGTCATGTCCAGAAACTCTACTTACCTGCAGACATAGGGTTAATCTGCAGGTATAGTATGAAAACCCTACCTGTCTGCCTTACAGAAGCAGCAGCTACAGGGACAAAATACACCAATATCCCCCCTGCAGCTGCTGGATTTCAATCATCGGAATGGTGCAGAGTTACAGTCTCGACTCAATACACAGAGCGTGTAGTATTATCTCCTCAGCACAATGATTGACAGCCTGCTCTGCACACACACAGCAGAGCAGGATGTCAATCAATATGCTGAGGAGTGATTACTGCACGCTCACAGTGTAGGGAGTGGTGAATGTAACTCCTCGCTGCATCGCCCCAATGACAAAGCGAGCAGCTACAGGGAGCATAAGGCCTCATTCTCACACAGCGTTTGTGGTCGTTTTTTTGTTGATCAACTTTTGATGCAGTTTCTGCCCCAAAAACGGATCCTTTTTTTTTTGCAAAAAATCATCACAAACACATCAACTGTTTGTGCGGCTTTTTTGCCCTGTTTTTGGGGGACACAGACAGACACACACACACTATTACCAATCCCGTGGTGAGCCCCGCCGGTCTTCCTTCCAAGCATTGGCAGGACCTGTGAGTAGTATACCGTGTATACGCGTGTATAAGCCGACCCGTGTATAAGCCAACCCTCCTACTTTTGCCCCCAAGACCTGGGAAAATCTATTGACTCGTGTATAAGCCGAGGGTGGACCCCAGCACAGGTATACAGCCCCCAGCAGTGTGGTATACAGCAGCCCCAGAGGTATATACAGCAGCCCCAGTGGTAGTATACAGCAGCAGCCCCAGTGGTATATACAGCCCCACTGGTAGTATACACGCAGCCCCAGTAGTATATATAGCCCCAGTGGTAGTATACACGCAGCCCCAGTGGTATATACAGCCCCAGTGGTATATACAGCCCCAGTGGTAGTATATACAGCCCCAGAGGTAGTATACAGCAGCCCCAGTGGTATATACAGCCCCAGAGGTGGTATATACAGCCCCAGAGGTAGTATACACGCAGCCCCAGTGGTAGTATACAGCAGCCCAGTGGTAGTATACAGCAGCCCCAGTGGTAGTATACAGCAGCCCCAGTGGTAGTATACAGCAGCCCCAGTGGTAGTATACAGCAGCCCCAGTGGTAGTATACAGCAGCCCCAGTGGTAGTATACAGCAGCCCAGTGGTAGTATACAGCAGCCCCAGTGGTAGTATACAGCAGCCCCAGTGGTAGTATACAGCAGCCCCAGTGGTAGTATACAGCAGCCCCAGTGGTAGTATACAGCAGCCCCAGTGGTAGTATACAGCAGCCCCAGTGGTAGTATACAGCAGCCCCAGTGGTAGTATACAGCAGCCCCAGTGGTAGTATACAGCAGCCCCAGTGGTAGTATACAGCAGCCCCAGTGGTAGTATACAGCAGCCCCAGTGGTAGTATACAGCAGCCCCAGTGGTAGTATACAGCAGCCCCAGTGGTAGTATACAGCAGCCCCAGTGGTAGTATACAGCAGCCCCAGTGGTAGTATACAGCAGCCCCAGTGGTAGTATACAGCAGCCCCAGTGGTAGTATACAGCAGCCCCAGTGGTATATACAGCCCCAGAGGTAGTATACACGCAGCCCCAGTAGTATATACAGCCCCAGTGGTAGTATACAGGGCCCCCCTTATAGTTTGGCGCCCCCACCTCACATGATGGCCCCCCCCCGCATGCAGCGCTGTGCATATACATTACCAGGATATCAGCTGTCACCCTCCGGTGGCAGATCGCGGCTCCTGGGCTCCGGGCTCCATCTTCCTCTGTCTTCCTGCTTTGTGGCCGCCGAGCTCATCGCGATGACGTCATCGCGACGCCGGCCGGTCACGTGATAAGCAAGAAGACACAGAGGAAGATGGAGCCCGGAGCCCAGGAGCCGCGATCCGCCACCGGAGGGTGACAGCTGATATCCTGGTAATGTATATGCACAGCGCTGCATGCGGGGGAAACCATCATGTGAGGTGGGGGCGTCAAACTTTGAGGGGGGGCCTGTATACTGGTATGACTCGCGTATAATCCGAAGGGGGGACTTTTCAGCCCAATTTTTTGGCTGAAAAACTCGGCTTATACGCGAGTATATACGGTAAGTACTTACAGGACCTGGGCTCATGTTACTCTCAGGCTGAGTCACATGGTGGTAGGTCCTGGAAGTATTGTACTACTCACAGACAGGTCCTGCTGATGCCTGGAAAGAAAATTACCGGAGCTCACCGTGGGATCACCGGGGAGGTAAGTAATTGGAAGTTAGTGGTGAAGAAGGCAGTGCTGTGAAGTCGGTAAGCCAAACATTCAACTCTGACTCTTCACTTTCCCTGAATCCAACTGCACCAAAATGGAAACCAACTACATGGCGCAGACTGCACAGCCTTGGCAAAAAGTGCACCAGAAAAACAGAGCAATAATTGACATGCTCATTATTTCCTGGATGCACTTTCTGCACCACTAACAGCAGCGAAAAACGCTGACGTCTGCACACAAAACTGAAAGTCCCATTCATTTTGCTGGCAGACATTTTGACTGATCTGTTCTTGATGCAGTTTTAAAAAACACCAAAGCCTAAAAAGTGAATTTCTCTCCCGGTAGCCATTCATCCAGTACGGCAGGCAGGATTTTATAACTACCGTATTTACCTGCAGAATAGCCCTATATCTGCAGATACATGTCATTAATGGACGCAACAGGTTTCCTTCAACTAAAACTTCTGGGGATTGAGAACACCCAGCTTTAAATTTAACTATTTATTTCCAGGGGCAATGTAAGACCTCCAAGACAAGATGCTGTGAAATAATGAAACTGTGACCAAATGACTAATTAAAGGGATGCTCCACTGATATTCATTCGAAGAGTTAATCCGCAGTACTTCGTATCGGACACTAAACAGTTGACAGAGGTATGTTATGTAGCTCTAAAACAGTTTCCTTCCCATGTGGTACAGAGTTCAGATGACAGACTGGTGTATAAAGTGGCGGAACCCCACCAATCTGATATTGATGATCTATCCAAGTAATAGGTCATTAATATTACAGTAAAGGAAAAACCCTACAAATAGACTGTCAGGAGAGCCAGTAGATTCTCTTCAAATAAGTACATATATGTATACATTTTGCCTCTATTTTCAGAAAACTAACAAGACCTCCATGTATGTATAACAAAACCACCACCTTATCATGAGAACAGTGGTATGTGCAACCCAAAATAACCAACACGTTGGATGAAAGTCGGTCAGTAAAAACTCAATAGTTACAGTGTGTTTGGCCAAGAATCTGATGTTTATGAAAGGGTCTCAAACATTAGATGGAACAGGGGGACAAAAAGTATCTGATGATCTGCGCTGCTGTAAAGAAGAAACCGGACCAGTGGTCTGATACAACAATGTTCTTTTATGTCACCGCGTTTTGTAGTCTGCTGTGCGCCTTCCTCATGGATTACCAGTAATCCCTGAAGAAAGAGCACAGCAGGCTCCGAAACACGTCGGAATAAAAACATCGTTGTATCAGACCACTGGTCCGATCTCCTCTTTACAGCAGCGCAGATCATCAGATACTTTTTATCCCCCTGTTCCAGTTGAACACCGTATTACACATGCAAGTGTGGATCTAGCAGCAGCTGTACATGTGCATACATCGGTTGTGGGTCGCACGACCCCATCAGGTAAGCACCTTGGACACAGGCAACCTGCCCCCTTCTACCATTGGGATAAGACCCTATTGTGCTTTTTTCGTCTCTTAATAATATAGATCCAAACATTAGATGTCTGGGATTGAACATGCTGAATTTCAACAATCGCAAAATGTTGTTCCTGCAGGACAAAGATATTGACCGGGTTAGGCAGTGGTCTGCTCCTCTCACCCGTCATGCAACCGTGTCCGAGCCACGCACACATGTATTTGGGGACTTGGTAAGAACACCTGTCAGCAGACAGCTATTAAAAGAGCCCTGATGGTCCTGTTCATAAAGAAAGTCCCAAACCTTTGCTGGATCTGATGCCCAGCATACTATACTCCCTAACACAATTCCAAAATTACAACCCAGGAGTCAGGCCAATATATTCAAGAATGATGATTTTTTTATTATTAATTTAATCAAAAACTGGTTAAAAAGGAGATATCACAAGGAACACAGTACAGGTACACCCACTTGGTATATAATAATCCATATATAGTCAGAGTTCGACCACAAATACATACATAATGAAATGAATCCAGAGGACCAATGTAAAGGACCCCAAAGACAGAACGCACATGTACTGACCTGTGTCAAAAAAGGACCAAGAGGGTTTCAAGTGTATAACCTGCCTGTGACCGCCCCCTAACGCGCGTTTCACGTTAGCTTCGTCTGAGGAGGACACCCCTTTAAATATTAAAAAAAATAGTGATGGGGTTTTGGAGCACATGTACAGAGCCGAAGAGGAACCGGGCCGCGGCAATGGATGGACAGGTAACAGCACTCTCCGTCATGGCAGTCTACATGCCTACTATTAGATCACCGATTGGAGCAATTTTGATAAAATGGAAAAAAAAATAATATATTAGGAAGTTGAGATTTGTTCAATTGAATAAAGGCTGAGCTCAGGGCCATTTGCCAGCTACATTTAATCCTATTTGTGTGGATTAGTTGTGTCCTTCATCCAGTCGGTGTCCTGCTGTCTGTACAATGAGGTGCAGTCACGTCCTGGCAGTGTGGTCTGTGGGGACATCCTGGCTGGTGCGCTAATGCAGGAAAAGTCCCGGACACACGAGCGTTCCTCCTCGGATTAGGCTTTCATTGTAGCTCGGCTTTTTACTTCCTGGTAAACATCAGGCATTTCTGCTAAACAGGAAGTGGTGCTGGCGAGAACGAACAAGACTTTCGTTTTGAAAGTCTACAGAAATGGGGACTTCTCAGAAATAGGGAGCTCTGGTCAGCCAAATGGACGGAAAACTGAACACCAAAGAGACAAGCAAGGAGTACACTGTGCAGGCGTGCAATACGAAGGATGGCAGGGCTCACTTGGGCTCTGTATACATATGCTGTGCAGCTTTTAAAGGGAATCTGTCCCAATGCTTCTGCTACCCCATCTGAGAGCAGCATTATGTAGGGGCAGAGACCCCAATTCCAACAATGTATCAGAATCCAGGCTGCTTGCTGCAGTTTTGAGAAAATCACAGTTTTATCTGATACAAATCTCCCACCTCCCAGTTCTCTGAATGCTGAGCTCTGTATAACCCCACCACACCACTGATTGGCTGCTTTCTGCCTATGCACAGTAAACACAGAAATCTGCCAATCAGTGGTTGGGGCGGGATTATACAGTGCTCATGAATACGGAGGACTACATAGCAGCACGTTTACTAGTCCTCTAGTGAGAATATGCTGATAAAACAACATGCAGACAAGTAAGAGACATCACTGGGATCAGGGTCTCTGTCTCTACATTACGCTGCTCGCATATCTACTTACCAATTCAAATCATAGAGGAGTCTTATATTAAAAACATATATCGCATAGCCTAATTGCATGTACAGCATACCTCCCAATACTTTGTTTATGAAGGCATCACAGTCAAGAACAATGTCATCTGGACTAACTGAACATACGACTTCCAGGGTTGTTTGCACAGTTTGTGGTGCAGATTTTGGACTTTTAAAATCTGCCACCTACTGGCAGAAAAACGCACCAAAACAATCCCTGACCACTCGGTCTGTTTTTGATGCTTTTTTGGTGCTGATTTGATGCATATTTTAAGTTATGTGTGTCTGTTTCAATAAAGCTTGGATACTTTTGACATTTTTTTTTTGGCCAATCCTGCTCCCCACTCCCATAGACTTTTCAGGGAAAACACGTTGGTGCATATTGGTGCAGATCTGCTGCAATAAAATCTGCATCGTGTGAACAGACCCTTCCGATGATTTCTGGCAGACAATAAATACAAAGCAGAGAGACAAGATGCGCTGCACCGCCACATGCAGCCAGCATTACCACTGAGCGATCCACCCTGCCCACAATGGGGCACTCACATGGCTAGAACAGATCTTCCAAGTACAAAGGAACAATAACAAAGTATCAGCTTAGCCGGATATTAATCACCGATTCGCTTTCATCTTGTACCTGCATTATGAAGATGACGGCCAGGAGCAGAGCCGCTGTTTTGTCACTTGTCACAAATGTATTTATGAAATTATATCACGAGGATGAAAAAAAATTATTTATAACAAAAATAATCAAATTTCATTATCATTTCAAAAGCCCCTATGACATGTACAATTATGGAGGAATTTATTTTAACACTCTCCTTTACCCTTTTATACACAGCATAATTAAAGGGGAACTCCAGTGAGAGAGAATTTTTTAGTCCTGTCTCTGCCCTCCTACATGATGAAGCAGAGCTGTACATTGTAGTTCTAGGATCTATACATCGCTTATAATTCAATAAAATCATACCTGCTCATTTGATCTCCCCCCTCCCTCATGGAACCCCAGATTTCTGCATGTCAGCTTCATTTAGGAGCAGAGAAGAGGAGGTGTGTCAGCGGCGTGGATGCTGTGAGCTTCAGGATCAGCCTACATTCACACACCCTCACATTTCTGTATAGGGAGGGGGCGTGACCACCAGCCCCATGCTCACACATACAATTCAGCCCCTGATATACCATCCTATGTAATGTAACTGTGAAGGAGAGAGAGCGCAATAGAGTTTTATCTTTAAAAATGCACAATATGGTTGCTGCTCACCTGGACTAGTTGTGTCACCCACAACTAGTATAAAAGTGAAATATGGCTGCTGCAGGGTCCACACACCACCGGTATCCGTGGTACACAATGGGAGAGAAGAGTAGGACAGTGTTCCTCAGACCCACACTGCTCATAGAGGAGACGGTCAAACAGTGGCAGATGTCAAGGTGGCTTTTATTGCATCCGACGCGTTTTGGATTCTAATCCAGACTCCTTCCTCAGGGAGCAAACAATATGCAGTATAACAAAAGATCACAATATATAGTCTCAACCGACTAGACACATAATGTTTTGATGTTATACTGCATATTGTTGGTTCCCTGAGGAAGGAGACGGGATTAGACTCCGAAACGCGTTGAATGCAATAAAAGCCACCTTGACATTACCACTGACGGTCTCCTCTGTGAGCAGTGTGGGTCTGAGGAACACTGTCCTACTCTTCTCTCCCGTCCTATGTAACGTGACAGGGGTGTTCTCCTTTCAAATAGCAATCATGTCACCAAGCAGATACAAATACATGCTGTGATCTTCTGCTGTATGATGATGCATAATGTGTACTGTTATTGTAAGGATATGAGCAGAGGCAAATCATTACATTGATAGATTCAGCACTGCATGGTTCTCCCTTCCCCATAGGAACATGGTATCTTATCTCTCCAACTTTCAATGGATCATGACCATCACTCCTCACTGTAATGTAGGCTGATCCTGCAGCTCCTAGCATCCACGCCCCTTGACACATCACCTGCTTTTTGCTCTTACATGAAGCTGCCAGGCTGAAGATTCTGGGTTCCCTGAGATGGGGACCAGAGCAGAGGAGCAGGTATGATTTTATCGATTTAAGAGATCTATAGATCCTAGAACTGCAGTCTCCAGCTCTGCTTCATCATGTAGGAGGGCAAGAACTGCACTAAAGTTTTCTCTCACTGGAGTTCCCCTTTAATAAAAATCTCTATTTTAAAGGCTCTGTACATATCAGATGTATGTCAGCCAAGTCCACCACAACATTCTGATTCAGCCAAAAGTCTAAGGTGTATGTATGCCCTAGACACACAAGGTTGGGGGAGATGAGGACCTGGGTGTCCGAGTTTGGAGATTTTTTTTGTCTAGGAGATTGTCCTTTCATACATGAGACAGCATCCTGCGGCAGAGCAGGCACTAATGTGTATGGGAGAGGCAGGAGCGACAGCTGCCAAACAAACTACAACACTCAAAAGAGTATGCGGGGAATCTTGTCAGCAGGATTGTACAATGCAAGTTGAGGACAGCATGCTGAAAAAACATCAAACAACTGTGCTTCACCTATCAGTGTGTGCCTGCTATTGTTTACCTAAACTAAAGGCTTTATTAACCTGTGATTAACATTTCCGGATCAGAAACGCAGTCCACAAACCCCTGCTTTGATTGACACCTTAAAGTTTAAGCACAATCTCTATAGAGAGTCTCGTGTGGGCAGGGGCAGCTCTCCCAGCTCTGCTACATGGCTGAATCTAAATACTTTCATATTGTCAGATTGGCTGCACCCAGTAATTATGTGATACATCGTTGAATTCAGGGTTTCTTATGTTGCTGTCAGATGTTGTCTGACAGATTCCCTTTAAGTGTGTGTTCACATCAATTTCCATAGGGCTCTCACTGGGCATATACATGGCGGACATTCATGTTGGAAAATTTGCAGGATTTGATCTTTGTAGAGGCATTCCACCCTGGGAAATCCATAAAGTAAAGAAATAAGAGCAACAATCCTCCGATAATGGGTATAGGGCACAAAATAGATAGCATGTTGGCAGAAAGAAGTGATGTGGCATGCATCACTGGCACATCCAGGGGCGTAACTATAGTAGGTGCTGCAATCCTGGATCCTAGGGGGCGATACATGAAAACTGATCATATTAAAGACCCGTGATAATTGGGAACCCTGTTGGAGATTTTGTGTTGTGGCCCATGAGGCTGACATTACATTACTGACCTCTTCCAAACATAAAAGTGTGTTGTAATCTGTCACTTCTTTTTTTGCAAGTGCATCACTTTTCATGGGAAAAAATAAATACATATTTTTGTACAGAAATGACGTGTTGTGTTGTGTGATGGCAAGCTACCTTAATGGGATTGCTTGAAAATATAATACAAGGTAAATTGTTTTCTTTTTGGACCTAGAAATAAGACAATAAACCTGTTTTGGGGTAAATGTGCTTACTTTAGAGTGCCGATCCATGTCCTTGTGTTCTGAAAATACATCCTCCTCATGGCAGATTATCATTTACTTTTACGGTCTACTGATAGATAGGTTATAAAAGAAATGTTACCTAGATTGGGGCAGACAAGGGCGCAATAGGGTCTTCTCTCCTTAATGTAAGGCCAATAACACAACCCTGCAAAATTGAATTTTTTGAAAAATACAAGAGAAGTTTTCACTGATTTTTATGTAATTTGGTGGCTGATTACGAAAATGACCTCCATTTTTTTCCATCAGGTAAGGATTTTTTTGTAAAGATCGATATTTTTGCTAAAATCCTATTTAAAAAGGAATTCTGTTGAACAATTGTACATGTAATATCTGGCAACAGTGGTTTTTATCCATTTAAATTTATGTATAAATATACAGAGGCCCCCCTGCTGGCACACGGCCCCCCATTGGTATACAGAGGCCCCCCTGCTGCCACACGGCCCCCCTTCGGTATACAGAGGCCCCCCTGCTGGCACACGGCCCCCCATTGGTATACTGAGGCCCCGCTGCTGCCACACGGCCCCCCTATTGGTATACAGAGGCCCCCCTGCTGGCACACGGCCCCCCCATCGGTATACAGAGGCCCCCTGCCTCCGCATTGATCTCACCCTCCGATGTCCGCAGGCACCCGGGGTCCTCCGTCCACTCTCCTCGCTGTATGCCGGGTTTGCTGAGAGCGGCGCAGGAGGGATGACGTCATCACTGCACCCAGCGGTCACATGTAGAACCCGCCGGCATACAGCGAGGAGAGTGGACGGAGGACCCCGGGTGCCGGCGGACATCAGAGGGTGAGATCAATGCGGATCCTTGGCGTATAAAAGAAATGGTCACATGCTCCATTTTTGCAGCAGCACAGAGCGTTTAAGGCTGTGCACAATGCATTTTTTGATGCATTTTCAGTGCGGTTTTGTCACAAAACTACATGTAAATCCTTATGTCAGCAAAGTCAAGGAGAATCATTATGTTTTGTGCACATCTTGCGTTTTTTTCCCTAGCAGATTTGTTGCAGAAATAAATGCTGCATGTCAATTCTTTCAGCGGTTTTACACCCCAGAATGCATGAAAAATGTATTGAAAAAAGATGTGTTTTCACCCTATCGAATGAATGGGAAAAACGCATCCATTTTACGCAGCATTGTGTCTCCTGCAAATACTCAACATGTGCACATAGCCTAAGTAGCTTTTATATGTCCATCTGTATGACCGTCCCATTATTATCACCTGATGAAGGCAACCTACTGCCCCCAAAATGCGTTGTAATTTAACCCCTAAAAAAAAAGTAACTTTAATTCCTCATCCCCCTCTCTCTACTGCAACCCGGCACCCTAATAGACTGCAATATTCTCCCGGTGTTTCCATCCTTCTCTGAGGGTACGTTGGCAGGAGCTACTTCGGTTTGCAGTTGAGTTAAAACTCAAGGACCTGCGGTGATGTCATCAGGACCAAGTGATCTCCCCCCCGTCTCCGATGTCTCAGTGCGGACTCATCTGATCACGGACTCTCTCCATGGTTGTGCAGGGGTGCACAACCCGGTCAGGTTAGTCTAAACCTGCCACATTTACACCACTGGACCACCAGGTATCACCCAGGAGCGTCCGCTTTTTTCTTCTGTTTTCAGTCCCACTACAGTAGGTCACAATATATATAGTAAAAAAAAAAATTTTATATACCTATCGATAAAAAAAAAAAAAAAAAAAAAAGACTTTTGGTAAAATATTAAGGTAGTGATCCAAGTGGAAGGCAGCGCTCGATGAAACATGAATTATTCCACTGAAGTTGACGGTTTTCCACTTTCGACAACGGCTTTTTTCATGGTCTGGCTTGGAACCACTTATTCTCTTTGCTTGCAGTAACAAATTACTTACAGAAATAACAAAATGCAGAAAATATTCCATTTTTAAGATTTGTAAGTCATTGATCACTGTTTTCAACTCCACCTAGGATGCTGGAAGTTTGCTATTAACTAAGCTAAAAAAAAATGAGGGCGTGCCCAGGGTTATAGGAGAAGTTGAATTTTTTGGTCCACCCCAAGTCCCATGTGTATAACCAGCAGTGTGAATGCTCTTTGCTCAGGAATAACCCACGTTCTTGGTCTGAAGTTTGTTTTCCTACTTGTACCCAGATCCGAGTGTCACCGTGTAGAGAACACACCCTTGTTTTATGTCTACACTTCCACGCCTTGATAGAAGGCGGCTGTGATAAAAGTACAAAGCGTCGAGTATAAACCCCTATACTGCAAAGTCTACCGTACAAGCTCCGCTATGGTCTCATTTATCCTGAAGTCATCTCATAGTTTATTAACTATCTATTTATTAACGTTTATTAATGATCTAGATCGGTCAGTGAAATAACTTTTTGTAGATATCCAAGTAAATAGTTAAAAGGTAATTGTGTTGCAAGTAGTTTAGGAGGGAACATGATTGCAGTTTTACACTAGTCATCAGTGGAAATTCACTATTCTGGCAGTGTTATTATTGGGCAGGGCTAGGTAAATGTTTGCAGGCCAAGTAACGAGACACTTGTCCTACCAACTAGGACTTGACCATGTACATTACACTCATCCACAATGACAGAACAAGTCTTCTGCACTACACAATTAGAAAGGAGAGATCATCAGGCCACCTCTTGCTTGGTTCCCCACCAGTACTATTGAGTATTTTTTGTCCCCCCTATCTCATTGCTAATTCAAACTGTTCACTATGTACGAGCAGCTTGATTATTTTATAGCATATATTGGAAAGGGGTGTATAAGGCAATGTGCTCACGGAGTCCTTATTACTTGAGTTTTCGGAGAGCAGGAACTGATGGTTTCTGAGACGTTGTGGCATCTGGAGGAGGGTTTGGAGAGTCTCTGCTCACTTTATGCTCAAAAATCTCTAAAAACTCTGCGTACACAGCCCAAATCCTCCCTGCAAAACACCGGGATCCCGACTCCTGTGAAGATGGGGCAAGGACACACCCTGAACATAAGAAGAAACATAGGGCAGTAAACCTACCTGAGAGACCATCACTGCACACGATCATAGCACAACTCAGACCGATGAAGGAAGGAAACAGATATCGAGCGCACACTAAGGAAGCAGAAAATTAAAACAACAGGAAAAAAAAAATCTATTTTCGAAGTTTACCCTCAAAAATGTGGAAGTTCAGAAATGTTCAACCTCTAGATTCCAATTCAAGTGAATGGACAAAGCAGCTGACATGTCTCCTGTGCACTCAACGTGCCTGAATGTGCCTGCAGGATGCCATGCCGGGAAATATGCAGTCAAATAAAGTGCGTGTCTGGACAAAGCCTTACATGCGAGCAGCAATTGTTTAGGCAGAATGGCTAGATGTCCCCTGGGATGTGTCTTTAATAGCATATGGATGCCAATACAAGAGTGTGGTGGCCACAAATGCTAACAGACACCGGTATATGTGCGTATAGACGGTATATATAAGACTTCTACAGGCCATACACATTACTCCTACAAGTGTCATCTGTAATGTGTCTATGAACAGATAGATAGATGGGCAATCGTTTCAGAGATCTCCTAAGGAGGAGCATGAAGAAAAATGTAGGATGCAGCATATGGCTACATATGGGATACACATGGGTCCCTTAATCCAGAGCCCTGCATCTCTCCTACACATAAAACCGTATCAATTATGATAAGCGCCATCTATTCCGATGCATTTCTCCATCTACAGCCCTGGCAGACAACACAATAGACTCCATTTCAATGGAACACAGTTGGAGTGTCTTGCTGCCTCTTCAACATCAGAAATCTCAGAGACTATTCACATTAATAGCAAGTAGCTGAATGAAACACATTAAAACGGGCTATCCGGGGAACACATCCGGATCCATAAGATAGGTGATAACTCATTTATCAGTGGGGGGCCGAGCACTGAGACCTGCACAGATTGCGGCACTCTTACCACTGTTACAATCCAGCGGCAATACCCATGATTGACCGCTGTGCCATGCGCTATAGGGGCTGTGCTCAGCTTTTTGCAGGAGACCCATAGAATGGAGCGCTAGCCCAATATCTAACCTGCTTCATTTTGTAATGGGGGGGTAAATTACCCGCTCTACCAATTGGTTCTAGTGGTGGGACAACGTTCAGAAAGTTATCACCCAATCCTGCAGTTAGGTGATAAGTAGGTGAGGACGGCAAGACTGTGGAGTGGTAGAACCGGTGTCTATTTTGGTGGAGATGAAGTCAGATTCAGGGAAATTGAGGAGTCAGAGGTTTGGCTTACCGACTCCACAGGGAATGTCCAATGACCATGGCTGAGATGTTCTTTACGTCAGCCCTTTTGACAATGAGGGGAGCAGCGGGGTGAGTTGCTTGGAATTAGTATTGGAGACCCATGCTTTAGTATGAGTGGACCCTACAAACACTAATTCATCACCTATCCTGTGGATGGTTGAGAAAATTTATTTCTGGTGAAACCCATTCAAAGGCCCCAAATACATTACAATAAGTTACTGACTTAACGATTGTTTGACAAGCGGTCGTGATGCGGTCACAGCCACACACATTTTAGTCCATTTGTGCCGTTATAGTCATTCAACCTGTTCAGTCACACTGGGAATCTCCTATCAAACTATCTTTTATATGACTTTTAGCAGAAAAAAATTCAGACTGAATAAAACAATCAAATGATGAGATTATTTTGATCAACTTTAATGAAAGCAGTGAGATGTGAGCTCCCGCTGGCGGAGACACCCATTAGACTGAGCCCCGGTATAATCGCTTCCTCTGGCTAGTACATCCAGGTTAGGCCTTCACATAATGAGGTTTATTCCTGTAGATATGTTCATTGTGATTCTTCATCGGCTCTTGCCCACCGCACTTGTATCACCTTCTTTTTTTGTATTGCCTCCCTCCATGCACCCAAAGCTATAAAAAGATCAGGTCATGTTGCCGTCACATACTACAATCACCCGACACATGGTGGGCGGCTAACAGGAACATGAGGGGACGCTGTCCGGGAACTTGAACACATCCAAGTCATTTTAGCTGATCAAGTGCATGGCTGTCACCCAGCTTTCCAGCACACCTGACTGCCGAGTGTCTACTGGTGCTGTGATACAGGAGCGGGGAATGTATCACTGCAGAAACAAGCAGAACTGTCACTCAGAGGTCTGAGAAAGTGAATGTTATCCCATACAGCAGCCATACTGGCCGTCCCAGAGGAAGGCATTGATCGTCAAGAGTTGGCGGGTCAAGATCAACAATACACAGTAACACTTTGATGCAAACTGTGTAGGGCTGGACACGTGGTACCAAGATTGTTTGGTTACAGGAACTGTTGGCAGCAAGACCCTTCTGTATAAGACGTGCAGCCGACAACGATGACCTTTTGGGCTGTATGAAAGCTGCAAATCAATGGTTCAGTCAAGTGATCAGTAATGAGGACTGTGGGATTGATTATTGATCACTATAAAGGGAGGTTTACACTCAATTCCAAATGAGACACATAGGTCCAAATGGACCAACAGAACAGCAAAACCAGCCGCTATAGATTGTGCAGGAAAACAGAGAAAAAGGAAAGCCAAGCTTCCAATCAGATAACATCTCATATGTCAGAGGCGTTTTTGGAAATGAAAGATGTAGTCTGATTGGTTTGTTATAGGCAACACTGATAAGTCTTCCCCAATGCTGGTAATCTCATGTCTGGGACGTGGTAATGCAAGGAGGGCCATGCTGCAGGACACGTCATAACCCCACAGCCATGCTTTATGGCAGAAATACAAGCAGCTAACCTCCTCTATCTGCTATGGTGACAACATCCAGCATCCGCCATGGAACATGTTGTGGTTACTTCTACACCAAACCAAGAGGCTGTAAAGCACTTGATCTATACAATCACACCCGTATAGTGAGTGCATGTCATCACCACCCAGACATTCTCGGTAGCACAGGCTGCGTTATACAATTTTCACAATGAATACAGCAGCTATAAAACAAAGTACCAATACAGAAAGGCCATTCATTGCAAATAACCCATAGAAATGAACTGAGGAACAGACATCTGACTCATTGTGAAAAGTGACACTGCAGACACTGCCCTTGATAAACCTTCAGGATGGAAACTTTGCAGATCACAGTAGTCTAACAGAGCGGACCCATACTGACAACCGCACAATGACGGCTTATATGCAGACTCATAAGCAATTTAAAGGAAATGTCCACTTGTCCACTTGGACTTTTGAACATTCCTCTCTTGAAATATTTGAGACTCTTTGTAAATTGCCCCTATTATGTGTCAATCTTGATTCCCATAACGTCGCCTTCTTGGCTCAGGTGCGGTCTGAGATCAGAGTGTATTGATGGCTACCTGTCAGCAGACAGTGGCAGATCACGTCAGACAGCAAAGTGGAGAAAACCTGTTGCCTGTGTCTACAGGCAACCGGGAACATTTAATACTTAGTATGAACGTAGATAAAGAAAACAATATAAAATACTGGCGAAAACATTGCATTTACTCCAACTCTAGGGGACTATGACATTCAGTGAAAAACAATACTCATTGACTTAAAGGGAATCTGTCATCAGGTTTTTGCTACCTCATCTGAGAGCAGCATCATGTAGGCAAAAAGACCCTGAATCCAATAATGTGTCACTTAGATTACTGGTTGCAGCAGTTCTGACATAATCAGTGTTTAGATCTTGCATATAGCAGAGCTGAGAAAGCTGTCCCTGCTTACACCAGGCTCTGTATATACAATGTCTATAGAAAGTGAGCTGCTAGTCACAGCAGACTAGGTGACCTCTAATTGACCTAGTCCAGCAATGATAATCTCTTGAAGTTAAAACAAAATGTTAGGGTAAACAACAGCACACAGTGTAATCAGAGATACATAGCTGAAATCTTGGTGTTAACCCCTATAGCATGTCATAGACCAGTCACTAGGTCACCAATATCCAGAGCCTTCTCCTATATTATTCTCACTGCTCCAGAGTAATCCGCCATATTGCTCCCGAGATGTGGACCTTAGGTAGTGATAACTCTTATGTTCTTTACTAAGTGGGTGGTGCTCACATTGTAAGAATGCAGGACAGGCTAAAAACACGTCCCCTGATAATTGTGAGCCCCTTTGGCAAAGCCAATAAGAATTCACACAAATGAGAAGGTTTCTAGAACCGTAAAGCAGATTTAAAAAACAACAGAAGACGAGTCACTCTTTACCCGAAGACAGGTCCTCTTTATATGAATACAGTGCAAGCCCTGACTCTGTGCCCTGCCACCAAACCTAAGATTTCAAGAGCTCTTCTTTAAGCAGAGACAAACCCTGCTTAAATTTTATATTAAAAAGAAAAGACAACCCTATTAAAGTTTACATAACCTGAGTGTAGCATGATGTAAGGACGGAAATCCTGATTCCAGCAATGTGTCACTTGTGTTACTGCGTGCTGCAGTTTTGATTAAAAACTGTTTATTTGCTAAAGTTTTATTAGTAATCAGAACACTGAGCTCTGTATAATCCCATCCACTCCACTGATTGGCAGCTTTATGTGTACACTGTGCATAGGCAGAAGGCAGGCAGTCAGTGGTGGGGGCATGGTCGGACTACCTGGCAGTAGGTTTACTGATCCTCTAGTGATAATCTCCAGATGATAAAAGTGGGATTTTATCAATACTATCCTAAGCAACCTAGTAAGTGACGCATCTCTGGTATCAGGGTCTTTGTCCCTCCAGCGTGCTGCACTCACATTAGGTAGTGAAAACCTGGTGACAGATTCTTCTTAAGGTAAAGTGTCATCTATGATGGCATGATCACCGAGCCCAGAGATTAGCTGCAGCGGTCACACGCTGTATCTGTGAAATCACCACTGCAGCCCTGTTAGCAAAGACTGAGATGGCAGCCAGGAGAGGCGGTGCTGGAGGGCACACTAAGTATGGAGGAATATTTACACACAGCAAGCTGCTGTCATAAGCAAGAAGGTCAACTATAAACTATCATTAATGTTAAAGCTAAATTTATTATTATTAGAGTATGGTGCCAAGTGACAACCCCGAGCCCTATGGCGTCAGGCAACCCCGAGCCCTATGGCGTCAGGCAACCCCGAGCCCTATGGCGTCAGGCAACCCCGAGCCCTATGGCGTCAGGCAACCCCGAGCCCTATGGCGTCAGGCAACCCCGAGCCCTATGGCGTCAGGCAACCCGAGCCTAGGTAGACCCGACCTATGGCGTCAGGCAACCCCGAGCCCTATGGCGTCAGGCAACCCCGAGCCCTATGGCGTCAGGCAACCCGAGCCCTATGGCGTCAGGCAACCCGAGCCCTATGGCGTCAGGCAACCCCGAGCCCTATGGCGTCAGGCAACCCCGAGCCCTATGGCGTCAGGCAACCCCGAGCCCTATGGCGTCAGGCAACCCCGAGCCCTATGGCGTCAGGCAACCCCGAGCCCTATGGCGTCAGACAACCCAGAGCCCTGTGGGGTCAGACAACCTCAGCTCAGCTCTGCAGAAACAAATATCTTGCAAATCTCATAATGCAAACAATGAATGAAACAAATGGAGCAATGTTGTCATAAAAGAAGAAACAGAGGAGAAAGTTTATATTCTCATAAAGCAGAGGTAATGATTTACACCTAGACCTTGGGCCACAGTGTGTGTGAGATCATACAGTCCCGTCAGTACAAGACAGATGGAGGATGAGGTAATCCGTAAGTATTGTTTATAGACGAGGTTGGGACGTCGTGCCCTCGCCCTCTGCACTTTCTACAGAGAACTATAATGTGTTTAGAGGTAGCAGCCACAACAACATAGAAAGGGCCATAGTAACTGAGTGTAATTACAGATGTACAAGGGCTGAGTTTCATGGATGTGGCAGAGGCTAGTTTGTTCATTGGTACAAGTAGTACAGATATCGCCAAGTGCTATAGGCGGTTTTACATCAGATTGAGTAAACCTACCGCAGAGTCAGCACTGTGTAATAACTATCATGGACCTTGCTCATAGACCTACTGGAAATAGACTTTATTATTCAATAGTGCAAGAAAATAGGAAGACTTCCAGGTGTATTGTGTGATTATATATTATATATATATATACACACACACACATATCTATGTGCGTGCACGTGTGTGATTGTATGCGTGTGCGTCTACATGTGTGTATAGATATATATATGCACATATTTATATAATTTATTGCATCTCTACACAATCATGTACGCACGCACACACAAGCGAGCACACACACCTACATATATGCCATTATAGATGTATATTAGTATATATAATAAGCAGATACTGTCTGAATTTTGATACCCTTCGTGCCATCGTTAGGTGGGATATGGTGACAATGACATTGCTGACAATACCATGCCAGTCTGCAGACAACCTGCAATATGCAGTCTGTGGACAAGATGACCGAACTTTATGGAGGATGAGGTCATGGCGAGACTAATTATGGGATCCTTGCAGGGAGGAGTTGATACAAATCAATTTGTATATTTGCTAACCATTAGGAAGCCGAAGAGAAAGTTCCTAATCATCTTAAGTACTTCTGATGTGACCCAGGTATATGCCGGGCCTGAGTGACAGCATGGCCAATGGCAGACACAGGATCACCCACACACAATTCGGTCCTTTTGGCACTGAGTCAACCACACACAGGCCTGTCCTTTTGGTGCTGGGTCATCCACACATAGGCCGGTCCTTTTGACACTGGGTCATCCACACACAGACCGGTCCTTTTTTACACTGGGTCGTCCACACACAGACCGGTCCTTTGGACACTGGGTCAACCACACACAGACCGATCCTTTTGGCACTGGGTCATCTACCCACAGACCAATCCTTTTGTCACTGGGTCAACCACACACAGGCCGGTCCTTTTGGTGCTGGGTCATCCACACACAGGCCGGTATTTGTGACACTGGGTCACCCACACACTGCCCGGTCCTTTTGGCACTGGGTCATCCACACACAGGCTGGTCCTTTTGACATTGGGTCATCCACACACTGCCCTGTCATTTTGGCACTGGGTTATCCACACACCACTGGTCTTTTTGGCACTGGTTCATCCACACACTGCCCGATCCTTTTGGCACTGGGTCATCCACACACAGGCTGGTCCTTTTGACATTGGGTCATCCACACACAGGCTGGTCGTTTTGGTGCTGGGTCATCCACACACAGGCCGGTCCTTGTGACACTGGGTCATCCACACACTGCCCGATCCTTTTGGCACTGGGTCATCCACACACAGGCTGGTCCTTTTGACATTGGGTCATCCACACACAGGCCGGTCGTTTTGGTGCTGGGTCATCCACACACAGACTGGTCCTTGTAACACTGGGTCATCCACACACTGCCCGGTCCTTTTGGCACTGGGTTATACACACACCACTGGTCTTTTTGGCACTGGTTCATCCACACAATGGCCAGTCCTTTTGACAAGCCTAATGCAGAACACAGCTGTACAATGCAGGGATGCGGACACTGCAGACACACTGGGACCGCACTCTCATCTGGAAAGGGCTCAAGCCGGCTGAAATCATGTCTGCATTGCAATGCATCCCCCTCCAGCAGCCACAAACCACAGGCATACTGACCTTCCTTTAGACTTTTCTGGTTGTTTGGATCTAGGCACTCCTTGTCTTTCAATGGATCAAAATCCCCAGCCGGTATAATCTCGGTGAAACCCGGCTGCTTTTTACTGCTATCAATCATGATGAGGTTCCTTCCAAATATGATATATCCAGGAAAGAGGAGAATGGAGAAAGGATTGCGGAGAGAACACAATCCTTTTCTGGGATAGGAGCGGATAAATTACATGTCTAAGCCAGGGAAAAAGCCATGGTGCTTCCTTTCAATTGTGACTTGCACACACAGTGAATTCTCCCAGACAGGGAAGTGGAGCTGTGGAAACAGCAGTGAGGCTCTCCACCCCTTTGTAGAGCAGCTCTCCACCCACCAGCAGTTACTGTGCTCCCAGTATAATACCCAACCCTGACTCTGAAGTTAATAATAAATCCGGCTACTACTAGGACAAGACATATTGTCACCACCACTGTGCTGCAGGCCACCCACCACCATCACACAAGTCTATTCCTACAAGTTCTATCACAAGTTTAGACAAAAGCCAAGGTCAACGCCATAAAAGTGAGATCACCGCCTAAGGTCAGCCGCCATATAAGATGCAAATAATGGGTACAGTAACTCCGGAGATGACCCCCCCTCCACCAAGAACATCTCCGCAAAGAGAAAACGTAATCGAATCTCACTTTGTCAGCGGCGGTCTAGTCTGCAACCCACGTTCTGGAAAACTTATAAGGTACATTTACACGCGGCGACTTTTCAAGGAATTTCACTGGCAACTTACTGTTTGCAGTGAAATCATGGAGACATTGTTCCATTTGTACACAGCAACAAGATAGAACAATGTGTCCATGATTTCACTGCAACCGGTAAGTTGCCAGTGAAATTCCTAGAAAGGTTGCCGAGTGTAAAGGTACCCATAGGGGTTTTCTTGGCATCAACACTTATCACCTAACCTTTGGATGGATGGTAACAGTCCGATAACGGAGAGCTACATTCCTCTCTATCCGACAGAACATTACTTTGAATACAGCCATCATGCAGATGTTACATTTGAGGCTGGGTTAAATGGTGACTTGGGCCTTGACAAGTTGCACAGCCTAGGATTGTTGTATACCACTGCATAATTCAAGTGAATGGGACCACACTACGATCTGTAAGGTGCCGCTACTGGCAAGACTCAAAAAATCCAACTATGCGGTGGCCAAAGTCACCGGTGTAGCCCCCAACCTCAAGGGGATTAGTTGCCTCTTTTCTCCTGATCAGAGTGACCCTCCAGCGATAAGACCAGGGCTGTGGAACCTGAATGGTGTCCATTATGTTGGAGTCGGATTCAGGGTAATTGAGGAGTTGGAGCTGGAGTCAGAGGTTTGGCTCACCGACTGCACACCAGTCTATGTTGATTTTGGTAAATTCAGAGTTGGAGTCGGATTGAGGGAAATTTAGGAGTCGGAGTTGGAGGTTTGGCTCACTGACCCCAGAAGCCCTAGAACAGACGTTCTCACCTATTCTGTGGATATATAGGTTTGGATTATGGGAAACCTCCTTTTAGGCCTCACACAGAGTGTCTGCAAGTCACTTATGCACTGAGTGATTTTCACAGATAGGTCACGTACCCATTATAATGTCCGTGGGGTTTCTTGTGTGGACTAAGTGGTATGCAAAAAATTAACGAGACTCATCCATTATTGATCGGATCGATATTACCCCAACATGTCTACAGGTCTGTGAAAATCACAGACAGCACATGAAGGGCATCTTTGTGCAGACTGTGCGCTAACTGTGATTAACATTGTAATGTATAGAAGATACCTAGTAATTCATTTATTTGTAAAACCGTAAAATTACTGATGAAACATCGTTGGTAAAAACTGAAACAGACGAAACTGGAATCCAAAACACTGGTGAACAACTACTAATAAAGTCCAGCTCACAATAATGCCAATCTTCATCCCGGATGGACCTCAGGCACAGGTACCGGCCAGGGCCACGTAAATCCGAGAGAAGAAAACAGATGTCTTGTTCAAGCAAACAAGTTCTTTATTGTATTTCCATAAAGTGCATTACACAGCAAACTGACACATGAATGGCTGCCACGCGTTTCAGGTGCTAAAGGCATGATTCAGGGTGCCTTTATGGAAATACAACATTGAGTCAGATATCTTCTACTGGTGAAAACCTGTCCATGTTTTTAAAGAGGACCTGTCACTGCCCTGGTGCATGGCACTGCATTCAGGGAAGGGGTCCTCCATGGCTCCAGCCCCCCTGTAAGCTTTAAAAAGCACTTTAGAAACCTCGCCTGGGTGGGATCTGAATAAGAGTTCCTGGCTGCTGGCACAATCCTCCCTGCCTCCTCCTTGTGTTTTTCGCCCCCTCTATGTGTCTGCAGCCACCTCCTCTTCTTCTGGGTCTGCTCTCCTCTTCTGCTCCTGCTCCTTGTGATGTCAGGAGCAGAAGAAGAGGGCAGACCCAGCATGCACCAGGGGGTGACAGGTCCTCTTTAAGTAAGACAAAAATCATAGGCGTCTGAATTAGGACTTACATTTAAAGCATCAATCCAGTGTTTTTCTTTTTCATTGCACATCTGTAGTAGTGCTTTAAATGTAAGCTTTATATTATACTCACCTTTCACCACCTTCATCCTTTTCCAGGGGCGCTCCGGTCGGTCTACAGTGAAAAGTGACCTGCTGGCAGCTCTAGTGTTTCATGGAGCGTATAGGCGGTCACAAATCAATACATCTCTATGAGAACAACGTTTTTGCTCTCAGAGTTACATTGAGCGTCTTTGACTTAACTTCTGATTTCCGACCAGTCACAAGACAAACACCGCGAGACCGGAGCAGAAGCGGTAAAGTATTAAAATGCTGGAAGGTGAGTATATAACCAGGGGCGAGGAACTTACATTTAAAGCCCCAACACCAAAGCTTTAATACTGCTTTTATTCAATGGTATCCCTGAATATATAATATAGAGCAGGGCAAATGGCTCAGAAAATGCAACCTGATCATGAACCTACTACGTCTGAGTGTCCCAAATGTAGGGTTACAAAATCCCTTCCTGTCCTGGAATTTTAGGATCCATTCATAAGTGGCATTTAGGAGTAAACTCACTACGTTAAAGATAACCTGTATATGTAGCTATATTTTCTCAACAATCCAATCCCAAATGACGATAAAATCTAATTTCTCTCTGTAACCACCTTATACAGGAAATAACTAAAAACATACAAACTGGTTCCTGCAAATTGCAAAACCTGGGGCTTCATCTGTGATCACAGACAAGGAAAACATATACCACATTCCTACGACATATCTAACATCTCGTGTTTCATGTTTAAAAAAAGAAAAAGACCCAAATGAAAGTCAGGTTGCTGTGCGGATGAATGCTAGCTAATGTTCACAGTTATCAGCTGTTTCATAGTGACCAAAGGCAAAACCAAGCATTCTTCAATAGGATTAACTTATGGAAAAGAAACCTGGAAAAACATCTCCCCCAAATGATGAGCCCGCAGTTGAGTAGACATACCTGCAGAAGATATCAGCGGCATTCTAAGAGCTTGTATCGGACTTTAGGCGTTCCCACCCTGAAATCTCTTGTAAACTTGTCTCGTCCCCTTCTTAGTGGTTGTAAACAATTCTGCTATTAGTTGTTTCCGGGACACTAAGTAAAGCCCGGATCCTCGCTCCCCTGAGGGATGGGATACAGCTTAGCAGATGTGCCAGTCAGGAGTGTGGGAAAGCGATGTCCTGATCTATCCCATATTATACAGATAGAGCTTTAGAGTTAGGAATATAACTGGGAGAGTAAGGAAAACCCCTAAACACTATCCATGTTACAAGTAAATTCATCTGCATAGGGGATGAAATACATGCCACAAATCAATGCATCCTACATGCCACTAAAAAGACTATAGAAGCAAATCTTCACCAATGTGTTAGCTATGCCTCCTTATGGGACAAGGAAATAAAGAATCAGCACAGGGGGAGGTCAAAGAAACCGCCCGAGAAGCCAAAAAGGAAAAAAACAACATAAAAAATATCAGTAAAAGAAACATTTCGATATACTCATCCTACATAGGAAATTCTACGGCCACCAACGTAGCGTCACGTACTCATTGTAGTCGCACTACAACCATTACTTGGTTCTGCAGTGTAGAAGTTAGCAGCTCTGCCTTAAGACTCACCCCACGCGACAGGAAGACAAGAAGTGAAGCAGATGCTGAGACAACATCTGAAGTGATCATGAAAGTGGTTACTCTGGCATTCTACATGAAACGCTACAAAGGAAGTACACCCCACCGCACACCCCTCCAAACAGCTTAAAGACAGACCCCGGGAAGGAGGCCTTTCTACTGCACCCCGGGAACTACGCTGGGCCAGAGCCTGCTGAGATGTCGGATCTACACCAGGATACTTAACCACCTCTTAGCTTAGCTAATGACACAATAGTTGTTCAATATCAAAAATTGATTTCTGCTCATGGCTGACGTGTGTGTATGAAGAACGCAAGTTAGAAATCATATTGAATGTATATAATGTAATGGGTAAGTCAAAAATAAAGCACCAAAGAGCACATTCGTGTGACCTAAATGACTGCATATCATCATGGTAAAGTAGGAGAGGCATAAACTTCCTCCAAATATCACTTATCAGGTCACAATTGGTCACTACTCCTCATAGAGCAATCTACATAAGGTGCTGTATTGGCATTCATCATAAATATTGCTAGGGAACGATGATGTTCATGGCTGGTAGTGACGATCGGTCCATGAGGTTGTCAGCAATAGCTCCTTAGACCATCAATGCTTAAGGGCCTGTCACACGTGTCAATGTCGCCCGCAATATCGCTCATGCGTCACAAATTATTAATCGCCTGAGCGATGTGGAATTATCGCAGGTAAGATGTCACACGCGTCAATATGACCCAGCGATGCGGTGATGTCGCCATCTTGCGAGCGATTTTATTTAGTCGCTTGTACGTTGTCAAAATAGAAAATACATCACTGAGTTTAGTGTCACACGCAGCGATGCACAAGGTCTACTGAGCGATGAGCGACAGGTTTTACATCTGGCAGTGAAACCTGCGATCGGCGATCAGCGACATGTCGCTGGTTGCATCGCTTGGTCACACGCTTCAATGTCGCTCCTGCGTCACTTTTATGTCGCTCGAGCGACTGAAAATCCGTGACGTACGAGCGACATTGACAGCGATATTGACGCGTGTGACATCCCCTTTAGAGAAAATGGTCATTAGTAGAGATAAGTGGACCAGAATTTAAAGTTTGGGTGTTTGTGCCAAACACAATTTAAAGAGAGAAAATAAAAAATCAGTGTTTACGTTTGGTGTTGAGGTGCTTTATGTATACAATCACTGGAGCGAGTATCACTGTGCTTGGGTACACGCGGTGCTTGGCCCAGTGTGAGCTATGTTCAGTATTTGATCGGCTCACAATGGGGGTAAAATCAGCATTATCAGATTTGATGTAGGCAAAGGAAAAAAGAGAACTGTGTCCTCCCTCCCCGGAAGTGCTTGGTCTATGGCTGGTGTATGTGGCTGGAGAGCTTGACTACCCAATCAATGACTTCCAATGAGGTTCGGGTCAAGTTCAGGTCCAAGACAGACCTTTATATGAAGTCTGGATGAACACTCAGAACTTCCATGAGTCTGCTCATCTTTAGTCATAAGGAGAATTTTTCTTTCCTGCGATGGGCCCGGCCTTCCAGGTGAGGCTCCATGAACAATGTATGTATTCATTATCTCCAATATATAGCCAAGAAAGAATCTACAAGCGTAAACTAAGATTTTATAGCCTTTGGATCTCCACAGAACCATGATTGAGGGTGTCGGGGTGTTTTTCAGTCAACAAACAGACACTTTAGTGTCAGGCAGGTTTCGGCCACGTGAAGCCTTCCTTTGACCATTTTACATTATGGTTTATACAATCATGGCGGTGTAACATAGCACCAATAAAACAGAAAAAAAACAAAAACTTTTTCTTAGGCCAATGATGTATTGAATGGGATGGGATGTAAAGCAAGGTGGTATTCCCAATCAATGCCCTGTGATATGTTTTCCGTACCCCCACAGACTATTTGGTTACGATCAGTGGCGTAACTTCAGGCCCAGGGCCCCCAATGCAAAAGCTCCAACGGGGCCCCCAATTATTGTAAATCTTTAATAATATTAGTCTTTTTCTATGGTCAAAGGGACTTTTGGGGCCTCCCTAGGCTGCTGGGCCCAGGTGCGATCGCAACCCCTGCACCTATTGTAGTTATGCCCCTGGTTACGATAGCAGGACCTGAACACAGTCTTAATCTTCTGAGGCATCATTTTGATACATCAGTGACTTCGAGAAGGTGTTTCCCAGCACCATATATAAAGGAACAATGTTATGCTGAGAAAACCGCTTCTGAAATAGACCAAAAAGGAGCTTATGTAGAAATCTGATGAGAAAGTGTCCAGCGTAAGAGAAGCTCAGCCCCACAGCTGATGACCACTGAATGCAGCGTAGGAGGACAATCTATTGTTTTATGGTCCCTTTAAAACGATCATTCGTGGGCTCTTCTGTTCTGAAGAAAGGAGGGTGAAGAGGAAGAGCGTAGATGATGAGTTTTCTATTTCTTGCTAATGTTTGCGTACGCCCCCACACCATCTTCTGTGGGAAAATTGCTTTTGAGATGGAAAAAGACTGACCGGCTGTGCGGATGGTTTGGAGGGGACGGAGCTGGAACACGAAGGCCTGATGCTCTGAGATTGACACTAGAAGAACTGCTGAGTGTAGGACCAGAAGAGAAGGATTTAACTCAATAATAGCCAAAGAAATAACAATTAGGAAAACTGTTGGGAAATGCCATCCTCAACCCTAGCTCCACAATGCTTCATGAATTGATGCAAAAAATCTACAAAAATGATGTGTAACTAGGTCCTGATGTATACTGACATTTAAGGACAAGGAGGAATCACTTTTCTTACTTCGGATGAACCGGTCATCACAAATAAGTAAGAGCTGCTGATGTTCTCTGACCCCTGCCAAATATCAGTTTTGCCTGAAGGAAGTGAGAGTGAAGCAGCTGCTGATTGGCTGTTGGGATCCCATGGCTGTAGGCAGTGTTTCTCAACTCCAGTCCTCAGGACCCACCAACACGTCGTGTTTTCAGGATATCCTCAGTATTGCACAGGGGTTGGAATTATCCCCAGTGCTGGTGATTAAACTATCACCTGTGCAATACTAAGGAAATCCTGAAAACAAGATCTGTTGGTGAGTCCTGAGGACTGGAGTTGAGAAACACTGGCTGTAGGGATCCCGTGGCTTCACAATGTCACAAGAGACACGGGAGACCTAATTTGGTCATTGCTGGAGCGGCCATCAAGGTGAATATGGGCTGTTTTCTATTCAATGGGGAAAACAGCAATTGAGAAGGTGTTGTCCCAGTGGTGGACAATCCCTTTATGAGACAAGGCCATCACGTGCTCACTTGCTGGTTTCTTCAATGTCTGATGAGGAAAGATGCAGAACATAAAGCTCTTTGTTTTTGGAATGTTGGAATACCTCATGATCTTCTAATATGAGTATTTTTACATTTTTTCATTTATCCATATCTTTAATGGAATCGGTCAGCATGTTTTTACTATTTAATCGGAGAACAGCATGATGTAGGGGCAGAGAACCCGATTCCAGGATGTGTCCCTTATTTGGCTGTATACTGTAGTATCAATATAATTAGTGCTTCGTCAGCAGGAGATTATCCATAGATGACAATATGTCTTATGCAGACTAGCCAAGCTCATCTGGGTAACCCCCTTCCCCACCCGATTGTAAAGGCCCTGTCTCACAATGATATCGTTAAAGAGATAGTTGTAACTATGACGTTACAACAATCTCTCCAGCGATGTCGTTCTGTGTGACACTTTGCAGCGATCAGGCCCCTGCTGTGAGGTCGCTGATCGCTGTGGGTCATTTTCTGATCGTTGGTTTCCCACTGGTCAACACGCATCGCTGCGTGTGACAGCGAGAAACCAGAGATCAGTGACCTCACAGGGCTGGTAACCATGGTAAACACCAGGTATCTAGGCAGCGCGCACTGCCTGGAAACCCGGTGTTTACCATGGTTAGCAGCGTTCTCACTGCTTAGCGCTGCCTGTAAGGCAGCGCTAAGCAGGGAGGATGCTGACATCGCCTTCAGCGATGTAGGGGGTGGCTCCCATGGCCCTGATTGCTGGGGAGATCTGCCTGTTTGACAGCTCCCCAGGATCAGGTAACGATGCTCCAGCGATCCTGGCAGGTCGTTATCGCTGTCGGGATCGCTGGCGTGGTCGTTATGTGAGACAGGGCCTTAAGCTTGCTGACAAAGCACAATGTACACAAAGCTGCCAATCAATGTTGCGAGTGGGGTTATACACAGCTCAGGAGTCTTAGTGCTACTATATCTACATCACACTAAACATGGATTCTATCAAAACTACAGCAAACAATCCAGTAACCAACATATCCCTGGCTGTCTCTACATTATGCTGCTATCAGATTCCATAGCAAAAACCTGCTGACAGATTTGCTTTTGTTTTTCCTCCGAGGACAATCCCATTATAGGGAGAATATCCTCCAGAACTGTTCATCTATCTGGTCATGAAGAATAAGATGATGTATAAATGACATCAATAGACTGTCCGCTCAGTGCGTCCACACGTGTCCCCCATCCCCAGCAAGTGATGCAATACTATTTTTGGCTTTGGCCTATATGTGGAGGAAAAACCACAAGTCATTGAATGATCCTACAAATGTTCAAATGTTTTCTAGGCTTCACCCAACTGTGGGAACTTGGTGAAATGATACAAGATAACAATTCCATATCACTCTACAAAGCATCAAGAGATTAATGACTTTAAACAGTTTACAAGTCTGTTTACATTTTAAGGAAGCCCCCTACATTGTTACAAAGTTAGTACACTATCAAGGCAGGGGATCTAAGAGAATACTGCAAACACAAGGCTGCCCTCATGCATGTCTCTGCAGCCCTGTGGTATGTGAAGTATGCAGCGTTATCAGTGTCGTCAGCAGAAGCCATACAACAACATCAACAAGGGAACACTGGGGGAGATACAAGTCCTATAGATACTCTACAGGAAATATACTGTAAATGTCAAACCTACAGTAAGGAACCAGCACTGACACAAAGTGGACAGACAGATACCCTACAGGGCTGCGCCTGCGGAGGTTGTGCAACTGCAAATCTCTGCAAGCTGCAGTCCATGGAAACTGCTATAGATAGATATAGATAGATATAGATATTCTAAGAGGCTTCATTTACAGGACTAAATGCATATTAGTTTCGCCAAAGCAAGTGTACAAAAGGGAATAGGGACTGTGGGGATGTTGGGTAGGGGCTGTAGGGAAGGTCAATGGGCGCAGATCCAGGGTGGGGGCTATCCATGTCCATATGTCCATATGTCTATGGCATATCATAGTTCTCTTTCTCACAGTCTATGACATTCGCTCACATACCACACTGCTATCTCCACTGCTCTCTCTTCTTCTCCCAGCAGGATATAGGTTTTCTCTTCTTCCTTCATGGTGATGAAATCTGGGAAGAGATGTGAGAGTCTCCTGAAGTGAGTGTCCCTCACTGCTGAGTATTTGGAGCAGTGTAGCAGGAAGTGGGTTTCGTCCTCCAGAGCCTCTTTATCATATATATCCGAAGGAACGGGGAAAGGGGATAGTGCCTCACCAGTATATCCTCCACAGATGCTGGTGCCTAGGAATGATGGCCGGTTCCACCTGATGAATATCAATTAGAAAAGAATTCCAGCACTCAGCGTTTCTTCATGCTTTGAAATCTTTATTCCTTACATCAAGAATGAGTCCACAGACCCCACAGCCTGATGCGTTTCGAACATCACCGCTCATTCTTATTCGTAGTCTATATATGAATCATGTAGCAATTTCAGATATCCAGCGGCATTGAGGTTTCCATTGATGAAGAATGGCCCCACTGTCTTTGTATCCCATATACCATTTGTGTTCCAACAGTCCTGGTGGGATCCATCCACTGTGGGTTAGTGTCAGACCAATAGCGGTGATTTAGTTTGTTAACGTCATCATTCACAAAAAAGTTTGCCTCATCCCTCATCAGAAGGCAATTGTCTATGCTGTGAAGACACGAGATGTGCAGCATCTGAAACAACGGATACTGGAAGCCTGTGCTAGCATTTCTTCTGCGGTGTTGCCATCAGTGTGTCAAGAATGAGAGAAGAGGGTTGTATTGACAATCCAACACAATGGACAGAACTTTGAACACATTTTATAAGTTGTCATAAACTTGTAAATAACTCATGAAAGAATAAACTTACATTAAAACCAAGCACATCATTGTTTTTCTAACAAAATTCTCAATAGGTTTGATGTGTCCCATCACCCTCCTACCATTGAAAAAAATAAAGTTAGATCCAAAATGGCCAACTTCAAAATAGCTGCCTTGGTCACCACCCATCTGGAAAAGTGACCCCCTTCCCATATACTAATGTGCCACCAACAGGAAGTTGATATCACCCACCATTCCCATTTTATTTAGGTGCACCCATATAAATGGCCCACCTGTATAGATATATATATAAATAAACCACACACAAACACAATGTCATACTATGTTTATGCGACAATAATATGTAATATTGTACATACGTACGGTGAGTCATAGGACTGCAGGGAGGAGCCCCTTCCATACCTACACAATTTATTAGTTTAAGTTTTACCTTGGACTGAAGACAAATCCACCCCTTGAGTTACACAAGGAGTTAAAAGCCAAGTTCACCTCTATACATACCCAGGAGGTATAAGGTGTGACCGTGCTCTGCCTTCCAAAATTCTTCCGGAGATGGAATAATGGTAAACTGAGCACAAGCAGAATGGATCATTTGCTACAATTAATTAAATATGAATTAATTAAAATAATAAACTTGTTTTTATAATAATAAATTTGGAAATTTAAGTTGTGAAAATATCATAATAGGGTCAATGATTCTCTTCTGCCCCTCCCTGGTAAAAACACGCATTGATCTATCCTGTAACATCTTCATCTGTACACAGAGGCCGATTCATCATTGCTCTTTCTCCAGTTTTCCAGTGTCATTTGCTCCTTTTTTACTGACTTTTAAATCTAGGCCTCATTCTTTAGACATTTTGCGCCACTTGAGTCTATTTGTTTTATTTTTCTTTGACAACTTTGCTTATCCAGATGTTTTAGACAAATGCATGAAATGTGACTTTTTTTCCAAATTGCACATTTTTTGTCGCATCTCACTTCAGTCCCTGGAATGGAGTAAGGATACTGGAGGTCTTTTCAATTTGGCACAATTTAGGAACATTTTTAAGTATTTGTGACTTTTGGTGCTAAAAGTCACAAACTGCTAAAGAAAAAGGGGACTATTCTTTTTCTCCAAACTCTTGAACTGAATGCGGCATTTTGAAGAATTTGGTGCAAAAATCATCAGTAGCTACATTGAGACAAAAAACAAAAGTGACTTCAACACATTACAATGGATGAATTGGCCATTTATCTGGTGTGTGGATCTATCGACCTTGAGGAGAGCAGGAGAAGAGTCTTCACACTGAGCGCACTCTGCCTCCTATTAGACACAGTGAGGTGAGCAGGAGAAGAGTCTTCACACTGAGCGCACTCTGCCTCATATTAGACACAGTGAGGAGAGCAGGAGAAGAGTCTTCACACTGAGCGCACTCTACCTCCTATTATCCACAGTGAGGAGAGCAGGAGAAGAGTCTTCACACTGAGCGCACTCTACCTCCTATTATCCACAGTGAGGAGAGCAGGAGAGAGTCTTCACACTGAGAGCACTCTACCTCCTATTATCCACAGTGAGGAGAGCAGGAGCAGAGTCTTCACACTGAGCACACTCTGCCTCCTATTAGACACAGTGAGTGGAGAGCAGGAGCAAGTCTTCACACTGAGAGCACTCTACCTCCTATTATCCACAGTGAGGAGAGCAGGAGCAGAGTCTTCACACTGAGCACACTCTACCTCCTATTATCCACAGTGAGGAGAGCAGGAGCAGAGTCTTCACACTGAGAGCACTCTACCTCCTATTATCCACAGTGAGGAGAGCAGGAGCATAGTCTTCACACTGAGCACACTCTGCCTCCTATTAGACACAGTGAGTGGAGAGCAGGAGCAGAGTCTTCACACTGAGCGCACTCTACCTCCTAAAAGCCACATTGCGGAGAGCAGTCGCAGAGTCTTCACACTGAGCGCACTCTGCCTCCTATAAGCCACAGTGAGGGGAGCAGGAGCAGAGTCTTCACACTGAGCGCACTCTGCCTCCTATTATCCACAGTGAGGAGAGCAGAAGCAGAGTCTGCACACTGAGCGCACTCTACCTCCTATTATCCACAGTGAGGAGAGCAAGAGCAGAGTCTTCACACTGAGCGCACTCTGCCTCCTATAAGCCACAGTGAGGGGAGCAGGAGCAGAGTCTTCACACTGAGCGCACTCTACCTCCTAAAAGCCACATTGAGGGGAGCATAAGCAGAGTCTTTACACTAAGCGCACTTTACCTCCTATTAGCCACAGTGAGGAGAGCAGTCGCAGAGTCTTTACACTAAGCGCACTTTACCTCCTATTAGCCACAGTGAGGAGAGCAGGAGCAGAGTCTTCACACTAAGCGCACTCTGCCTCCTATTAGCCACAGTGAGGAGAGCAGGAGCAGAGTCTTCACACTGAGCGCACTCTGCCTCCTATTAGACACAGTGAGGAGAGCAGGAGCAGTGTCTTCACACTGAGCACACTCTGCCTATTATCCACAGTGAGGAGAGCAGGAGCAGAGTCTTCACACTGAGCGCACTCGGCCTCCTATTAGACGCAGTGAGTGGAGAGCAGGAGCAGAGTCTTCACATTGAGCGCACTCCACCTCCTAAAAGCCACATTGCGGAGAGCAGGAGCAGAATCTTCACACTGAGCGCACCCTGCCTCCTATTAGCCACAGTGAGGAGAGCAGGAGCAGAGTCTTCACACGGAGCACACTCTGCCTCCTATAAGCCACAGTGAGTAGAGCAGGAGCAGAGTCTTCACACTGAGCGCACTCTGCCTCCTATTAGACACAGTGAGGGGAGCAGGAGCAGAGTCTTCACACTGAGCGCACTCTGCCTCCTATTAGACACAGTGAGTGGAGCAGGAGCAGAGTCTTCACACTGAGCGCACTCTGCCTCCTATTACCGTGTTTCCCCAAAAGTAAGACCCTGTCTTACATTAATTTTACCTCCAAAAGTCCCACCCTGTCTTACTTTCGGGGGAGGTCTTACATTAGCAAAAAAAAAAAAAGACGACAAATTTCCCACTTCAGCCTCCCATAACTTGTGGCAGTCGCGGTGAAAAAACCGCACTTGCCGCATCGCACTTGGGGCGCAATTGCGGCACGGCCCCATGCAATGTATAGGCCACATGCGGTTCACTTGCGGCAAGTGCAGCAACCGCGGTTACCGCACTTGCCACAAGTGAACCGCAAGTGGCCTATACATTGCATGGGGCCGTGCCGCAATTGCGCCCCAAGTGCTGTGCGGCAAGTACGTTTTTTTCACCGCAACTGTCGTATACACACACACCCATACCCACCCATACACATACAGTACACACACACCACATATACCGGTACACACACATACCCACCCATACACATACAGTACACACACACATACACACACACACCCATGTTTATACAGTACACACGTGTCATTATGGTACCTGTTTTCGCCGGATCACTTTCGTTTTCCTCTGCGGTGCTGGGTGACGATTCCTCAGGGCTGGGCGGCCAATCACAGGTCGCGCTTGGCGGAGATCGGCGGGGCACAGCAAGTTAGGCTGTGATTAATCCCATGATCTCCGGACCAGCGGCTGCACCAGGGGGACAGAAGGAGCCTGGACGGCGGCGTACAGTAAGCCTGCGGCAACCTAAAGGGAGGCCCGCGACCCCCCCCCTCGTAGGTGGCCTTAAATTTCCCCGCGACCCCCCCGAAAGCGGCCTTACAATCGGGGGTGCCTTACATTAGAAACCCCTGGGCACCCCCCTACCCTGCCTTACTTTCGGGGGGGTCTTACTTTCGGGGAAACAGGGTAGACACAGTGAGGAGAGCAAGAGCAGAGTCTTCACACTGAGCGCACTCTGCCTCCTATTATCCACAGTGAGGAGAGCAAGAGCAGAGTCTTCACACTGAGCGCATTCTGCCTCCTATAAGCCACAGTGAGGAGAGCAGGAGCAGAGTCTGCACACTGAGCGCACTCTACCTCCTATTATCCACAGTGAGGAGAGCAGGAGCAGAGTCTTCACACTGAGCGCACTCTACCTCCTAAAAGCCACATTGAGGGGAGCAAGAGCAGAGTCTTTACACTAAGCGCACTTTACCTCCTATTAGCCACAGTGAGGAGAGCAGGAGCAGAGTCTTCACACTGAGCGCACTCTGCCTCCTATTAGCCACAGTGAGGAGAGCAGAAGCAGAGTCTGCACACTGAGCGCACTCTGCCTCCTATTAGCCACAGTGAGGGGAGCAGGAGCAGAGTCTGCACAGCACTCTCACACTTTGATGTTATGTTCACATAACCAAATTTTCGGTCCGAATGCCATCCTTGAAAAAACGAACACCATGTGGCCCAATGTTACAATGTGCATAGCAGTATTATTCAATGGGGAAATGCAGATGAACTTTTTTTCATGGACAATCTATACGTGAAACATCTCAACTTGCACGAGTTTCTTCCATTTGTGGGATGAGACTGCCGTATTCAAGTGCAGTATATGGGTGTTGCAAAAAAAAAAACAAAAAACCCTAAACTGATCCCAGAAAGACCTACAGTATAGCATTACATTTTTATGGACACACTGCAATTCTTTACCATAGAAAATTGCATTTAGTTTTGTACACATATAACAACTGATTACACATAGATGACAAATGAGAAAATAAATCATCTGAGATTTCTGGATGAAACGGGCAGATTTTCTTTAAACGCTTGTGTAAACTTAGGCTGATTAGCAAACGTGCACACTGCGAAGACTCCGCTCCCTCCTACTCAAAGTAAGGGAGGCAGCTAAATAGGGCCATTAAGTCTATTACCAGAAGTTTGATAATTACATATCCAGAACTGAAATAATAAGAATTATAATACAAAAAAAAGTTTAGATGCTTTTATGCATTTTTGAGCTCACGTGGATAACCTGACAATACATAGATGTACATTTCTGACTTGTGCCGAGAGTCAGATTAAAGTCAAGCACCGTTCTAGCAGAGCTGGATCCATTAACCCTTAATTTTCTCCGATTCTCCCGACTCGCCATTATATACCAATACATCATCAATCCACTGAATGCCAATAACTATACAACCCAATACATCAGCCAAAAGCTGTACATTTAGTACACATCACAGTCTGAGAAGTATTCTGGGTCTTACTGTACATATAGCAGCAGATCTAGAAGAATCAGACCTTCCATTCATTCCCAGAAACACACCATCTGAAGGCTTCCAGCTCCCAAACAAGACAAAGTCCTACTCACTCAAGGCAGGATCCCCGGGGAGGTGGCAGGAGCGGAGCCAGCCCACTTTGGGGCAAAACTCTGCCTCGGGATAGTTGTTCTTCACAGGGCAATGCTGAGTGTGCTAGGACTGCAGTACATCATTTCACAATCCTCCTTCCCAGCCTGGATTGCTCATCTATCTAGTGTGAGAAGAAATATACAGAGCGCAGAGCCATGGCCGGGTGTCAAAAAACATTCAATACTAACAAAAACTGCCCCGGGACGAGCAAAAAAATGTGACCTGGTCAATAAAACAACATTGTCAAGTCATTCTAAAGTCATTTAGAGCAGGCTGAGCTCCAGAAATCAATAACAATAAAACAAGGAAAAAAATTAGGATTACAAAAGTAAATGTGGAACAACGTATTCCTTTCCTTAGGGGACGTCGAGCGTTCAAGGAGCTGAGCTCGTCCTTTATGGTTTTTGGCCCCTTTTTCCTGTTTTTATTCTATTTTTACATTAGCGGATAAATACAGACTGGAGAAGTTTGGTTTAATCATGTAATAGAGCAGAAGCGAGTTTTGGTGATGTTATGAGAGGTAGGAGTCAACGCCTTGACGTTACAAGTAGAATTCCATCATTTATTAGATTTTCGTTAGTCATTAAAAAAAAAAAGTGTCATAACTACAAGATTATTGTTTTGTTTCTCCCACTGACAGCAATCAATCACAAGTAGAATGGCACTGGATGGATCTGGGACATGGTATTTTCCCTTCTGAACACAGTCTGAGATAATATACTAATAAGATGTCGTACAGAATTTCTATGGTGTAATAGAGGCGTCTCTTTAAGGCCAGGTTCAGACAAGCCTACGAAAAAGTGTCCAATTATCATCCAGAAAATGCAGACCATTTCCACCCGTTTTGTCATCAGTACTACATCCATGTGAAGAAGCATCCGAGCCGTCCTATTGGATTACATTGGCTAGGGTACTGTCCAATTATTACACCAACAGCACGTCTGTATAATGTGCTCATGTGGATGAGCCCGAAAAAGGGGTATTAAAGAGAACCTGTCAGATCCCTTATGCCCTCCAACATAGCACCTGTGACGTGTGCCCCAAAATGTCCTGTTTGTCTAGCGCCCAGGGCCGCACCGTGCATTGGACAGTGTGAGCCCTGTCATTCAGCCGGCAGCGGGAGCGGCAGTGCAGAAGGGGGCGGCGCCTCATGCACACAGCCTCCCCCTGTCATGGCGCCGGCCGCTCACCGCAGGTAAGCGGCGACCCGGGGAGAGGCACAGAAGGGGCGGCAGCGCTGCCCAGGGTTCAACAGCACCCCCCCCCCCCCCCCGGTACTCACGGCCGCGGCCGGCAATGACTGCCGCGGCTCAGGTGGCAGAGGGGGCGGCAGTGCTGGGCTCCACTAGCACCCCCCAACCCCCCCCCCCTTCCCCGTAATCGGTGCCGCGGCTCTGGGGGCGGCAGTGCTGGGCTCCACTAGCACCCCCCCCCCCCCCCCGTAATCGGTGCCGCGGCTCAGGCGGCAGAGGGGCTTGGTGCACCCCTGCTAGCGCCATTTGCTACAATCCATTTTTATAAAGTGTTCCTATACTAATTAGAGCTTTGACTAGTTTATGGGGCATGGCTTCCCCCAGACTAGTCGGCCTCTTTCCATGTTATCACGCCCCTGGGTGTGAACATGATTTTCGAAAAAAAACTGCATCGTTGCAGTACCTGTAAATATTGCTCATGACTCATTGTGGCAGCATCAGTGCGCCCCTGAAGTCTGGTGTGTACGCACCCCAAACTCAGAAAGGCACTCTGCACCTCCAATCAGGCACAGTGCGCCTCTCAGACGCTGCCGAAATGAGCCGCATGCATGGACAAGATTTCTCAGAGTTGCATTGATGGCGGTCGGCTCTTGGAAATCACATTATCATGCCTACAGGGCCAGACTAGTCTGGGGAAACAATGCCCTACACCTTGTCAAAGGCCTAATCAGCAAAGGAAAGTCACGCTTTATGAATGCTTTGTATTCATATTGATTCTAGTAAATAGAATTAGACAGGGCTGGTTAAGCAGGGAATTGTGGTGCACACATCACTGCTGCTAGGTTGGAGGGCATAAGGGACCTGACATGTTCCCTTTAACCCATTACTTGCCAAATTAGCAATTTTCCTTTTCGAAAATTGGTGTATGAAAGCTCTCTGGGTGGAAGAATATTCAATTAAAAATGACAATGACATGATTTCCTGTCTTGAAAACATTCATTTTACAAAACACAACACAAAAAATTGGACCTAATTATAAAATCTGAGTTGCTAGAAGCAAAAGATTAGGCGTCCCAAAAAAAGGACATTGGTAGATAATGGGTTAACAGACCACTGTCAATATCACATTTGTAGAATTTGACATCTTGGGCTCCTCCAATCCGCAGTCATCACCTCCAGCACAGCGCCATACACTGTGTAGTGGTTGACCCTGGGTACTGCAGCTCAACTCTAATAACTTCCAAAGAAGCTGAGCAGCAGTGCCCACAACACCGCTTTTTCCGATTTTACATACAATTTATACCTGACTGATGGAGATTCCAGTTGTTGGACTCTTACCTGAAGACAGGTCATCAATGTCACCATCCTGAAACTTTAGTGATACAGATATTCACATAAGATGTTCCATACTCCATAGGATTGTACAGAGATCATCATCTGACATCAGTGCGGTTTACCATGTACATTTTCCTACCACAGATTCTATAAACCAATATAACTAAAGCATATAGGGGCCAGGGCCAAACCCTATCACTATCTATGAGGCTACATGCACACAGTGCAGCTGCAGGGCATTCATTCTCTTTACAGTTATCCACAACTGCATAAATAAAATAATGCATCCTGACAGCAAAGTGTGAACGTAGCCCAAGATTAAATTTCCACACTGTAAAACCACAGCAGACTTTTGGGAAAATTCTACATTGCAAATGGTGAAATGTGCTGGTCCGACACGTCTTAACAATAATGTGGTGGATGATCCGGTGTCACCTGCACAAGGAAGATACATGGGGACGTAGTTTAAGACTGTGGGAGAACACCAGATGGCCATTGTGTCTTTTTTAAGACAAGTTCCCCCCCTGTGTATACTATATATGCTGCCTTTATTCTTCAGAGTACTTGCTGTTATACTGATCCCAACATTGTCGCCTTTTTCAGATGGAAGTCAGAAGAAATGTCTCAAGTGCTCAATACAAGTCTATGGGAGCCAGAATGAGCCTCCCATAGACTTCTAGTGAGTTGTCACCTCCGGCATGCTCTATGAAACACTGGTCAAAACGCAGGTCACAAATCTTCGGAGACTGACTGGAGCAATGGTAGAAGGTGAATATGCTGGAGGACGAGTATAAGACAGGGGCAGGGGACTTAGATTTAGAGTACCACTTAACGGTGCAAAAAATGCTGGAATGGTGCTTTAGGAATAGAGTGCTGGCAAATACCTTGTACTCTGATGTTCAGACTGGGTTAGTCTGTGACTAATCAGATCACATTTTATTAGTAATCAATGCAGAAATCTGGGAAATTCCAAATGCTTCACTTATTTTGTCTTGCAACAGTGTACAATCTGTCATGTTAATCAATTCATTGCTGCACAGTTCGGAAGCTGTCCGAACGGCTGGATGGTGACCAGGTTGAGTGCCCTACGCTTCTCCCATGCTGCACAGGTAAGAAAGCCTCTACCTAGGGTATGGGAGAGCGCACAGCTCAGACCAGCAAAGCCATCCGGGCGGCCTGAACTGTGAATCTTCAGGGGAGCAGGAAGGCGGGAGGCAGGGGAGCAGTGCGCTCCTGATTAGAGGACACTACACAGACACATCTTACACAATACTAGGCTTTAACATGTTCATCTACATGTTGTGGAAATCTACAGATGATTTAGAAATCTGCAGTAATCTAATTTATTCCCGAGGATTTGCTCATTTCCAACATATAGTATGAAAGTCACAACAAATATACATATCAATACGGATTTAACTGCAAAAAAATCATGTAAAAAAAAACAAACAGCTGCCCTCACAAAAAACAGGTACTTGTATATCATATTTAACATGACTCATCAGGAGAGCAGTATGATGTAAGGGAACAGACCCTGATTCCAGCAATGAGTCACTTACTAGGCTGCTTGATGTAGTTTTGATAAAACCACTTGTTTTAGCTGCCACAGATCCAGCAGTGCTTAGAATGCTGAGCTTTGTATAACTCTGCCCACACAGCTGATTGGCAGCTGTCCCCTGTGCATAGGCAGAAAGCTGCCAGTCAGTGATGGGGGTTTATACGGAGCTCATTAATATGAAGGACTACATGGCATCAGGTTTACTAGGTCTCCAAGTGATAATTTGCTGCTAAAACAGTGTTTTTATAAAAAAAAAAAAAAACTACAGCAGACAGCCTAGTAAGTGACATCACTGGAATCAGGGTCTCTGTCTCTACATTATGCTGCTCTCAGAGTAGTAGGCAAAAACCTGGTGACAGTTTCTCTATGTGACAGAAGCGATGTACTTCTAGTTTAGTATAGCTATCCGTATTTATGTGCCTACCTACAATACATGACCCTGGACATTACTATAGCAACTAGACTGGTTGGCGACATTATGGGATGACTCTAGACAGCTGAAAAACAGAAAAAGAAAACATCTTAATTATGTATGTTAAAAGTGTCAGAAGATGGTGTTATTTTAGCCAATACATATTGTGGAAGATGAGCAGTGCTGGCGTCTAACAATTTTGCTATTATTAGTGTGTAACAAGCCCTACAATTGATTACATACTAATCAGCTCCTCCACTGCAGAGGCGGCAGCTGCTGAGAATGCCATTTACATGGTAAATCTTAGCGCTTATGCTCCACCAAATAGGTATTCAGAGCATGACGTGTGGATGTGCCGAGACACAATCCTTCTCATCACCGTCTCCGATGTGACAGCCCTGCACAGGAGACGCACACACACGTGGCTACAAACCTTGCTGGCATTCAGCCGTGGATATCTCCCGAAAACTAGCAACTCCCAATGGTGTCCTAAATAAGCAAAATCATGCCAACGGAGAAGTAATAGTCCCAGATCGCAAAATAACCTTAGAGAATACCAGATTGTGAAATATTCCAAGGTAATTACTATAACTGGCGTATGCAGCCACAGCAGAAACAATGTAACATTCATCAACTGCAGCAAAAAAGCCCATCAAATTCTAATAGGAAAAAAAGAAATGGGTATAACGTATACAAAATGTATCTATATTGCTATTAATACAATTGCTAATATATAATTACATTATAGAAGGATCACCAGATGATAAGTTCAGCGCTTAAACGCTCTTTTACTCTGGACAATAAACCGCAAACAAATGTACATAAGATTATCAACCCATATGAGCTTTCCACGATCAACCATCGAAAACAGTTGATCCCTGGGTGATCAAATCCTTATGCTGATGTTAAAAAAAGCTTGTGTCCCGATTATCGGCCCATGTACGAATGCTTGTGCCCGATTATCGGCCCATGTACGAATGCTTGTGCTGATTATTGGCCCATGTACGAATGCTTGTGCCGATTATTCGGCCCATGTACGAATGCTTGTGTCGAAATTTTTGGCCCATGTACGAATGCTTGTGCCGATTATGGCCCATGTACGAATGCTTGTGCCCGATTATCGGCCCATGTACGAATGCTTGTGCCGATTATTTGGCCCATGTACGAATGCTTGTGCACCGATTATTAGCCCATGTACGAATGCTTGTGCCTGATTATGGCCCATGTACGAATGCTTGTGCCCGATTATTGGCCCATGTACGAATGCTTGTGCCCGATTATTGGCCCATGTACGAATGCTTGTCTGATTATTGGCCCATGTACGAATGCTTGTGCCGATTTATGGCCCATGTACAAATGCTTGTGCCGATTATTGGCCCATGTACGAATGCTTGTGCCTGATTATTGGCCCATGTACGAATGCTTGTGCCCGATTATTGGCCCATGTAGAATGCTTGTGCCTGATTATGGCCCATGTAAGAATGCCAATTGTCACATGTATGTCATTGATCCCATATAAAAATGCTTGTGCATGATTATCGGCCCTGTACAAGCTTGTGCCGATTATTGGCCCATGTAGAACACGCTGTGCCTGATTATGTCCCATGTAAAATACTAGTGCCTGATTATAGCCCATGTATGAATGCTTGTGCCGATTTTACCCATGCAAGAATGCTTGTGCCGATTATCAGCTCCATGTAAGAATGCTTGTGCCTGAATATTGGCCCATGTAAGAATACTTATGATTATTGTGCCCATGTAAATGCTTTTGATTTTCAGCCCATGTATGAATGCTTGTGCGGATTATCAGCTCATGTATGAATGCTTGTGCCAGATTATTGCCCATGTACGAATGCTTGTGCCCGATTATCGCTCATGTAAGAAAGCTTGTGCCCGATTATCGGCCCATGTACGAATGCTTGTGCCTGATTATTGGCCCATGTACGAATGCTTGTGCCCGATTATTGGCCCATGTACGAATGCTTGTGTCCAATTATCGGCCCATGTACGAATGCTTGTGCCCGATTATCGGCCCATGTACGAATGCTTGTGCCCGATTATCGGCCCATGTACGAATGCTTGTGCCCGATTATCGGCCCATGTACGAATGCTTGTGCCCGATTATCAGCCCATGTACGAATGCGTGTGCCTGATTATTGGCCCATGTACGAATGCTTGTGCCCGATTATTGGCCCATGTACGAATGCTTGTGCCCGATTATTGGCCCATGTACGAATGCTTGTGCCCGATTATTGGCCCATGTACGAATGCTTGTGCCCGATTATTGGCCCATGTACGAATGCTTGTGTCTGATTATTGGCCCATGTACGAATGCTTGTGCCCGATTATCGGCCCATGTATGAATGCTTGTGCCTGATTATCGGCCCATGTAAGAATGTTTGCACCAAATTATCAGCCCATGTATGATCACTTGTTTATTATCAGCCCATATAAGAACGCTTGTGCATGATTATCGGCCCGTGTATAAACACTTGTGCCAGATTATTGGCCCATGTATGAACACGTGTGCCTGATTATCGTCCCATGTAAAAATACTAGCGCCTGATTATCAGCCCATGTATGAATGCTTGTGACTGATTTTCAACCCATGCAAGAATGCTTGTGCCGGATTATCAGCTCATGTAAGAATGCTTGTGCCTGAATATTGGCCCATGTAAGAATACTTATGCTTAATTGTTGTCCCATGTAAAAATGCTTTTGCCTGATTTTCAGCCCATGTATGAATGCTTGTGCCGGATTATCAGCTCATGTATGAATGCTTGTGCCAGATTTTTAGCCCATGTAAGAATGCTTGTGCCGGATTATCAGCTCATGTAAGAATGCTTGTGCCGGATTATCAACCCATGTAAGAATGTTTGTGTGGCTTATCAACCCATGTAAGAATATTGACCCATGTAAGAATACTTGTGCTTAATTGTTGTCCCATGTATGAATGCTTGTGCCTGATTATTGGCCCATGTATGAATGCTTGTGCTTAATTGTTGTCCCATGTATGAATGCTTGTGCCTGATTATCACCCTATGTAAGAATTCTGCTAATCACCTGAAGAAAACGGTCATTGATAGTTAATCAGATTGTTTTTGCGTTAATAAAAATCATATTTGTCAGCAGCATATGGACTGTACACACTGTGTGATGTGCTGCAGACAATTCAATATTGTATGGGGAAAGAACAATAATATTACCGATCCTTCTTCCCAATGCAATTTCTTGTCAATGGGCCAGGAAACGAACACTTCAATTGTACATAGTCAATCAGTGCTCATAAATAGGGCACAAATAGGCCTTTGAGGTCTCTGCTGCTTGGACCCAAGCGATCAGCTAAGGCTACTTTCACATAACGATTTTTGTAAAATCCGATGCTGTCCGATATAAATCGGACAGCATCGGATTCCTCTGATGCCTGGAATCGGGTGCCAAATAGGCATCCGATTCCGACAGAAAATAGGATGCCTGCCCTTCAGATCGCTCCCTAGCTGTCACTGTCTCTCCCCCGGTCCTCTTCTTTATCCCCTGTGTCTCCCCTCTTGGCCCCCGGTCCTCTCATCCCCTGTGTCTCCCCTCTTGGCACCCGGTCCTGTGTCTCCCCTCTTGGCCCCCGGTCCTCTCATCCCCTGTGTCTCCCCTCTTGGCACCCGGTCCTCTCATCCCCTGTGTCTCCCCTCTTGGCACCCGGTCCTCCCCTCTTGGCCCCCGGTCCTGTGTCTCCCCTCTTGGCCCCCGGTCCTCTCATCCCCTGTGTCTCCCCTCTTGGCCCCCGGTCCTCTCATCCCCTGTGTCTCCCCTCTTGGCACCCGGTCCTCCCCTCTTGGCCCCCGGTCCTGTGTCTCCCCTCTTGGCCCCCGGTCCTCTCATCCCCTGTGTCTCCCCTCTTGGCACCCGGTCCTCCCCTCTTGGCCCCCGGTCCTCTCATCCCCTGTGTCTCCCCTCTTGGCCCCCGGTCCTCTCATCCCCTGTGTCTCCCCTCTTGGCACCCGGTCCTCCCCTCTTGGCCCCCGGTCCTGTGTCTCCCCTCTTGGCCCCCGGTCCTCTCATCCCCTGTGTCTCCCCTCTTGGCTCCCGGTCCTCCCCTCTTGGCCCCCGGTCCTCCTATGAGTCCATCCCCAGTCCTTCAATGTGCTGCCCCCATGTGTCCTCCGGCCCCCCCATGTGTCCCCCTCCTCTCCTCTTGTCCTCCCCTCTCCTCCTCTCCTTTCTCACCTGTCCACGACTCCTGCACGGTCCCGCACGTCTCCGGTGCCTTGCTGTTCTGTCTTCTGTGCTGCCAGGACCTCTCGTGATGTCACAATCACATGACTGCCGGCTATTGGTTCCTGGCAGTCATGTGATTGTGACATCACGCCAGGTCTTATCAGCACAGACGGCAAGATACCTAGAGACACCGGAGACGCCGGGAGACGACGTGGGCCTCGTGGACAGGTGAGCATAGTTTTTTTTTTTTTATTAACCCCTTAATTTACTTTTAGGAGCTATTTTAGTGTACTGAGCATGCTCAGTACACTAAAATCGGTCCGAGGAGACATCACATGTTTTCTCGGACCCTGCTCCATAGGGCCCCATGCTAAATTGATCGGGTCGGATCGGATGTGCACTAAATGCCATCCGATCTGGTCCGATCCGAATCTGTCAGATTTAATTTTCGGTGCAAAAATCGGAGCTTGCTCCGATTTTTGCACCGAAAATAAAATCTGACAGATTCGGATCGGACCAGATCGGATGGCATTTAGTGCACATCCGATCCGACCCGATCAATTTAGCATGGGGCCCTATGGAGCAGTGTCCGAGGAAACATCTGATGTCTCCTCGGACCGATTTTAGTGTACTGAGCATGCTCAGTACACTAAAATAGCTCCTAAAAGTAAATTAAGGGGTTAATAAAAAAAAAAAAACTATGCTCACCTGTCCACGAGGCCCACGTCGTCTCCCGGCATCTCCGGTGTCTCCAGGTATCTTGCCGTCTGTGCTGAAAGACCTGCCGTGATGTCACAATCACATGACTGCCAGGAACCAATAGCAGGCAGTCATGTGATTGTGACATCACGAGAGGTCCTGGCAGCACAGAACAGCAAGATACCTGGAGACGCGCGGGAGTCGTGTACAGGTGAGAAAGTAGAGGAGGAGAGGAGGGGGACACATGGGGGGATCGGAGCACACATGGGGGCACCCGGAGGACACATAGGAGGACCGGGGGCCAAGAGGGGAGACAGGGGATGAGAGGACCGGGGGCCAAGAGGGCAGACACAGGGGATGAGAGGACCGGGGGCCAAGAGGGCAGACACAGGGGATGAGAGGACCGGGGGCCAAGAGGGCAGACACAGGGGATGAGAGGACCGGGGGCCAAGAGGGCAGACACAGGGGATGAGAGGACCGGGGGCCAAGAGGGCAGACACAGGGGATGAGAGGACCAGGGGCCAAGAGGGCAGACACAGGGGATGAGAGGACCGGGGGCCAAGAGGGAAGGACCGGGGGCCAAGAGGGGAGACACAGGACCGGGGGCCAAGAGGGGAGACACAGGGGATAAAGAAGAGGACCGTGGGAGAGACTGACAGCTCTCAGGGAGCGATCTGACAGGAGGGCGGGCATCCTATTTTCTGTCGGAATCGGATGCCTATTTGGCACCCGATTCCAGGCATCAGAGGAATCCGATGCTGTCCGATTTATATCGGACAGCATCGGATTTTACAAAATCGTTATGTGAAAGTAGCCTAACATCAGTGAGAAACCTCTGAAGTCAGATGGCCACAAAGACATGACTGCTGGCTGTTTGATCAGAGGAGGACCTTCTTTCCAGATTTTCTGAGACACCTGAGCACTCCGCCACTCAGCTGAGCACTCGTGTGTTTTCAACAGGAAGAGAGTCGCTCTTCTGGCAGTGGCTTATCTCCCCTGAAAACAAAAGGCCATTGAGCGCCAAGAGGCCCCTATACATATCAGATAGTTCTTTGATGCCAACAAAACACATCTAATGCAAGGGACAGGTTTCCTAACCCTATGACATTGTTACCATAAACCTGGTCTAAAATGCTCCAAATTTATCACAGTGGCTTATACTGGTAGATAATTTGGCGCTTCTTTAAAATACCAAAATCAAAGATCCCTTTACAGGAACCAACCGTCGACAATACGATTGCAGATCACTATATGTTTACTGATTGGCCTGACTACATAGATAACACTGAGCGACCTGTAATAAATTGTGCAGAGCACATAGGCTGCCATTGTTCTCGGCGAGTCCTGCCTACTCAGAACGATGGTCACTGAGAACAATGATCTTTTACACCACAAAAAAATTATTCTAGCCAATAAACAAGTGTTTTTCTCGCTCCTTGGTTTTAAGAACACTCATTCACAATCAATGCATCTCCAAGTTTATAAGTTCGCTTAATTTTTTACCACGTTTCAAGCCATAAAATGGTGCACACATTTAGTAAATGTATTGTATTTTACAAACAAATATAGCCACATCCATCTAATACTATAAGTAGTTCTGGCACATGGAATGTGCACCAGAATAATGGCTGAATTTAAAACTATTTTGTGATATATTTTGCTTACAAGTATTCAACTTTTCTGTAGTGTCACCACATTCAGGCTGGGGCCATAAGATGAGTGACACAACCAAAAACGTTTGTGTAGCTTGTTTTACGATTTGCCATCACACGACTATTCAATAGGATTGTGATGTTTCTGTATATAAAGCAGCCAAATTGTAGACAAGTCGCAGTCATTTGCTACTTGCATAGAAGTCTGTCTACGTCAGCTAAATTTTCTTGTCTTGTGACCAGCAACCGAAAATCAAACACTTTGGAAACACTTGCAACTCTATGTTGTAGTCACAGAAAGTCACAGGTCACAATGCAACACCTTAAAGCAGGGGTGGGGAATCCCAGGCCCCAGCACCGAATGCGGCCCCTCGATGACCTTTTCTGCGGCCCCCGGGCAGATTCCTGGGAACCGCAATGCTCAGGCTGGCCACGTCTTGCTGACTGCCTGCCCTATAAATACCAGCTCCCCAGTGATCTCTATACTCCAGCCTCCCAGTGATCTATATGTCCGGAGCCTATCCTGCGATGTCTATGCCCCAGCCTCCGTATATGCCCCCAGCATTTTCTGTAATGTCTATGCCCCATCCTCAGCCTCCCCAGGGAAGTGTATGCCCCCAGCCTCTCCAGTGATCTCTATGCCCCATCCTCAGCCTCCGCAATGACGCATATGCCCCAAGGCTCTCCTGTGATGTTTATGGCCCTAGCAAACCTAGAAAAGCAGTTGACAAGCCCATGATCAATATCACCTAACATCACTGCCAGGCCAAAGAGAAGCAGCTCCAGCCATCACAGTAGGGTGAGTTGATTGTTTAACCAAATATAGCGGGGTAATTTTCAAGTTGATTATTTTTTGCAGCCCTTGAAGGACGGTAGAAAGTTTAAAACAACCCCCGGCAGAAAAAGGTTCCCCACCCCTGGCTTAGGACATCATCAGATGAGATGTTGTAACGTCACACTGCAAGCTCGATCTGCAGCGACAAGTTGCTCTGAAGGATTATCTAAACCAGGGGCGGAGAACCATTTTTCTGCCGAGGGCCATTTGGAGATTTCTACCATCCTTCGGTTGCCGTACAAAATTTTACTTCAAAATTACCTGCTATATTTGGTTTAACAATCATCTCTCCCCTACTGTGGTGGATGGAGCGGCTTCTCTTTGGCGTCATATTGGTCATGTTGCTTTTCCAGGTTTACTAGAGCCCTAGACATCACAGGAGAGGCTGGGGGCATATACCTTACTGGGGAGGCTGAGGCTGGGGCATAGAGATCACTGGAAAGCTGGATTTAAAGAGCAGACAGTCAGCAAAACGCGTCTGCCAGCCTGAGCACTGCGATCCGCAGGAATCTGCCAGGAGGCCGCAAAAAAAGTCATCGAGAGTTGCATTCGGCCCTGGAGACTAGGTTCCCCACCCCTGAGCTAAACCAACGGCTGTCTGTGTAATACAGGTTGGGACAGGTCTTCTGGGGATACCCTTTGTAACTGATCCCCACTCCAGCCAAGATGAGAATCCAATGCTAAAGATCCCACTCGAACTTAAAGAAGTTGTCGTGTCTAAATCCCTAAGTCTGCAGGCCCTGTGTATCACTCAATGTGACTGAAGATTTGTGAATCCTCACATGGCACGAAGTGTGGTCTTTGAGGATTCCCCGGTTTCAGAACCAGGAACTGCAGTCACGTGGCCACGAGTATGGGACAGCCACACTCACTAGCCGGATGTGTGTGAGGGAGCCTATCCCTAATTGACTAACATTGGACTAGCTATTCGGACAAGTACGTGAGTATTACTAAGTACTCGTTAGAGATTACGAATATTTCGCTACTCCCTCATCACTACACATACTGACTGCATCCTCGTCATCACATGAATCACATGGGGAGGAGAATGGAGGTGTCTGGGCTTGTAAGTTTGCGGAGCTGATGACATCATTGACATGATTGGCTGCCAATTCAATTACAGGTTTTCAGTGTGGTATATAGGCATTACCGATAACAGCATATGGAAATCGCTGATACACTTTGTGAATGATTTGATCACAGTAAGGAAGTTGTTGGCAATTCTAATGATGTAATGCTCTCACAGGACGCAGCAAAAAACCCTTAATATAGATGAAGGCAATACAAGTGCAAAATACTGATGAAACAATCACTCACTCATGGAGGAGATGATTGTCTAGTATTAGAATTGCACAGAAAAAAGCCTGCATAAGGAGCTGTTCACACAGGAATAATACACACCGTGATGTCACACTACAGGGATAATACAGTACAGGGATGACAAAGTACTGAAATACAGTGATGTCATAGTACTGAGTTAATATATGATGAAGTCACAGGACTGAAATAAAATGCAGTGATCTCTCGGAACGTATAGTGCAGTGTGGACATGTCACATAATAGTCATGTTCACTCAATGCAGACATATTGATCAAAGCCATGTTATAACATGGGACTAATGAACATGGAAACGAAAATTAACACACTGTGCCTATAATATGATATTACTCAATGTGCACAGTGATGCCACCCAACACTGACCAAGAAGGGATGTCATGGCTGATGTTTAAAGTGACAGAAGCAACAGAATAAACTAATAGTCCTTAAATGTTGTGCACCTTTAGTGTTATAATCCTTGCCTCTGTTCTTCAGAAACTAAAGTGTAATAAAATATGCTAATAGGGTGCTTGGTGCATCCATCCAACCACTGGTGTTGCACACCTCCCCTCCCTCACTGGTGATGGCTTGATCCACTTCTTGACCACATCAAGGCTACATTCACACTGTGCATTTTTAGTCTGTTTTTCGCATACGTTTTTGAAGCCAAAACCAGGAGTGGAACAATCAGAGGAAAAGTATAATAGAAACACGGCACCACTTCTGTATTTATCACCCACTCATGGTTATGGCTACAAATACTGATTAAAAACAGACCAAAAACGCACAGGATGAATGTAGCCTAAGGGTGCACTATGCACCCTTATTACCATATTCAATTAAAGGGGTAATCCAGACTAAATCCATAAATCTGCAGTCTCTGTATGTGTCAATGTATGTGACTGCAGACTTATGAATCCTCACATCTCACATGCTGGGAGGATCCCCTGTTGTCAGTGCCGGGAGCGGGAGAGTATGCATGCTCCTAGCCCATTCCAACTAGACAGGCACAGCCACGCACAATACAAGTGTATAGAGTGAGGCTGCATCCCTCTAGTCCAGGGGGAACCTCAGGCCCCAGGGCCGAATGCGGCCCTTGATGACTTTTTTGCGGTCCACGGGCAGATTTATAGGGACCGCATTGCTCAGGCTAGCAGACCAGTTTGCCCTTTAAATCCAGCTCTCCAGTGATCTCTATGCCCCAGCCTCGGCTTCCCCAGTGATGTACATACTCCCATACTCTCCTGTGATGTCTAGGGCTCTAGCAAAGCTGGAAAAGTAGTAGAGAAGCAACATGATCAATATCACCTAACATCAGCCATACCAAAGAGAAGCAGCTCCTGCCATTACAGTCGGGGTGAGTTGATTGTTTAACCAAATATAGCAGGTAATTTTCAAGTTGATAATTTTGAACGGCCCCCGAAGGATTGTAGAAATTTCCTAATGGCCCTCGGCAGAAAAAAGGTTCCCCGCCCCAGCTCTAGTCAATGCAAGTGTATAGAGTGAGGCTGCATCCCTCTAGTCAAAAGGTGGCCAGGAGAATGTATATCAAATACTTGTGACCACGTGACGCTAATCCCGACTCGGACATCAGCGGATCCTCACAGTACATGAGATGTGAGGATTGATAAATCTGCAGTCACATAGGTGACACATACAGATAGTGTAGTCTTATGGATTTTGACCGGACAGCCCCTTTAAACTTCAAGTTCTGTAAAATGGAGGCTATGACTAGACCACTAATAATGGGTGGGATTTTTATAGAGGCAACTCCTCTACAAGACTGTGGGCTGTCAGAATGCAAATAATAATGCACACTGAGTCAATATTAAAGGGATAATTAGTATTAAGAATAATTTAATGATCTCATAACTCATGGATAAAATTCTGAATTGTAAAGCGCTGCAGAATATGTTTGGCACTATATAAATAAAATTATTATTATTAAATTAAAGTGCACATAAGCAATATCATAGTACAGTTATAATAAATAATAAATAGCGATGTCACTGCCGAGCTAACAAAACGGGTGAGACTTACCAGTGATGCCACAGTACAAACACTGCTATTCCTTTATGTAGTGGAGTGGTTACAGGGGAAAATAAAATAAAGGGGTATTCTAATCCTAGAAAATTAACGTCTCACCCTTAATATAGACCAACAAATTTGTATTGATGAGGGTCTGACCCTCGGCACCCTGTCCATCACATTACTCTACATTACTGCACTATCCACAGAAGTATGAAAGAACAACAAATTCACATGGACTTATTCATATAGAGTATCACTGTCAAACCTGCCTTAAGGCACAGTTTCTCTAGTGCGCAAGTTTTATGTAACAAGGATAAATCATTAAAAATTGCACAATGGACTTGTCCAAACAAACAGTCTACTGTTTATCAGTCTGGAGGTGACGTCACGAGCAGAGAGGAAGGAAATTGCACTGCTGTACACTCTACACCAATCTTACTGACTACAAGATGCCATGTGGTAGCTATGAATTTTGGTGTGCCACATCCAAAAATCACATCAGTTTTCTCAAGTTATGTCTGGGTTTTCCACAAAACACAGTTTGCTAAGGAACTCTTTACAGTATTAATGTAATATTATATATAATTAGATCATTTAGATATGCTGAACATGCAAAAACAAATTGTGAATTTGAAATTGGTATAACTAATAGGAAGACTGCTTGAAAAACAGCTAAAAACTACCAATGTTGGAATTATGGCTATATAAGAAGCAGCATCTGGTCATTCAAGAGGCTTACAGTTTGCAACAAATTTAAAGGTTTGTGTTGACTACGTCATCAACACTCAAACAGTTCATGGATGGTGCAGGAACGAACCTGATCTAATCTGTACAAGACCCAAACAAAGGACAAATATATGTGACTGTGCGTAAAGTTGATTATGCATATTTTGGGGTTAAACTGGGTGTCCAAAAAAAAAAAACCTCGAGCACCACAAAGTGTGCAGAATATGTATTAAAAATGTGAGAGAGTGAATTACGGGTCAGAGGAAAAGTCTCAGCTTTGGAGTTGCAATGGTGTGGCGGGAGCCTCGACGCCATGTTTGTGACTGCTACTTCTGTATGGTATATATTACCAGTATGAACCCAAAGGCTATTGGTCTCGGTTATACAATGGACTAATTTTTTGCATGAAACAAATATATTACGTGCTATCGATTCTTTAGAATTTCTTATTACTCCTGAAATTCAACTAAAACCTTTAATCAAACTTTTCTCATTTGTGAAAAATATTGACGTATTGCATATTTTATTTTACTTCATATCTGGAATCGGCACTTTTCATTTGGATAAAATCAGCAGAAATACTTTAGGTAAGCAGAAACGCATGAAACACAGATAACATTAAACCTAATCACCAAAGAAAAATAGCAACTAAATCTTTCCTTTGGATTATGAGGTTATTAAACGGAACCTGTCAGGCCCCTTGTGCACCCAGAATCACAAGCAGTTCTGGATGCAAATCTCTAGTTCCTTCATATAAGTAGCAAATAAACAGATCTTTAGAAAAAGTATTCCTAAAGACTGTTTATAAGATGATAATTAAGGCTTTGACTAGTTCAAACCAACTAGTTGGCCCTCTTAGCATGTTTTCATGCCCCTGTTGATGTGATAACATGCCTAACTACAGACAGTCTCAGAGGCAGCACTGTGAGCAATGCGCATGTTGAAGACGGGCCGTACACCCACAATGCACCGGACCGGAATTGACGTCCAGGTGCACGTCATAATGAATAGAGTAGGCGAAATTTTCAACAGAGAACACGAAATGACGACGCCCAGCGGGGCGTGCAAAGAGCCTGCGTGGAGGGAGAATGGAGCCCCAGAGACCGCCCATTCTAGTCTATGGAAGTAGACTGCATGTAAGTTTTTAAATCATTTTTCAGAAGCTTTAAAGGGACCTTTTAGGTCAGAGAGGGATCGTTAGGGATGAGCTAGCAAGGTGCAGGGCCAGGTAGTGATATAATAGGAGGCTAAAATGAATTGACAGGTTCCCTTTAAGTCTGCATAAAAAATGCAATCAGTTGATCAAGCATGTCTTTGACTGGCGGACATTGTTATGTGGCGGTCGACAGTGTAGGGGTACTCGGATGCCGGGACAAGACAGCTGCTTTGATGGGGAATCACGGCTGGTCGGTTCCCGGTTCTGTGCCCTGGACCCTCAGTGGCGGGGTATTAGGGGGGAATATGATGAGGATGGGGGTGGTAGTGTCGTGACGCCACCTGTGGTTCCTGCTAACGGTGGATACCAGCGCTGCAGCAGGCCGCTGAGGTGATGGAGGTGCAGCTCAGTGTAGTACAGCTCCCCACAGGTGGAGCTTTACCTCAAGGCAGCGAGGGTGGATGAGGGGTCGTAGTAGCAGCTTGCGGGGGATGCGGTGGGGAAGAAGACTCACACACGCAATAGCCTTTGTTTCGGTACCTTTTTACTGATGTCCGGTAACAGGTACAGTCCAAGAGGGAACCAGGTTCTCGGTGCAATTTGGGATTTTCACCTTGGGAGTTGAGAGGCCTCCTCTGCTACTGTGTATGGTGGTTTGGGGTAAGTCCTGCCTATAGTTGAACTCGCCGCTTCCTTCCCTCTCAGGGTTTTACTCTTTAAAGTGATCCTAAACCCAGAACACAACCCCACATCCCCTTCATACCTATCCATGCAGCTTGTGAACCTGCAGCGATCCATCCCTGTATCTTCCAAAACCGCTGTGGCATTCTTCATAAATCATACTTTTATAATCTCATTTCTGGGCGTTTCACTGCAATTTTAAAGCCGCAGCAGGCGGGCCTGTGTGCCGCTCTCCCCCTCCTTGTCTGTAATTATGCACGCTGCCCTTGGCGTGCAAAACACCAGAGAGGCGGCTCGCCTCATACTATGGGCGTTGAAACCGGTATGACGTAATACGCGTCATACCGGTTTCAACGCCCATAGTATGAGGCGAGCCGCCTCTCTGGTGTTTTGCACGCCAAGGGCGGCGTGCATAATTAAGGAAAAGGAGGGGGAGAGCGGCACACAGGCCCGCCTGCTGCGGCTTTAAAATTGCAGTGAAACGCCCAGAAATGAGATTATAAAAGTATGATTTATGAAGAATGCCACAGCGGTTTTGGAAGATACAGGGATGGGTCGCTGCAGGTTCACAAGCTACATGGATAGGTATGAAGGGGATGTGGGGTTGTGTTCTGGGTTTAGGATCACTTTAACCGACAGTGAGAGCCTTCTGTGTGGTCCCTATACTCCTCTTGGGCCCCTGGTCCTGTGCTTGGTCAGGTTTGAGTGTCTCTATTAAGTTAGTACCTCAGGGGAATAGATCCTCCTGGTTTCTCTGGGCTTTTCCTGCTTCAGTGTTTCTCCTGCATGGTCGGACTCCGATGTCCGGGTGAGCTAAAGGGATCCTAAATACGGTCCCTTGTCCTTTTCCCTAACTCCTCCACTGGCCTCCGTCCCTCTCTCTGGGGTGCTCCACAGTGGGTCAGTGTCCCTTGGTTCTGGCCTTGCTTTGCCCAGCAACCGGGTCTTTCCAGCACCTTCTCTAGGCTGCTTCACTGGACTTTCACTGCTCTCTTCACTGCTCAGAGCAGACTAACTGCATAACCGACTCCTCCCCTCAGGCCTGGATCTTTTATAGGGAATCTGGCTTAAGGCAGCCAGTAGAGCTCCCCCTCCAGGTCTGGGGTGGTAGATGTTGTGTGCTGTGGGTACCAAAGTGTAAATCCCTCTTTGCACTGGATGGGTCCTGTGGCAATCCCCAGCAGGGGTGCCACATTTACAAGTAGAGCTGTGGAATAGGAGTTGTGGAGTCGGAGTCTATGACGGATTCAGAGAATTTGAGGAGTCAGATGTTTGGCTTACTCACTTCAAGCATTGGTTGTGGAGTTGGAGCCGTGGAGTCGGTGTCGATTTTGGTGGAGTTGAAGTTGGAGTCAGTTTCAGGGAAAATTAAAGAAGCGGAGTCATTGGAGTTGGATGTTTGGCTTCCAGACTCCACAGCCCTGGTTACATGGACCAATGGCTGGGAAAGAAAGTTTTTATGAACGGGTCTTTCAGCCAATCAGGAACAGGAGCAATAAAAATATATTTTTTCATCTTTACCAAGAACATTTTAATATAAAAATAGCTATGACCCCCCCGGTAAGCACGGCTGCCTTTGGCATGTTCATTTCGTTCACATACTGACTCGCTCTGAATCTGTTGGTCATAATAACTTTCATAGTGTTCTTCTCTGAAGCACTGGCTAAGTAAAAGCTTCTCTTGGAAATAAATCAGCATCAATTACAAGTAGTTCAAAGAATCCAGAAAGACCATGTCTGTAGTTGGAATATTTATAGATTTTCATGTGAAAAGATTCCCTGAAGATGAAATAAATAATATTTAACAGCATTCAATGGCAATGTGAAGTCATCCATCACATTATGTTCCATCAATGGCACACCGGTCTATCCAAAGAAAGAACAGCCGCACCTCGGGAGCAGGCCTACAGTTACCAAGACCAGGACCACATGCCAACCTTTAGCATAGCATTGTACACAGTTATGTCCTTCTCCTGGACCCTCTGTACACAGCAGATGTGAGGGATTGTGGAGGAGGAAACAAGAAACGTGTCTGGGAACAATCAGTTGCAAGGACTTAACACATGAAGCCACCAAACGATGGGAATCCTTTCAGCTAGCCTGACCTTGTCCAATGTTCCCAGATGAAGTCAGGACTGGATGATTTTCCCAGCTAATAGGGCATTATGGTTAAGAACAACAACTAAAGTAGACGTCTTCTAATGATCTCACTGAAACTGACCCCAGAGGTTTTTTCATAATTGTTATCTCTGGCTGCATGATGTAACTGTTTGGTCATGACATTGCTAAATAATGGAAAGTAAATGTGTCCGAAAAGCAACAAAGATATGCATATTCTTATTCTTCATGGTCTGATACATAACAACCAGTGTCTTTACAGCCTAAATAAATTATGCAGTAATGTACAGTAAGTGCCGGCCCTTAGCACTGGATTCCCGATGGAGATTTCCTTTGTAAAAATAGCTATACAATTTAGAGGAATTTTACAATTTTAGAGGTTCCAGAAGAAGCGCTTTATATTTATCTGTTGACGGGGTCTTAGATTATTTATGAGACATGTACTTTTAGTGCAGCATAAAAATGCAGATACAAATCCTACTGTGTTTAGTCAATAAGGGCATTATTACTCCGCGTAAGACCCAGCAGCCACACAACGAAATGTCGATGTCCCCTCATCTCCCGACGGATCCGCACAAAAGGCTGCAAAAATGCTGTGTGTGAATTTAGCCTAAGAGGCCACGTTGGCTTTCAAACAATTGGATGCATCTCATTGAGATCGCTGGTAAGAAGGTCACTTCCAAAAGATGCTTGTATGACGTAGAATGCCATTGAACATAACTATAGGGTTAGTACAGTCATATTCTTATCACCCTCTTCCTAGATAAGATCATTACCCTCAGTCTGACCACTACATTCTAGATGATTGCCGTATAATGAGCTATAGATAGGACAATCATCTATAAATTCAACATTTATTTTAAAGGGAACCTGTCTTGTGTAAAAGCACTATTAATGTGCAGATATTGGGTTAGTCTGCAGGTTAATAGCATTTGGAACCTGCCCCCTGCACTGACAGCAGATTGTAATGCTGAGCGACAGTCAGTGTGGAGGTGAGTGGTTACAGTCACTGTTCTCCATACACAAAGTGGTTAATAAACCCAAGACGGCGCCGCCCCATGACTGAAACCCGAATGCTGATGGAAAGATTAAAATCCACTTCCTCCTGGCAGTGGGGTTCACTGTGCAGGTACCGGGCTGTTTAGAATGCCATTAGCCTGCAGATTAGGGGTGGCACAGTGGCTCGGTGGTTAGCACTGCAGCGCTGGGGTCCTGGGTTCAATTCCCACCAAGTACAACACCTACAAGGAGTTTTTATGTTCTCCCCGTGTTTGCATGGGTTTTGTCCTGGCACTCTGGATTTCTCCCACACTCTAAAGACATACTGATAGGAAGGGACTCACTTCAGGAGACTCTCACATCTCTTCCCAGATTTCATCACCATGAAGGAAGAAGAGATAACATATCTCCTGCTGGGAGAAGAAGAGAGAGCAGTGGAGATAGCAGCGCAGTATGTGAGCGAATGTCAGACTGCGAGAAACAGAACTATGATATGCCATGGACTTCTATAGTCCCCACCCTGGATCTGCCCCCATCCACCTTCACTATGCCATGGACCTTTATAGCCCCCACTATGGATCTGCCCTCATCCACCTTCCCCACAGTCCCTACCCCAATTCCCTTTTGTACACTTGCTTTGGCAAAACTAATATGTATTTAGTCCTGCCAATAAAGCTTCTTTGAATCATTGGATGCATAGATTGTGAGCCCCAATGGGGACAGTGTTGCAAATGTATGTAAAGTGCTATGGAATTAATAGCGCCATATAAATTAATACGGTAATTATTATTAACCCCATATCTGCAGGATAATTGCTATTTCTTACAAGTGACAGGTTTCCTTTAAACACAAACAACAGTTGTGTAGTGTAGTATTACCCTATAAATTTACATTTTTTTCTTAGGCATTTTAGTTTTATTCCACCACTTATCTCTTATTATAATTTATGCTGCCATAGTTTAGCTAAAATGGAATAATGCGGTTCTCTAATGTGCCCTGAATACTGGAAGAGGCAATATTTTTTCCTACACCACGTTCCAGAAGTATTGTTGTTTTTCTTAAATGCAGAGAATAAGAAAAGTTGGGTTGAAGCTTGTTCATAAAACTCTACTCGGTTGTGGAATTTGTATTTTATATAAATCAGTGACTGAACAAAATTTCTGATTTCGTATTTGTAATTTTTAAAGTATATATCACCAGTCTGGGGCTGTCATTTTAGTGACAACCAATATTTCTCATTATTGACCTGAGATATACCGTAAGTGGATAGCATCCCCCAATGGGTACTAATGAAGCAACTGTCAGTCGTACATTATAGGATTGCTGCATCAGTCACGTACAGTGATGGCACAATTTAACCCCCTTAGATGCTGCTGTCAATAGTGATTACGGTATCTATATGGTTGACAGAGTGTGAGGCCTTCTTTTTAACTCCATCGGCATCCTGAGATCATGATTGTAGGGTTCTGATGGTTGCCTTGGAAAATCATGGCCAAATAACAGCCTTAAGCCCCTGTTACACGGTGCGACATCGCTGCCCATTACAGAGGCGATGTGGGGGCGTGGCCTATCGCAGGCGTCATCGCCCCTACGTCGCCTCATGTAAAGGGGCGATGTCGGCTGTGTCGGGTGGTTGCCTGGTTTCAGAGCAGTGCTCTGAAACCAGGCGACCATCATGGGGCGATGTGCAGACATCGCCCCATGTAACCGGGCACCGGCGACCTGTCAGGAGATGGGAGCCATAGGCTCCCATTGTCCGGCATCCCCGCTGGGGTTTCCAGACACCCCGGCGGCAATGCCGCCTGACAGATCGCCGGCGCGGGGCTCGAGGTGTCGCCCCGTCTAAACGGGGGACGGCGACGCTGGCAGGGCGCCAGAATGTGCGCGCTCCCGCCAGTCGCCGCCGACATCCCCAGCCCCGTCGCCTGGTGTGACGGGGCCTTTAGAATCTGCAGGCTATAGTTCAGCAGTTGGCAACATGTAGGAGGTAAAAAGTTAAGTTTTGTACATTTCCTCAAAAAAATTAAAAAGTGACGCTACATTTTTAAAGCTTTTAACATCCTAACAAAATATAAATCCATTTTAGAGATGGTGCTGATGCAAAGCAGACATGAGGGAAATGTTATTAACTTTTTGTGATGTGTTGTGCGACTATCTGGATTAAAGGGATACTCATTCAAAGCTTGACAAATGCATTTTTTTAAAAGTTGTGATACTTTTATAAATAAACCCACAACATATTGAACAAAATTTAACATTAACATAATGTACAATGTGTGACAAAAAAAAAACTCTCTCACAATCACTGGGATATGTTGAAGCATTCAAGAGTTATCAAACCGGTCACTGTAGGGTTAGCAGTGGGCTCTCACACTCATTACCAAAAGTGGGCAGTAAAGAACCTAAAGTTCAATCCATCCTTCCCTTCTCCAGCCTAATGAAAGACTTTCTAGCAAAAGTTGAGTCTGAACTTCTGAATTCTGGCATCCCATGTAGAGCAGAATCCCACAACCGTTCATGGTCCTCCTCTGCAGGCCTCGAGGGCCGCCAACAGTGCAGGATTTCCTTAGTATTGAACAGGTGTTAATGTGATCTAATGCACAGGTAATGATTCCAACCCATGTGCAATACTAAGGAGATCCTCTAAACATGCACTGTTGGCGGCCCTCGAGGCCTGAAGTTGGGGACCCCTGTCCTACATGATTTTGCATCTATTCTCAAGATCTCGCTTTTCGCACAAAGCGGTAACTACCCTAAAGATGTCACCATTCATACCGTAAAGCTTATGGCTGAGCTGGGACAGTGTAAACAGCAACATCTCGTTATTCTGCATCATGCTGGGATTCCACAACCCGGAAATTCATACATGACCAGCTAGAAACTCAGCTGCTAAAGAAGGGCATTGCGGATCTTTATGGACACTTTTGCTAATGAGTGTCAGGGTACCGTTACACGGTGCCACCTCGCCGGCGATGTCGGCGGGGAATCACGGGAACGTGCATCGCCGCCGACATCGCCGGCGAGCTGTCAAACGTAGCAACTGACCGGCGAACTCGCCGGCAAGTAGCAGCGGTGACCGCTCGCTGTGTTTCCCAGCAACCGGTAACCCACAATGTTAAACATTGCGGGTCGCCGCGTTACATAGGGCGATCAGGCATGATCGGCCTGTTCAGATCGCCAGGTTTCGCAACACTGATGTGAAACCTGACGATCATTCTGAGGTGATTTTTCGCCATAGAATTGCCCTGTTACACTGGGTGACTCGCCAGCGATGGTGCAGCGATTAGGCCACGCCCATGCATCGCCGACACAATCGCCAGCCAAGTGGCATCATGTAACGGGCCCCTCAAGGTACACGCTTCAACATTGAAATGATGTTGGCATAACTGGAAACCGCAACCTCTATGCAATCTAGGGGGCTGCCCTATACATTGGAAATATCCAGCTTGGGGAGATTTTAGTCAATTGATGGCAATGCTGGGAGTCAGAGTCCATCAAACTCATACTGATGACCGATTCTATGGTCGGTCATCAGTTGTTCAGTCCCAGAAAACCCCTTTAAACCCTTAATTTCCTTGCACACGGTACCCTCTCTGCTTCTATCAACAAATGTCTCCAAAGATTGCTTATTCCTCAAGATGCTCCCAGGCAAGAAGCCTACCCTAATGATAGTGAGCACAAGTAATAGTGTGACAGCTGATATATTAATGTATTTTTGTACAGACAACATGGCAGCACTTGACTTAAAAGAAATCCAAAGAGTGGTGTATTTTCTATATTTGATCTATAAGGTGACGACGATTTGATTGCAGCCTTCCTTCTCGGTTTTGGATTGTCATGCTTTTGATTTAAGTAGGTTATAAAATTTGTTGGAAAATTTCAATAAAAATATATAATTAAAAAAAAAAAAAAATCTGACAGCTTGCCCATTAGAAAAATCAACAAATTCTCACCCAAATGTCCCATCAGGAATGATCCTAGAACATCTGGATTCTGTTGTCCCTGTCCCTGAAAAATAACAGGTATTGCAACATACTCGCTCAATCTGGAACAATTCTCAAACTCTTCCCTAGAAATCTATTAAAGAAATATGTGGCTTCAAAATACCTGTCATTGCTTGTCGTTGATTTATTGAGGAAAATAAAAGGATACTGATTCAGAGCTTTCTGAAACAGATCCATGCACGTATTATGTTAAATATTGTACAGTTTCTAATAGGCGACTAGAAGAAAAACTAAAAAAAAAAAAAGGAGACGGCATTAATAATCCAAGGAGGATAATAAAAAATATCCCGCGTAGTGGACGGAACAACTTGAATATGTTTCTATGAAGAAGGTAATATATCTTTGTATTATGTTAGCCAAATGATAGAGAAATACGAACATCTGAGAGTCCTCAATGGTTGATACCGTTTAATGACTAATAGAAAAGATGGTGGAAAGTAGCAAGCTTGCGAGACTCCGGTCATGCCTGATGAAGAGACCCAAGTAGTCTGGAGAGCTTGCTATGTTTACCATCTCTAGTCATTAAAAGGTATTAACCACAGAGGACTCAGATTTTAATATTACTCTATGAAGAAGGTGGAATTTGTTGCCTATGTTATCGCTCATTTTTGATCTACCGCATGGAGAGGTCCCTAAGTTTTAGACTCCCCATGTATGAAGTGTAACTGCCCGTTCAACAGATGATCCACTAGAAAAACATTAATCTTTTAATTTGTTTGAAAAATAAAAATGCATAACTTACAAATATACTGGTAAAATAAACGTTCCACTGAAGTCCTAGATTTCTGGCCGTTCCACTTCTGTTGGTGCTGGACAGAGGAAAGAGTTTTCTCCATTGGCCGATCTTCCCTATGGTGTGTGAAGGAGACTGCCTGGCTCGCTCATTTAACCAATGGACTCAGGAAAGATGGTGTATGTAGGACAATGAATACCAACTTCAAAAAATATATTTAAGGTTATTGTGATTAGGTTGACTTTAAGCCTGGCGAAATAAACCATTTTAATCTTCCATGAACTAACAACAGGAATCTGTGTATGAAGGCTACCCAGCTTTCACTGGACCGCATTATGGGTTACGTTTGCCTCAGGAGTCAAGCTAATAACAATAACCTCTGTCTGACTTAGGGCCAAGATCAGGGAGAGCCATCGAGGAGTGGGGGCACCTAAACCCTAGGGCAGAGGTCCCCAACTCAAGGCCTCAGGGGCCGCCAACAGTGCTGGTTTTCAGGATTTCCTTAGTATTGCACAGGTGATAATTGAATCACCTGCACTGGTGATGATTCCAACTCCTGTGCAATACTAAGGAGATCCTGAAAACCTGCACTGTTGGCGGCCCCTGAGGCCTGGATTTGGGGACCTCTGCCCTAGGGTGTTAAACCTCCATTGATAGGTAGGCTAAATGTGAAATAGGGACTTGATAGGCGGTCTACTTACATGATCCCGTTGAGGTTCTACTTTGTTTGTACACTTGCATGTAGGTCATTTTGCCTTTTTAGGTTTATTTAATAATAGAATATATTTTTTACATACGGTATATATATATTTGAAGTTGGTATTCATATATCTTGAGACAAATTTGATACATTACCTCCTAAAATTATTTTGAAAATCTTTAGCTTCATATTTAGGACAATGGTCAAGCTTTGCCAATACGTGTAATATATTTATATGTATACAGGTCATGAATATTTGATCAACAACATACCGTATATACTCGCGTATAAGCCGAGTTTTTCAGCCCAAAAATTGGGCTGAAAAGTACCCCCCTCGGCTTATACGCGAGTCAGTGCTGTATACCGATGTATACATCGGTACATACCGGTGTATACATCGGTATACAGCAGCCCCCGTAATCCAGGGCCCCCCAGCCTCTCTCCGGTCACCTGGAAAGGAAACTATACTTATCAGTGTCCGCTGTCCGCGCCCGCCGCTGCCGACATCGCGATCCTCCATCTTCATGCGGCGTCTTCCTGTTTCTGTGCTCGTCGCAGCAATGACGTCATTCCTTGCGACGCGCACAGGAAACAGGAAGACGCCGCATGAAGATGGAGGATCGCGATGTCGGCAGATGCGAGCGGGCGCGGACAGCGGACACTGATAAGTATAGTTTCCTTTCCAGGTGACCGGAGAGAGGCTGGGGGGGCCCTGGATTACGGGGGCTGCTGTATACTACCGCGGGGGCTGCAATATACTACCACTGGGGCTGTATACACTGCTGGGGCTGCCTGTATACTGCTGGGGCTGCCTGTATACTGCTGGGGCTTCCTGTATACTGCTGGGGCTGCCTGTATACTGCTGGGGCTGCCTGTATACTGCTGGGGCTTCCTGTATACTGCTGGGGCTGCCTGTATACTGCTGGGGCTTCCTGTATACTGCTGGGGCTGCCTGTATACTGCTGGGGCTGCCTGTATACTGCTGGGGCTACCTGTATACTGCTGGGGCTGCCTGTATACTGCTGGGGCTACCTGTATACTGCTGGGGCTGCCTGTATACTGCTGGGGCTGCCTGTATACTGCTGGGGCTGCCTGTATACTGCTGGGGCTGCCTGTATACTGCTGGGGCTTCCTGTATACTGCTGGGGCTTCCTGTATACTGCTGGGGCTTCCTGTATACTGCTGGGGCTTCCTGTATACTGCTGGGGCTGCCTGTATACTGCTGGGGCTTCCTGTATACTGCTGGGGCTGCCTGTATACTGCTGGGGCTTCCTGTATACTGCTGGGGCTGCCTGTATACTGCTGGGGCTCCTATATACTACCACTGGGGCTGCTGGGGCTCCTATATACTACCACTGGGGCTGCTGGGGCTCCTATATACTACCACTGGGGCTGCTGGGGCTCCTATGTACTACCACTGGGGGGGCCTGTATACCACACTGCTGGGGGCTATATACCTGTGCTGAGGTCCACCCTCGGCTTATACACGAGTCAATAGGTTTTTCCAGATTTTTGGGGCAAAAGTAGGGGGGTCGGCTTATACACGGGTCGGCTTATACACGAGTATATACGGTATCTAAAATGTATATTTTGATGCGGACAACCCTTTATCAATGGGTCCAGGGAATTGAAAAAAATACCTCACTGTGCTAGTTGTCAAATCTGGAAGAAATGCTCACATGATGCTGATGTCAGTATAAGGAGCAGTAAAACTGGATAAAAGGGAGCGCAAAAAAAGGGTTTTATACTGGTGATAAGTTAGAGGTGATTTATTGAATTTTCTCACCTGGACAGGTTGTGTGTCATACAACTAGTTTAGATCAGATATATGCCTGCTGCAGAATCCACAAGCCACGTGTACCATGCGGCAACAATCAAACGATGGCTATACTAGATGATGTAATCCGCGCTGCCAAAGCATAAATGAATCGGAGAGGTGTATATATCAAAGTGGTGGCTTTATTCTTTGACGGGTTTTGGAGTGTACTCCTCATTCCTTCCCCAGGAAACAGACCGAGTGTAAAGAGCAGGGCTGTGGAGTCAGCAAGCCAAAGTCAAACCTCCAACTTCAACTCCAACTCCTCAATTTCTCAGAATCTGACTCTGACTCCACATCCGTGGTAAGGAGTAAAGATGAGTGAACCTTTCAAACTTAGGTTTGGTTGTATCAATGTTCGTACCCATGGAAGTTCTGGTTCAGGTGGTGCCTGAAGTTGACCCTAACCTCATTTGAAGTCATTGATTGGCAGTTTGGCTCTCCGTCCACATACAACCAGTCATAAGCAAACCACTTCTGGGCTGGGAGATCGGGGATTTTTCTATTTCTTTTTACATCCATACTATGGCCAATAACTGTGTTTTTACTCCCAGTGTGAGCCGATCAAACACTGCACGCGGCTTACACTGGGCCAAGGACCAAGCACACATGAGAACAGCGATACTCACACCAGTTTTACATAAATCAACTGAACTCTGAACACGGCCAGGTTCGCTCATCTCTAGTAAGGAGGACAAAGTCATTCTGAGAAATATCCTTTTTTTCCCCCCTCACTGGGCCCAATAATAAAGGGGTTGTCCAGTAATGGCTAACCCTTTCATTTTGTGATTAAATGTATAAATATGTGTTTGAAAACTATAAGAATTCTAAATTGATACACTAATGCCTTGGGTCTAAGATCAAAATCAAGAAAAATAATTATACATAAATATAAAATCTAATTTTTAAATACCAAATCTTGCCAAGAGTCAAGTTTGCATCTAGTTAGGCATACACATCCTAGGCATGTATGCAATATAAAGTCACAGTAAACACTGGAAACGATTTTTAAGACTGTTCCTTCTTAACTTAGTTTCAAAGCAAATGAACCTTAACTTTGGATACTAACTGGAAACAGATGGGTTAAATGTACCCATGTGTCATTTTTCTCTCTTTTTCAACCAAGACCTTTGAATACATAAGACTGCCAATGGAATTTACTGCACATCTGACGATCAGAGGTTAGTAACCCCCATACCAATAAATGTTACATGATGTTCATACAAAAATGTCACCCAACTGAGAGGACTGGGGGCTATAAAATAAGCAATGTTTTCCATAATTGCTCTGTTGGGAAATTAAGGTCCACAAGTTCCACCAGTATCTGAGTCTGTATATGGGTTGTTCATATAAAGCACTCTAAGCATTACCATTGGCTTAATTTTTATCCCAAATTAATATTACACAAGAAAATAAGCCACTTTGTAATATATGTTATCAGACTAATTAGCTTCTTTCTCTGCCAGAATTGATCAGTCATTATCAAAATTCTGAGTTCTGGGATAAAATCTGTATTCAGTGAAGACTTTCCCATCACTGAGATAGGAGATGGCAGCTGTTACTAATGAGATTCTATGTAGATAGAGGGAGGGGGTGGGGCTGTGTCTCCTCCCTCTACATCTAGCTCATAAGTATAATGCCCAAGCAAGGAGTGCTGGGAGGATGTGCCTGTAATAGACCCAAATGGCATGGGATTGGCCGGGGAAGCCAATCTCTGCAGGACGTAGAAGGGTTAAATTCCTGCAGAATCAGGTCGCACCTCCCTATAGCCAGGTGGAACTCCCCAGCAGCAGGAGGATGCAGCAGAGTTGAAAAGGCTTCAGGAGGCAGCTCAGAGACAGACCGAGGCTGGTAAGAGTGGAGTGATGACTGCAGTGGCTAGAGTGGCACTTACCAGCCACGCAAGTCACAGACGAGACAATCATAATTTATGCCACTTTAGTAGTGTAATCTTGTGCAAGAAATGTTACTCAAGTCCATGACTAGAGTAGAAATTCTGGTGAGGTGAATTACAGTGAGAAGATGCGCCGAATTTATTAAGTGAAATAGGCCTCAATGAATTTGGAGCATCTAATCCAACCATTCCCATCATTAAATCTGGCAGAATTAATGAATTGGCCACATAATATTTATCTGTCACCATTCAGTTTTGTTCTTCTTTAAGGAACGAACTGTATTTTTCATGACCCAATTTAATTTAGTATAGTAAAAAATAATTCCATTGATCGTTTTTCTTTTTTTATGGTGTGGACTATTCAATAAACATGAAGTTAACTTTATTCTGAGGGACATTATGGTTACAACATCATAATTTTTTTTTAATGATCTACTTAAAGAGGTCAAATACAACACAGACTCTGTCACAGCACAGTAGGGCTATATGCTTAGAGAAACAAATGGAGTAGATACCTTCTCAAGATCAGGTAAGATGTGTGCCTGCAATCTCTCCCGCCGAAGCTCCTAAGGGTGTGTGCTCACGGTCAGTATACGTAGCGTTTTGGACGCAGAATCTTGCTGCTGCGTCCAAAACTCTGCGTAGTACAGTATAAGCATAGTGGATGGGATTGTAAGAAATCCCATCCTTACTATGCTCAACCCGCCCGCAGTGTGTTTGGAGCTGCGGTGCGGGTTGCTGGCATTCCGCTCCTCCGTAGCGTGTTCATTTCATGCTGCGGAGTCGGAAGCGGCTGCCATTAGGTGACTGCAGGGAGAAGCCACCCTGCACCCGCCGCACACGGTGAGTACAGGGCGGCCGCAGTCTCCTTGTGGCCACCCGTGGCTTCACTTAGGTCCGGAGGAGCTGCATCCAACACGCAGCTCCTCCAAACCGTGAGCATGCACCCTAATTGAAACTGAAAGCTGACTAGCAGAGGGAGCAAAGGGAGGAAGGAGGAGGGAGGAGGAAGTGGCAGGAGAGAGTTGCTGAAAAGGAGTGCATAATTAAATAAGACAGATTAACACAGCTGGACAATTCCTCTGTGAATAAAATGGAGAGAAGTAATGCAGTATCTCCCTGCAGGGTCTGAAAATGCTTATATATAGAGAACTCCAAACACTACAGTAATGCTTTTACATGTTTTTAAAAGGTCTGCCCAAGCACTATTCAAGGGTAATATTAGTATCATACTTAAAAATGACCTGACAGTGTCTTTGTAAATCCGTCACTACTAGGACAACCCCTTCTGAATAATTTCCCCAAGTTAAAATAATAAACTCTGTACCTCGCCTCATGTGCTGCTGTCATTCCAGCACTGTCAGTAACCTCGCCTCGGGACTCCTATGACATTGTATCGTCACGTGAGCCCTACGTACAGTCACTGTTGGCTTCCTTCTCCCCACTTTCAGACATAGGAGCAAACACCAGGAAGTGAGTGGCAGCTGCAGCACTCACTTCCTGTTAATAGCTCGACTTGTTCGAAGGTGGAGAGAAGGAAGCAGACAGTGAATGTACGTAGGGCTCACGTGACGATACAATGTCATAGGAGTCCCGAGGCGAGGTTACTGACAGTGCTGGAACGACAGCAGCACGGGAGGAGAGTACTGGGTCTATTACTTTAACTGGGGGAAACAAGTCCATTAAGAAGGGGTTGTCCTAGAAGTGGACAACCCCTTTTAAAGATACAAAACAAAGCCCCCAAAAAACCCAACAATGTAATTTGGGTATCGTTGTTGTCACCAATCAGTTACCAGATTTAAAAAATAAAACTGCATACATCTATACCAGCCCCATCAGGTAGAAAAGATCTCTAACAGTGTACATAGCTTGTACTAGAACATCTGGTGACAGATCCACGTTAACATCTCATACACAGCAAAAAGGAACCCAAAATATAGACACCTCATCCCCTCCATAATGGTGCTATGATACCACTCATAGCATAGGTTAACAATAGAGAAAAAATGTCATGCTTTTCATAATGTGGGATAAAAAAAATAAAATATTAACTGCAAAATGATATCTGACCTCTGTGCATGGATAATGACAATGTATTTCCATAACTATGTGAAAACGAAGTCTGGGTCATCAGTTCACACAGTCCATAATGGAAGTGAAGTTGAGCAGTTTGAGGTTTACTTGTACTCCTGTTTCCAATCATTGCTCTGTGGACTGTGTACAATACAGTGGGAGGCTGGATGTGCGGATGACATGATTAGCTTACCCTGTACCTGGGAACTATTTTTTGGCATGCTTTGATTCCCGTCTGGCTAGTCCTGACACTACGTGACAATAATTCCTTGAACAGTTCACTACTGCAGGGACTTTCCTTGGATTTGGATGTTTCCCATAAAGCACAGATTAATGGCTTGATTGGACCACGTCCACACAGAACACTGCTTCCTTTATCCTGCATAGACTATGCTGGAGCACCTTGCCTTTATAACAAAGTATTGCTCCAATCCTCTGTTACACCACAAGGAAATGGCTAAATAATCGAGATGCATTTACTGAAACAGATATAAAGACTGATCACACACGTCATTTCTGGGGGGAGTTCAACCCTGATAATTTTGTTGCATGTAGGCTCCATTCATCCAGGTCGCTTCAAATAAATGGCAAAAAGCTGAACTTTCCTCAACCAAATCTGCAGCAAATTTGGAACAAGAAAATATTCCCTTGAAAAGGACCCGTCACTACACTTGTAATTAGGAATAAAAGATCAATACATTTCAATTGATGAATAAATTGATAACTGGGTTTCCCCATTCGCCCACTCAGCGATACATCCCTACAAAGTGCTTCATTGTCAGCATTCATTGGACAGCCCAAAAATACACAGCTGTCAATTAATGCAAAAATGTATTACAGCAATAATGGAGGAACAGCAGAATGCTAAGTTGTGATATCGGAAAAGAAGCCTTATTCCATGAGGATTACAAGTATTTTACTTTAAAGGGGTTCTCCAGGAAACAAAAAGAGAAATAGCTTAAGATAATAATAAAAAAAAAAACATAATAAACAAATTCATAGATACCATTAAATAGAAAATCACACTTGTTTTGTGTAGAGCAGGTAATCACTATAGAAATAAAAAGGACGCCGTCTTGTTGCACTGAAAGAAACTTGTCTTGTGTAACAGGTGCTGAGGTAAGAAGAGGCTGCTCACACTGCTGTGTACCCTGTCCTTCTGACCTATTACTGTAGATACCAGGGCTGCTGAGGTAATAAGAGGCTGCTCACACTGCTGTCCACCCCCCTCTGCTTCTGATGCAATACTTTAGTTACTAGAGTTGTTGAGGTAAGAGGAGGTATCTCACACTGCTCTTCATGTTGTCTTTCTGATCTAATACTGGAAATACCATGAGTGGTAAGGTAGGAGGAGGCTGCTCACACTGCTGTCCACCCTGTCCTTCTGACCCAATACTGTAGATACCAGAGGTGTGGAGAAAGAAGAGGCAACTTAAAACTGCCTTCCATTCTGTCTGATCTATTACTTGATATACTATGAGTACTGAGGTAAAACAAGGCAGCTCACACTATCTATCCTGTCTTGCTGACCAATTATTGGAGATATCAGGGGTGCTGAAGTAAGGAGGACACTTACACTGTTCTCCACCCGGTCTCATCCAATACTGGAGGATACTATGAGTGCCGAGTTGGAAGAGGCTGCTCACACTGCTGTTTAACTCTGTATGAACTAATACTGTAGATACCAAGGGCACTTAAATAAGAATCTGCTCTCCTGCTGCCCACCCTGTCTTTTTAGTGTTGAAGTAAGAGGAGGCTGATCACACTGCTATCCACCATGCCTACATGATATAATAGTTGAAATACCAGGAATGCTTTCCACCCTGTCAGGTTTGATACTAAAGGGACCTGGGCTGAGATAAGAAGAGGCTGCTCACACTGATCTCCATTCTATCTTATCTGATCTTGGAGATCCCAGGTGAGCTAGGGAAATATCCTCTTCACTATACATAATTTATACTATTCTATAATTTTCTGCTTTGGTTTACAAAGGACCTTACCTTAGTAAGAGATTTGGACTTATACATAGATAACTAGTGTATATAATGTGATAAAGCATATGGTCACTATTCAGAATTCATATTATGGCTACAGCACATTTACCCCTGCAATACTACTGCTCTGACTGTATACTACAGGGTGGGCCATCTATATGGATACACCTAAATAAAATAGGAATGGTTGGTGATATCAACTTCCTGTGTGTGGCACATTAGTATATGGGAGGGGGAAAACTTTTCCAGATGGGTGGTGACCATGGTGGCCATTTTGAAGTCGGCCATTTTGGATCAAATTTAATATTTTTCAATGGGACCCTCGGGTCATGTGACACATCAAACTTATTGAGAATTTCATAAGAAAAACAATGGTGTGCTTGGTTTTAATGTAACTTTATTCTTTCATGAGTTATTTCAAGTTGATATCACCATTCATTCCCATTTTAATTTAGGTGTATCCATATAGATGGCCCACCTTGTATAATAGATTTCTATTGTGACCTAGGTTGGGAGATGGCGGCAAGAAAGAATACTGGATCTTATAACTGCAATACTGATCCAAAAGTTCAGACTTTCAACACACGAATCTTATGCAACATATAAATAGTTTTGTGCCATCAGCAAGATTTCAGTTTTCTAAACTGTGTCCTCATCCAATTCCCTTGTATAGCTCATGCATATTTGAGCGCTCAGTCCACTGTCGAGGTCGCAGTCCCTAGAGAGATCTGAATTTTGGCCCTAATAGATTTTCACATGCTTTCCTGACTTGAAAATTGTTCCTTTTTCGACACTGACTGATGCACAGGGAATGTGAAGGCTGTGGGAACTGGCAGTACCAACCACAGGCCATACATCATGGGAAAGAAACAGTACCACAAGATCTCCTTCTAGATAACATGCACATTGGTGCGGAGAGCAGAAAAGCTCCTGCACCCTCTTCATCATGGTCAGCCCTGAATAACAGACCACGCCGGATGTTGCCAGATGTGGAAGCTCCAAACAGTCCTGGACGCCGCGCCATGTCCAACGCAAACAACAGACATGTTTATAAACACAGAATGGTCGTCAGTGGAAAGATCACTGGCAGATCAGCCTATGTGCTCGTCAGCGTCATCGCGCCCTCAGTACGGCTTAGTAAACATGGCCTTCTGCAGCACGCGAGCATTAATATTGTGGAAGAAGACAGGACTTTTGTTCTATACAAATAATGAACACTATTCAGGTAACTAAGGAATCTGACACCGGTAAGCACCTGCCCTGGGGAAAGAAAAAAAAAACTAATGATTGAACGACTTTCTTATTGTTTTGCAATTCACTGTGTAATATATGCGTGACATGAAGCGAGATGTACTGGCTGCTTCCTTCTGGAACTATTGAACTATATAACAGAGGAATTCCCCTTTAACATAATGATGATATATTAGTAAATCTGCAGTTAGAGCAATGGTAAAGAATTGGAGACCACTTTCACGTCAACAGAATATGACAATCTCAAATGTGATAAAAGTCCAGATATTCCCCCATTTCCTTGGTATATTGGATATTACCATACTTAATACTCTATTAAATAATGAAATAAGTGTTGCCAGATTGTCATGCAGCCGTCTATCCCCCTCTCCCTATGACAAGAAACATGTCAGTCTGACCATCGCATACTGTTCTGTGTTGACCTGTCGTAATGAGTAAAAGCTGCATAATCACATCACAGAGTGAAACCATTATAATGCTAAAGGAATGTTCTTGCACCTGAGAAAAGCCTGGAGGGAACTAGATTCTGACATTTTTTTTACTCCTTATAATATCCACAGACTTCTGTAGCCACAACCGTCCTTTCACCATACTCCTGGCAGAGATTTGAGAATATACTTTTATGACTATTGAAAAGCTTACTTGGATCACTGCTCTGCATACTGTTTGTTTGACTGCAGACTTGTGAACCCTCAGAGCGCGCAGTGCGCACACTGTCAGGATTATTATTATTGGTCAGCATAATAGAGGAAAATATACATGCCCCCAGTGAAAACTCTTAGAATACCCACTTGGACTTTAAAAAGTTAACTCATTAGGTGCCAATTTCTTTGATTGCTAATAGCTCCTCAACGGAGAGGCAAAACGAATTTTAAAAAAATGTTGTTCCTCTCAGCAGCCATTAGTTTGTATGTCCAGTTCAACATGATAAATTTGGTGAAAGGTCCTCTTTAAAATTAATGTAATAAAATAAAGAAACAACAATTAACTCTTCAACCACTATTGTGATGGCTGTAGCCCAAACCAAAATTGATGATATCCTGGTCATCTATCACCCGGCACACAGCCTTAGAAGTCACATGTTGTACATGCAAAGCTCAACATTAGAACAATGATTGGCTGCAGGAACTGATGGGCAGGATCTCATCACTCCTGGTACGGGTGGGAAGCAACAAAGTGGTAGTGCTGGAATAGAGGGGGTAACCAAGGGTTACATCTTTATTTTAGAACATTCCATATACTAAAGAGGTTGTCCTGAGTGGGTAATAAAAAAACCATATACACCTAAAGGACCGCCATCACTTCATCACACTCAGTACTGTATCTGTTGCCTTTGAGTATAAACACCCGATGGGAATGTCACATGACCGCAGTAGTTAATCAGTGGTCGCTGATTGATTTCAGTCTTCACATCCCAAAAGAGTAGAAGGCGGCGGTTCAGACAGATTGTGAATACTTCAGTTGATGTTGGTGTCATTAGACCAGTGGGGGGGGAAACTGTTCCGAGTGCTCAGGAGGAGCACGGGTCCAGGAGGGGAGTGGAGTTTATTTCCTTTATTCTCTACCCTGGGGCTATTAACTATTAAAGTAAGGGACAACCCCTTTAATGACATGAGTTCGGGATAATCCTGGAAAACCCCTTTAATGGCAGGCGTATAGATATGATTGAATAGACCTGGGGCACCTGGTTAGCAGCACAAAGTCTAAGTGGCGATATGAAATGAAATGGGGACAATATTCATTTAATGTCACATTTCTCTTAATATAGGTCAAAAGTGCTACAGCAAGAACATCAAAAGAAACTACCTTTGTTACAGAAAAGGCTATATAAATTAAGTAGACTGAAAAGTAAGAAGAAAAGGTGATGAGACAAGGAGAACTAGTGGAGAGAAGTTTTAAGCTGATGCAGAAAGCTGATGTGTTCGTTAGTGAGTCATTCTACTGCAGTTTTATATAACGTGTTATTTCTCATCACATGTGCTGGCTCCTGCGCTATTGCTGATGATCTAATGCCATGGTTGTTACTGAATCATTTAAAAAAAATCTGAAAATTGGAATGTAGCAGGTGAAGGTTAAGGAGAAAGTTCCATATTTATACAGAGACTTAAAAAAATCTTATTTAATTGTGCTTTGACCATAGACGGGATCCTCAGAGGAGGAGACCCCAGCGAGAGGGGTGAACTACTGACATGTGCTGACAGGTACGAGGCCTGAGCTTGCCATGTTCCCCTCTTCTTCCCTTAGTTTACCAAAACGTGTCAGATTGCTTTCACTTGCTCATTGCTCTTCTTTCCACCTGAGACTATTCAAGCCTATACAGTTCTAATTAAAGGAGATGGAGTCTCTCAGTGAAAGCTCATTAATTCAGTATTACAGGGGTTGTCCAAGATTAGAACAGCAATTACTGACATTTAAAAAAAAAAAATCACTATGTCCATTGCATCACAGATCTATTAGAATTAATGGGAATGAGTTGCATTAACCACACACAACCTCTGAGCAGATGTGGCGCTGTTTCTGGAGAAATCAAAACATTTAAAGCGAATGTGTCAGCAGGATTCTATCCCCTAAATTATGTATTTGCTAATGTCATTCTTGCACAGACAGGTCCAGCTAGCAAGTCAGCTCCTCCATCAATATGCAAGTGAGGCTGAAGTGCTTTGAACAATCTTAAGCACCCCCGCTTAGCATCTGACCCTCCAGGTCTACTCCCCACCCAAGCGCTGCCTTCTCCTGATCGACTGTTAGCCCACCTTTGCTTAAAGTCACACCGCAATGAAGTTGTGAGCAGGGGAGTGGACAAAGCTGGAATGATGCTTACCGATGTCTACAGCTCTTCACCCTCATTTGTATATCGATTCAAAAACAAATTTCTTGGTAATCAACAAACAGACCGGCTAAGTGAACGTATGACTGGACTTGTGCCCTAGATGTGTGAAGCTGTATCTATGTGTCTGCCATTAATCTGGTTTACTCAATCATCCATAATCCATGGTTTTAGAGCCGTTTTCCACTTCTTTAATAGTTAAGGTTACATGGAATCTGTCTGCAGGTTTTTGCTATTTAACCTGAGAACAGCATGATGTATGGCCACAATTATAGTGATGTGTTACTTATAAGGCAGTGTCCTGTAGTTTCAATACGATCAGTGTTTTATCAGCAGGAGATTATCAGCACAGGACTAGGTCTCAAATGCAAGGTAGTCAAACTAATCTTTGTAACCTCCCCCCTAGCATTGATTGACAGCTTGCTGACAATCTAGAGCAGAGGTCCCCAAATCCAGGCCTCAAGGGCCGCCAACAGTGCAGGTTTTCAGGATTGCCTTAGTATTGCACAGGGCTTGGAATCATTACCTGTGCAGATGATCACATTAGCACCTGTGCAATACTAAGGAAATCCTGAAAACGAGCACTGTTGGTGGCCCTTGAGGCCTAGAGTTGGGGATCTCTGATCTAGAGTGTACAGAGGAAGCTATCAATCAGGGGTATGGGCGGGTTATGCACAGCTTAGCAATATGACCATTGATACATCTACAGCAGAGAAAACAGGTATTCTATCAAAATTAAACCAAGCAGCCCATTAAGTGACATATTGCTAGAATCAGACTCTGCACCTACATCATGCTTCACTCAGATTACATAGCAAAAACCTGCTGATAAATTGCTTTTGAAGCTAAATCCACAGTCAGGAATGTAGTTAGTTAACTAGGACGACACAGGGGCCTTTGAGCTCTCCATCAGACATAATAATGATGATAAATTGCCCCCAATGTGTTCTAAATGATGCAATGTGCATCACTAGCATGGTTTTCTAAGTAATGAAAAAAAAATGTTCCACGTATTTAACGTAAAAAAGAACTTCACATGCTGTGGTGAATTCACACACATATCTTGGTTTCAGTTATGGGGTGTTGCTTTTGCTTGGTTCAGTTAAGACCTTTTCTGAAATTCATCATACCCCCTGCATTGTAATGGATTGAAGATTCATAAAGAAGTGAATAAAGAAAGGCGGCACTCACCATGTAGGCTGGTGGAAGAGTGTTTTAATCCAGGTGGCTTAATCCATTAAAATATTGTTGGTGCAGTGGGGAGAGGGAGTGAGAGGCCGTCGGAACGACAGTACCGTTTCGTATCACTACACGATACGAAACGGTACCGTCGTTCCAACGGCCTCTCACTCCCTCTCCCCACTGCACCAACAATATTTTAATGGATTAAGCCACCTGGATTAAAACACTCTTCCACCAGCCTACATGGTGAGTGCTGCCTTTCTTTATTCACTTCTTTATGAATCTTAGATTGCTTGTTCTAAGGCTGTGCAACACCAGGCACCGGGGGATAGCCGACAGGCTGGTAGCAGAGCTCCACGTGTGTAGTGCTCGGTCATTGGACTTTTCTCTGCACGAATTGTAATGGATTGTCTCGCCACAGGTCCTGCCCCACCACTTCTCCAACGCGGAGATTCGCCCATTATAGTCACGTTCTCACAGCTACAGTGTGTTACGAGTCTTCTTATAAGTGCTGTGAGCATGTGACCATAATGGATGAAGGTCAGCATGGCAGTAGTGGTGAAGGACCTGTGGTGAGGAGACAGGTGGTTGGGTGCAGCAACTCCGGTTGTGGTGAGGCGGCGGCTCTGGTGGTCAATGCAAGCTGTAAGCTTTCCTGAAGAGACGGGTTTTCAGGTTCCATCTGAAGTATCTGAGCATGGTGGATAATCTGATGTGTTGAGGCACAGAATTCCAGAGGATGGGGGATATGCGGGAGAAATCTTGGAGGCGGTTGTGTGAGGAACAGATAAGTGTGGAGGAGGTGGTCTTGGGAGGATAAAAGATTACATGAGGGAAGATATTGGTAGATTAGTTTAGAGATATAGGGAGGAGACAGGTTATGGATGGCTTTGTAGGTCAATGTTAGTAGCTTGAACTGGATTCATTGTGGAATTGGAAGCCAGTGAAGAGATTTGCAGAGGGGAGTATCGAGGAGAGAGGCAGATTAGTCAAGCAGCAGAGTTAAGGACAGACTTGAGTGGTGCAAGAGAATTAGCAGGAAGGCCACAGAGGTGGATGTTGCAGTAATTGAGGCGGGAGATGATGAGGGTGTGTACAAGAGTTTTAGTAGATTGAGGACTGAGGAAAGGACGGATTCTGGAAATATTTTTGAGTTGGAGGAGACAGGAGGTGGCAAAAGTTTGAATGTGCAGTTTGAAGGACAAGGCAGAGTCGAGAGTTACTCAGAGGCAGCGGATTTCGGGTGCGGGAGAGTGTTATGCCATTTACGATAATAGATAGATTGGGTAGGGAAGATACATGAGATGGAGGAAAGATGATGAGTTTGGTTTTGCCTACATTGAGTTTTAGGAAGCAGGAGGTGAAGAAAGAGGCTATGGCTTATAGACACTCTGGGATTCTGGACAGCAGAGAGATGACGTCTGGGCCAGAGAGATAGATCTGAGTGGCATCAGCATACAGGTGGTACTGGAAGCCATGGGACTTTATGAGTTGTCCTAGGCCAAGGGTATTGATAGAAAAAAGTAGAGCCTTGTGGGACTCCAGCAGAGAGAGGTCGGGATGAGGAGATAGTGTGGGAGTGGGAAACGCTAAATGTGCGGTTGGAAAGGTATGAGGCGATCCAGGAGAGGGCAAGGTCTTTGATGCCAAGGGAAGATGATGGTGATGTCACAGACATGATACCGTAATGGGTGGAGCTCAACATTGCAGAAGTGGTGAAGGACCTGTGGAGATTTCACAATCATGTGACCGGAATGTGTGGAGCTCAGCTTGAGTGAGGTAGTGCATAAGGATCTGTGGTGATGGCAATTACCATAATTACACTGCAGGGGGCATGACGAAGTTCAAAAAAGATCATGACTGAAACTACGGTATGTACTGCTTTCACCTCAGCATATAAAGTATTTTTTTTGTAAGATAAATATGTGGAAATCTTTTTTGCTTTTGGAAAACCATGTTAGTGATGCACATTAAATAATTTAAAACACATTGGGGGCAATATAATATCACAAAACTACATAATAGGCTCCCTTTGAGTCTACCATCAACTTTAAAAACTATGAGCTCTTAAATTGTGGTTTATTTAAATTACAAACATCAATTGCCATTCAGTGAAGGGGCCTTGCTATTTCTTGTGGCCATCGATTCATTTATTTAGTCTATTTCTCATGGTTTACAATCAGCATGTCTAAGTAAACCCGCCTTTCCTGTTTAGAGTCCAGCAAGTGTGCTGCCAGCCTCTTGTCATAAGTGCCAGTGCGAGATGTCAAGTATACCCCAGATATCCTCAGCCTCAATGATGGTGAATACATGCGGTTCCGCTTGACTTACAGATACAGCACTTTGAAAAATATTATAGCCTGTGAATTTTTCCACATTTTCCTTCCACAAACCTGCATCAAATGTTTTTATTGGGATTTTATGTGATAGACCAGGGGTGGGGAACCTCAGGCCCCAGGGCCGAATGCAGCCCTCGATGACTTTCTGCAACCCCCGGGCAGATTCCTGGGGACCGCAGTGCTCAGACTGGCAGATACGTTTTGTGACTGTCTGCCCTTTCAATTCAGCTCTCCAGTGATCTCTATGCCCCAGCCTCAGCCTCCCCAGTGAGGTATATGCCCCCAAGCTCTCCTTTGATGTCTAGGGCTGTAGTAAACCTGGAAAAGCAGTTGAGAAGCAACATGACCAATATCACCCACACCAAAGAGTAGAAGCTCAGTCATCACAGTAGGGGTGAGTTGATTGTTTAACCAAATATAGCAGGTAAATTCCAGGTTGATAATTTTGTGCGACACCCGAAGGATTGTACGAATTTACAAATGGCCCTCGGCAGAAAAATGGTTCCACACCCCTGTGATAGACCAACACTAAAGTGTTTGTAAAGTGTAACGGAAAAGATACTGGGTTTTCTTAATCTACTATAAAATTGCCTTGTGGCCACTTCCGTCGCGGCGACCAATGAGTGCAGCATATGCAAAATAGCCGCGCGTGGAGGTCCGCGGCGAGCCAGCCGGGAGATGACTGGCAATAGCCAGTCATTTCTCGGCTGGCGAGCCGCTGACCTCCGTGCAGCAGTAGCTGAGCCGCGGCTACCTGCCTCACAGAGGTCCGAGGTGAGACAGTCAGGAGATGACCGGCTGCTCGCTGCGATAGTACCCGAGCGGCATTCAAACCGCGCCAAGCTGTGCTACTTCTCTAATTGGTCGGCGCGGCCGCAGCGACCAGTCAGCGAAGCGGCTTGGCGAGATATATGAATCCTGTGCCGTTAATTGGTCGCCACTCTCAGCAGCGACCAATCAGCGGCGCGGGATTCATATTTCCCGCTTCGCGACGACCAGAGAAGTAGCACGGCTTGGCGCGTGGTTTGAATGCCGCTCGGGTACTACCACAGCTGACGCCGGTCATCTCCCGACTGGCTCACCTCGGACCACTGTGACGCAGGGAGCCGTGGCTCAGCTACTGCTGCACAGAGGTCAGCGGCTCGCCAGCTGGGAAATGAGACTTTCATAAGAAAAACAATGATGTGCTTGGTTTTACCTTTATTCTTTCATGAGTTATTTACAAGTTTATGATCTCTTATAAAATGTGTTCAAAGTGCTGCCCATTGTGTTGGATTGTCAATGCAACCCTCTTCTCCCACTCTTGACACACTGATAGCAACACTGCAGAAGAAATGCTAGCACAGGCTTCTAGTATCCGTTGTTTCAGATGCTGCACATCTCGTATCTTCACAGCAAAGACAATTGCCTTCAGATGACCCCTAAGATAAAGTCTAAAGCCCCTGTTATACGGGGCGATATCGCCACCCATTACAGAGGCGACATGGGGGCGTGGCCTATCGTAGACGTCATCGCCCCTACGTTGCCTCATGTAAAGGGGCGATGTCGGCGGTGATGGGCGGTCGCCTGGTTTCAGAGCAGTGCTCTGAAACCAGGCGACCATCATGGGGTGATGTGCATACATCGCCCCATGTAACCGGGCGCCGGCGACCTGTCAGACGATGGGAGCCATAGGCTCCCATTGTCCTGCATCGCCGCTGGGGTTTCCAGATGCCGCCTGACAGATCGCCGGCACGGGGCTGGAGGTGTCGCCCGTCTAAACGGGGGACGGCGACGCTGGCAGGGTGCCAAAAACGTGCGCGCACTCGCCAGTCACCGCCGACATCCCCAGCCCTGTCGCCTGGTGTGACGGGGTCTTAAGGGGGTCAGATTGGGAGACCTTCAACTGGCCAATGACAACCAATCAACTTTCCAGGAAACTGTTCATGTAGGAATGCTCGGATCTGAGATGGTGCACCACCACATTATGGGTGTCAGGCCCGAGCATTCCTACGTGAACAATTTCCTGGAAAGTGAAGGTTTTTCAGTGACGTTAAAATATTACAACTCAAGGGGGACATTTAAATAACTGCATGCCTGCATGTGGAATGATGTGACTGATTCCAGCTGAAGTATCCAACCCAATTACTGTTCATGCAGGTGCCTAATGCAAACAGCTAAGTATCTAAAGTGCTACGATAAATACGGTACATGGATTTATTTTTTTTAAACAGGTTACTGATGCACAGTGCATGATCTAAAGAACTTTGGGGTGGTTTAAAAACAAAAAAAATGACATCACAGGTTCCTTTTAATCAACAGACTCACTGCGCTGAGATGAGGAATGGGTCTTAAGCAGAGCTCCATGTTTTCCTCTACATCATATGGTCCTATAGAGTATATGAGGAATTTGTCAATTTACTTATTAACACATCAAACTGTTCCTCTAACCACTGCCTCCTTCCCGATTACTACACACAAATGTCTGGATTTTATTGGTGTCCATATTAGCTCTGCATTTTTGTGTTCTTTTTTCCTACTAATATTTTGGATACCAGGGAAGCACCCAAATAATTCACTATTTAGATCATTTGGAGCAAGTTCCCTTCGGTGTGGCCCTCTATTTTTTTTACTGTGTTTTATGGTTTTGAAATGTCAATTTATTAGAGCCCAGGCGTAAATGGCGCTTCTCCATAAGACGTCCATGAAGATCACACTGAATCATCATGCTGGGAATCAGGAATGTGATCTTCAGAGGAAATAACACTTTGTGGATAGGACTGTATGACTAATGTAAAATCCATAGATCATCTCGTCAGACAAGCAATATAGGCTTTCAGCACTGTGGCACTGTGTAGGTTACGATGCGTTCTAGAAAGTAGTGGTAGATTACACTTTACACCAATGAAATCATTTTCTGCATCAGCATTTTTAACGCTAGCAAAGCAAGACGTGCTCCCTCCCATTACACGAGCCCCACTGAGGTCTAATGGTTTCTAGGACATGTCAGAATTCAGACAGCGGGCTGCTCAATTTGTATGGAGAATATGATGGTCCAGAACTTACCCTGTATGTAGGGGGAGTGGGGAAATATAATAATATAATATTTATATAGTGCTATTAATTCCATAGCACTTTACATACCTCAACTAAAATGTATTAATGTTTCAGAGATTGCCCCCTGCTGGTCAGACATGAAATCTACTCACTATTAAAGGGAAGTTTTCAGGTCCCCTGCGCCCCTGGAACCATGAGCAGTTCTACAATCTACGTATCTACAATCCCTGCCTGATAGTCCCAGCATGTTGCCGCACACATACACCGATCATAGAGGAAATATTTCTAAAGATTGCTTATAATATGCTAATGTGGCAGCAACTAGTCAAGGAGGAGATTGTTTCCCTGACTAATCGGCCCACTTGGAGGCCGAACAAACAGGCGGAAATTAATTCTACTCTATATTAACAATGATTAATTAAATGAGTGGTGCGCCGGCTCAGTTGTTGGCATTGCAGCCTTGCAGCACTGGGGTCCTGGGTTCAAACCCCACAAAGGACGACATCTGCAAGGAGTTTGTATGTTCTCACTGTGTTTGTGTGGGTTTCCTCCGGGTTCTCTGGTTTCCTCCCACACTCCAAAGACATAGTGATAGGATATTTAGATTGTGAGCTCCAGGGATATAAACCACTGTGGAATTAAGGGAGCTACATAACTTAATATATTATTATTATATATTAATATTCATTGTATAACTTAATATTGAGCAGAATTAAGTATTCCAACACCTTACTTATCCTCTATGACCCCACACAAGATTCCCTTATGCAGTGTGAGCCCCACACAGCTAACTATATACAGTATGAGCCCACACATAGCCCTCGTACATACAGTATGAGCTCCCACACAGCCCCACTATATATAGTATGAGTCCCTACATTGCCCTCGTATGTACAGTATGAGCACCCACATAGGCCCACTATAGACAGTATAAAAACTCACATAGCCCCCATGTACAGTATGAGCCCCCAAATAGCCCTTGTATATACAGTATGAGCCCCCACATAACACCTATATACAGTATGACAACCAACATAGCCCCCTATGTACAGTATGAGCCCCCAAATAGCCCTCGTGTATACAGTATGAGCCCCCACATAGCCCACTATATACATTATGAGAAACCACTTAGCCGCCTATATAAAGGCAAACATCTCACACACAAAGAAAAAAAAAAAATCAAACACATATTCACCCCGTTTCCCAGGTGTTGCGCTCTGCTCCGGAGCAAACATGGGGAGAATATACTAACTTGTTGCAGATGTTGCACTTAGTGGAATTTGAACCCAGGACCCCAGTGTTGCAAGGCTGCAGTGCTAACCACTGAGACACTGTATTGGCCCTAGCTTCAGTCGCTCATTACACATTAGATCTTCAAGTCCAAGTGTGGTTACAATGACCGCCTGTGAGGGTTAATATCCCGTTTATACTTACAGTATAGCTTCTAATGCACAAAATACAAAAAGACTTCAGTGATGTGATGAAAAGTACAATAACTAAGTACAATAACTAAGTGAATGTATGTGTGCAGAACTATGACGACAAGCCTAAACTGTGCAATGCCATGGAGACAGCCCAAATAAGAAGAATAGTTTAGATACACAATAGATTTTTCTTGGCAGAATCCAAATTATTTTTTTACAATCGTTTTCTTAACCTGGCTTATTTTTTTGTCGAACACCTACTTATATATAAATGAGAAGCCCATTCTACTTATATATTAATGAGAAGCCCATTAAAGACATATTCCCATTAATACAACCCCTGGCAAAAATTCTGGAATCACCGGGCTCGGAGGATGTTCATTCAGTTGTTTAATGTTGTAGAAAAAAAGCAGATCAGAGACATGGCACAAACTAAAGTAATTTCATATGGCAACTTTATGACTGTAAGAAACACTAAAAGAAATCAAGATAAATAATGTGTGTTTGGTCCACGCTGCTACAAAAGACACGAAGCCCAGATGCTCGGTTACTTTAAATTTATTGGATCCATCAGGGAATACATGGGATACATTGAATCCCATGTATTCCCTGAAGGAGCCTAGCAGGCTCTGGAACCTGTCAGATGGATCCAATAAGTTTAAAGCAACCGAACATCTGGGCTTTGTGTCTTTTGTAGCAGCGTGGACCAAACACACATTGTCCCTCTGAATCCTTGGAATTCCCTACCACGTTGCACGTGGAAGTGTGTGTCTTGCAGCAGCTACTACCACGTTTTCCATACTAGTTGTGTGTCACACAACCAGAGAAGGTGAGCAGTTTTATATAGTGGCTTCATAGCAAAACTGTACATATAACGATAAGACCCTATTGCGCTTGCTTCCTTTGCAGTGATTGCACCAAGACAAAAAATGTGGTAGTCAGGAAGGGTAATTTTTTTCAGACCAAGCAGGGGGAAAAAAAATTATGGAATCACTCAATTCTGAGGACAAAATTATGGAATCATGAAAAACACACAAAAGAACACTCCAATACATTACTAGTATTTTGTTGCACCACCTCTGGCTTTTATAACAGCTTGTGGTCTCTGAGGAATGGACTTAATGAGTGACAAACAGTACTCCATCAATCTGGCTCCAACTTTCTCTGATTGCTGTTAGCAGATCAGCTGATCAGCTTTGCAGGTTGGAGCCTTGTCATGGGCCATTTTCTTCAACTTCCACCAAAGATTTTCAATTGGATTGAGATCCGGACTATTTGCAGGCCATGACATTGACCTTATGTGTCTTCTTTCAAGGAATGTTTTCACAGCTTTTGTTCTATGGCAGGATGCATTATCTTGAAAAATGATTTCATCATCCCCAAACATCCTTTCAATTGATGGGATAAGAAAACTGTCCAAAATATTAATGTAAACTTGGGCATTTATTGAAGATGTAATGACAGCCATCTTCCCAGTGCCTTTACCTGACATGCAGCCCCATATAATCAATGATTGTGGAAATTTGCATGCTCTCTTCATGTAGTCATCTTTATAAATCTCATTGGAACGGCACCAAACAAAAGTTCCAGCATCATCACCTTGCCCAATGCAGATTCACGATTCATCAGTGAATATGACTTTCATCCAGTCATCCACAGTCCACGATTGCTTTTCCTTAGCCCATTGTAATCTTATTTTTTTCTATTTAGGTGTTAATGATGGCTTATGTTTAGCTTTTCTGTATGTAAATCCCATTTCCTTTAGGCAGTTTCTTACAGTTCAGTCACAGACATTGACTCCAGTTTCCTCCATTCGTTCGTCATTTGTTTTGTTGTGCATTTCCTGTTTTGGAGACATATTGCTTTAAGTTTCGGCTCTTGATGCTTTGATGTCTTCCTTGGTCTATCAGTATGTTCCCTTTAATAACCTTCTCATGTTGTTTGTATTTGGTCCAGATTTTAGACACAGCTGACTGTGAACAACCAACATCTTTGGCAACATTGCATGTTGATTTACCCTCTTAAGAGTTTGGATAATCCTCTCCTTTGTTTCAATTGACATGTCAGTCCACTTGGTGCAACATCTCTCCAAGGTGTGATCTCTCCTTTTTCGATGCAGATCTTATTTGATGCAGGTGTTATTTTTGGGAATAAAAATTTACAGGGTGATTCCATAAATATTTTCCTCAGAAATGAGTGATTCCATAATTTTTACCCCTACTTGGTTTGAAAAAAGGTACCCTAATGGTACCTTTACACGCCGCCACAACAGGATGGATACAACCCGCTACAGGCTACAAATGTAGCTTGTCGCGCCAATATTGCCCGTAGTAGCGGCGTGTGAAGACGGGACGACACAGCCGGCTACAGATACCTCTGTATCCGTGCACTGCCCATAAACATATGGCTACATCGCCGATTGTAGCGAGCTGCATCGGCATGTAAAGAAGCTACAGAAGGGAACTCTGGACACCTGGCGATGTAGCTGCAATGTAGCTAAGGCGTGACCCAGGCTCCGTGTTACCGCGCCCCATGTGCGATCATTGGTGGAAGCTGCTGCATGACGATTGGTAGTCGCTGCATAGGGAGGCATATTTAAGGAGCTGACGAGTCACACTACACAATCGCTCGAGCGTGCTGTATTACTCAGCCTCCTGCGTTGCCTGCCCAATCAGGATGTTATTGCTTCGTCCTATCAGCGTACGGACGGCTCGTAATCCACAATTGTGGCACGCCTATGTGCTGGCCCTGCTGCACCAGGTACGCCCATAGTAGCTGGTTATAGCGGTGTGTAAATGAGCTACAGCTGGCTACTTGAGACACCCGGCGATGTAGCTAGCTGTAGATGTAGCGTTGCGTAGCGCACCTTGTGGCGGCATGTAAAGAGGGTGCGTTTCCCGTTGGTAACCGTTCGGGCGTGCTTGTGCACGTGAAGTAGCCGTTGGTATCCATCCTGTTGTGGCGGCGTGTAAAGGTACCATTACTGACTACCACTTTTTTTTAACTTGATTTCTTTTAAGGCCACGTCACACGTGGCGACATCGCCCCTGCGTCGCCTAATGTAAAGGGGTGATGGCGACGCCTTTTACTGGTCGCCTAGTTTCAAAGCAGTGCTCTGAAACCAGACGGCCGATCTGGGGCGATGTGCCCACATCGCCCCATGTAAACAGCCGCCGGCTAGCTGAAAGGCGATGGGAGCCATAGGCTCCCATTGTACTGCATCGCCGCTGGGGTTTTGAGAAACCCCGGTGGCGATGCCGCCTCTCAGCTCGCCGTCCCATCGCCGGAGATGTCTCCCCGTGTAAACAAGGGGCGACAATGCTGGCGGGGCACCAAAAACGTGCCGTTCCCGCCCGTCATCGCCGCCGACATCTCCGGGGCCGTCGCCAGGCGTGACGGTACCCTTAATGTTTCTTAAAGCCATAAAGTTTCCATTTGAAATGACTTTAGTTTTGTGCCATGTCTGTGATCTGCTTTTTTCCTATAACATTAAACAACTGAATGAACATTCTCTGAGCCAAGTGATTTTATAATTTTTGCCAGGGGTTGTATGCTGTAATCTAGTATTTTACAACAATGATTAAATGTGTGGTGTTCATGTGAAGTAGATGCTCATTATACTTGGTTGCATATTGTACAATCAATCGCCTTGCAGAACATTGTTTTTAACGAGAACTCATCTGATTATGTGGAAAGTTGGCATCTCCATTTTGATGGTTGAATGTTGAAGAATAAAAGGCCGTTAAAGGTCGGTTTACATGTAGCAACATTGCTAACGATGTCGCTGCAACTTGTGACGTTGCAGCGACTTCATAGCGACGTTGCTGCGTGTGACATCCCACAACGTTCAGCTGATCGTTGCAGAATGGCCAGGGCCGTTTTTCGGTCGCTGGTCTGCCACTATCACGCATGCATCGGCATGTGTGACAGGGGCAGCGACCATCTAACCCCATATGTTCCCTGGTAACCAGGGTACAGATCGGGTTACTAAGCGGGAGAACGCTAGTAACCAAGATAAACATCGGGTTACTAAGTGCAGCGCTCTGCTAAGTAACCCGATGTGTACCCTGGTTACCAGTGTTTACCATCTTTTCAGTTGGCCATTAAAAGGTATCAACCACTGAGGACTCTCAGATTGCAATATATTTTTCTATCTACTGGCTAACACGGTATAAATATTCTTTACCTTTCTATATTGATGCATCCTCCTCTCCCTACCTTGGTGATGTGTAAGAAGGGGTAGGCTCAGGTCATTAGCTAATCCCCTCATCTCTTACAGGGAACCATTTTCAAGCTCATCACAGACATCCGGAACAGAAAAAAAAACCCTTCTGTGTTAAAACTAATGTGGGAGCAGAGGTGATAGGACTACGGGACCAGATCAGATATCTAGACATCGGGGAAATTTAGGAATTAAACAATATTAGTATCTCTAGACAAATCTAAAAACTCTGATCAGACTAAAGGCAAGTTACCGGACATAACTTACGTTACCATTTTGCAAGTATATAGCGTGAAGCGAGGACAAATCAAACCGCCAAAAACTAAATAGATTTAACTTTTCCCTGAAAGCAAAACAGAAATTCCCTAAATATTGTACTTTCTCCATCCATAAATATTTACACACCAAACATTTCCCTTCAAATGTGAGTAAACCATAGACGTAATCCCCGAATAACGAAACACTGGGAGTGACGTCATGTTCTGCAATCAGTCACGGCTGTATCACAGGAACGCCACAAATGATCACGGCATGATGTATCCATTAAATACCATGGCCTGGAGACACCAGTTTTTGACAATTGTAGAATATATCTGATTGAAATGTTGCAACATTTTTGTAAATGTTGTCTTTTTTTATGCCAGTCCGGGCCCGCTGCGGGGGGAGGTGGAACCAACAAAATCAAATTAACACAGAAATGTTCTCCAGATCCAGGCTTGAGTACCTTTCTTGCAGTAGAGCATTTCATTACAAGTCAATGCTCACATGTCCAGTAATCATCCGTTAGAATGGATCCAGAAGCGATCTGGTGTCAAGAAGGTTGTGCAAAATCAATGTTTTTGTCCGTTTTTAAAAACATTACTTTTGCAGAATCCGTTTTTTTCAACATTGGAGTCTATGGAGAAAGGACAATCTGCCATTTAACAACTGATCCATTAAGAAAAAACAGATCTCTTAGGCCGGCTTCACACCTTCACACTACAGCTGGGATCCCATCCGTGGCTGTCTGCTTGAGCCAGACAGCCCCGGACCAGATCAGCACACATAACTGGAGGGCTAATTTGCCCTCCGGTCCGGTGTGCAGCTACCGCCGCTGATAAGTCAGGACCGCGACTAGTTCCCCGCAAGCTGTGGTCCTGGACTTAGCAGCAGCGGCAGCTGCACACCGGACCGGAGGGCAAATTAACCCTCCAGTTATCTCGGCCTCTCTCCTCTCCTCCCTGCACCTGAATGTTTAAGTTCCCTGAATAAACACCGAACAACACACGGGTGAGTGCCGTCTCCACTTTATTTAAAGATTGGATGTATGTTTGCCTTTGAGACAGGCACCTCCTATGGACTACTGATTGCTCCTGAAATTTATCCGCCCATGAAGCGGCTTGCCTTGGTGCCTAAATCTCCTCCTGCATTGTTGATTGACTGTGGTCCTGGACTTAGCAGCAGCGGCGGTAGCTGCACACGGACCGGAGGGCAAATTAGCCCCAGTTATGTGTGCTGATTCGGTCCGGGGCTGTCTGGCTCAAGCGGACAGCCATGGATCGGATCCCAGCCGTAGTATGAAGCCGCCTTACAAATGAATGAAAAATGGAGGCGAAATAGCAATCAGTTACCAGATCCATTCTCCATAGACTCCAAAGTTGAAAAAAACAGATTCTTGAAAAAAAAACAAAAAAAAACCATTTTTTCCAAAGTGGACACTTTTTTGCCATCAGATTGCCGTTGGATCCGTTCTAATGGATGATTTACTGGACATGTGAACTCAGCCTTAATTTGGTACATTGTACTCAAGGGTATTCTTTAGGACTACAAATCGTTTGCCTTAATGAATGGAGCCTGTGGTTTCTGCTTGCTCAACAAATGTCGCCCATGATACATGGTAAAGATGTGATCTAAAATGCTCTCAATAAATAATTCTATACAAAATTTGACATTTATCATCTACATCCCATTCTGCGACACCTTAAGATGCACTGCAGGTTGCCGCTGCACTATGAATGGAGCACATGGAATCTTTTCATGATGAAAGTGTATCTGTATTGGCCCAATTCCCATGATGACATGTCATGGGCCGCCGGTCCCCTATCTGCACCTGCAGTCTCTTATGTGCCCATCGGATCCGGAGATCGTGGTCAGTACCAGCCATAGGAAGAGGAATCCTTTAGTCATCAGTTATTTATCACATTTTTTCCTGAATATCATATTTCCTTTTAACCTCTGAGATTAGCATGAAGAGTAATCAGAGACACATATGGATTTTAATTAATGGAGGAAAGTCATGATTTACCATAAAATGTGTGATTCATATATACACCTGAGTCACCACTGAATATTCAGATATAGCATTTAATAGCTATTTCTCAAAAGATTATCGAAGCCCTCTTTCATTGGTGATACAATCCTGCTACGGTAGGTTATCAACACAAATATATAGAGCATTACGGACCTTGAATTTCCCTATCTAATTGAAGCATTGGCTGGACATGTTTGACGCTAGCCGAGTACGAGGCTCATCTTTTTCTGGCAGTCCCATAAAGAAGGAATGAAGTGATAATGCACACGGTCATAGCTCCTTTCACATCCGCATTCTCCAGACCAGAGGGGGCTCAGCAGTTGGACTCCAGCTGATCAGCAAGTTATAGCCCATTTGATGAAAAGATGATAACTTCTAATATGGGAATGTAGGGGTTGTATGGGCTGCACAGAATGTGACCGCTTTTTGTCAAATCCTGACAGTGTGCAATATACACAGCATCAGGATTCCTTTCTTTTCTAGCTTGCTAGCGAACTCATCATACTTGTGGTGGAGACTTGCAACTTTCATTGTTTCTCTCAATGTTTCATTGAGCTACTCTGCATGTAACCACAATCATGAAAATCACCTACCTGCGTTTATGTGACAACTGTTCAAGCTGGCAACGTGCACTTTGCACACTGTCAAGATTTGTCAACTAGCAGTCAAATATTGAGTGCCAAAATGTATGTGGAGCTCGAAAAACAAGTCATGGACCATCCAGGACTAGCAGTTGGCTACCAGTAATGAAGAACTTGTACCATAATTGTTACAATTGCCAGAAAGGTCCGATTTCATTCCAATCATGTGGACAGAACAAGTCACTACAACCAGTGTGGACGGGCCACTGTGCTTCTGCAAGGAATAAAAGGTCCCTTCATATGGAATATGGCCCCTCATCCATAAATGACAAATAGTCTATCCTGCAGGGGTCATCTCTTTAAGTCTCCACAAACTTATATTCATGGTTTCATCGGTTGCACATTTACTCGGGAGATTTTTGCTTTTTATACATTTCCTAAATTACTAATCTATTCAGTAAAGTGATAGAATAAGTATTATTTTTCATACTAAGTACTAATAATACCATTGTCGTGGGTGCCTGTTTTCCAGTCGTGCTATGAGAACACTTATGTAAGTCCCTGTTGGGTGGCAGGTATTATCTGCATTATTTTAATCCAGTCAATTAGCAATGTGCACACAAGGGACATATCTGTGACTGATTCAGGTCTGTACAGCACCAGGCACCAATGTGACTACATTACCAGAGAGACTATCATCAGAAAAGAGCAAACATATCCACATTATTAGCAATGGTTTGATCAGATGAAAGTCACTCACCATTTTTTCTTTCCTTAAGAGGCGGCAAATGCTGGATCGACTGTAAGGACAATTCCTCAAAATCATGGGCCACAGCTTCACTCTGGGGGCTCGGAGCCAGATGGAGTAGAGAGCCGGGCTCATCCTCCTGTGCCGGCCGATGATCCATCATGAAGTATCAAGATTGAAAGGAGGAAATATAGACTTCACTTTTTGTGGTACAAGACTGTAAAAGAAGAAAAGTGGGTAAGAGATAAGTTACATGGAACAGCAGATATGATAGTCTGACTTGTGTATGCAGGCACAGCTCATGTAGCTTGTCAATCAGTCTGTTCATTTGCAGTACCACGCACAGCCACACTGATGGGTATGGCGCTGTGCCTTGATGAAAGAGCAACTGTGCCTACCCTTCATTCTACTAAATAGTGAGGGCTCCAGGCCAAACACTCATGTTAATTTATTGATGGCAAAAAAGGGTAAGCACTACATTGTAAATTATGGACAAACCAAACCTAGGTTGAGGCTGAAAATATTATGTTTTGATGGTTTTCCATTAAAGGGGTTGTCGATGTAAGATGATAGTTCTGCAGTCATTATATGACTGCAGTCTTCCCAGAGCCCGCACTGTACACTGCATGGCTGCATGGATTCGTGGTTACCGATGGCAGGAGCGATTGCCACTGGAGGCACTTTAATTAAAAGAACTGAATATGCACCGCTCCCCCCGCCCATCACCTCTCTGCATTGAAACTGGTGCCGAGAGATGAGCACGGTGATGGAGGATCATATATACCAGGATGAGGGATCACACATGCCAGGGTTGCGGGGGGGATCACACATGCCAGGGTGGGGGGATCACACATGCCAGGGTGGGGGGATCACACATGCCAGGGTGGGGGGATGACACATACCAGGGTGGGGGGATGACACATACCAGGGTGGGGGGATGACACATACCAGGGTGGGGGGATCACACATGCAGGTGGGATCACACATGCCAGGGTGGGGGGATCACACATGCCAGGGTGGGGGGATCACACATGCCAGGGTGGGGGGATCACACATGCCAGGGTGGGGGATCACACATGCCAGGGTGGGGGATCACACATGCCAGGATGGGGGCAACATGCCGGATGAGGGCCATATATAATGGATGGGGATCACTATACAGGGTGGGAACAAATACCGGGGAGGCAGGACATTAATAATTATGGGCAAGGCCCAGACACAGTTGATTAGGCCCTAGCCATAACATTCCCCCAATAACAGCTAGTCATGGCCACTTTTTTTACTTCAAATTTTATCTTCCATTTTCCTCTTCTAAAATCTAGGTGCCTCTTATTGTCCAAAAATAGAGTATAAAAGACATAGCTGAAATGTACTTTGCAAAATGCAGAAATTTTATTTACAGCAATTGAGTTTAAAAGCATTTCCGGTTTCAGTAAAGGTTATTCTGTTAAATGAAAAGTCATGTTCCTTCCTGACAGTTTTCCAGATGTCATTGAATAGGAAGATACAGTTAGGGCCAGAAATATTTGGACAGTGACACAATTTTCGCGAGTTGGGCTCTGCATGCTACCACATTGGATTTGAAATGAAACCTCTACAAAGAATTCAAGTGCAGATTGCAACGTTTAATTTGAAGGGTTGAACAAAAATATCTGATAGAAAATGTAGGAATTGTACACATTTCTTTACAAACACTCCACATTTTAGGAGGTCAAAAGTAATTGGACAAATAAACATAACCCAAACAAAATATTTTTATTTTCAATATTTTGTTGCGAATCCTTTGGAGGCAATCACTGCCTTAAGTCTGGAACCCATGGACATCACCAAACGCTGGGTTTCCTCCTTCTTAATGCTTTGCCAGGCCTTTACAGTCTGGATTTGAGCAAGTGAAATGCATGCTCAATTGGGTTAAGATCTGGTGATTGACTTGGCCATTGCAGAATGTTCCACTTTTTTGCACTCATGAACTCCTGGGTAGCTTTGGCTGTATGCTTGGGGTCATTGTCCATCTGTACTATGAAGCGCCGTCCAATCAACTTTGCAGCATTTGGCTGAATCTGGGCTGAAAGTATATCCCGGTACACTTCAGAATTCATCCGGCTACTCTTGTCTGCTGTTATGTCATCAATAAACACAAGTGACCCAGTGCCATTGAAAGCCATGCATGCCCATGCCATCACGTTGCCTCCACCATGTTTTACAGAGGATGTGGTGTGCCTTGGATCATGTGCCGTTACCCTTTCTTCTCCAAACTTTTTTCTTCCCATCATTCTGGTACAGGTTGATCTTTGTCTCATCTGTCCATAGAACACTTTTCCAGAACTGAGCTGGCTTCTTGAGGTGTTTTTCAGCAAATTTAACTCTGGCCTGTCTATATTTGGAATTGATGAATGGTTTGCATCTAGATGTGAACCCTTTGTATTTACTGTCATGGAGTCTTCTCTTTACTGTTGACTTAGAGACAGATACACCTACTTCACTGAGAGTGTTCTGGACTTCAGTTGATGTTGTGAACGGGTTCTTCTTCACCAAATAAAGTATGCGGCGATCATCCACCACTGTTGTCATCCGTGGACACCCAGGCCTTTTACAGTTCCCAAGCTCACCAGTAATTCCTTTTTTCTCAAATGTACCCAACTGTTGATTTTGCTACTCAAGCATGTCTGCTCTCTGATGGATTTTTTCTTTTTTTTCAGCCTCAGGATGTTCTGCTTCACCTCAATTGAGAGTTCCTTTGACCGCATGTTGTCTGGTCACAGCAACAGCTTCCAAATGCAAAACCACACACCTGGAATCCAGCCGTGACCTTATAACTACTTCATTGATTACAGGTTAACGAGGGAGACGCCTTCAGAGTTAATTGCAGCTCTTAGAGTCCATTGTCCAATTACTTTTGGTCCCTTGAAAAAGAGGAGGCTATGCATTACAGAGCTATAATTCCTAAACCCTTTCTCCGATTTGGATGTGGAAACTCTCATATTGCAGCTGGGAGTGTGCACTTTCAGCCCATATTATATATATAATTGTATTTCTGAACATGTTTTTGTAAACAGCTAAAATAACAAAACTTGTGTCACTGTCCAAATATTTCTGGCCCTAACTGTATATTTTGTTTGTTTAATGTCGGTGCATAAAAATCTGACCCGCGATTAAAAAATGTAAAATATTACATCACTTTATTATGATGTGCGTTGTAAATAATTGATTGGTTTAATAAAAATATCTGATTTAAAAAAATAAATAAAAGCTGACCCTGGATAAAAGGTTCGGGGTTCGTCTAGTAATCAGAGCTTTGTTCATCAGGGATCTGCAGTAAATCTAATGAAGGTAAATCTTAACACACTAGATTGAATATAAACCAGCAGGGATTTTAGGAAGTATAAGGGTACGTTCCCACAATCAGTATTTGTTGAGCTTTTGATGCAGCCTAATTTCCACATCAATCCCGAACCTAAGTTCACTTGTTTTGCCATGGACTACTTCAGACCTGGGAACTTTGCTTTCTTATAAATTGTTAATGAAGGACAGACTCTTGTCTGTGTTTCTCTCTTTCAGGTTTCTCTTTTTAGGCTTCATTGGATTTGGTGGACTACGTCAGACCTGCATGTCTTTTTTTTATATATAATAGTGAACCAGAGAACGTGTGGGGGAGTGTTTTTCAAATAACCTTGTGGTGAATCGGCCTCCGAACCTGGCAGCTCCACAGAGCCTCCTGTTAAACCCAGGTCAGTCAGAGAACTGCCTGAGGATAAAAAAGGGCCGCAGCTGCCTTGCCTGTGCTGGTTTATTAAGGCACCTCTCAGTGAGTGTGGTATATGCCTTCTAGCCCGCAGCTAGAAGCACATATAATCTCCTCCACCCTGTCACTGCCAGAGGCCCTGAATAACCCCAAGCACAAATGCTGCCACCAGCTTCTCGTTTAATATAAGTCCGGTCCGTGGTCGGGCTTATATTGGGTCAGAAACCAACCCAGGTAGCGTTAAATGAGCACACGGACGTGGGAATCGTGATCAAGATGAACAGAGCAACTCAAGATTAAATTTATATATTTAATCACCCTAATGGTACACTAGATATCAATATTTACAGTTATTATTCAGATGTTACAAATATTACAGTCAGATATGCCAATAAAAGGAGGAATGGAATACACAGAATTACATACACATGTGAGCAGTTACCTTAGTGCTGATGGCACCACAAGGGCGGCGTGGCACCAATCTGTTCCTTGGGTAATCTCTGGCCTTGGTGGAAAAATGCCCATTCAGAAGAAATACCAGGTGGAAATGGAGCAGATGATTTTTATACATTATGGGTTGCCCCTGTCTCCACCCATCTCACACCTCTGGGATGTCTCACAACTCCCACCCCTCTGAGGGGAGATATGGACACCCGAATTCTATAATGTTCCCTAGCCGTGTCCATGGGCATCGCAGACGGAAGATAATACTTTCATATTTTTAGTTATGATTTTATCTTCGTCTGGATAGGAAACATGCCTACTCTGAGAACACCCTACTAGCCAATATCCTGTTTAGATGGCTTACAGTTATCCTACATCCATGTGAATACCATGCTTGTCACCGCCTAGACGTCACGATCATGGGATCTACGCTTGCCATGTTCATAGACCGCACGGCTCATGAAATATTAAGGTTATAGTTACGGTGCCTTCCAGTCTGCCTGGGAAGAAAGAGACTTAAATTGGACGTGTTACCTTTTGGCCAAACCCTAGTCCTGAGGAAGCTCCAATAACCTACCTGATTACCACATCAAAGTTAAGGATGAGTCCTGTTGTGTGGACAGTTGGCTTCCATCTAGGTGCTAATTACTGTGCTATTTGCAAGAGATAAATGACTTCTGCCTGTCAGAAGGGTGGGGGCTTATCTTTTTGTGAGTGAGATGTGCCTTCAAATTGCTTTCTGGATGGAATATGGGGAATATGAAACAATATTCATCACAAACCTGTTTTTTTGTGTGTTTTTATTTCCTTTTACATTTTGGGTAAGTAATGGGAGTGTCCGATAGATGCCTCTCCATTACTAACACCAGGGCTTGATGCCAGCTGACTCTGAACAGCTGACATCAACCTCAACTACCATTACCCTGCTTGCCACGACATCTAGGCAGTCAAGAATATCAGACTCAAGGTGCCAGAATTTTTGCGCATCTGACGTGATGCCCCACTTCTGGGACGACTGCGGGCTGGTATTCTTAGACTCATAAAGGGCCAAATAACCATGGACCTTCCCATCCTGATATCATCATCTCACAGTTGTCTGCTTTATCTTTGCTAGCAAGTTAAAATAGGGGGGGGACCTATGTGGCTTATTTATTTTTGATTAAAGGGTTGTCCGGGCTTTTGCTATAATTCATATGCGTATCTAGGCTGCAAAATGTTGACAGTTTGTAATATACTTGCTGTCAACATTTTGCATAGTTACCCAGATATCATATATTTGCGGCATCCAGGGAACGTCTAGGGGGCGGGTTTGTATTGGAGCCTGCATGGAAATGGGAAATTGGTCATTTCCTCAGACTCCTACAAACATGCACCCTCCGCCAGTCTACACTATAGCCGGCTACCTCCAGGATCCCACAGGCCCTCCGCAGCCCCTAATGTCACCACCCACCACCACTGCACACAGCGGTCCCCTGCTCCACTGATATGGTCTGCCAAATCCTCAGCTGTGAAAGCGATTTGGCACAGTATGTCAGTGCAGTGGGGAGCACTGCATGTGTGTGCGCTCACCCTGTGGTCTCTGTGCAGGAGAGCAGAGGTCCTCAGCCTGCAACTCTGTGCTGTGGAGCCTGATGCTTCTCTCCATACCTCCCACACCCTAGAGCTGGTGGCTGCGGTATAGAGAGGACCGCTCCACCCGCTCTGTGCTCTATGGTACGGAGGTATGGAGAGAAGCATCGGGCTCCACAGCACAGAGTCCCAGGCTGCGGACCTCGGCTCCCCTGCACACCACAGGGTGAGTGCACACACATGCCGCTGTATGCAATGGGGGTGGGTGGTGACATTAGGGGCTGGGGATGGCCTGTAGGATCCTGGGGGTGGCTGACCATAGTATAGACTGGGGGAGGGGGGAGTGTTTGTAGGAGACTGGGAGGAAACAACCAGTTTCTCATTTCCATGTAGGCTCCAAAACAAACACGCCCCCTGGACACTCTCTGGCTGTCGCAAATATGTGACAGCTAGGAAACTATGCAAACTGTTGACAGGATGTATATTACAATCTGTCAACATTTTGCAACCTAGATACGCATATGAATTATAGCAAAAGCCCGGACAACCCTTTAATCTAGGCCAAACACCCTTTACACCATGAAAGGCACTAGGAGGTTCAACTGTATAATACGTAGAGGGCAAGAGAGATTTTATAGCAGTAGAATATTTATCTAGCTATATCTTGTATTCTTTTTTGTGTCTGCATATGTGTGCTTGCATTTGGATGTTAATCCCTTTGCTTTGTACAACTTTCCGTTTGTTCTGCTGCCTGTGTTTGAACCAACTTTATTTGTGACAAAAACACAAGGAAAAATGTATATAAAAACGCAAGTGAACTTAGGTGCGGGATTAATGTGGAAATTCAGCTGCTTTTAAAATTTAATAAACATTGATGGGGGGAACGTACCCTTACACATTCTAAGATCCCTGCCGGTTACTATTCAATACAATGTATAAGATTTACGGTACTCTCAGTCGATTTACAGCAGATCTCTGATGGATTAAGCTTTGATGACTACATTGTACCAAGCCCCAAACCTTACAGCCAGGGGTCAGACAGATTTTTATGCTCTGGTAGTAAAGAAACAATAAAACTTCCTATTCCAAGTCATCCTGAAAACTAACTGTCAGGAAGGAATAAGACTTTTCATCTTACACAGAATATCCTTTATCTATTGAAATTACAATTATCTAGATGCAACCTCATACTGGTCATCAAGCATGCTGGAATGCTGGAAGTATATTATAGCAAAAAAAAAAAAAAAAAAAGGAAAATTGAAAAAATTATGTGTTAACAACCTTATGGATAGAAGTGAAAAGGCACTAAAGCTTTCATTTCCTGGAGAGTTCTGGAGTTCTCGCGGGTTTGTGGACCTTTCTATCCCAGCACGCCCATTTAATGTGTGTTGACACTAGCCCCAGTGTATAACATGTCCCATTTCATATAAACACTAATGATAATTCAGATAGCAGAGGCAATCCGTGAACCTAAGGCAAGCCTGTACACATCTGGTTGTGACCGGGAGAATTACACATGATACGCAGTGATTAACGAGACGTCAGCCTGTGTGTACATAGGGTATCAAATACCGACACTTACAACAAACTCTCACAAGACAGTACAAGGAATCTAAACAGGAAATTGTGTGTTTTTTTAATTTACCGCAAACATGACTAATAGTCGACATTTGATCAATCACTATCATCGGTCATTACTACGGATGCACAAAATGCAATGGGAGATACAGTGTGTTATCTGTGGCAATGTTGGGGAACTACTGAGGAACTCCTACTGTCTCCCACACATCCGCTACAGACTGTGAGCCCTCGAGGACAGGATCTCTGCCCTAATGTACCTGTATGATTTAATTGTTATTTTTATGTTCTTGTTCTCGTCTGCCCTACACAAGTAAAGCGCCATGGAACCAATGGCGCTATATAAATATATAATAATAACAACTACGGTACCATGCTACGGTATACGGAAGCAACTGATCTAGTTACGGTACTTAAAGGAGTTGTCCAGGGATGTTACATATGTTGATGACCTACCGCAAAACTTTCATATAAAGGATATAGTGGCGAGTCCCATGTTGAAAAATTTTCATTAAACATTATGCCCCGACACCATTTATTTCACTATATGTCCTCTTTTACAGAATACACAGTAAAATATGGACCTTCTAAATAAACAGTTCTCAGATACGCAAGAGTGAAAGTAAAAAGAGACACACAGTATAACACAAATGTTCCAATTCTCTAGTGTGCAGATGAGGACCCAGAGAGACGCGTAGTGAACTATGTGCTTACACACAAAGTGATATCAGACCATTGCCCTTTCCTCAAGATCACGTCGTACTCGGTCACATCCCATGATCCGGTTCACCAGAACACAGTGTGACTACCTCCACTTACAACAATCAATTCACTTACAGATGGGCGACTCCGCTGCCATCGATGTTTTACAATGTCACTTACTCTGCCTGGATAATTACGCTTTTTTCAAAATGATGACTATTGTCTGTGCTACTATTTCTTCCTAAATATATATACATTACAGTGTACATTTTTCACTAAGGTCTGCAATCTATCTGGACCTATACACCTGTTAGCATGTATGCTGCATCCTCCAATAGATTTAGGCCCACTCCCTCTGCTCTCACAGATTTAGGCACACTCCCTCTGCTCTCACAGATTTAGGCCCTCTCCCTTTGCTCTCACAGATTTGTAAATAATTCATGAAAGAATAAAGTTACGTTAAAACCAAGCACACCATTGTTTTTCTTATGAAATTCTCAATCAGTTTGATGTGTCACATGACCCTCTTCCCACTGAAAAAAAAAGTTGGATTAAAAATGGCCGCCATGGTCTCTACCCATCTGGAAAATTTTCCTCCTCCCATTTACTAATGTGCCATAAACAAGAAGTTGATATCAGCACTCAATTACATTTTATTTAAGTGTATCCATATAAATGGCCCATCCTGTATATGTGTCCCCTCTATGTACTGTATAATGGATGTGTCTGGCCATATACATACATGTGTCTGATCATACCACATCTCCTGTGCTGAGATAATCTTCTATATGTGTCCCCTCTATGTACTGTGTAATGGATGTGTCTGGCCATATACGTACATGTGTCTGATCATACCACATCTCCTGAGCAGGGGAGGATGCAAAAGAGAGAATACAGACAAGACAACATGTTCCTGCATGGTCAGATACCTTTGTGGAACTTATTTTTATTCCAAGATTAAAATGTACTTTGTTCGTTGAACAAACCCATTAAACCACCCCTCTTCTGATAAAATGCAGCTACTTTCTGTTAAAGAGGACATGTCATCCCCTGGTGCATGGCAAACTAAATGCATCACTGAATGCAGCATGTCTGCTGCATTCAGGGAAGGGCTCCCCCATGTCTCTAGCCCCCCTGTAACCTTTAAAGAAAGACTTTAGAAACTTTACAGTTAAGAGGTCCCCTGGGTTGGATCTGATTAAGAGGTCCTGGCTGCTGGCACAATCCTCCCTGCCTTCTCCTTGTGTGTTCCGCCCCCTCTATGTGTCTGCTACCGCCTCCTCTGCTGCTGGGTCTGCCCTCCTGTTCTCCTGCTCTGTGTCAATCACGCTAGTGCACAGGCTTGGTGTGAGCTGCAGTATGGCGCATTCAGTGACATCAGTGGCAGATTCCCGCCCTGCTGTATGAATCTAATATATAATTGTCTAGCGGCCACTTCCGTCTGAGGCCGAAATCACGCACCAGCGCTCATTGGCCGCCGGCAAACGCGGCGGCCAATGAGCGCAGCCTAAGCAGATTAACCGCGCGGGCTCAGAATTCGCACCGCGGTTCATGTGCAGAGGTCAGCAGCTGGTCAGCAGCTCGCCAGCCGCTGATCTCCCGGCTGGCAAGCCGCTGATCTCTGTGCAGCAGTAACTCAGCCGCGGCCACATAAATCCACGGCGAGCCGGTCATCTCCCGGCTGCTGGCAGCGGTAGTGCCCCGCGCGGCATTCAAGCCGCGGTGACCAGAGAAGTAGCGCAGCTTGGTGTGCGGTTTGAATGCCGCGTGTCTCATTGGTCGCCGCAGCGAACAATGAGAGGCACAGCATTCAAACTGCGCACGGCTTGGCGGAAAATATGAATCCCGCGCCGCTGATTCATCACTGCTGAGAGCGGCAACCAATCAGAGGCGCAGGCGCATAAATTATTATTCATATTTCCCGCCAATTTGCACCGCTTCGCTGATAGGGCGCTGTGGCGACCAATCAGAAGTAGCGCGGGTTGACGCGCGGTTTGAATTCTAAGTCTCTCGTTGGACGCTACGGCGACCAATGAGAGACATGGTGAGCGGCTTGGTATTTTGGCGGGCAATTTGAACTGCCGCTCTTAGTGTGACGCAGTTCCATCCTGTCTACAAGGTCTGTCAGTCAGTGTCACAAACTTTAAACCTGTCTATAAGGCTGTCAGTCAGTGTGATGCAGTTCACTCCTGTTTACAAGGTATTTTAGAATACCCGATTAGATTCGGGCCACCATCTAGTAAAGCATAAACAGGGCGGGCTCTGCTGCTGACGTCACGCAATGCACCTTCAAGTCGCTCACACCAAGTTATGTGCGCCAGCGTGATTGACACAGAGCAGGAGAAGACAGCAGACCCAGCAGAAGTGGAGGCGGTAGCAGACACATAGAGGGGGCGGAATACACAGGGAGAAGGCAGGGAGGAGTGTGCCAGCAGCAAGGACAGAATAAGATCCCACCCAGACGACCTCTTAACTGTAAAGTTTCTAAAGGCTTTTTTAAAGGTTACAGGGGGGGGGGGGATTACGCAGGCTTCACATTTGCGTTCGGCAGTGCCGAACGCAAACACTGTCATGTGAACGCAGCGGAGATTGTCCGCATACATTCACATGAAAACGTGATTGTGAGCCGCCGTGCCAATCAATCAGTGGCGGCGTCCAGGAGGTGGAGATCAGCGGCAGAGGTCTCTGCCTCCCGGCCGCTGTTGCTGATCTCTTCCTCCCTGATGCCGCCGCTGGTTTAAAATAGCCGGCAGGAAAGCCGGCGGTGAACTTCACCGCTGGCTTTCCAGCCGGCTATGTCAAACCAGCGGCGGCAGGGAGGAAGAAAGAAGATGACAAAAGAAGAAGAAAGAAGAAGAAAGGAGAGGAAAGAAGAAGAGAATGACAGGAAAGGATTCACCTGTAGATGACCTCGGAGGACGTCATCTTTCGCAGCGTCTGTGCACTTGCCAGCAGATGGCAATGCGCACAGATTCACTTTCATTCATTGTCTGTGCGCAGCTGTCTGCATGCGCATAAAGCAGGCACACAGCCACACACAAAAAATGCAACATGTTGCATTCGGCATGTGCATAAATTATGCGCAGCCGAACGCAAATGCAGCTGAGCGCAGGTACACACAGGCACTATGCGTTCCTATGTTAAACATGGGAGCGCATAGTCCCTGTGTCTTGGAACGTTGTGTTGCGTGTGAACCTAGCCTTAGAAATATGGATACAAAGTTGCACACTCCTTTAGATGTTTTTGATGCAAGGTTTATTATGAACAGTTAATGGCCACAGATGTCAACGCGTTTCGGCTTTAACCAAAGCCTTGATCACGACAATTGGCTATGAAACAAAACAAATAAAAGTGTATAAATATTTACAAACATATGGTGTCACCTGTGCTGTAGAGAGCACAGGAAAAAGGCAATTTACATATTTACATAGGTCAACGATACTGTTGAGGACAGCAAGAATGTATTACTGTCCCAGAGGATGTTATTAGTACATAGAAGGTAATAGGGGAGCTGAGCAGTTAGTTTAGGGAGTGCCAAAGAGTTGGTCAGTAGCGATTGGAGGAAGGTATAGATAGGTTAGAGAGGAATTAAATATAAATAGGTGTATATAGATATACTTAGACATATTTAGTTAGAGAGATAGGGTCCATAGGACCGTGCTGAAAAACGCCTATCCCCATTTGGGAATTATTGAAATAAAGCAAACCACCTTAATCGAGCGTTCGCCACCAAGGAAAGACGCCTCTTTCCAATCTTATCCTAGAACATTCCATGACCCACACCTGGTAACTCGGATACTTTTTCATACTACGACCCTATCTCTCTAACTAAATATGTCTAATTAAGTATATCTATATACACCTATTTATATTTAATTCCTCTCTAACCTATCTATACCTTCCTCCAATCGCTACTGACCAACTCTTTGGCACTCCCTAAACTAACTGCTCAGCTCCCCTATTACCTTCTATGTACTAATAACATCCTCTGGGACAGTAATACATTCTTGCTGTCCTCAACAGTATCGTTGACCTATGTAAATATGTAAATTGCCTTTTTCCTGTGCTCTCTACAGCACAGGTGACACCATATGTTTGTAAATATTTATACACTTTTATTTGTTTTGTTTCATAGCCAATTGTCGTGATCAAGGCTTTGGTTAAAGCCGAAACGCGTTGACATCTGTGGCCATTAACTGTTCATAATAAACCTTGCATCAAAAACATCTAAAGGAGTGTGCAACTTTGTATCCATATTTGTATTTACTGGGATTGAAGAAATCCTGTTAGTTGGCACCTCCACTCACCACCTACGCGGTGTGCACACCATTATACCCTATTGACTGTACTTATCTCTTGGTTGTTGCACCCGCTTTCTCTAAATGTCCAGTGAATCATTCGTCTACGACGATACTGTACGAGATGAGATCGTGGCCCAGGTCACGGCATCCACCGAGTTTCTAAAAGTACCCAGTAAGGATCTGAGAGCCAAGGAGTTTGAGAAGGAACGAAGGAGGTTCGTCTCACTTGATCTGCATTCTAGATCCCTAGCGGAATACTACCGCCAGAAAAAGATTCCAAGGGGATTGAGGAGTAATATCAGACCCACGATCTTCTCCGACAAAGAGGACTACTGCAAAAAGTTCCAACAGATCCTAAATAAATGCTCCTTTGATTTGATTGCTTTAACGATTGAACATCTACAGGTTGCTATTACCGAATCTAAGGAGAAGGTGGCTGTAATTGAAGCCCAACTAGTAGGATCTTTCACATCGAATGACCTAGCTGACCTGAAGAACAGGGTTAACGATACTATCAATAACTTCAAGAAAATTCTTCAAGATAGAAAACGACAAAAATTCCAGAGGGACGTCGAGGATTACGAACAAAATCGTGTATATCTATGGAACGAACCCATCACCTACGCCCCAAGACCATGGCAACCCTATCCAGGCCAGCCACCTTCCTCAGGATCCGGAAGCGACTCCAGTACGGGCAACAGAGGGGGTGCCCCTTTTTTACCCGCACGCCCAAAAAGAGTAAACCCACGCGGAGGTCAAGGAGGAGGAGGACGACCACACACGAGATCGCGAGCACAGGTAAGGGTCCCAACCTTATAGTTAACATATCAGACTATACCCTCTCCCCCACCGAGTATAGGGTACTAAATAAAGGCCTATCTTTTTGTCCAACACCTAGATGGGACTCATTCACCCTACAGAAAGATCTACAGAATTTTTACAGAACGATTAGACTAAAAACTCATTTCGGGTTATTAGAAAACAGACCAATCCTGAACATACAAAGAGCCACCAACGACCCAATGAACATAACATCCTTGGGTCTGAGAAATAAGAGTTCATTCATGCCGCCCAAGACCAACCATGCAACTGAGACACTAATCTCCCTAATACAGAGAGATGTTGATTCCCATATTCATGACCATCAACTAGGATTATTCAAAACCAAAAATAATATAACATCTGAGGAAACCCAAGCCCTTACTGCCCTACAGCACAATAAAGCAATTACTATAAAACCAGCCGACAAGGGTAATTCTATAGTACCGTATATACTCGTGTATAAGCCGACCCGTGTATAAGCCGACCCCCCTACTTTTGCCCCCAAAACCTGGGAAAACCTATTGACTCGTGTATAAGCCGAGGGTGGACCCCAGCACAGGTATACAGCCCCCAGCAGTGTGGTATACAGGCCCCCTCAGTGGTATACAGCAGCCTCCCCAGTGGTAGTATACAGCAGCCTCCCCAGTGGTAGTATACAGTAGCCTCCCCAGTGGTAGTATACAGTAGCCTCCCCAGTGGTATATACAGCAGCCCCAGAGGGGTATACAGCAGCCCCAGAGCTGTATACAGCAGCCCCAGAGGGGTATACAGCAGCCCCAGAGGGGTATATAGCAGCCCCAGAGGGGTATATAGCAGCCCCAGAGGGGTATATAGCAGCCCCAGAGGGGTATATAGCAGCCCCAGAGGGGTATATAGCAGCCCCAGAGCTGTATACAGCAGCCCCAGAGGGGTATACAGCAGCCCTAGAGCTGTATACAGCAGCCCCAGAGGGGTATATAGCAGCCCCAGAGGGGTATACAGCAGCCCCAGAGCTGTATACAGCAGCCCCAGAGGGGTATATAGCAGCCCCAGAGGGGTATACAGCAGCCCCAGAGCTGTATACAGCAGCCCCAGAGGGGTATACAGCAGCCCCAGCCCCAGAGGGGTATACAGTAGCCCCAGAGGGGTATATAGCAGCCCCAGAGGGGTATACAGCAGCCCCAGAGCTGTATACAGCAGCCCCAGAGGGGTATATAGCAGCCCCAGAGGGGTATACAGCAGCCCCAGAGCTGTATACAGCAGCCCCAGAGGGGTATACAGCAGCCCCAGCCCCAGAGGGGTATACAGTAGCCCCAGAGGGGTATATAGCAGCCCCAGAGGGGTATACAGCAGCCCCAGAGGGGTATACAGCAGCCCCAGAGGGGTATACAGCATCCCCAGAGGGGTATATAGCAGCCCCAGAGGGGTATATAGCAGCCCCAGAGGGGTATACAGCAGCCCCAGCCCCAGAGGGGTATATAGCAGCCCCAGAGGGGTATATAGCAGCCCCAGAGGGGTATATAGCAGCCCCAGAGGGGTATACAGCAGCCCCAGAGGGGTATACAGCAGCCCCAGAGCTGTATACAGCAGCCCCAGAGCTGTATACAGCAGCCCCAGCCCCAGAGGGGTATATAGCAGCCCCAGCCCCAGAGGGGTATATAGCAGCCCCAGAGGGGTGTACAGCAGCCCCAGAGGGTATACAGCAGCCCCAGAGGGGTATTTAGCAGCCCCAGAGGGGTATACAGCAGCCCGGGCTGTATACATCAGCCCCCGCTGTATACAGCGGTACCCGGCTGTATACAGCCCTCCCCCCTGGTATACCGGGCCCCCCTGTGGCCACCTGTAAAGGAAGCGATGATTATACTTATCGGGTCGCCGACGCCGACGCCGCCGCTCTGTCACCGTCCGTCACCGCGCTCCTTCCCGTCTTCATGCTTCCTTCATCGGCGCACAGAAAATGACGTCATTTCCTGTGCGACGGTGAAGGAAGCATGAAGACCAGGAGGAGCGCGGTGACGGACGGTGACAGAGCGGCGGCGTCGGCGACCCGATAAGTATAATCATCGCTTCCTTTACAGGTGGCCACAGGGGGGGCCCGGTATACCACGGGGGGGCTGTATATTTTTTTTTTTTTTTTTTATTACCGTATATACTCGTGTATAAGCCGAGGGGGGACTTTTCAGCACATTTTTTGTGCTGAAAAACTCGGCTTATACACGAGTATATACGGTAATCATGAACAAAAGAGACTACAAAATGGAGATTGAGAGACAGTTGAGCGACACCACCACTTACAATAGAATAAACACAGACCCACTATATTCAATTCAGAGGAAAATAGATTCCACACTGACCAAGCATCTCCATATGGGTACTATAGATGCCAAAACAAAGACTTTTCTAACTAATTCCAACCCCATCACTCCAGTCATATATATCCTGCCAAAAATTCATAAAAATTTCACCAATCCACCGGGGCGACCAATTGTAGCCTCAACTGATTCCATACTAGCTCCATTATCTGTGTATTTAGAGAAAATCCTTACACCATTAGCGAGAAAAATGGATTCCTTTGTACTAGACACGAATGACTTTCTATCAAAAATTCGCCAACTAAACTCAATCCCTCCTGGTAGTCTTTTGGCTACCATGGATGTAAACAGCCTCTATACCTCGATCGATCATGACAAGGGTATGGAGGCCACCCAGAGAGCTCTTGAAACTACAAGTACCCTTACTCCAAATTCCATCGAACTTTGCCTAGACCTATTGAATCTGGTCCTGAGGGAAAACTATTTCTTGTATGGTGACGACTTCTATGTCCAGAAACGGGGGACCGCTATGGGCTCAAATGTCGCACCGGCGTATGCAAATCTATACATGCATGATTTTGAAACCCAGTACATATACCCAAATTCTTTCTTCCAGAACCACGCCTTGATATGGCTAAGATATATCGATGATATATTTTGTATCTGGCATGGTAATCAAACTTCACTTGACTCATTTTTTACTGAAATTAACACAATAAGACAGGAACTCTCTTTCACTATGACATCCAGCGACACCGAAGTGAGTTTCCTTGATACTAAAATTTTCAAAAAAAGTAAAAAACACATTAGGCTCTGACCTCTACCAAAAACCTACTGATAAGAACGGCCTCCTACTCTATAGTAGTTGTCACCCCTCCACCACCAAAAATAGTCTGCCTAGATCTCAATTTCAACGGGTGGCCCGTATTGTATCAGAGAAGGAGACCCTACCGGTTAGACTTGAGGAGATGAACAAGAAATTCCTTGAACGCCAATACCCCAAGAAACTCCTTATGGAGGAAACTGACAGAATACTAAATCCACCAGAAACCTCTATCTCCATCAACAAACCGGAAAGAATCCCCTTTGTACATGGACACCACCCATCAATGCCAGTTGTATATAACATAATTAAACATCATTGGCCTCTTCTTCAAAGAGCATATCCCAACATGGAAGTATTCAGTACCCCACCACTCATGTGTAAACGACGTCCACCAAACCTCAAGGATAAAATAGTGAGAGCCGATATTGGGAGCTTGAAAACATTACCGAAACAAACATTCCTAGATACACCAAGGAGGGGAACCTTCCCATGTTTGAACTGTCCATCATGTTCCAATATAATCCGGGGTGAACACTTCACACACCCCCACACAGGCAAAACATATCCCATCAAAGGTTTTTACACTTGTAACTCCAACTTCGTTGTATATATAATCAAGTGTCCCTGTGGCCTCCTCTATGTAGGTGAGACCACCCAACATATCAAGGAAAGAATAGCTAGCCACAAGTCTACCATTAGATGTGAAAGGAATTGCTTACCCATACCACACCACTTCCATGAGGCTAATCACTCTATATCACAACTACGGTACCAGATCATCGAACAAGTAGAGAGACCCAGACGAGGTGGTGATCATGTCAAATTACTGAAGAGCAGGGAAAGTTTTTGGATCTACACACTGAAAACACTACATCCTCATGGGCTCAATAGAGAAATGGATTGGTTCTGTTAAAATAACCCACTAATGATCTTTCCTTTTTTTCTTCCACTTACTTCAGATATACTGAGAGATAAGGGTCGCCAAACCCTTTCACCTTCCCTTCCCCTAGTCGTTGCACTGGAATGGTAAGATCCCAACTAGAGCCTGTACCGTATAGATATTAGTCTTGCTCCTAATGACCTAGATATCTGTTGCTGAGGGTTGGGACCCCCTGTGTCTCTTAACCTTTTTTTCCCCCAATATAGGTTATAAATGAAGAATGTGACCGAAGAAATTTGTGCCTTAAAAGTTTTAGGCACTATATACACATTGTTGCCTTCAACATAACAATGAAGCAGTGGTCCAGCTGACCTTGTTTTTAACAAGGGTTGTCTCCATCACAGTTTCCATTGTACTAACTCACTTCTCTCCTGTTTTTCCTGAAGTGAAATAATAAATCTTATCATCTAGATCCATTTTTATTGGATCATAACCAATATGTATGCCATTACTCTGAGATATAATACATGAGAACAATATATCTACTATAAGATACTAAGCATGACGTCACAATATTGATAAAGTATATGTCTTCTGTTCCTCTCAATGTCTTCACCCTTTGGGCCTTTTACATTCTTCCTAATACTGAAATATCTAATATTGATCTTGTCTTCTTGTATAATATACCTCCTGTTGAATACTCCATAACACACCCTTCATTCATGCTTACAATCAGCCCCCCTTCACACCGATCTCCTGCTATAATTACTACTAGCAGCATTGTTTACACTGAAGCTGACAGGCTGAGAACGGCTCCTCCCCTTCCCTCCCATGATGCATTGCACTCTCAACTACAAGCAGTCACTGGTTAGCATATACCTAACATGGCACTTCTGCCACACTTTGTCCGAGACACACTACTGAGCATGTGCGGATTCCCCACTTCCTGTTTTCTGCTATAAATAGCAGCAACCGATAACCCACTGTGCTCATTCCTACCAGGACTCTGACGGGGGCGGACCTATCACTGAAAGAAGGTATTTAACTATATAATGACAGGCACTCTGTCCATTAATGCCCAACATGCACTTTGGGTAAAAAGCAGAAGGAACTTTTGTTTTGACAACGATTAGCTCTGCACATATATTATACAACCTATTTGACACATATATCTTTTTAGGCTACATTGAAATTAAGGAGATATAATCAAACTATATAATCACATAATACTAATGATTTGTCAGCTTGGAGGGACTAACGCTACATGGTACTTTATTTAGCTCTGGTTGATCTTTTTGCCAGAAGAGTGACAGCTATGATATTGCTTTCCATAGGACCGTGCTGAAAAACGCCTATCCCCATTTGGGAATTATTGAAATAAAGCAAACCACCTTAATCGAGCGTTCGCCACCAAGGAAAGACGCCTCTTTCCAATCTTATCCTAGAACATTCCATGACCCACACCTGGTAACTCGGATACTTTTTCATACTACGACCCTATCTCTCTAACTAAATATGTCTAATTAAGTATATCTATATACACCTATTTATATTTAATTCCTCTCTAACCTATCTATACCTTCCTCCAATCGCTACTGACCAACTCTTTGGCACTCCCTAAACTAACTGCTCAGCTCCCCTATTACCTTCTATGTACTAATAACATCCTCTGGGACAGTAATACATTCTTGCTGTCCTCAACAGTATCGTTGACCTATGTAAATATGTAAATTGCCTTTTTCCTGTGCTCTCTACAGCACAGGTGACACCATATGTTTGTAAATATTTATACACTTTTATTTGTTTTGTTTCATAGCCAATTGTCGTGATCAAGGCTTTGGTTAAAGCCGAAACGCGTTGACATCTGTGGCCATTAACTGTTCATAATAAACCTTGCATCAAAAACATCTAAAGGAGTGTGCAACTTTGTATCCATATTTGTATTTACTGGGATTGAAGAAATCCTGTTAGTTGGCACCTCCACTCACCACCTACGCGGTGTGCACACCATTATACCCTATTGAACCTAGCCTTAGAGACATGGGGGACCCCTTCCCTCAATGCAACAGACATTGGGGGGTGACAGGGGTTCTCCATGTTATTTATTATGCGAGAGTTAAAAAAAAGTGTAACAAAAAATGTGGTGTAAAGAATACATGCAAAATGTTTTGTAAAGAAAGAGGCAGAATCCTGACATTTTTATGTTAGTATTCTCCCACTTAGCTAAATCTACTCTCCAGAGTTAATCCCCTTTAATTTGTTCTTCTATTACCATACATGAATTTTGGGGGGAAGTTTGTGTGTCGCACTCAACAAGTCACTGATGGAAGACATATAAAGAAGAAAAGCTATAAAAACTCATTATGGTACTATTAAATAAGTTAGAACATGTGCACTGAAAAAATGCCAACATAAATACATGCAGATCCTATAGCTCTCAGGCATGTGTGTCTTATGTTTCGGGAAGAAATCTGAGGAAACGTACAAAATGTTCTACTCTGCTTAAGATGTGATGTAGCACGCGAGAAAAGATGGTGTCATCGTATCCGCACCACCTCTTATTGTGAACACACTGCTCATGCCAATCTAATCTGCTGGATTGTGTTTGCAGAACTGCTTGGAGACAGACATATATTAATATATTACAGGACCGAGCCCTCGGAGAGCGGTGCCCATGATGCAATACTCATTGTTCAATAATATGTAAGAGCTCACAAAGGAAAACAGCTTCTAAGTAGCTAAGGCTTAGAAACTGGAGCAGTATCATCCAGCACTTCAGTATGGCGGGATTCTGGATATGAAAGCAAGCTTTGGATTAGGAAGAAGCTAATTAGAACATATTTTTTAGTTTGCAATTATATAGATCCATAAATCCTAATGACAGAGAGAGTAGAAAATATCCATTAAAGGTGAAAGGTTCTCTCCTTGTGGAGAGTGACATGTCAGGTCTGGCTATCAGTATGAGGAGACAAAGGGAACCTGACAGCAGGTATTTTGCCTATAGGATGCAGCCACCATCAGTATGGCCTTATAATTATACCGCACTCTAGAATACGGTGTATAAGACCCCAGGCCAATCTGTATAATGCAAAAAAAAAACCCTTGATTAGGTTTACCTGGGGGGTAGTCCGGTCCAATTGGCGTCGCTGGTCTAGGTGCGGCACCTCCTTTCTTCTTGTGAATGCCATCCTCTTCCTCATGTGGGTGATGTTTCTTCCATCATCCACTCACTGGCCTTCATTGTGCTCTATCACTTTTCTCACCCTACTTAGGGCAGGGCAAAGTACTGTAATGCACATTCAAGGGGAAAAATAAAAATCAAAGAACGCATGTACACTATGCAGATGTTCTTTGGCCTTTTCCCAACCCTGTGCATTATAGTACTTTGCCCTGCTCTCAGTAGGGCAAAGAGAAAGTGCATGTGTGCAGGAGCGCAAAGGAGGAGACTATGTGGCTGACGTAATACATCGCACACATGAAGCAGGGAATGAGGACGGCGATCACAAGAAGGAAGGAGGCGCCGGCCCAAGACTTGTGACACCCATCGGTCTGGACTGCCCCCAGGTATTATAAAAGCTGGGGGGGGGGGTTTACATTATACAGATCTGCCTGGGGTCTTGTATACAGTATTCCAGAATGTATATAAGGCCTTACTGGTGGTGGCTGCAGTTTAAATGGAAAACAAAATGGTGACAGGATCACTTTAAATGCCTGCAATGTGCCTCTGGGAAGAGTAAATCTGCATTTGCAAATGTAATGTCCCATCCACAGGAGGTCCATATAACCAGTGTGAAGACTAAAATGCTCTCCAGTGACCACAATTTCTATACTTTAGACTTGCCAGACAGGTATGGTTGTATGAGTGTCTGTAAGCCTCTCTTGAAATTCTGTAACAGAAAGATGAATGCAGCTGACGATTGACCGTTGCAAAGCAACAGCGCCAACATGGGAGATATGATGCCAATCAGAGTTGTTGCGATTTTATTTAGTTTTGTCCTGCGGAGCTATAATGGAGGTATTGTACTGGAACACCACTTTAAAACATTTTTCAGGTGTCATAATTTGATGCTATTTCACAGGTAACCCATACGTCATATGAAATGTGATTGTATATGTAAGCCTTATGACAAGGTTTTCCCTAGACAATTATGGCAAATCCAACTCAAGAACCACAGCCTTGTTACACAACAGCTCCTATACCCTTGCTTGCCAGTCAAGACAGTCACAACCAGTTGGAGACTGAATAGAGAAGTGGCCACACATTTAAGAGTCTTTTCATTTAAAGAGATTGTCCCAAGATGGAAATCTATTCACAAGATAACTTTCCGATAAGTGGTGGCCCAAATACTGAGACTCACACTGATCACGACGATGGGAGTACTGTGCCCCCGGTTTTATACTGAGCATTGGACAGGTAGTTGTGCTTTCTATTTAAGGCATATTGACAAACATACCCTAGCACTACACTAGGCTAGCGGCAGTCAATCCTGTAGACTTAGCATGGAGCTTCCGTAAAACCAGAATGTGCCACGCCACTTGGCAGGCAAAAACTGTTGATCTTGGGAGAGAACCATTAAATATAATTATTGAGAGTGGTTAAAGCTAGAAAATTATCCTTTATCTAGTTGGGAGCTCTTGACAAATTTTCTATTTGACCATGATCTTAGAGATCTTCTCTTTCCTGTCAAAATAAAAAAAAAAAAAAAAGATCATTCATGACTTGTGCTCATTAGTATAATCACTGACATGTAAATGAGTTTTAACCATTTGATTTATCATGCTTAATGGGTTTAATTTAATATATGACGATCTTAACGAGCTAAAACTAATTGAAATCTATTACTTGTAATCTCAAGAGCCTAACAAGCCATCATAAAAAATTACAGCCGTGCGCTGCTATATTAAGATGGACTAAAGTTTTAATGAAGCAAAATTTCTGTCGGTAGAAGGGTGATAAAAGTTTCTTTGAGAAGTCAAGGTTGCACCATGTCATATACGATATGTGACACTGATATTTCCAACTGTAGAGGTTGAAATCAGTGGGTGTCAAGCAATACTACTAGTGATGAATGAGCAAAACCAGGCTTGGGTGCTCGGTACTCGTAGCAAACAGTTGGATGCTTGGATGGGCGTGACTCAAGTACCCAAGTATAATGGAAGTGTCACGCTGGCCTACAGGATGCCCAGAGCAGCACAAAGTTCAATGGGATGGTATACGGGAAGGAAGTCCCTGACGGTAGAGAGCGGGAGATGGGACACCTTCTGCTACTTGCCTGTGACTGGTCTCGGCTGCCCTGTCATCCCTATGCGAGTCATCCCCCCGCCATCAATGCCTCATCCTTTGGTGTCACCTCAACCATCTCTGGCTATTGTGTAGGCCGATGAGTTCTCTAGACAAAACCTTGATGTAATCCACACACAAGGGAGGTAGACAGACTGTGGGACAAGACAAAATGGATACAACAACTCGAATGCTGCAGCCCCAAACACCGGGGCTAGCAGCCAGGACTGCTCAAGCAGCAGGACCTATCAACAAAACACCAGCAGCCACTTCACTCCACCAAAGTCAGCTTACAAATGGATTTTCTGTAACCGGAGTCATGTGCTGTATCATGTGACCCCTTAAAGGGAAGTGGGTGTGGTCTGCAACCTGAATGCAAGCCGAGGTATACTGGAGCTGCAGCAAGGGAAACTAAGATTAACCCTTACTAGCACAAAAAAAATTAAGATTCAGCAGTTCCAGAGCTGTTAAAAATCTCACAAATCTCCTACTGACTCATGTCAGGAAGTTAATAGAAAACTCAAGCATTTTTAGGGAAGATTTCCGGAAAAATCCATGTTCCCTTTGACTTTCATTATACTCGGGTACTTGAGTCATACACCATCCAAGCATCCAACTGCTCGTTATGAGTACAGAGCATCCAAGCATAGTAAAATAGTGATCCTTCCCATCCTCTACATGGGCGGCATACTCGGTATGAGTTAATCGCGTCATATCCGGTGATTCTGACGTCAGTACGCTCATTTGGGTGCATTGTGGACCTCGCGATGCGCATTGCGCATGCGCTAGGTTGCTTTACGGCAGCTTATCTGCATCGCGAGGTCCATAGTGCACCCAAATGGGTATGACGACGTCAGGATCGGCGGATATGACGCGATTAAGAGTCGTACCGGCTATACAGCCCACGTAGGAGGATGGGAAGGATCACTACGGCTTAGCACGCCCATTGGGGCATGAATAATTGAAGTACATGCGGCGATGAGAAGCCACAGGGAACGCCCCTGTGTGAATTCTCAAGAACTAAGAAGCCGCAGATCCGCAGGTATAAAAACCACTTTTATAAACTTAATACGCATTTTATACACAAAGGGATGGCTAGAATACAGTAATGATGGTGCAGAGACAGGAATTAGTAGGCTGGGGGGCGATTTTTAGGAGACAGGTTCCCTTTAAGAATAGGAGAACAATAGTTGTTTGATGCAAACGGGATAACAAGTTTCTTAAGATCAACAACATAAAAACAAACTCATCAAAAAGTAAAGGATTCAAGGTGAATACAGGCCAATTATGTAGGAATCAAGCGGTTACATGGACAGAGGAACTTCCTAATTTGCCACAACCGGTATTAAGGGCATACAGCAGGCATGTGCATAAATGATCGACAACCAACAGTACAGATAAGTATATGGTAACGCTAGAACAGCAATTTTAGCAGTATGTATATGATGCAGGTTGAAACACACGGATCTTATACAGAGGAATACAGCAGTACACAATGTCTAATACTGATCCCATGTGCTGCTTTAACCAATAGGACAACATCCACAACAATAGTCTTAGTAAGCACTGAGTTTTTCAAGGGTTGCTTAAACTTTGCCACCGCTCTCTATTAAGTTAGTTAATAAATTAAAAACATTTTTTTTTATAAATCTTAAGGATTAAGGAGATCCTATTTTATTCCATCAACACAGAACACATTTCTTAGCGTGTGCAGAAGACACTTGCTTCCCCAAAGCCCACCCTACAGCATTCTCATACTCTGCATATTTTATAATCTAATGCCTGGTCATCTGTGCTTCTGGGCAGCTGGCCGCCACTCAAGACTGGCATTGTTCCTCGGCAGAAGGAAAACAGAACATTTGGCGCGATTCTCGCTTTGGAGTGTTTGCCTCCCTAGAACAAACTTTCAAATAAGTTTTGGAGAGAAGTGAAGTTATTTCTAATCTAAAACAGAGGATCTGAATAAAAGGATGAGTTAGGTACACATCTGGAGATGAAACGTAAATAGATACAGTATTCAGAACATAGCCTTACACATTCCTGCCTCCCAAATGCACAATTATCAAACACTCTTGTCTCCTGACCACATAGGCATCGGCGTGAAAAGTGCCCCCCTTGCTGGATCCAACGCTGACCAATATTTTTTAATACTAATGTGGTTCCTGACAACTCTTCTTAGTAAGTTGTTTGAGATAAAAAAATTGAGAAATGAATTCTGTCACTCCTTAATAAAGTGAAGTTGGGCAAGTAAGACATTTTGGGGTTGGAGAGTTAAAGGGAACCTGTCACCTCATGCTACCCCCCTGAGCTATCACTATCTGTCCCTACACCTTCCTAGCTGCTCCCTAACCATACCTCTCTCTGCTGTAAATCCACCCTATAAAGATGTTTAAAAATGACTTGTAACTTACAGGCCGTCGCTCAGTCTGGAGACTGGAAAGGCGACTCCAGGCTCCATTCTCCCCTCCTCACTGCATCACTGCATGCCTCGCTGGGTGTCATTCCTTCTTGATCTCCTCGTCTGTTAGAATCTCCCGCCCTCCCCTCATCCTATGATGCACCGGCCGATGCGTCATATTCGGCCCGATGCATTGTGAGGCTGCACATGTGCCAGAAGCCGGTGCCGTACCACGTGATTAACCCCCCCAATGCAACGGGTCGGATATGACGTACCGGCCGATGTACCATAGGAGGAGAGGAGTGTGGGAAATTCCAACAGAGTAGGAGATCATGGAGTACCTAAGGCGCAACACCTTTATGACAAATCCTCAGATAGGAGAATGCAGATGAGAGGTAAGCAGGGCTGTGGATTTGGTAAACCAAACATCCAACTCCCAACTGTTCAATTTTCCTGAATCTGACTCAGACTCCAACTCCACCACAATGGACGCCAACTCCGACTCCACAACCATGGCTGTAAAGTCATTAAGCCAAATATCTGACTCAGTCTCCTCAATTTCCCTAAATCTGGCTCCAAATTCACCAATTTTGTGTAAACTATCTTATAGGTAAACTTTAGCTGGTAGGATGACTAGGAACCTGGGAGCTTATGCGGTAAAGGAGTCTGTACAGGCACCATAGGGTGCTAGAATGCCCGAGACTGAAGAGCGGAGTCTAGTTGTGTAAATCTGTGAGCTTTGGTTTGAGTTTTACTTTAAACGACCAAAAATTGAGTGAAACATTTGCAAAACGCACTTTGGGTTTGCTTTGGGTGTGTGAGCATACTTACTACTATGACTATTTAGGCTCCTGATTTGTAGATATCATTCTTTAAGACACCTTGAGGTATACATCTTTCTGATCATTAAATAAGAACAGATGTATGTATTCTCTGATTGGGCATCTATCTATATGTGACGCCTTTGCTAAGTCTTAGGGCCCTTTCACATCAACATTTTTTCAAATCGCGGCAGATGCGGTGAAAAAACCGCATCTGCCGCGATTTCCGCATACCGGCTGCACTTGCGGCGCGGTTGCGGTAAACGCCATGAAAAGTATAGGCGTACTTGCGGCAGGTGCGGCAAGTGCGGTTTTGCACTTGCGGCAGGTGCGGCCGCGAAAAATCCGCGGCTGACCGCGTTTTTTTCGCGGCGCACCTGCGGCAAGTGCAAAACCGCACTTGCCGCACCTTCCGCAAGTACACCTATACTTTGCATGGCGTTTACCGCAACCGCGCCGCAAGTGCAGCCGGTATGCGGTAATCGCGGCAGATGCGTTTTTTTCACCGCATCTGCCGCGAATTTTAATAAACGCTGATGTGAAAGGGCCCTTAGTCATATTTTGTCTATCTTCCACACATGTTTTGTGTCTGTTGTGCTCATGGATTCAGTATAGTGCGGTCTAAACATTTGTTTTATTGATCTGATCGCTTTAGGTGTATTGTGAGCGCGGACATTAACATTTTGGTAAGCAACTGCTTATCCATAAACATGTATCATGATCAGTGGTTGTTTTCACCGACTTATCATATAATGCATGCCGGCTCCTAAGTGATCTGCTGCAAACATTTTAATGCCAGATACCATACGTCTCCGTCCGAGGTCTTGAGTGTATCGTGCCTTCATAGGTCAGTGTCAGTAAGTGTCAGTAAGTGTATATCCATGTTCTATATTTGATTTTCTGCAATAAAAAAAAGAATGGCTGATCTCAAAACATAATTTAAATCTTCTAAAGAAACTTTACCAGCCTTCGGGTTGCATTAGGGCTGCGTGCCGCTTGCCATCAGCTTTCATCCAGATGCACTGTGCAAGCCTATCTAAGCCCTTGGATGTGAACACTGGCCCTGATGCCAGCGATAATCACAGAGGTCAGCCAACTGCTAGACACTGCTCTAATAGCAGAGATTTAGTAGCTAAAGTTTTGGCTCGTCTACTATACTGACATGAACTCACTCCTCAAAGACACCTCTAGGGTTTAAGCTGTCCCCTCTCCCTCCCCCCACTATAAACAGATAAAAAAAGGAGCAATTCGTCACAGAGAAGGGTGAGAAGTGGTTTGAGAAGGTTTATTTCACTGAAAGATTTGTGTTTTTGTCTCATGCACAATGCTATATTCAGCATTTGTGTTGTGTGAATCTGTAGGGTGTCCGTAAGCTGCTAACGGCCCATACTATAACTCTGTATGTCCCCAGTTGTAAAACGAATTTATTCTACGACAGAGTTGTGCTTTATGGTCTATAAAATTAATCTAGGCCTTGCACGTTAGCATGCTGAAATTTGGAAATTGAGCAAAGTTGATGACCCGTCCTTTTAGAGGCCTAACAAGTGGCCTGTCGACAAGCTCCGAGACCGAGAAAAACAAAGCCGTCTTTTTAGTGCCACCTATTGGAGGAATTTAGCCTTGAAGTGAATGTCCGACCATTTAATAAACCAAAATAGAAATCAAAACCAAACCAAAAAAGAACAGATTTTCCTCCAGATCGGAGTACAGATTCCCTAGAAGGCCTATGCGTCATATCTACAGTGCGCTGTGTGACCGGTCAGGTAGGAGATGAGCGCCTCTACCCTTGAACGGTGCGCACTTATCAGGGGACTATTGAGCCATCAGGGAGGATCTGAGGACGCGAACACCCACCTGATTGCAGGTAAGTGTGGAGCAGGTGGCTTTGATGTGGGTCTAAGGATATGGGCACACAACGAGTATGTGCAATTGATTTTTCTGCTCAAAAACTTGTGTTGGCAGAAACACATACAGCATAACACTGAGTTTTTACGTGTTTTTTTTTTCACCGTTCATTTAAAAAAAACACAAACACTTTGTTTATTTTTCCTTGTAGTTTTGAACCATCAAACAGTGTGCATATGGAGATTTCAGTAATCTCATTCACTCTGCTGGTACTGTAAAGTGAGATTTTTTTATCCTTGAAATCACATAGAAAAAACATAGGAAGTGAACAAACCCAAGGGGATGCAGGTTCTCTTTGTGGAGGCCGCCAGGTGGATTAGGTATATTTAGGTCAGAATGTTCAATGGGGTGTAAAAAGGTATGCAAAGTAGCAGAAGGTATGCAAATTAGCTCTACTCCAGAAGAGAGGTTGCTTCTGATGCCACCTCCTGGCAGGTAAGCTTCTCTGGACTCTTTTCCATCAGCCAGGTCAGCAGTCTCTGGCCACTGGACATGGGATTTATGTATCTCTTTACGGGATTCCTGGCTCAGCTGTTGATAAGCTGGGCTGGTGCAAAACTGAATTGTGCCACACCCCAAAATGATGGCGTCATGTCAGCCCTGACTGATCAAAAGTTGAGGCAAGAGTCCCTGAAGGTGAGATATTTATTGACTTTCCACTATGAATCGATATGCTCATCTCCAGTGGTCACCCTATAAAGTAACATCTGACCTATTAATACGTCTTGTACTGTATGTCCTTAGTCTTATTGCATCAACAGTGTAGCCTGCAATGCAGATCTATATGCCAAGGAGGGACTGGCACAATCTACAATGGGTGCCCTTTTGGTGTTGCTGAAAAATTAATTGTCCTATAAAAAATAATAATGTTTTGCTGACACTAGTCTTGCGAGTTAGTCGGTTGGGTGTTCTATAATCTTCCAAATCTGTAATCACTCCTTATATTGGGGGTATTTTCTCTTTTGCTGCTATCCTAGGTCCTGGGGCATTAGGATTATCTAATGGGAGATTTGTCGATATCGAAATAGTCTTGGAATGATTTCAGCAGGAAAATAAATAAGTAATAAACATGTGAAGCATGCGTCTTATCAGAAACACTTTTGTGGCTTTCTGTTAGGCATCTAGTGAAGCTGTACACAGACTTAATGAAATATATTCCTTTAAGCAAAACTTCTTATTCAAGTGAATACACTGTGCTTAGTGCCATTAAACAGATTCCTGCCAATGCGTCCTCCATAAGCACCCACACACAATCCGAAGGTTACCATAACTACACTTTTCTATTAAATAAAAAGAAAAAAACACCATGTGACTGAATCCTAGATTGAGCTAAAATCACATTGTAACAGTTCAGTGAACGCGCCGTTCTGTATCCAGAATCATAAACACCAGTTCCACTAAATTTCACCTTGCATCAAATCAACGTCTTGCAAAACACTACTTTTTTCCCTTTAGTTTTGGACTTGACATTTCTCTGGCTCTGACTTGTCTTTATCTGGTACAGAATAAGTTGAATTTTCTCAGAAATGAATAAAGGGGTTTAACCACCAAACACATTTATCACCTAACCACAGGATCATCGATTGCTGCGACTCTCAATCCTTAGAACTTTTTTTAATCAATTGACTCAATGTATCAGTTAAAAAAAAGACGATAAAACAAGGACTGGAACTGTGAATTATAAAGCCTGTCTTCACTTGTCATCCAATCCTCATAGTCTTTAATGGTCTGTACCGCAAAATGGATGAGAATAGAACACGCTCTGAGTCTCAAGGTACCGTCACACGCGGCAACATTGCCGGCAACTCAGGGGAGTGTGCACTTTTTTGGTAGTTTTCCAAGATTGCTTTGGAGATGTCACACGCAGAGATATCTCCGGCAACTCAGCTACGATGTTGAAAGCAACTTTCGCTGGCAGGGTTATACTCAACCCAGCGTCCGATACAAATCATTGAAGTGAATGGGAGAAGTTGCTTTCAACATTGCTATTGCGGTGTCACAGAGCAATGCTAGCAGATTGTCTGAGCAACACTGCCTGGTTTCCCAACATGTTGAGAATCCTAGCAACTGCAATCTAGCAACTTATTGCCGTTGAATTGCCCTGTTACATGTTGCAACTCACTAACAATGTTGCTTCAACTTCGCCATGCCCCTGAGTTGCCGGCAGTGTTGCCGCATGTGACGGTACCTTCACATATCTGTATTAAAACTGTGTGTATGGCTCAATGTTACTCTATGGATCAGTGTGCTGTCAGAGAAAAAAAAGCAGACAACACTGGGACATGTCACACGGATGTGTGAATGTACAATTAGGCTATGTTCACATGTTGCTTTTTTGCTTTTATTTTCTGTAGGCAAAACATGCTCTCTTGGCAATAAAAAAGTTGCTTACTAATAGTAGGTTTTGCTACATGTATATGGGCCCCCTGGTGAAGGTTTACGCCGAAACACACATCGGGATCTGGCACCATTCCAACAGGAGGATGAAATGTCTACAGGTCAGTATTAGGTATTATCTGCATTGCAGTACCATACTATTTTACTTGTATAGTAAGTTATTACTTGTTCACTTTCAATAGCTCTCCTCTCTGCAGATTAGATGCACCTATGGGCCGCTTTAAATGTCGCGATATCGATCCAATATTGCATACAATTTCACAGGAGCGTGCACGTTTTTAGCACTTGTCCAAGATCGCATAGGAGACGTCACACAGAGAGATATCAGCAGGCAACGCAACTACGATGTTGTAAGCCCCCTTTTTTGCGCTGGGTATGCGCAACCCAGGGAACGAGCATTTAACATTGGAGTGAATAGGGGAAGTAGAGCTCCAAATCGTAGTTGCGCTGTCCTGTCACACAGCACGATCATGCCACATCGCCTATACAATATCGTACAGTTGAAGGGCTTGCACAATCTTCTTGCAATATCGTAGGTAGGTTTTTTTCGTGTCGCATTGCCCATTTACACGACCTAAGGCATGAACGATATCAACTGCAACGGGCACACCGCGTGACTTTTTATCGATGTTGCATTGTGATATCGCGACGTGTAAAGCGGCCCTTGCTGACCACTTACACAATTTCTCTCTCCTGTTATGTGCTGCCGCCCCTGTTTATTTTTTTTGGATTTTTGAGGCTCTATTTTTTTTTTACATTTATTCAGTTTAATAAAATTATGTTTTCTCCTTCTCAAATGGCTATTTTTTGTGTGTTGGCTTTATATGTGGCATTTGTCTACAGTGCAAAGTCAGGTTCATCTACCAAAAAAAGCAGTATAAACACATGGTTGTGTGGAGCCCACTGGGACGGGGCACTCGGTGCCGGACCGGGGTACTGCTGGGGGATGTCACGGCGGTCCTGGTCCAGGCCGTGTCCCGGGCCCGCACAATAAAATGGGGGGTTATTTACAGGGGATTTGTCACTCGTGACGCCACCCACTATATGCGGCCAGTAATGGGGCCGCCACTGCTGCAGAACCTCCAGGGATGATGGGATAGCAGCTTGGATAGAATAGTTCCTGTGGGCAGAACTGGGTTCCCCGGGGCAGTGGTAGTAGTAGTTAAAGTCTGTGAGGATGGTTATTGATGCTGCAGGAGAGTAGGGGTAGCAGTAGAGATGATGAGAGCAAGTGGGGCTTCAGTATAAGGATCACACACACTCACGGTTTCTGTTGTTTTCCAAGTCTTTACTTGCAGATGGTATATCACAATATTGTCCACGGAGTCTGTAGCAGGTTGCTCCCACCCTGACCGGGTCCTTGGCTTCCTACTTAAGCGCTGCGTGTGGCCCTGCTGCTGCTTGTAGCTGTACTGCTGGCCCGGTCTCTGCTCACGGGTACCAATCTGCTGGGCAACTTGAGTCCTCAGTGTCACTGACCCCTCCGTGTTGCTTTGCTATGGTACAGTGAAGATGGTGGACCTTCACTATGCCGGTGTTTACTGTCCTGTCTGTCTCAGGCACAGCCTCGGATCCGGTATCCGTCTTAGGCGCCTCTCCGGGGTTAAGTTTGGGGTAACTCTTTATCCCGGGGATGTTCCTCTGTCTCCTCTCCTCAGACCTCTCAGGACCTCCACTTCTACTTGACTCTGCTCCTGCTCCAGACTAAACTGAACTAACTGTCACTCCAGCTCTGTGGTAAACAACTTAGCTTCTCCCACTAGTGCAGGTGCCACCTAAACTCCTCCCACTTTCTAGTGTAGTGTTGTGTGGGGATTAAACCTGTGTTGATGTTTCTGTGGCACATTAACCCTTGGGGTGCCACATTTGCATTTCTGGATTATTTGGTTGCTTTCTTGATTAAAACAGTTGCAAAAACGATGAAAAATTTGACAAGCTGCAGTTTGGAAAGATAAAGAAAATAGTTGATTAACTCACCACTACAATAATGTCCTCTCCATAAGGCAGTAGCTGGCAGACTCGTCTGGTCGTTGCACAGATCCAGGTTCCAAGCTTGAAACGCAGCAGGAGTTTTAGATATTAAAGTGAACCTGTCACCTGTTTAGGGCGTTATAAACTGTGCCCACCACCTTTAACATACTGTAATTGGGGTTCCTGTAACCCCTTTATATCCCCAGACATGCCCCTGCATACCTCAAATAAACTTTTAATATATCTTGCACGGTATGTAAATGAGTTCTTAAGGGTCCGATGGGGTGTGGCACACGCGAGTCTGAGCCGCCCTGCTGCCTGGAAAACCCACCCTGCTCCACTAAAAACGCCGCCCTCCTGTGTATTTATGTGAATGACATAAAAAGTCATTCACACTTCTTATGACTGCGCAGTAGCGCGGGTCATTGTGCTCTGTTGAAGACGCACAGTGCCCAAAGTCTCACGAGATTCCACTGCGCAGGCACGAGACAATAATTCTCGCAAAGCTTCAGGCACTGTAAGGCTTCAATAGAGCACAGTGACCCACATGACTGCGCAGGCGCGAGATGTGGCAATGACGTATGTCATTCACATACATACATACACAGGAGGTGTGGGTTTTCAATGGAGTGAGGCGGCTCAGACTGGAGTGTGCCGCATATCATCAGACCCTTAAGAACCCATTTACATACCACATGGGACACAATAAAAGTTGTTTTATTAGGTATACAGGGGCACGTCTGTGAATATAAAGGGGTTATAGGAATCCCAATTTCAGTATGTTAAAGAGGATCAACCAGCAGTTGTAGGGCTATAAAGTGAGGCAACTACCTTACAGGCTCTGGGATACTGAGTGCAATCATACCTTTACTTCAATGATTCCATGTATGATTGCTGAGATAAATGTTATAGAAGTCCTTAGAAAGTGTGCAGCAGGGGGATGGACTGTGCAGCAATTAGCATACGAGAGGTTGAGTTTTTTTTGTATTACTGAACCTGCATTCAATAAGCAAAATCCTCCCCCTCCCTCCTTCCATCTCTCTACTTGACTGTGAACAGTAAAAGCTCCCCCCTCCAGTCTCTAGACGTCCAGATTTGTCTCCTCTCACAGATCTGGAAAGATCCCTGCTATTGTCATCACAGATCATAGATGGGGATCTGTCTATTGAGCATGCTGGGGGTTGTAATGTCGCAATATGTGCAGACTGTGTGATGGAGCATGTGTGACGCCCCTGAGGGTTCAGTCGCCACAGAGGTACTGCACCTTAGCCAGAGGTGTGGTACCCCCACACCAGATATGGAGGGGGCACTACCTGGTACCTATGCACACCTGCACCCAACAATAGCCGCTCCAGCCCAGGAAGATGGAGGGAGCTGATGTACCCTGTCCCTGGCTGGAGATAGGAGCTTAGATAGGGAGTTGGGTGGACCAGTAGGAAAGAGGGAAGCTTTTGAAAGAACCCATCAGAGAGAAGCGCAGGAATAGAGTGGGGTAGTGACATTATAAAAAGACCAGTAGAAAGATCTAGAAGGAGTTCTGTCAGGCAGCCAGTCAGTCAGTTAGAGGAAGACTGAGAGGGCAGATGGTCAATGAGTGACACCAGGGGGCCGGAGCCAGAGGAGCTTGTCCCAAGAAGGAGAGAGCCGTGCAGAAGCTCCAGAGACAGGCAGAGGTCCCAGGGACAGGGGAAGTGAGAAATCCACCCATGGGGCCGGCTTCCATTGCTGGTCACAGGCAAGTGGAGGGACCAGGGCTGCAGAGGGTACCGAACCCAGACTAGATGAGGGACTACAGGACTCAGCTAACAATCCGGAGGAGACTGAGTTCAAGTACAGCTACCAAAATCCACACTTATCGCTGAGAAGGGTGGCCCCATAGGGACTCAAGGAGCTTGTCCGTGAGTGTCCGAGGCCACTCGATCAGGACACCGAGTGTGAGATGCTGGGCAGGAGGGAGAGAACCAGCACAGGGAAGATGACCCAGTGAGGTACATAAAAAGGGGGTACCGGTCAAGTGCCACCAATCTACCTGGGAGTGGCGGGATCCCTGGCTCGGAGGACACAGCACCCGGCTGATTGTTGAAACCAAGAACTGTGAGTAAATTGTGGAAATTGCACGCCACGGTGTCCTCAATTTATTACTGTGTCACCTGCCCTGCACTAGATCAATAACATCTGCTAGTTGACTTTACAAATGCCCTGGAACCACGCTCTACCCATGAAGAGCGATAACTCTGCTGTGCCACCAACTGCCCTAGTGGATCTGTACAGCAGCGTCAGCCACCCACCCTATTGCAGAGAACCATGGGTGGTGTCACAACTAAATTCCAATATAAACTATTTTTCAAATTTTATTGGCACCACTGGGCCACGGAACCGGGGTGAGGCACTGCAACATCTTCCAAGAGAACTGAAGGCCCAGTTACGAGTGTCCCACTGCCCTGGCGGGTCCTCCACATGCTTGGGGTTGTAGTGACTCTGTATATGCAGACTGTGTGATGGTGCATGCTGGGAGTTGTAGTGTCTCTGGATCTGCAGACCCTGAGCCAGTAGCACTACAATTCTCAGCATGCTCCATCACACAGTCAGCTCATCCACAGACACCAACTCCAAGCATGCTCTATAAACAGATCCCTGTGATCTGTGCTGACAATAGCAGGGATCTGTCCAGATCTGTGAGGAGACAAATTAAAACGTGTATAGACTGGAGGGGGGTGGGGGGGGGCTTCTACTGTTTGTAAGATCACAAGCAGAGAGATGGAGGGAGGGAGAGAGAGGAGGGGGAAGGGTTTGGCTTAGAGAAAGCAGAGCAGTAAAACTCATGTAGCGGGCGTCCAAGGTGCAGCATCGAAAACACCACTTCAGAATTGCTGCAGGACTATCTTCTAGGACCCAGACATTAGAAATCAGTTACAAATTGCTTGCCTTATATTAATGGCAGCCCGATTTCTACAAAGCCGTGCACGGACAAGTGGTTTCTTGCAGCTGTACCCCAAACCTCCTCCAAACACAGTGTGAGACTCCAGCTTCAAACTGAGGAACATACAAGACATCAACGGGTTTGCCCATCTCCGAGATGCCCCCACTATGTGCAATCAATGCCAATCTTCCCTCTGGACCGTGCACCTAACTCCAGAACACACAAGTACCAGGGTTTCTAAGGGCACAGACGTTACGCAAAATGCGTAAGATGTGACTATTTTTATCTGGAATGCTGCTGGATTTTATGCATCTTTCCAAAATAAAATTTTCAATTTTATATGACCATCACGAGTGCTGGAATACATCTGGCATATTCATCTGCAGTGTCTGTCCTGAGCACCAACTTTGGATCATCTGTCTTGTTTCTCGATCCCTCTAACTACAGGACAGGGCGTGATGCCAAGCACAAAGCCTGACCCAGTAGTGATGCCCTGAAGAAAAAATAAAGTACAAGAACAATGGAATCAATTTTCTATGGTAACGAAGCCAGAAGATGACGAAGATTCAGGAGCCTCTATATACCAGAGACAATGGCTAGCCAGTGTGTGATCTACGACACGCATTAAGTAATGCATTAGAGCAGGGAAAACATAAAACGCATAACTGCAAAAAATCAGTGCAAAAAATCCGCACAGGAATCACACAAAAAGCTCTCTGTTTATAATCAGTATTTTTTCCAGTTTGTAGCAAGTGCTATAAAAAAAAGTATCAAAAACAGGGCTATTGGTCTGTACGTTTTTTGCAAAAAATATACGGAAGCTGCCTCACCTCGTCATGGTTGCCCTAACGAGGCAGTCCCTAGCTGATGTGTGCAGTCTATCTTTAGATTGTGAGCCTCAATGGGGACAGCATGACAGATGTATGTGAAGTGCTATGGAATTAATAGCGCTATATAAATTAATAAACATTATAATATATATATATCTGGTGTAAGATTTGCTTAGCAAAGACCTATGGGGCAAGTAAGTATATGCAAGCGTCAAATAGGAATGCTAGAATTAAGAAAAGAACATGAAATTATAGTTGGTATCAATGCTCTTGGCAATGCTGCTCCTTGTAGAGGACAGCTGGTGTAGGTAGTCTTACAAGCAATGTTCTCTGGGAAAAAAATATGTAAATTAGCCCTTCCCCAAGGAAACAAACCTGTCCAGAGTGCCACCTATAGGTAGTTACTCAGTAAGCCACAGAAAATAATTAAGTCATTTATTTGTTGGTAATTAGGGAAAACTGTAAAAGTTTGTTTTGAATTATGAAGATGTAAAAACTCATGTCTGGAGCCACACTAGGTGAGACGCTCACGCGAGTCTCGTTTTCATCACCCGACATGGCAGCCGGCACTCCGGACAGGAGCGTGCTGCTCCATAGAAATACATGCAGCTGCACACTCCTCAACGGAGAGTCAGTGGCTGTGCCAGGTGATCTAAGAGACTGGCGCGAGTGTCTCACTTGTCTCTCACCCAGTGCAACTCCAGCCTAATATTGAACTAACCCTCTATGAAGTCATACAAAATTAATCAAAATTCACTCAATATATCATTCACAACTGAAACAACATTTATCAGCTTCTATATCAACTACTGATCTCATGCAATTATTTCATTGCTGTTTATTAGTTTACTTTCAGAAGTAATTGACACAATTAATATGCAGACCATGCAAATGAGTTTTCTACACAGTTTGTGATCTGCCAGTGTTTCATGGAGCGGTGCCAGAGATCACAACTCAATGAAACCTCGTTCTGGCCACATTACGGCTCTCAGAGTTGTGCCGAGCGCTTGTGACATAACTTCCAACTTTCGGACAGTCACAAGTAGCGGTCACAGGATGGCGCTGACGGACTGGAGCAATGCTGATAAGGCTGCTTTCACATCGCAATTTTTTCCTGTTCGTGGGGATCCTGTTTTTGCAGGATCGGATGTGTGCCTCGGATGCCATTTCTGTGTCCGGATCCTCACAGAGAAAAGCCCGAGCCTGCAAAGCGCAGGCAAACGGGGCACTTTCACTCCAGCAATGTATATACATACATTGCAGGAGTGAAGCAAGGGTTAAAAATAAAAATAATTTTAAAAAAAAGATCCTAACCTTTCCGGCGTGTGTCACGCGATGTGCGCCATCTATCTCCGAGCTTAAGGACCTGTGTATCAACTGATCGGGCTGGGCAACTCGATCAGCTAAACGGTCACATGACCACATCAGCCAAACAGTCACATGACCACATCAGCCGAGTGGTTTAAATCGCCTGCCTGCCGATCGGTTTTTGGCAGGTGCGCGATTTAAACCGCTCAGCTGATGCAGTCATGTGACCGATCAGCTGATTGGGTTACCCCGCCCCATCAGCTAATACACAGGTCCTTAAGCTCGGAGATAGATGGTGCACATTGCGGGACACACGCCGGAAAGGTGAGGATCTTTATTTTTTTTTAACAATTGCTTTGTTTGATTTAACTTTCACAATGTATGTATATACATTGCGAAACTTAAATACCATGGGAAGAGCAGTTTTAGTGTACTGAACATGCTCAGTACACTAAAATTGGGTCCGGGAAACAATCCGATGTTTTCCTGGACCCGGGCTCCATAGGCCCCCATATTATTTGCTGCAGATCGCGCCGGATCCGATTCTGTCCGATTTGGTCTTCTGTGCCCAAAATCAGAGCAGTCTCCGATTCTGGGTACAGCAAAAAAATCGGACAGAAATCGTCACAAATCGGATGGCAATAGAGGACCAATCCGTGCTCATAGGGATACATGGGGGCCAAATCAGATCCGTGGCTATCCGTTTTACAACGCACAGCCACGGATGGTCAAAAATTGCTATGTGAAAGCAGCCTAAAGGATGAAGACTCCGGAGGGACAGTATAAGACGGGGGCAACACTAGAGAGGAGCTTTAATCTGCTTGACGTTTAACGTTTATCATTAATGAGTTCATCAAAAATAAAATCTACGTCAGTCTTTAAATTTCTAGGCTTCGGACCACACGGGACATGTTTGAGATAGAACACAGGACGGTAATTGATTCAAACTTTTCATTTTTTTTCCACGTGACGGAGGTTGTTCGGCTTAATTTTGCTGCCATGCGCAAAAATAAAATCTATGACCACCTAGAGACAAGTGGTGAGAGACTGTAATGTGAACATAGCAAAATCATATCCTGAGTTGGCTCAAAGCCAAGGCACTCATGAATATGAGAAATCGAAGGGCATTTGATCAAGTTACTGTGTTAGCAGCCAGATAGCATTTTAAGATTAGCGGTTTTAATAGCTTCACAGTAGCCAAATTTCTCAGGCTAGCTATATAGTTTAGATTTTGAAAAGCTTAAGTTTTATCTATGAAATTTCTTTATTTTCATAATGTATATTTAAAAAAATGAATTAAAAAAAAAAAAAAATCAATTTTTTTTCAGATTTCTGCTAGCTTTTATTAAGCTTCCCAATACCATTTCTTAGAGTAGATCCTCTTTGTTGCTGGTGTTTGCAGACTACTCTTCAGTGCCAACACCATTCCTTCAAGTAATGAATAAAATATAATATTTAAAGGGAACCTGTCATGTCGTTGTGTGATATTAAAACCGCCCCCAATGTCTTTTACATGATGCAATGTGCATCACTAACATGGTTTCCTAAAAAATTCCACAAACAAAGCCTTTATATGCTGAGGTGACTGCACACACTTACCTGTCTTCAGTCATAGGGGGAGGTGACTGCACACACATACCTGGCTTCAGTCATAGGGGAGGTGACTGCACACACATACCTGGCTTCAGTCATAGGCTTGCAAGATGGCTGCCGGGGGTGATGGACGCATGTAAGGAGGCTCCGGCACTTGGACACAATCCACCGCATCCAAGCTCGCCTGTCCTCCCTACACACTACCAGCTCCACTGCCGTCACCCCTGTGCACTCCACCGACCATCTGGGCCACGCACACCATCCTGTGGCCGGCCGTGCCCTGCGGCCCCCACTCAGGCCTGCGGCCCCAGCTGCACCGGCACCTAGGTGCTTACACCGGCACCGCTCCCTCCCCGGAGTCCCCGCTCTCCTTACCTGGTGGGACCCGCTTAACCAGGAGGCACCATCACTGTGGGTGCGGGCCTCCTCCAGCGGCGCCCGGCGCCACTCTGAACCGAACGCCCGCGGCCACCTAGCCGGCGGCTCGTCCCTCCTGCCCACCACCGCGGCGGGACACCCGCACCACTCCGGGACCACGCACGTGCGCAGCGGTGGCTGCGAACTCTGCCGGCGGGCCTCACACTCCCGGCCGGATCCCCGGCCCGCAGCAGCAGTACCGCGCCTGACGCCCTGGGCGGCCGACCGTCCTGTCAGCACCGACCAGCCACAGGACAGGAGCACCAGCGCTCCTATTACACCACAGCCAGACAGGTGAGGAGACAGAGGGGCCCCCCCACCATCCACCGGCTGAACCAGCCCCCAGACACAATCAGGACCCCAGGCTACCCCTGGTCCCCACTCCTGGCCCCTGTCCACTGCACCTGGGCCCTTGACTGCTGTCCTGGCCCCGGCTGCTTTTGGCCTGTCTCCATCTGGGCCCCGACTCAATCTGGCTCCAGTCCGCACCCAGCCCTGCGGCTACAACATACCCTCCTGGCCGTGTCTGACCCCCCCAAGCTGGGCTCGACTTCCCCCCTGGCTGCGCTTGCCCCCCCTGGCTGCGCCTGAGCCCCCTGGCTGCGCCTGACCCTCCTGGCTGCGCCTGACCCTCCTGGCTGCGCCTGACCCCCCTGTCTGCGCCTGACCCCCCTGGCTGCGCCTGGCCCTCCTGGCTGCGCCTGGCCCTCCTGGCTGCGCCTGGCCCCCCTGGCTACGCCTGACCCTCCCGGCTGCCACCGACCACCTGCCTGCTGTCAATCTCTCCTGCTACCCTGGACCCCCTGGCTCCACCACCCAGTCCACGGCTGCACCATTCCATCATCCGACGGCACCACCCGGCTGCGCCACCTCGTCTCCGGCTCCATCACTCCATCCACGGACTGCACCCCCTCGCTGTACCTCACCCGGGCTGTACCCCATCCCTGGCTTTTACGTATCCCGGGCTATTCCTGTGTCCCCAGCTGTACCACTTCCCTAGCTGTGTTCCACCCCCGGCTACACCCCACCCCTCCTATTCAAATCCCTGACTCCACCCCACCCCAGGCTGCACCCCACCACCTGACCGCACCCTAACCCTGGCCATACCACACCCCGCGCGCCACCCCCAACTCCACCCCGTCCTCCGCCACCCCCTAGCTCTACCCACACCCCTTCTCCATCCACGCACCTCCCCTGCGACTTCTTACCGCCAAAACCTGCTGCCCACAATGTTTCCCCTCCTCTTCACCTTCACCCCCATCCTACTCCACTTCCTCCTAACCCCGAACATCCCTCCACCCACCAAGGCCATAGCGATTTCTCCATCCTTCCTACCCATCCACCTCACCCCCTCCTCCGAACTGTTCCTCCACACCCAATCGCTCTTCTCCACACACGCACGGCCCCCACGCAAACTCTCCTGCTCCCACCTCCTAACCCTCTCGCTACTTCTCCTACTTGCAGGTGACATATCCCCCAACCCGGGACCCCCCCCACCACATCCCTCCAGTCACCTCCAATTTACGCCCATCCCCCATCACAAATTCTCGCAACCTTATACCCATTCACCCAACCCCAGTCCCCCTGTCTGGAGCACTCTGGAATGCCGCTCAGTGTGCAACAAACTCTCCTACATCCTGACCTCTTCATCACCAATAAATTCAAATTCCTCGGCATCACCGAAACTTGGCTCACCCCCGCCGACACAGCCTCCCCTGCTGCCCTCTCCTACGGCGGACTCACGCCTTCCCACACACCACGCCCTAATAGCAATAGCACCCGTGGAGTGTGTGGGTATACTCTTGTCCGACAGCTGCTCCTTCATCCCTACTACACCGCCTCCCTCCGCCTCCTTTCCCTCATTCGAACTGCACTCTGTTCGCATTTTCTCCCCCTGCAACCTCCAACTCGCGGTCATCTACCGACCCCTGGGACCCACCGCCTCCTTCCTTGACCACTTCAACACTTGGCTTCTCCACTTCCTCTCCTCCGACATCCCCACCATCATCATGGGCGAGTTCAACATCTCCATCGACACCCCCGACCCGCCTACCTCCCGACTCCTATCTCTGACCACCTCGTTCGGCCTCTCCCAATGGTCCTCCTCAGCCACTCACAAAGACGGCCACACGCTTAACCTCATCTTCTCCCGCCTTTGTTCCCTCACCGACCTCTCAAACTCACCCCTCTTCCAATCTGACCACAACCTGTTGACCTTCTCCTCCCTCTTTCCCCCTACCTCACCCCCCCCCCCTCTCCGAAAACTCAGTCACCCACGCAGAAACCTTTAAACTCATCAATTTCAACTCACTCTCCCACTCCCTCCTCCCTCTCACGGACCTTGCCTCCTCACCCGACGTTAACACTGCCGCCACCCTCTACAACTCCACACTTACTGCGGCTCTCGACCAGGCTGCCCCCCTCACACACACCAAAACCCGCACATACAGACAACCCTGGCTCACCCCTCTCGCAAAAGAGCTTCGCCGAACGTCCAGGGTCGCTGAACGGAGATGGAAGAAATCCCACTCCACGGCCCACCTCACCATCTACAAGCAATCCCTCTCCAACTTCAAGGACGCACTCACTGCCGCAAAACAAACCTACTTCTCTTCTTTAATCAACACACTGTCCCAAAACCCCAAACAACTATTCAGAAGCTTCAACTCCCTTCTCCGTCCCCCAGCACCTCCTCCTTCCCCCCTCATCTCCGCTGACGACTTCGCCACCTTCTTCAAACACAAGATTGATAAAATTAGAGAAAGCTTTGGCCCAACGTCCCCCCAACCCACCACCATTACCGCCCAACCCTCCTCGACCAAAGGTAGCTTCTCCAACGTGACTGAAGCCCAGCTCTCCACCCTCCTGCCACGATCTCACCTCACCACCTGTGCCCTCATCTCATCCCAAACCTCACCACCGCTCTCATCCCTGCCCTAACCCAACTCTTCAACCCATCACTCACTACTGGCGTCTTTCCCTCATCCTTCAAACACCCTTGATCTCACCCATCCTCAAAAACCTCCCTCGACCCATCATCCGTCGCCAATTACCGCCCAATATCCCTTCTCCCTTTCGCTTCCAAACTACTCTAACAACATGTCCACTCTGAACTGTCCTACCTATCCTCCCGCTCCCTCTTCGACCGCCTGCAATCTGGTTTCCGACCTCATCACTCCACCCAAACAGCCCTTACTAAAGTCACCAATGACCTCCTGACCGCAAAGAGGAAAAAACACTACTCCGTCCTCCTCCTCCTCGACCTATCCGCTGCCTTCGACAGTCGACCACTCCCTCCTACTCTAAATCCTAGAATCCCTTGGTATCACTGACATCGCCCTCTCCTGGATCTCCTCATACCTTACGGACCGCACTTTCAGCGTCACCCTCTCTGACACCTCTTCCTCGTCCTACCCCCTTACTGTCGGCATCCCCCAGGGATCGGTACTTGGACCGCTACTTTTCTACATCTACAACCTCGGCCTAGGTCAACTCATCAAGTCCCATGGCCTCCAGTACCATCTCTACGCCGACGACACCCAGATCTACCTCTCCGGGCCCGACACACCTCCCTTCTGTCTAAAATCCCCCAATGCCTGTCCGCCATCTCATCTTTCTTCTCTGCTCGCTTCCTCAAGTTGAACATGGACAAAACAAAGTTCATCGTCTTCCCCCCCAGCCGCCCTCCCCCTCTGCCAGACCTGTCAATCCGAGTCAACGACTGCTCCCTCTCCCCAGTCCCCCCACGCAAAGTGCCTCGGGGTCACCCTCGACTCCTCCCTCTCCTTCAAGCCCCACATCCAAGCCCCACATCCAAGCCCTTGCCACCTCCTGCCAACTCCAGCTCAAGAACATCTCACGCATCCACCCGTTTCTTGACATCATCAAATCATGACACCGCCAAAATTCTCGTCCACGCCCTCATCATCTCCCGCCTTGACTACTGCAACCTACTGCTCACCGGTCTCCCTGCCTCCTCCCTTGCACCTCTCCGCTCTATCCTGAACTCAGCTGCCCATCTAATCCACCTGTCTCCTCACTACTCCCCTATCTCCCCTCTCCGCATGGCACTTCACTGGCTCCCCACCCCCCAAAGATCTAAATTTAAAATCCTAACCCTGACTTACAAAGCCATCCACAACTTGTCCCCCCCTTACATCTCCGACATGGTCTCCCAATACCAACCTGCACGCAACCTACGCTCCTCACAAGAACTCCTCCTCTCCTCCCCCCTCATCTCATCCTCCCACAACCGCATACAAGACTTCTCCCGCGCCTCCCCTAGATTCTGGAGCTCCCTCCCCCAGCACGTCAGACACTCGCCCACACTCAAGAGCTTCAAAAAGAACCTGAAAACTCATCTATTCCAACAAGCCTACAACCTATGATGAGACCCAGCGCCGCTCCATCAAACGGTTGGCGCTTCCCCCCCCCCCCCCCATCGTGTCCTCCCCCACCCCTGAAGACTGTGAGCCCTCGTGGACAAATCCTCTTCGTCGTGTATCAGCAAGCATTGACTGCTCATATGTACTGTACCGGTCCTTGTTACCCCCACTGCTTATGTAAAGCGCCATGGAACCAATGGCACTATATAAATAAATGATAATAAATAATAATAGGGGAGGTGACTGCACACACATACCTGGCTTCAGTCATAGGGGAGGAGCTTTTGTTTACTGTCACTCAAGTTCATAATTGATTGACATCACTGCAGGACCTTTTTGGTGATGTCATGACCACGTGTCTGATGGGTGGAGCTAAGCAGGCCTGAAGTAAAAGACCCTTTGGGCTTGGCCCCCGTCCATTACAGTCAAATGGTAGTGACATCACCACAGGTCCTTCTACAGCAGAAGTGAATTTCAGTGATATTAATAGATGACAATACTATCAGTGACTACATCACGTCGCTTGTGACTACGTTTAAGAAAAATTGCATGTGTGAATTTGGACTGACATGACTGATTGCCACCCCGATAACTGTGCAGGTATTCAATGCAAACATTTAAGCATCTTAAGTGCTTTATTATGATAAATGTATGCATTTTTTATACCACCAGGTTAGGGATGCACAGTGCATGATCTAAACATTGGGGGCGGTTTAAAAACAAAAAAGGACATGACAGGTTGCATGTAATAGTAGTATATATTAAGATTACAACTCTCGAAAAAGAAAAAAAAGACACACAAGGAGAACACTATTCTACTGGACACTTTTTTTCATTATACCCAAGAGGGCGGATGTTTTGATGTAGACCATTTTTCCTTTCTGTGATGGCAGATACCCCGTCTGCTGTAGAAACAGCCTTTTTATTGTAAGCCAGTCACATCCCATCAGCTTGAGTCATCGTCGCTGAACTTGTGCAACCTACTCCGTAATTGTGAGTTTTCGGGGTGACAAGGTTATAGGCAATCTTAAGTAAACAACATCCTGAACTATGAGCCAAAGGGTCTGGGATGAGTCAATACATTTATCTGAAAGACAGCACTTTGGCAACAATGCAGGCAGCTGGTTTTGATAGCACCAGGACCGTGTTTATACACGATGGGTTGCCTGTGTATCTAAGAGAAAATAATGGAATTATCTTTGAGAGACTGAGCTGAGGAAGCACCAGGTTTCTAAACTATAAAAATAGAAAAATTGGTGACGGCACCAATCAGTTTTAGCTACAAAGTGTCAACAATTCCCATCAAGACTCAACAATAGAGCAGTATGCAGGCAGTCGTTAAGATACAGGGCATTGCCGGATTCGCATGGATGCCATAAAAGCCTACAGCACCGTAAGAACACAAGACACAACATTATCCGCTCTACGATAACCATCTATGAGATTCACGAGTTTAGTACATCTCATCACTTCACCCTTTATGGTCTCTTGGAAATGAAGTGCTGTGTGTCAATCTTTTTCATTGATTGGGGCTCAGAATCAAGACCACCAACTTAATCTCTTTAATACACTGCTCAAAAAATAAAGGAACACTAAAATACCATATCCTAGATCTCAATGAATGAAATATTCCAGTTTCAAATCTTTATTCATTAAATAGTGTAATGCGTTGAGAACAATAAAACATAAAAATGATCAATGTAAATCAAAATTAATATCCCATGGAGGTCTGGATTTGGAAAAAAAATAAAAGTGGGAAAAAAAAAAAATCAAATTTCAGGCTGATCCATAATCTGTGGAAATGTCTCAAGACAAGGAAATGAATGAAGACTGTTTATACAGTTGAAACGCGTAGTGGAGCTGTGAGGAGAGCTAAGAAATTAATAAAAGGTTTGCCATTTATAGAAAACATCTTATATGTCTGCTTGATCCTTAGGGCGCTCCTAATCAGACCGCCATTACTATTTATTTGCAAGAAGACAAGGAAATGAGGCTCAGGTGTGTGGTGTGTGTGTGTGTGTCTGGGATTGGCATCTACACCGTCGCAACTATAGCCACAAAATTTTGCACAGTCACACGTCTGGACCCCGAGAGCGTCATAGGCTTTGTTGTGAGGCGAAATTTTAACCCCACGCGTTCCAGTTCACCAAACAATTTTGGCCCCATCTGCATAATGGAGAGAAAGTGACAGTTACCAGTTGACAGTTGTGAATGAGAGGGGCTTAATGACAGCACCAAAGACTAACAGCACTAAGGTGGGGCCCTGACATGGGATATTCACCATGCACGGGGACATGTATACACACCACAAGCACACAGAGTAACAGCTAAGGTGGAGCCCCAACATTGGATACTCACCACACACCCGAACACACAAACACACACACCACAAAGAGACACACACAACACAGACACCCCTCCCCCACAGGGATACACACACATACACACACCCTATAGGGACACATGCACTCATCTCACAGGGACATACACACATACACACCCTACAGGGACACAGACACACACACACACCCCACAGGAACACACAGACCCCATAGGGACAGACACACACCACAGAGACCCCTCCCTCCACAAGGACACACACCACAGGGACCCCCCACAGGGACACACGCACATCAATGGGACAGCCACAACACCCCAGGGTCACCCACACCACACAGACACAGATGTGCACAAATCGCCTCACACAACTCACCTCATACATCTGGTATCTTTAATTTCCAAAAATAAACATCTGATTAAAACAGCCAATGTGCAACACATGTGCCATATAGGGAATAAGGCAGATTTCAGTCACATGAGCTGTCTGTTATGTGTATGTGTGAGGTAATATACACTGGCCGGCCGGGGGAGGGTTTACTGTTGGCTAGTGATTTATTAGGCTGCCTATAGCAACCAATCACAGCTCAGCTTCTATTTTCCTACAGGTCATTAATATGACATATTCAAATTCTATTTTGTTATAGCTAAGAGCAGTTACTTATTAACCCGGCATAGCCGGGTAGTACAGCTACTATATATAGATTTATATATGCTGCTCAAAAAAAAAAAAAAATAATATTATATATATATATATATATATATATTGTAGTTTATATATTTGACATGTATCGCACTGCTTTGCCCTTTATGTACCTATTAGCTGTAGAGTCAAGAGTTTATTTGTATTTAACACATTATATATATATATATATTATATATATATATATATATATATATATATATATATACATATATACATAATATATATATATATATATCCAACATGTCATGGCACTCTGTCACATCATTCAAATATCTATTTAGTTGGAGTATGAATTTTAGGGTGGTATTATTTGATCATATTTTTGGGACCAACATTTACCTTATCTTGGTACCTTTTGAGTGTGTTTACTATACACATTACATCCATGTGCTATATGTGTAGTCAAGTATTTCTGCCAGTATTGTACCATCTTTGTTTTTAATTCACCTATTTTCTCCTATTTTTTGTAATTATTTGTTCTGTTTTGAATATGAATAAAATTTGTTTATTTTCCTATATGTCTGTGCGCTTCCAAACATAGGTAGCACATCTATTGCATCTCACGCACTATTATGTATTTGTTTCGACTGATTTATAGTATTTTATAAAACTAAGTCTGAAAACTGAGTCCCAACATCTGAAGCTCTTCTTGTTTTCATTGCTGGTTCAGATGATGATGAGGTGGAATGTTCGTGTCTGTTCTTGGTATGACATCACAGGTTGATGGCATCAGCCGACCACAGCCCAGAACAGAAGTGAAAAAAGTTTAAGATGTAGTATATAAAGGTCAACCGATGACTAAATAAAGGAGCCCCGCCCACTTGCCCATGTCATCGCTTTGTGATGACACAGTGATCAGCGGGTATAAAACACCGACCTGGCAGCTGCACAGCCATTTGTCAGTCTGCACTCTACAAGGAAGAAGATGGAGCACCAGGAAGAAAGAAGAGTCATGGTCTTCACACTGTGGAGCCCCTGACTTTCTCTGATACTCTCAGGAGTGTCATGAGACGCCTCTGATGCTCTTATGAGTGTCATGGGCACCTTATAATTGTATTGTTATTAACATGCACTTTTTTTAGCAGGTTGAGAAGGTTTATATAAGTAATATGCATTTGTGTTTTGAGGTTTATGTATATATGTATGCATGTATTTTCTTGTAATAAAGCATTGTGTTTTGAGGTTTATGTATATATGTATGCATGTATTTTCTTGTAATAAAGCATTTGTGTTTTGAGGTTTATGTATATATGTATGCATGTATTTCTTGTAATATGCATTTGTGTTTTGAGGTTTATGTATATATGTATGCATGTATTTTCTTGTAATAAAGCATTTGTGTTTTGAGGTTTATGTATATATGTATGCATGTATTTTCTTGTAATATGCATTTGTGTTTTGAGGTTTATGTATATATGTAATCATGTATTTTCTTGTAATATGCATTTGTGTTTTGAGCTTTTTGTATTTATGTATGCATGTATGTATTTTCTTGCTGTAGAAGGTAGATGACGAATTGCGTATGAGGTCTGCCTCTACATTCTAAACAATGGTGAAGCAAAATTAAGAGCGAGGGCGACCCAATGACCACAAAGGTTTTGAGCAAGGAATGATTTTGCTGTACGCGTTCCTGAATTGTAGTAGAATGTAGAGGAAGACCTCATACCTGGGACGTTGATCCAGGGAACTAGTCTGATTGCCATAAGTGGAGTCGGGAAGGAATTTTCCCCCTAAAATGGACAAACTGGGGCCCATAGGGGGTTTTGCCTTCCTCTGGATCAACACTTTAGCTTTTAGGTTGAACTTGTTGGACTTGTTTGTGTCTTTCAGCCTTAAAACTATGAAACTGTCCCTGTATTGAGGTTTAAGGTTGTCGGCCAGGCTTCTCTGGGATCAGCATGTCTGCCCCAGGAAGATTTTTTGAGCCGACAGCCTTAGACTAAATCACAAAGGGGAAAATAAGCTTTAATTAAATGGGGATAAATTAAAAGCAAAGTCACAGAAAAATCTCTTGTCCTTTTTTCTATAAACTTTGGAGGAAATTTAACTCCTTTTTCTGCTGTGACTTTGCTTTTAATTTTAGGATAGGGACTCGCAAGACTATGAGGACCCTTGACGCGGGTTGCGAGCTTTGTGTATTTTGGCCAAAACATCGACCAATGCCACATAAATGTGTTATATTTTTGCTTGTTATGTGTTTTTTTCTATATTGACTTGAGAATTTTTGGGAAATTTGAGTTCCCTTTTTTGTGGCTTGGATTTTAATTTTGGTACAGGGACTTGAACTCTTGCATATTTTGGCCAAAATATCGACCAATACCTCATATTTATCATATATAGTTTTGCATGCTATGCTGGATTCAGCCTTTGCCTGACAAGATGCTTTTAACATCCATGTGATTATTTTAATAAAGGAATTCATCTTTTTATACTGGATTGGTTACTGACTTTCTACATTTCTCATCTATATTGGCCTTGTTATCTAAGGCACCTGTCCCGATGGGGGGCATTCATAATGTTGGGCAACATCCTGATCTAATAGTATGGGTGTCATTAATAGGCTGTAAGCCTACATATGTGTGACCAGGATACAAGCCTTATCCATGTGCAATATTTATACTGAGCCATCGCCCCTCCATGATCATCTCATCAGTATTTTGCACCTGTGTTGCCTCCATTTTATACAAGGCAGATAAATACTCTTGCCCTCTTTTGCTATATTGAATTTAGATAGGGATAAATCAACCACTCCAGCATCCAGCTCACTCCTCCGGCCAGCAGCTACTCTGTAGTTACAAACCTGGGCCTGCGGCAAGCCTCTATCCCTGTACATGGGTATAATGGTGAAGGTAGAGATCCCTGACCTTGCGGTGAGTCTCTATCCCTGTACAAGGGGTATAATGGTGAAGGTAGATCTAGATCCCTGGGCCTATGGTAAGTCTCTATCCCTGTACAGGGGTATAATTGGTGAAGGTAGAGATCCCTGGGCCTATGATAAGTCTCTATCCCTGTACAGGGGTATAATGGTGAAGGTAGAGATCCCTGGGCCTATGGTTAGTCTCTATCCCTCCCTGTACAGGGGTATAATGGTGAAGGTAGAGATCCCTGGGTCTGTGTGTCGCAATAAATCTACAGGTTTTAATTTATCCTTTTTTATGGCACAAAAACAAGAGCTAGGTGCAGTGGTAAAGCAGGGTACAGAAAACATCAAAAGCACATGAAGGACATAAAATCATAAAAAATCTTCAGAGCACACAAGTTACAACAGATTACAACAAATGCAGTGTCTCACATAAGTAAAATGCATACAATCAATTGGGGATAATAGGGGTGCCAGAATCAGACCTCCATACTTCACTAGTCTAATATATAAAGCTGAATGTGTGTGTGTGTGTTTATCCGGGATTGGCGTCTACACCGTCGCAACTACAGCCACAAAATTTTGCACAGTCACACGTCTGGACCCAGAGAGCGTCATAGGCTATGTTGTGAGGCAAAATTTTAACCCTGCGCGTTCCAAACAATTTCGCCCCTATCTACATAATGGGGATAAAGACACTTTGATAGGAAAAGTGTTGGAGGCAAATTGACAGCTGCCAGATGTGAACAAGGGGACTTAAAGAATGAGAGCGATGGCGCCATAGAGTATATACCGTACAGTTGCTAAGGTGGGGCCCTGACATAGGATACTTACCACACACGGGATATGAACACACACAAATTGTGCCACACACTACCACGTGCTTGAACACATATACCACCCTCAGCACACATTTCACCACACATACACTAAACTTGCGACATAATCACCCTAAAACACACACAAGTCTGGTATTATCCTTCAAAAATATAAATCTGATTAATAAGCAGCAAAACTACAAGAGAAACAAATGTACCATATCTAATATATAAAGCTGAATGTGTGTATGTGTGTGTGTAGGTCCGGGATTGGCATCTACACCGTCGCAACTACAGCCACAAAATTTTGCACAGTCACACGTCTGGATCTCGAGAGGCAATAATAATAATAATGCTTGTGAAGTGTCCCACTAGTGATTTAACCCTTTCCCGACATAGGACGTTGTACAACGTCCTGTGTTTCTGCCCGTTCCCGACACAGGACGTTGTACAACGTCCTGGCAGATTTGAGCTGCTGCAGCTCCTGTGAGTGGGGTCACTCAGGTGTCACAGATGCTGCTGCCCTGTGACAACCTGTAGATGTATTTCCCAGAATACCCCTTTAATGTAGAGTTAGGTCATTTTGCGGGAAGGAAATAATACATGAACTTTAAGGCCTGAATGCAACATCAATGATAAAATTGGTAAGGCTGGTGTTATATGCACCATTTTCTATAAAAATCCATTGGCCTGTACTTATCACTCTGTCTTAATCACCTATAGCAACTAATCAGAGGTTGATACCAAAGCGGTGATTGGTTATTATGGGCAAATCAAACATTTTTTTGTTCTCAAACAGATCATTAAATGTTTATACCTGTTTTTTTTTCGTAGAAAAATGCTGCTGACAGATTGGCTAGAACTGAACAGGGAAAGTAGAATAACCACAAAATGAAAAGTATTGTAGATGGAGCATTTCTCACTTTGTATTTCTTGGGTAATTGGCAGTTTGTTTAAAAAACAGCATGGTCTTGGTGTGTTGATTTTTTTTTTCAACAAGTTAGGACTCTCCCATACGAATGTATTTGCCCGTCTGTGCAGTGTCCGCAATTAGAGACCAAAGCTTTGGTCCCTATTTGCGGACACTGCACAAACGGCAAATACGCTTGTTTGGGAGAGCCTTAAATGTAATTTCTCCTATAGACCTCCATTGTTAGTGACCTAACAGCAGAAAAATATCTTAGTCCTCAGGTGGTTAAAACCCTGAGATGTGTGTATTTACAGATGTCCTCAGATGGTCATTGTTCATGAAACGGTCCTCACAAGGATAGTAAAAATCAGGTTCCTTATTTTAAGCAATATTGATTTGCTCAAGTGATAACTGTGGTTACACATTGCACTTAAATATTCCTATGTGATTGCCTTGTTAATATCACTGCAGGGAATGGTAGTCCCCACAATACATGTTCCAGTCAGTGTCCCCTAAAGCACTTAAACGAGTGTGTGTGTGTGGTGTGTGTGTGTGTGTGTGTGTGTGTGTGTGTGTGTGTGTGTGTGTGGGCCTCCACGTGCCTGTATGAGCTCCCTACAACATATGCTCCTGATGAGGCGGCAGATGTTCTCCTGAGGGATCTCCTTCCAGACCAGGATTAAAGCATCAGTCAACTCTTGGACAGCCTATGCAACGTGGAGTTGGTGGAGGGAAAAAGACATGATTGTCCAGAAGTGCTCGACTGGATTCAGGTCTAAGGAACGGGCATCATGCAAGAACTACTGACACATTTGAGCCACATGAGGCCTAGCACTGTCATGCATCAAAAGGGAGCCAGGGACCACTGCATCTGGTCTCACAATGGGTTTGAGGTTCTCATGCAGATACCTACTGGCAGTCAGGGTACCTCTGGCTAGCACATGGAAGGCTGTGAAGCACTACAAAGAAATGCCTTTGACATGCCCACTCCACGGCCGTGGGGTACTCGGAACCGGGCTGGATCTTTCAGTTCTTTTTAAAAACGGGACAACCCGGCTCTGTGACCCTAGCGGTGTCAATTAAAAGTTCAGTGATGTTAGGGATGGACTACGGGGAAGAGGGTTTTGTCGTGTCGCCACCCACGGTGTGCGGCTATAGGGAGCCGCTGCTGCAGAAGCTCTGGGGACAATGATCAGCAGCTGAAATGGTTTTGCTCCCCGTGGGTGGAGCAGAGGATCCCCGGGGCAGAAGTGTGGAAAGGGGGTCTAGTTCATGCTTCAGGTGGTGCTCGCTCTGGCCTCAGCACAAAGATGGGTCAGGCTGCCTGCGCGGCCACCGGTGGTCACCGCTAAGAAAAGTCTCCCACATAAATCTGGAGTTCCATACCTTTACGTTCACAGTCCAAACAAGCACGCCCAGTGCTTTTCTCTTGCTAAACGCGATTCAGCTCTTCTCAAAGAACCGGGATAGTAGACTCGAGACCCTCTCTCGGACTCTAGGGTTCCTTTCTCTCGAACGTTCCTCTCTTTCTTTCTGGTGTTCCTCTGTTTCTTTCTCTGGTGGGTTCCCTCAGCGCCACTTACTCGCTTCGCCTGTCAGCACCTCTGCACACAATGCTCAGAGCTAGCTGCCACAGGTCTCCTCAATGACACCGCTTCCTAGTGCTCAGCCTTAGTACAGCTGCCTTTTCTCAGTTGTGTAGCGTAGTGAGCCACAGTTCATAGAAAACATGTGACCTCTGGTTGGGCTTACAGCTGCCGCACCGTGCTCAGGACCGGCCCCCGTTTCTCCCACCAGCCCCTCTGTACCTCCGATAGATATGGGTATACGGGTGATCTCTGTCTTCGGCCATAGCACAAGGGCTCCTTCCGTTCACGGGACGAGCCCTCTTTCTGCTCTAGTCGCTGCTGCCTTGCTCTCAAACTCATGCTCTCTCCTACTGCAGAGCCACACTGCTCTTCCCTCAGTCTCTTGGGACAAGCTCTCTGCAGCTTCAGTTTCTCTCTTCCCCCCCCTCCCCTTTCCCCAGGACAAGCGTGACGATGCTCAAGTCCATGGGGGGGCCAGCACCTCATACCGCACCTCCTTCTTCCTTGGCTTTCTCCGACTCTCCTGTCCTCTGACCAATTCCTACCTCCTTTCTACTCACCACCACCCTCCTGTAAGACTGGGCCCAACCTCCCAGGTCTGCCCATGGTCCCTGTCTGGGGTTCTAAGTGTGTGCTACAGCTGAGGTCTCAGATCCACTATCCCACCTCCAAGAGAAAAGGGGCACTACACTCCCGGTAAAGAGTGTGCAGTACTCCTGGTGGCGGCTAACCAGTGGGGCGCCACACCTCCCCACACCATTACTGACACATTGTCAAACCGGTCATGCTGGAGGATGTTGCATGCAGAACGTTCTCCATGGTGTGGTCAAACTAACATATGCTCAGTGTGAGCCTGCTCTCATCTGTAAAGAGCACGGTACGCCAATGTCGAATCTCCCAATCTTGGTGTTCTCTGGCAAATACCAAACACCCTGCACAGTGCTGGACTGTAAACATAACACCCACTTGTGGACATCAGCCCCTCATACCTTCCCTCATGAAGTCTGTTTCTAACAGTTTGAGCAGACACATGTGTATTAGTGGCCTGCTGGAGGGCATTTTGTAGGACTGGCACTGCTCCTCTTGTTCCTCCTTGCACAAAGGAGGAGGGAGCGGTCCTGCTGATGGTTGTTGCATCCTACGGCCCCCTCAATGTTTCCTGGTGTACTGCCCTGTCTCTTGGTATCTGTTCCATGTTCTCGACACTGTGCTGACAGACACAGCTAACCTTCTTGCCACAGCTCACAATGATCCTGGATGAGCTGCACTGCCCGAGCAGGTTCTGTGGGTTGTAAACACCACATCATGCTTCCTTCAGGGGAAAAAACAATGACAAAATGCAAAAGTGCCCAAAACAGCCGCCAAAAAGGATGAGAACAGAGAAATGGTCTGTGGTCACCACCTGCTGAACCTCTCCTTTATAGGGGGGTATCTTGCTAATTACTTATCATTTCTACCTTTTGTCTGTTCCATTTGCACCACGACAGGAGAAATTGATTCACAATTAGTGTTGCTTCACAACTGGACAGGTTGATTTCACAGAGGTGCGATTGACTCTTGAATTACATTGTGTTGCTTAAGTGTTTCCTTTATATTTTTGAGCAGTGTATATGGTTCCATGAAAAAATAACCAACGACTTTTCACAAATATTTAGGTGGTCAACAAAGAGGAACAAGACTTGACCCAACAATGACTAAGAAATTAAAGAATAATAATCAGGCTGTCTGCTTAAGATAGTGAAATGCATTGTGCGTCAACCTGACTATGTGAGCACAGAATGACTGTTCACCCAAGAACATTCGCCCGCTGCATCATGGCATGGCCAAAAAAAAGTGCACCTTCCCACTTGCTAGTTTGCCATCTATCTCCACCAACCTCCTTTTAAATTGACAACTCTGGCTTTGTAGAGCCAGAAAAGGTATAATTAATGGTATACAAAAATACCCATGTATTTTATGATAAAAAAAGAACACTTTATTGAAAATACAAATACAACCCACAATCAATTCCGAAAAATACACAAGTTAAAATACTCAACAGCAACAACCTGTAAGTGGGTTACCAGGAATCCTCCTACTGTCCTAACCAGACAGGGACTACCCCTGCCTGACAGCATAGGATACACCCTACATTATGCTGATGCCCACGCACCCCGGTGATTGTCCCTTTAGAATCCCTGTATCCCTTCAGTTAATGCTACCAGGGTTCCTGGTAATACACAATGGATGTTTAACCCAAGGAACTTCCCTTCCTTGATGTCATAGCCCTATAGTTTGAACAAGAGCCTAAGTGTACTACTTTAATGGTTTTTGCCATGAAGCTCATACATTTCCTTTTTCTCACATTCCCTAGAACTGATCTATTTACGAGATGGCTGCTTACTCAGACCACTGAACACTTATGGAGGTTCACTGAACTGCCACTGGATTATCTTGCACCTCCTGAGGAGCCCATGAAGGGTGAAACGCGTAGAGGCTAATTTGAGACGAACCATGAAGACCTTGGCTATTTGAGATGGACCAATAAGGCCTGGATGGAGTGAGGGGACATTGTTCCTGTTTGAGGATCCCGCCAGTTAAGTCGAATATCTATCACTAAGTGACTGGTAATATAGGGTCTAAGTAACACTCCAAAAAGTGCTAAAGAAGATGGTTGCACTGTTTCCAGTAGGTGTAGTAGATTGAGAACCACAGTCTGGTTTATAACTTAGTTATGATGTACATTTGATTTTAAACATTTCTCAATAGACAATAACCTACCACCAGTTCCCAGTAGTGGACTGTAATTAGAATCATTTCCCATCTACGAGCCTTGGACATCAAGGAAGGAAAATTCCTTGGGGTAAACAGCCATTGTGTATAACCAGGAACCCTGGTAGCATTAACTGACGGATTGATACAGGGATTTTAAAAGGGACAGCCAAAGGCGTGTGGGAGCATCAGCATAAAGTAGGATGTATCCTCCGCTGTCAGGCAGGGGCAGTCCTAGAGCCTGATTAGGATAGTAACTGGATTTCTGGCTACCCACTTATAGGTTGTTGCTGTTGAGTATTTTTACTCATGTGTATCTATTATATAATTGCGAATGGGTTTTTTGCCCCTTCTGAGTCCACTCGCAATGCGAGTCAGCGTGGTCATGTGGATACGCCCGAAGCATTGGCCGCGCAGCGGCCATTGCGAGCTGTTCTAAGGCGACTCGCTATGCCCGCGCAGCGGGCATGGCGAGTCGCCTTAGCAGCGCGAAGCATTGGCCGCGAAGCGGCCATTGCGAGTCAGAGACTCGCCCTTCTACAATCCCGATGCATGTGCATCGGGCACCCAGCTAGTTTTTCATAATTGTTTGTGGGTTGTATTTTCAATAAAGTGCTCTTTTTATCATAAAATAAATGGTATTTTTGTATATCATTAATGATAGCATTTGATAAACCCCATACTTATTTATGACTGAGTTAATTAGAGCCAGAAAAGGGCAGCGGTAGATGGAAAAAAGAAAATTAAAAAAAAAAAAAAGGTGGGATGATGTCCCGAGTGTCTGTACTTGGTTTGAAAAGTCATTCTGTGCTGACAGACTCTCTTTAATGCATTTTTCATGGCTTTTTTTTAAAGTTCCGTTTGTGATTTAAAAGTGCTGCAGCAAGAGTCTAGAATTAAATATTGAAAAGTCTATATTTAAAAGTCAAATTTATAATTTTTGCAATTGGCATTTTCTCTTGTTTGCAGCATGCTCTGGGCTTTGTATTTGTCTTAGGGTGCTTTCACATCTGCGTTTTTCGTAATTCGCGGCAGATGCGGTGAAAAAACCGCATCTGCCGCGATTGCCGCATAACCGTTCCACTTGCGGCGCGGTTGCGGTTTTTTCTATGCAATGTATAGGCGTACTTGCGGCAGGTGCGGCAAGTGCGGTTTTGCACTTGCGGCAGGTGCGGCCGCGAAAAAAAACGCGGCTTACTGCGGTTTTTTTCGCGCATCTGCCGCGAATTACGAAAAACGCAGATGTGAAAGCACCCTTAAAGAGAACCAGTCGGAATGATTTCTCAATGTTAAGTAAAGAGATGGCCATAATAGGACATTACTCCGTCCTCCTCCTCGATCTATCTGCTGCCTTCGATACCGTTAACCATTCCCTCCTACTTCAGATGCTTGAATCCCTTAGCATCACTGACCTAGCCCTCTCCTGATCTCCTTATATCTAACTGACCGGACCTTCACAGTCACCCACTCCCACATCTCCTCTTCACCCTACCCTCTATCTGTCAGTGTCCCCAGTTCTGGGACCCCTACTCTTCTCCACTTACATCCTCGGCCTGGGACAACTCATTGAGTCCCACGGACTTCAGTATCATCTCTACGTCGACGACACCCAGTTCTATCTATCTGGGCCTGACATCAGCTCCCTTCTATCCAAAATTCCACAATGCCTGTCCACCATCTCCTCCTCCTTCTCAGCTTGTTTCCTCAAACTTACCATGGACAAAACAGAGTTCATAGTCTTCCCCCCCCCCTATCCCCCCCCCCCCCCCCAAATCGCTCTCCCCCTCTACCAGATATATCTATTAATGTCAATGACTGCTCACTCTCCCCAGTTCCCCACGCCAAGTGCCTCAGGGTGATCCTCAATTCCTCCCTCTCCTTCAAACCCCATATCCATGCCCTCGCCACCTCCTGCTGACTCCAGTTCAAAAACATTTCCCGGATCCGCACTTTCCTTGACCACGACACCGCAAAAACACTTGTTCATGCTCTCATCATTTCCTGCCTTGACTACTGCAACCTCCCTCACACCTCTCCAATCTATCCTAAACTCTGCTACCGGACTCATTCACCTGCTTTCCGCTACTCCTCGGTTGCTCCCCTCTGCCAAGCCCTTCATTGGTTCCCCACCTCTCAGAGATCCCGCTTCAAAATCGTAACCATGACATACAAAGCCATCCACAGCTTATCCTCTCCCTACATCTCTGAAATGGTCTCCCGTTACCTGCCCTCACACAACCTTCGCTCCTCCCAAGAACTCCGTCTCTATTCCCCTCTCATTTCCTCCTCTCACAACCGCATACAAGTCTTCCCCCGTGCATCTGCCATCCTCTGGAACTCTCTTCCCCCACCACATCAGACATTCCCCTACCCTGGTACCTTCAAAAGAAACCTGAAGACCCACCCCTTCCGACGAGCCTACAACCTGCAATGAGACCTACTCCACCGCACCGTCTCATGTTCGGCACTACCCCCTCCTACTGTATCCCCTCCGGGTCCCCATAGACTGTGAGCCTCGCGGACAGGGTCCCATCCCCTCCTGTTTCCGGTTTGTCTGGACTACACGAATATATTGAACTTGTCCTTGTCTACCCTCTTACGATGTAAAGCGCCATGGAATCTAATGGCGCAGTATAAATAAATAATAATAGGACTGTTAGAAAGCTTAATGTGATACCTTTAGTGAACTCCGCTTTATTGTTTCTCTTTAAATCGGCATTTGAAGTGTCCTTCTAATGAGATAAAGGTGCCCAGGGGCGGGACTGTGCACTGGGTCTTTTCCTTCTGTCTCTGCCACTTCGCCTTCCACCGGTTTTCTAGTGACCTGCCTCCTGCTTAAAATCTGACACCAGCACAGTCATTGCTATAGGTGGCGCGTGAGCAGACTGATTTCCAAGCTGATGTACAATAAAATGGCACAGAGGACAACATACGCACAATGTCTAAAACATCACTGAATCAAGATCCCAATCTGCCCATGAGGCATTTTGTCTTCATTCAAAACTGTGTGGAATGGTTCTCTAAGTTTTTACCATGTCTTTCTATAGTGCTTCAAAAACACCAAGTAAAATGAAAAATATCTAGACACTCAAAACAAAAAACATATGTATGAAAAAGGCCTTAGAGAAACGAAGGGCAGGCAGATAATAGGTACAAAGTTAGAGTGGATATCCGAAACCTTGTATTTACATATTTAAAAAAAAAAAAAAAAAAAAAGAATGTGCCTAAGCATTAACAGGCGGGGAGTTGCTCACTACCTGCATGTAGTGCCCGACGCCGTTTCTCCCCGGCAAAGAACGGTCGCAGAATGCTCCGGCTGGCGATCCAGCTGCTTCTGCGGACATCACGTCATCAGAGAAGCTGCTTTTTTCTGCTTTGCCCTGGGCCAGACTGCCAAAGTCATGCTGATTGACAGCTGGCTGTCTAACTGGGGGTGCTTGCAGTCAATCAGCATGATGTCACTAGTCTGGCCCTGTCAACAGTGATGAGCGAAAAACAAGCCACTGCTCTGTTCACGTGGCGTAAGCAGAAGCAGCTGAATTGCCAGCAGGAGTGATCTGTGACCGTTCTGTGCCAGTGAAAAATAGTGCCGGACACAAACAGGCAGGTATTGAGCAACTGCTTGCCTGTTTGTATTTAAAAAAAGTGCCCAAGTACTAAGTCCCAGATATCCATCCCCCCTTTAACTGTTACTTCATAAAACCTATAGCATGGATGCTCAAGTAAAACCTGATGAGCATACCGTATATACTCGTGTATAAGCAGAGTTTTTCAGCCCAAAAATTGGGCTGAAAAGTCCCCCCTCAGCTTATACACGGGTCAATAAGGTAGTGGGGGCTGTGTCCGGGGCTGGGGAGGCTGGAGGAGGCGGGGGAGGCTGCTGTATGAGCGCCCCGTCACGTGGGGCCGCTCATTATATATGCACTGCTTCCCCCTGTCATTCAGCGGCAGGGGGAAGCAGTGCATATCTAAATAAATGGCCCCCAAATGCTGGCACTCGCCCCCCCCTATGTAGTAAGGCCCCCCTGGTGCTTAACTTACCATCCCTGGTCTTCTGTGCTCCATCCTTTATGCTCCCGTCCTCGCTGCATCCGGGGTCCCCGGCCGTCGCAGTAACGATGAGTGGTAAGCTAAGCACCAGGGGGGGCGAGTGCCAGCATTTGGTGGCCTGTACACCACTGGGGCTGCTAAATACCACTGGGGCTGCTATATACCACACCTCTGGGGCTGCTATATACCACACCACTGGGGCTGCTATATACCACACCTCTGGGGCTGCTATATACCACACCTCTGGGGCTGCTATATACCACACCACTGGGGCTGCTATATACCACACCACTGGGGCTGCTATATACCACACCACTGGGCTGCTATATACCACACCACTGGGGCTGCTATATACCACACCACTGGGGCTGCTATATACCACACCACTGGGGCTGCTATATACCACACCACTGGGGCTGCTATATACCACACCCCTGGGGCTGCTATATACCACACCCCTGGGGCTGCTATATACCACACCCCTGGGGCTGCTATATACCACACCACTGGGGCTGCTATATACCACACCACTGGGGCTGCTATATACCACACCACTGGGGCTGCTGTATACCACACCACTGGGGAGGCTGCTGTAATACTGCTGGGGCCTGTATATACCACTGGGGAGGCTGCTGTACACTACCACTGGGGAGGCTTGTATACCACACTGCTGGGGGCTGTATACCTGTGCTGGGGTCCACCCTCGGCTTATACACGAGTCAATAGGTTTTCCCAGGTTTTGGGGGCAAAAGTAGGGGGGTCGGCGGAGAATTGTGGTGGAGATGGGGGGTTCCTGGCATGAAAAGTGCAGATATAGCACATGCATATGTTATCATATTCTAACCAGTAGGGTTAGAATGAGGAGACTGCAGAGGTAATTAACACAATAATTATATTTTTACACATGTTCTCAACCACTAGCTGTACAAGATATTGAAATAAAGCACTACAGTGCAGCTGTACTGGTGAAACGCTAAGTGGACCTTCACCCTCCTACTCTGAAGTGATGCCAAAACATTATAAAATTAGAATTGTCCATTAATTCCTGTAATTAAAATGGATGAAATAAAAAAAATGATATGCACTGTGTGCAGAATTATTAGGCAAATTGTATTGTAGAGAATTATTTTTATTATTGATTAACAACTATGTTCTCAATCAACCCAAAAGACTCAAATATCAAAGCTTAATATTTTTGGAAGCTGGAGTGTTTTTTTTTTTTTTTTTATAGATTTGGCTATCTTAAGATGATATCTGTCTGTGCAGGTAACTATTACTGTGCAGAATTATTAGGCAATTTAATAAAAGCCAAATATGTTCTCATTTCACTTGTTTATTTTCACCAGGTAAACCAATATAACTGCACAAAAATTAGAAACAAACATTTCTGACATGCAAAAACAAAACCCCCAAAAAATTAGTGACCAATATGCCCACCTTTCTTAATGATGACACTCAGCAGCCTCCATCCATAGATTCTGTCAGTTGCTTGATCTGTTTATGATCAACATTGCGTGCAGCAGCCACTGTTCCCAGAGGTGTACTGTTTTCCCTCCCTGTAGATCTCACATTTTATGAGGGACCACAGGTTCTCTATGGGGTTCAGATCAGGTGAACAAGGGGGCCATGTCATTATTTTTTCTTCTTTTAGACCTTTACTGGTCAGCCACACTGTGGAGTAGTTGGATGCATGTGATGGAGCATTGTCCTGCATGAAAATCATGTTTTTCTTGAATGATACCGACTTCTTCCTGTACCACTGCTTGAAGAAGTTGTCTTCCAGAAACTGGCTGTAGGTTCGGGAGTTGAGCTTCACTCCATCCTCAACCCGAAAAGGTCCCACAAGTTCATCTTTGATTATATCAGCCCATACCAGTACCCCACCTCCACCTTGCTGGCATCTGAGTCGGAGTGGAGCTCTCTGGCCTTTACTGATCCAGCCTCTGGCCCATCAAGAGTCACTCATTTCATCAGTTCATAAAACCTTTGAAAAAGCAGTCTTAAGATATTTCTTGGCCCAGTCTTGACGTCTTATCTTATGTCTCTAGTTCAAAGGTGGTCGTTTTTCAGCCTTCCTTACCTTGGCCATGTCCCTGAGTATGGCACACCTTGTGCTTTTTGATACACCAGTTACGCTTGATTTCCCTAAATTCATGGGCAGTTATTTTGCGCCTTTTTTTGCCCATGACGCTTCTTGCAACCCTGTTGGCTATTTTCCATGAAACGCTTGATTGTTCGGTGATCATGCTTCAAAAGTTTGGCAATTTCAAAACTGCTGCATCCCTCTGCAAGACGTCTCACAATTTTGGACTTTTCAGAGCCCGTCAAATCTCTCTTCTGACCCATTTTGCCAAAGGAAAGGAAGTTGCCTAATAATTAAGCACACCTTATATAGGGTGTTTATGTCAGACCACACCCCTCCTCATTACAGAGATGCACATCACCTGGTCTACTTAATTGGTAGTTTGCTCTCAAGCCTATACAGCTTGGAGCAGGACAACATGTACACACACACACCGTATATACTCGTGTATAAGCAGAGTTTTTCAGCTGAAAAGTCCGCCCCTCGGCTTATACACGAGTCAAATCAGCGGTATACAGCGCCGCCCCCCCATCAGTGGTATATAGGGCATACAGGGCCCCCCCTTGCTGCCGCACGGAAGAAGAAGCATGAAGACCCGGAGGAGCGCGGTGTCAGAGAGCGGCGGCGGCGACAGGGATAAGTATAATAATCTTTTACTTTACAGGTGTGCGGCAGCAAGGGGGGGCCCTGTATACCACTGATGGGGGGGGCTGTATACCACTGGGGAGGCTGCTGTAGATACCACTGGGGAGGCTGCTGTAGATACCACTGGGGAGGCTGCTGTAGATACCACTGGGGAGGCTGCTGTATATACCACTGGGGAGGCTGCTGTAATACTGCTGGGGCCTGTATATACCACTGGGGAGGCTGCTGTATGCTGTATACTACCACTGGGGAGGCCTGTATACTACACTACTGGGGCTGTGTACCTGTGCTGGGGTCCACCCTCGGCTTATACACTACACGAGTCAATAGGTTATCCCAGGTTTTGGGGGCAAAAGTAGGGGGGGTCGGCTTATACACGAATATATATGTGTGTGTATGTGTGTGTGAGTGTGTGTGTATATATATATATATATATATATATATATATATATATATATATATATATATATATATTTTGTAATATATATAACAAATATATATACATACATATATTATATATATATATATATATATATATATATATATATATATATATATATATATTTGTTATATATATATATATATATATATATATATATATATATATATATATATATATCTACTATATAATTGCCGTAGCACGTTTTCTGTCGGCCCCCGGCATGTCGTGGCTATGTCACACTGTGACGTCACCACGCCGTGTGAGGCATTGCCCGCGTAGCGGGCATTGCGAGCCGCCGCTGTCATCCCGCCACTCGGCATGAGGGGCCCATTGCCTCCACCCCCTGGGGGGCCCCGTGCTGACACCAGCCGCCCGCCGTCCGCCCGGAGAGGAGGGAGGACGGAACTTCCTGTCCGGCAGCTCTGCCCGCCCCTCCTCTCCTCCTACAGCACACGCACGGGCCGCGGCGCGGTGAGTCTGCACTCCCCTCCAGCCTGTGCTCTCCCCTCCAGCCTCCGTTCTCCTCTCCAGCCTCCGTTCTCTCCCCTCCAGCCTCCGTTCTCCCCTCCAGCCTCCGTTCTCCCCTCCAGCCTCTGCCATCCAGCCTCCGTTCTCCCCTCCAGCCTCTGCCATCCAGCCTCCGTTCTCCCCTCCAGCCTCTGCCATCCAGCCTCCGCCCTCCCCTCCAGCCTCCGCCCTCCCCTCCAGCCTCCGCCCTCCCCTCCAGCCTCCGCTCTGCCCTCCAGCCTCCGCTTTCCCCTCCAGCCTCCGCTTTCCCCTCCAGCCTCCGCTCTCCCCTCCAGCCTCCGCTCTCCCCTCCAGCCTCCGCTCTCCCCTCCAGCCTCCGCTCTCCCCTCCAGCCTCTGCCCTCCAGCATCCGCTCTCCCCTCCAGCCTCTGCCCTCCAGCCTCCGCTCTCCCCTCCAGCCTCCGCCTTCCCCTCGAGCCTCCGCTCTCCCCTCGAGCCTCTGTTCTCCCCTCCTGCCTCTGCCCTCCAGCCTTCGCTCTCCCCTCCAGCCTTTCCCCTCCAGCCTCTGCCCTCCAGCCTCCGCTCTCCCCTCCTGCCTCTGCCCTCCAGCCTTCGCTCTCCCCTCCAGCCTCTGCCCTCCAGCCTCTGCCCTCCAGCCTCCAGCCTCTGCCCTCCAGCCTCCGCTCTCCCCTCCAGCCTCTGCCCTCCAGCCTCCGCTCTCCCCTCCAGTCTCTCCCCTCCAGCCTCCGCTCTCCCCTCCAGCCTCCGCTCTCCCCTCCAGCCTCCGCTCTCCCCTCCAGCCTCTGCCCTAAAGCCTCTGCCCTCCAGCCTCTCCCCTCCAGCCTCTCCTTTCCAGCCTCCAGCCAATCCCCTCCAGCCTCCGCTCTCCCCTCCAGCCTCCGCTCTCCCCTCCAGCCTCTGCTCTCCCTTCCAGCCTCCGCTCTCCCCTCCAGCCTCTGCCCTCCCCTCCAGCCTCTGCTCTAGCCTCTGCCCTCCCCTCCAGCCTCCGCTCTCCCCTCCAGCCTCCGCTCTCCTCACCCCTCCATATGCAATGTACAGTATCTACTATATAATTGCCATAGGCACTTCCGTGTCGGTCCCTGAAAAGACCGTGGCTATGTCACTCTGTGACGTCAGCACGGCGAAGCATTGGCCGCGTAGCGGCCAATGCGAGTCGCTGGCCTGCGCGAGCAATGGCCGTGAGGCCATTGCTCGCGCAGGCTGAGTACGAGCAATGCGAGTCGCTGGCCTGCGCGAGCAATGGCCGCGAGGCCATTGCTTGCGCAGGCTGAGTACGAGCAATGGCCGCGAAGCGGCCATTGCGAGTCGCTGGCCGAAAATTGAACCAGAGGCTCGGCCTCAAAGTTAACGATTTACCGGTCAGGTAGCGCGAGCAATGGCCGCGAGGCCATTGCGAGTCGCTGCCTGAGCCGCGCTTCTAATTGGTCGGCGCCAGCGAGTGGTTACACTTGCGGCGCGCTTGCGGTAATCCTCATATAAAGTATAGTATTCTAGACACCCGATGCATTTGCATCGGGCTCACAGCTAGTATAATATATATACACACACATACATACACGCACGCACGCTACATTGCATCCAATGAGATTTGGCATCATTATACGTATGCTACCTGCCCCTATAGAACCCTATCTTGGGAACGGTGCAATAGTAAGTCATACACCATAGATATCGTATAAACAAAAAGAAGAATAGAGTACCAAGCAGTAAATTTCAGCTTGCACCTATAGTGCATTTTTGTACAGGGTCCTTGCATGGACACCTCTTGATTGCCCAGTTACTCACTGTACTTTGATAATTTATATTTGGGTATTCAGCTGAAAGTGTTGTGGGTAAAAATTGTTTTGTTTTTTTCTATTCTGTGACATTTCTTTCCTTTTCAAGCTAATAAAAAAGCTGAAATTTACTGCTTGGTACTCTATTCTTCTTTTGGTTTTATATCACATCTAATAAACACATACGGTATATGCGCATACATACACGCTCAAACATGCCGTACATACACACACAACAATTCATAATAAAGAAGAATATATAATGTGTATTATAGAAAATAGGAAAATGTTAAAATGAAATTGTATAAACTCCGCCAGAGAGGCTTTTGCTCCCTCCTTCTCTTCTTTTTATATAACAGGTGCAGGCAGCACTGTTTGTGCTACAGGCTGAATGTTCAGACCTTGACTAGAACAAAGCAAGGAAAAGCTGAGAATTGAGTAAGGAAGGAACTAAGGGTCCGCTTCCTGCAATGAACACGTTTTGTTCCCAACTTCCTAAATCAAAGAAAGCTGATAATGTATCTTTCGGAGGTTTAGAAAAAGGAGTTTAAAAAAAACATCAAAAAACAAAACCCCAAGCAATCACATTAACCGTTGTGTTACCAAGGATTTCTTTTCCTTTTGCGCAAGGGCGATCTTCACACTCTTCACAACTACAAATAGGGTCAAAGTGAAAGTTTTAGGGTCAAAGTGAGAGGGTTTTTTTGGCGAAAAATGCACAAAAATATATATTACTGGCTAAAAGTGTGACCCAAGTAGAATATTAGATACACCACACCACCTTAAAAAAAGTTTGACATGAGCAGAATCCAAACATACCACGAAAGCCAATGCTTGCATTTTTTATATCTTTATAAAATCATCCAAGCTGGATAGACTAAAGACCAACCATTCACATCTGGCATGTGTCACTTTATGTAGCAATAGCTCCGAAATTTAAAAGTTTAGGTTGCTTTTAAATTTATTAAACATAACACTGAAACAAAAAAAATCTAACAAAATTGTACTTCTCACATTTTTTATGTGTTTGCCCTTAAAAAAAAAATAGTAATGCCGCACAAAATAGTTAATTGATATTTCTCATACAATTTAGAAGCATTATCTATGGGTAACCTCACCTGTGGCTGATCCCTGAGCTCCCCAATGTCCTTAGATGGGTCTTTCCCTCAGTTCACGACCATGTGCCTAGGCCCTGGCTGACCCTGGACTAGCATTGTCTAGTGCACAACTCAGCAAGACGTAATCTTATTACTAGTATAAAGACAACACAGAGGGAGACATACAAGGGTAACAGGTATAACAAAAAAAACTCCAATTCCTCTCCAGAGAGAGACTCCACTGCATCAGCTGGGAAGATCACTACAGCTTTCTCCAAAGACAGCTCTCCTTCATAGGTCAGCAAAGAATGAACTATAGCCGGTATAGGAGAAAGGAGTGGGTTATATAGCAGAAGGGAGTGGAAGCAGCTGAGATTTTAACAACATGTTAATCACAGCAGGATAGAAAAGAAACCTTAACCCTTTCAGCACTGATGGAATTAAATAAGGTCCTACTAAGGATAAATAACGAGCAGGATAAATAACTAAAGAGGATCTGTAACCAGCTAAACGATGTGACTTTTTGATCCCAGATCCCTCTGATGTCACATCAGACCATGACACACTTGTAAGGGGGCCGTCACACGCAACGATTTCTTGCCCGATATCGTTTAAGCGATCTCCTTTTTGATCGCTTAAGCGATATCGGGCAAGATATCGTTGCATGTAATCAAGCGATTTACGATGTTAAATCGCTTGATCGTGACATTGCTGATCTGAGGTCCGGTTCTCAGATCTAGCGATGAACGATGCCACGATCTGCTTCATCGTGGTGTATAACACCACGATGAACGATCTCCCAGCGGCAGAGCCTATGCTGGGAGATGGTAACTATGGTACACGTCGGGTAACTAAGCGACGCGCGGCCCTAGTTACCCGATGTGTACCATAGTAACGAGCGAGATCGCGGCTCCGCATCGCTGGTGAGTCTGTCTGTGTGACATCTCACCAGCGATGTGAGCGATATTGTAAGCAATTGCGCGTGCACGTGATCGCTTACAATATCGCTAAAGATATCTGTGCGTGTGACGGCCCCCTAACAGGTATTTTAAGAAACCTTTATTAAGGGTCTGTCTAGGTAAGTGCTTTTGAGGGGCTTATATATGACCCCCCCCCCCCCCCCATCACATAAATGATAATTTGGGAAAAAAGCACCTGTTATAACATTCAAAAGAGTTTAATAATGTTAATTCTTTAGGTGCTTCACATGATCTGAACACAATGTTTTACGAGTAAGTGAAAAATTCTTTTTATTTAATTGTTTTTTTTACTCAAGATGACACTTTAGCCCCAAATTATCCATTTTCAAATGAAGTAGTGGGAGATGGGGGCTGTGGAGTCGGTAAGCTAAACCTCCGACTAAAGGACCCGTTACACGGCACGACATCAACGATATCGCTTAAACGGCACGGGATTGGAGTTGCTCAAGCGACATTGTTAGGACGTCGTTGCGTGTAACACAGATTCAACTACGATAAGTCGTTGGATCGCTGATCGCAGGTTTGAGAACATGTTCTCAAATCACACAATCGGCCAACCTGGTATATCGTTGTGTGTGACACCGCGATAACGATGTAGTTTATGACTTCGCCCATTCACAGCAATGAGCAGGAATGGTTCGCTGGATTGTGCGAACGATACCTGCTCACAAAATCGTTGGTGAGTCGTCCACGATATCTAGACGTGTGACATCTCACCAACGAAGTCAAATGATGTTGTAAACGACCACGCGCACACGAGATCGTTGCCGACATCATTCCAACGTCGTGCCGTGTAAAGGTACCTTAACACAGACTACTCATTTTCCTGAATCCAACTCCACCAAAATGCACACAGAGTCGGACACAAACTCCATGACTCAGACTCCACAGCCCTGGTAGGAGTAACTTTCCCACCCCCCTCAGATATTTCAACACAACTTCTCCAGAGTATGAGAATAGTTTATATGTCGTGATGATCGAATATACTCATTACTCGCATGGAAAGTACGGTATTCTCGATACTTGTTACTTGGTGAGTATCGCTGGTGCTCATGAGTGATGCATCAACCGTGAATAATCTGACACAAATTGACACAGCTCCCTTCAGTACACAAGGGGAGTCGGCACCCCAGTGAGAGCAGATTGGATAGAAGGCTCTCTCTGGGGGCAGGATGTTTTATGATTGAAAATGTAAAGAAGTCCACCCTCTCGCCCTCTGCCAGAACGCTCGGTTTATAGTCGGATGTGTATGGGAGGAACCAATCACTAATTTACTTAAAGGCCCGTTACATGGGATATATCGTTAACGATTCACTGAAATGTCACGGGTTGTGGGGCGGTGTAGCTTACGACGTTGCATCAACGTCGTTGCGTGCGACACCTAGATACGACCAACGATATGTTCGAAAACCTGTCGTTCGTTCAACCTGCTGCATCGGTGTGTGTGATACCTTGATAACGATGTTGTTTACGACTTAGCCTATTCAGAACTGGAGGATGTAGGCAACCAAACGACCGCAAGTATAGTTTGCGTGTCGCGGAATCGTTGCTGCGTCGTTAAAGATATAGTACGTGTGACACCTCACTAGCGATCACTTAACGTTTTTCCAGCGATGCAAGTCAAGTCGATCGTTGGTCGGTTCGCCAACACGCTAAAGCGTGTAATGGGCCCTTAACATTGGACTTGCTATTTGGACGAATATGCGAGTATTACAAAGTACTCATTACGAGTATAGCGAGTGAACATTAAAAATACATTGTAAAAAAATATATATATTATTCCATCATATTAATGTTTTATTAATTATTCTTGTTTTATAGAAATTTTTTAAAGTAATATTTTAAGTGTCGTCATATTGTAAAGCTGTGACTTGTTTTTACTTTTGTGAGCTTCACAAGGGCATAATTATTTTGTGACGAGCTAATGTATTGGCATGACTGGGGCTCATGCGACTGCCTTTTTTTGAATATTCCTTCTTTTTGAGCATTTCTTGAACATCAACATTTTGATCATTTTTACTTTTTTTTTTTAAGCGAGATGAACATGCAATTGCATTTCTGGCTTTGTTCCTTTCATGGCATTCACTGCCCATACCAAATATATAGCATCTATTTATATTTATTATTACTTTCTCACAATAAAATCCCATATAAAAATGGTGTTATGTTCTAAAAGCTAAAAATGTATTCTTTCAAACAAATTGTAAAGCTTGTACTTTGTGGGATGAACTAATTTTAGTCGTCAGTTTTGGACTTGTGACTGATTACTTTTCATTTAACTTTGTTAAAGACATTTTGATAAACAATGAATAATTCTGCCTTTTTATTTTATTTTTTTTTTTTAAATGATGTTCACCCTGAGAACTAAGTGACAAGATAATTTTATAGTTCAGGTCACTACACGTGCAACAAAGCCAAATTTCTATTAAATTTGAACCCCTTATCCCCAATAATGAAAAACTTAAAGGGAACCTGACCTCACAAACTGACCCCCCCGCATCTTTAAACCTGTCCCTGCACCCCCTCTTATCATTTCTAGCCATCCCTTTTCCAGAAAAAAATCGATTTTGTAAAGTAGAGAAAGGTTTATATTTACCTCGTCCTGTGTGAGTTCTCCGTTTCTGAGGAAGCCGCAATAGGCAGGCCTGTCTGCTGCTCCCTTGTAATTATGCACGCCGCCTCAGCTTGCTAAGAGCCTGGCTGCGTCATGAAAGGGGCGGGATTTTGATCCTGTCCTTCATGATGCGGCCAGGTCTTAGCAAGCTGAGAGGCGTGCATAATTACAAGGAGCAGCAGACAGCACGCCTTTGGACTAATTCAGAAACAGAGAACTCCACAGGACGGAGGTGAATATAAACTCTTCTCTACTTTACAAATCGATTTTTTCTGCAAAAGGGATGGCTAGAAATGATAAGAGGGGGTGCAGGGACAGGTATAAAGATGTGGGGGGTCAGTTTGTGAGGTCAGGTTCCCTTTAAAGAGGAACTATGGGGAGATAAAACAAAAACCTCTTCCTTAGTCCATGCCCTCAAACTATACAAATGACACGCCCAGTACAGTTCTATTGTTCTTACAATACTTGTAATTCAGTGATGCTGAAGCTGCTCTTTCTGCCTCCCCTCTGGGATGTTACATCACACATCAGGCGGCCAGTGCCCTGTTGTATTTTAACAGCCAGCCCCCTGTAATAGCGGCTTCTGTCCAAGTACAGGGGGTGTGGGTGGAGTGTGGCCTTTACCACTGTTCTCTGACAGCAGAGAAGCATCTATTATCAGGAGGCTGGCTGCTACTAATAGCAAGAAGAACACTCTCTGATGTGTGATGTAATGTCCCAGAGGGGGATAGCACAAAGAGTAGCTCTTGCGTTACACTGAATTACAGGCATTGAACTGCACTGGGCATCTCATCCTTATACAATTTATGAGGGCTTATACCATGAAAGAATTATCTTCCCTGTGTACCCCTTTAAAAGTTTTACATTTTATGCATTTTGTTTCCATATCGATACAGTCTCTCAGCTCCATCACAGCCTCCTTCTCCTCCTTCACATATGCTGAAGTCAAAAGGGTGAGGAGGGCCTTTTTAAGAACCTGTATCTCAGCCTGGATCACACTATGAAAGTTATTTTTGAAGCAGAGATCAACAAGCTAGCAAAGAAACATCACATTTGGAGAGCGAACAGGATGAAAACTGCCTAGTTACAAGAACCACGGAATACTTCCCGAACATTATATTCCATCTGACTAATAGCTGCACAATTACCTTCAGATGTTAATATAGATTTAAGCAATAATTTCTGCTAGTTTCTATGGGAACCACTTAAAATATGGCTCTTATATTGTTAATGATGAACGCTGAATGCTTTTCTGAACCAACATATTACAATACGGAGAGAATAGATTTCCAATAAGGATAATGTCACCTATTGAGTTCAGAAAGCAAACAACGATTACAGGAAACAAACATGTAAATGGCAAACTAATAATGCATCGTGGCTATGTAATATAATGACACGGTACTGGTGGTGGAAAACATTAAATGAACATCACTTAACATTTGCTTTGTTTACCATGGATTCACGTAGAAAAGTGATGTAAGGGCCATAACCAGGTCAAGGCTTCTCCCTAAATGCGCATCATTTACTGAAGGTTGTGCTCGCTGGAGCCAGTCACACAACTTTGCAATTACCCGAATATGAAGCTGAAGACTGGAGTCTCTCTTCTAGAACTCCTCAACTTGGACAGGAGACCATGGAAAGAAATAGAAGCCCACTTTGTAAACGTTAATTGTCCGTGCTTCTCATACTAATTACAAAATTGAGACAAGTCTTCCCTTGGGATCTAGGAGAGCTGGTTCAAGTGCGGACACCCCCAACTATTAGCAACCAACTTCAATACGGCATTAAATCTTCTTGGGTTGATTATTGCAAAAAAACATATACTGCACTTTAAAATTTATAAGAGCTTACGTACGTCATTCTTTTTTATTAACTAAATGTGTCATTTTGGCATATTCTTTTGCTTTGAGTATATTCCTTACAATGGCGATAGTTTAGGGCTTTACATTGTTGACTACGGTAAAATCAGATACCAGTTCAAAGTGTACACATGCTGATTGCTATTATTGCTATTACACTTATGCACTCATCGTACAGAATTGTGGCAGAGGTTTATTATCCCATTAAGGATTTGTCATTCTGGGCTTTTCAGACAAAGAAAAAAAAAATCTTCACATTCCAAGAGCCACCACCAGTAAGCCCTTATACATAGTATTCTAAAATACTGTATATATGCCCCAGGTCTATCTGCCGAACATAAAAAAAAGTTTCATTATACTCTCCTATGGGGCTGTCTGGTCCCATGGGTGTTGGTGATCTTGATCCTGTGCCTCCACTCTACTTGCGATTGCTGTCCTGTTTTCCTGCTTCATGTGGATGACATGCCCTATGCTACACACTGACCGCCATTGGAGTCGGCACATCCACATTTCTGTCTGCCCTCGAAGGCAGAGCAAAGAACTATAATATGCAGCATGGGAAAGATCAAAGAAAGCCAGCGCATGCTCACTACAAAACTTTGCTCTGCAAGCGGCAGGGTAGAAAGAAGTGTGCGTGACCCACCTGCAACAAAGGCATCGCTTGCGCATTTCATTCTCCGGTGGACTTAAGCAAAAATGGTGCAGTTGGCGGCGTATGTGAAGATTGAAATCTCAGCCAGTAATTGAGCCAAATTCCAAAGGTACATGTACCTTGCTGAGGGTCGAGCTAGAACACAATATAAAGAAAGTCTCGTACAAATGCAGAGGGACCATGACAGAGCCGAAGACTCTACCCACAGTCCAATTCCACAGTTCTGCCCCAATGCATGAAAAGGATATTGCGTCAAAACCTCTATCATGAATTAAACAACCACATTTCTTCACTAAAGGTACCTATTAAATCAATAAAACAGCAATATTATAAATTAGATGTAACACATTAAATCGTGATGACTGGTTCTTTTTAAAGGGGAACTCCAGGGAGAGAAAATTTTTACGCACAATCCCTGCCCTCCAACATGATGAAGCAGAGCTGTGCACTGCAGTTCTAGGATCTATAGATCTTTATAATTCAATAAAATTATACCTGCTCCTCTGCTCTGACACTCCATCTCCCCCTCAGGGGACATAACATTTCAGTATTTTGGAAAGATAACTGTGGTCAGTGTAGGAGTGCTTGGAAACAGGAGACAAGGGGAGATATTGAAATGGTTGACAAACCTCTTATTTCCTCAAACCACTTTTTTTTTTAAATCTTAACACGTTTCTACAGCAGACCGCTGTCTTCCTCAGGTGGATATTACAGGCAGGTGGAGAGAATGACCTATTTTATAGTGACTAAAACCAATCTAATTGGATCATTTGGTGAGTCATTCAACTCTATACTTAACCCAAGGTCTGCTAGAATAACTGCATTTCTAAATCCCTTAAAGAGGACCTGTCACCAACCACACATGTGAAGTAGAAAACACCGGTGCTTGTCTTCTTGAATTTCTCTTTATTATTTTTTGAAAATTATAAAATCATTCAGCGTGCTAGCTGGGCGCTAGACGCGTTTCGGAAGAACAACTTCCTTAATCATTAGCATAATCTCTAATGATTAAGGAAGTTGTTCTTCCGAAAAGCGTCTAGCGCTCAGCTAGCACGCTGAATGATTTTATAATTTTCAAAAAATAATAAAGAGAAATTCAAGAAGACAAGCACCGGTGTTTTCTACTTCACTTTGTTTCCTGGGCAGTTGCCAAGCTGCCACACCAGGTGCAGGAATCCAGGAGGTTAATAGGCGGTGGAGTGGCCTATCCCTTTCCCCTTTCCATTTGAATGCACCAACCACACATGGTGATGTAATTACAGCACTGAATGCAGCATGTCTGCTGCATGCAGGCAAGGGGTCCCCCAGCCCTTGAGCCCCCCGTATCCCGAGATAATACACTTTGAAAACTTACATAGTGGACCCAAATAGGAGGTGGCTTGTGGCTGGAGCCAAAGGGCAGTTTCACACCCCCTGTATGATTAATCCACCCACCACCGCCTCCCTGATGCCAATCATTGTCTCCCTCGCCTGCTGCATAGTACACAGAGCTTATTGCAGTGCTGCCGCTTTGCCCCGCCTCCTGCGATGACGTGACCGCTTATACCCGCCCTGCTCCATGGTTAACAGAGCAGGGCGGGGAAAGGCGGTGATGGCGCTTGTCTAACAGGTTAACCCTGTCACGCTTGTGACTTCAGTAGCAGGTGTACAGCATGTGGTGCAGGCAGTAAGAGCAGGAATGTTCAACCACAATGAAGAAAAAAATAGCCACACTCACCACTGTTGCAATCTTCAATCTTTTAATCCAAATTCATAAGTCCGGTTCTTGGACAACAAAGCAGGGGAGGGGGGTGCAGGGACGGCGGACAACAGCCTGCCGTTTCGCGGTTAATTACCGCTTCAACGGGTCCTCTTTTTTTTTTCTTCAATGTGGTTGAGATATATATATATATATACAACATACGATAGCAAGATGAAACAGCCGCACTCACCGATGATGGATCTTTTTCTTTTATTCACTGTCCAAATCCATATTGCATGAACATACAAAGCAGGGAGGGGAGTGCAGGGGAGGCGGACGACGGTTTACCGTTTCGGGGTCGTGCACCGCTTCTACGGGTCCTCTTGTATGTTCATGCAATATGAATTTGGACAGTGAATAAAAGGAAAAGATCCATCATCGGTGAGTGCGGCTGTTTCATCTTGCTACCGTATGTAAAGATTTTTTCTTGTTCAGTGCCAGCACCGCACGATAAAGCTACAGACACTGGTCACGGGAGTGACGTAGGCCTATTGCATTCTGAGTGTTAGTGCCCAGTGTTTTTCTTCTTTTCTTCATTTTAAGATATATATATGTATATGAAAAATACATGCATAATAAGCCAGTCATAGTAAAAGAGAATGATAAGAACACATACCGTATATACTCGTGTATAAGCCGATCCATGTATAAGCCAACCCCCCTACTTTTTCCCCCAAAACCTGGGAAAACCCATTGACTCGTGTTTAAAGCCGAGGGTGGACCCAGTGGTAGTATACAGCAGCCTCCCCAGTGGTAGTATACAGGCCCCAGCAGTATATACAGCAGCCCCCAGTGGTATACAGCAGCCCCCCAGTGGTATATACAGGCCCCAGCAGTATATACAGCAGCCTCTCAGTGGTATACACAGCCCCATGCAGTATTACAGCACCCCCAGTGCTATATACAGGCCACAGCAGTATATACAGCGCCCCAGTGGTATACAGCAGCCTCCCCATTAATGTATATACAGGCCCCCATCAGAGGTTACAGCAGCCCCCCAATGATATATACAGGCCCCCCCGCAGTATATATACAGGCCCCCCCCCAGTGGTACACAGGCCCACGGTTGCAGCCGCACACCTGTAAAAGAATAGCTTTCATACTTGCCCTCCTTGCTGTCATCGCGCGTCCTCGTCTCCTTCCTGCTTCTACCCGGCATCATGTGACCGCGCACAAACAATGACGTCATTGTGGATGCGCCAGCTGCCGGGTAGAAACGGGAAAAAGTCCGGAGGAGCGCGGGTAACAGCGAGGAGGGTAAGTATGAAAGCTATTCTTTTACAGGTGTGTGGCTGCAACCGGGGGCCTGTGTACCACTGGGGGGGGGAGAAACGGGGGGGGCCTGTATATAGTGCGGGGGGCCTGTATATACTACGGGGGGGAGCGGGAGGCCTGTATATACCACTGGGGGGGAGCGGGGGCCTGTATATACTACTGGGGGAGCGCAATGTAATATGCACGGCTCCCCCTGCCGCTGATGGACAGGGGGATGCAGTGCATATTGCATTGCACTAATGAGCGGCGCCACGTGACCGGGCGCTCATATTACAGCCTCCCCCTGCCTCCTCCAGCCCCCGGACACCGCCCCCCCCCCACACTCAGCCGTATAGTGACTCGTGTATAAGCCGAGGGGGGCACTTTTCAGCACAATTTTTGTGCTGAAAAACTCGGCTTATACACGAGTATATACGGTAACTTATAATCACAACAACCTAATAGAATAATTATTATAAAAATGCCTTAAAATTACAATTTAAAAATATCAAAAATTTAAAAAGGCACATGAAGTGATCAATTAAAACCTAAATGCACGTAAAAGACGTAATGAGGATAAAATCAGAGTATGATAATTCCACGAGTATTGAACTCCATGATGAATACCCATTACAAAATTGCTAACTTGGTGATGTGGTCTATAGTTAGATTTAGTCCCTCCGGGCTCAGTGTGCCCAATTTAAAGATCCAGTAGCTCGCCTTATTAATTAGGTTACTGAACATGTCGCTCACAGAATGAGGTATCTGATCAATTATTATTAATTTTAATTGTCTTGGATCCTTTTGATGTGTCATACAGTGGTTTAAGGAAATAAAGAGGTTTGTCAACCATTGCAATATCTCCCCTTGTCTCCTGCTTCAAAGTGCTCCTACACCGACCACAATTATCCTTTCCAAATTACATGCATCTCCCTTCAGGGCTGTGGCTGGAGCTGCTGGTGATAGAGACATCGATAGAGCCAGGCAAAGGACCTGCCGTGACGTTACAGTGACACAGCTATCATGTGATCGGAGCTCTCCCGTGTGATCCTGAACAGGAAGAAGGAGAAAGACAGATAATGGAAAGATATTTTAAGCCAATATATGTTGGGTGAACAGTAAAAGGAACAGATAAACGAATAAAGAAACTTTGGGGTTTATACCATTTTTAACAGATGCTGCTGACTCTGGATGCCTTGTGTGAATGTCACTGAGGAGTCATTATAATGATGATGATCCATGGAAAGTTTCAGGGGACAGGAAGCTACGGTGTTCCTATGGGGAGGTGAGACCATGCAGAGCTGAATCGTCAGTGTAGTGATTAGCCTGTGCTCCTAGCCTCACAATAACAGTACACATTATACATCATGATACAGCAGAGGATCACAGAGTGTATTTGTATCTGCTTCATGACATGATTGCTATTTCAAACCTAGACCCCTATTACATCACATAGGATGGTATATCAGGGGCTGATTTTAGTATGAGCATGGGGTTGGCTTCCATACCCCCTCCCCATACAGAAGTGTGAAGGGGCTGGAATATAGGATGATCCTGCAGCATCCACACCCCGACACCTCCTGCCACAGCTGTTGCATGAAGCTGACATGCTGAAATGTTATGTCCTCCGAGAGGGGAAGGTCAGAGCGGAGGAGCAAGTATGATTTTATTGAATTATAAGCGATTTATAGATCCTAGATCTGCAGTGTACAGCCCTGCTTCATCATGTAGGAAGCCAAGTACTGTATTAAAAAGTTCTCTCACCAGAGTTTCCCTTTAAAGGAAATCTGTCAGGTCAAAAAACAATATGTAACCGATATAATTTTCAATTTAACCAGTGAAGCTCTTTCTATTCATGTATTTCTTTTATTTATACTTCTCTTCTATCCTCTGTAGAATGCAAAAAAAATATGCATTCCATCTGTCAATCACAGTGATTGATTACTTATTTTTCTGCTGTACACTCCCCAGGAATGAATATTCATGTAGTGAGTGACATCACTGCATTCCCCCCTCCTCTGGGTCTGTATTCTGTTGTATACGACTGGAAAACAGATATCTGTAACCTCTGAGGAAGGAGCAAAGCAGTCTCCAAAACAGGTCGAAGAATAAAGGAATATCATTGTATCAGACCTTTGATCCGGTCTTCCTTCACAGCAGCGTGGATCACCAGCACTTTTGTCCCTCCGTTTTTCCAGTCGTATACCACGTTACACGTGGAAGTGTGGATCCAGCAGCAGCTGTACAAAACGCAGATACTGGTTGTGTGGTCACACAACCTTATCAGGTGAGCACCTCTCAAACAGACGAATTGCCCCCCCTTCTCATTGACATAAGACCCTATGCGCCTTTTTGTCTCTTAATACTATATGTATTCTGCTTTGTCATTGGTTCTCCTGTGCACAGGCACAGTCCAGAGAAGAAAGAAGGGGGAGGTGGTGTGTGATCTTTGCAGCTGCACATCTGACATCTTCATTGAGTGTGTCTGAGACATGTGTAGTGTAAACTGGAGACGTTTCTATGTGTTTATAAGAACATTTGTGCATTTGCTCAGCAGATACACACATTACATGTATGCAGGAAAACAAATGTTCATATAAACACATAGAAATCTCAGACAAACACACACATTTCAGCACAAAACACCTCCCCCCTCTCATATCTCTCTCCCTCAGAAGAAGCCTGAGGAATTCAGTGTAACTTCAGCTGAGGGGAGGGACAGAATATCTTGGATAGGCGTGGTTTTTTAAATAACATTTATATACTGGGCCTATTAACTAGTCCGGCCAATTACTTTTACTGCTGAAGCTAGCTGCCTGCTGGGTGTAAAGATGTGTATAGCAAGAGAACTACAAAGGGTAGAGTAATGATTTTTACATATTCTGAAAGGCCTACCAGAGCACCATTCAAGGGTACTATTAGTATTATACTGCAAAATGACCAGACAAGAGTCCCTTTACCATCTCTGTTTCAGATAACTCCAGGATGCAGTGGTAATCTTGCTGTAAAAACACCAGAATTTGACAAAGTAAAAACAGGGTGGGACAAGAGGCGCAATAGTGCCCTATCACTAGTGACACTAATGTATGTGGTGGTATGAATTCACTCACCTAGCACAGTTGTGAGACCCACAACTGGTGTAAAAGCATTTAGCATTAAATGCAGCTGCTGCAGGACTTTCACCTTCCACATGCACGTGGAACCACCCAGATGTTCCCTGAGGAAGGCACTAGGGCAGTGCCGAAACGCGTAGGAAAAGGAATAAATGGAATATTGATGCAACCTACATATGGTTTCCGGATCGTTTTCTTGGGATTTCAGCAGCGCGGACACTGATACACCATTTCCCCTGAAGTAACTTCTAGAATTTGACAAAGCCTGTTGGTGACATTTAGGTGCATGGTTCAACTTATCTAGAAAAGCTTCATGGCTTCCAGTAAAAGAAGAAAGCCACAGCAGAGATGGAGCAGAGCTTTAAGAGACAGCAATGGCTAAATACATATTACATAGTCAACTAAAATCATGAAGAGAGTCAACAAATTCCTCCATAAAGACTGATCAGAGGTATGCAGAAGGATTTTATATAAACATCACTCATCTCTTCAAGAACCTGGAGACAAATAACCTCATTATAGCTATATCTTCAGCATTTCAAATTGATTACTGAAGACTGGATATTTTATTAAAGGTTCGTTTTATTCCTCATTAAAGCAGAAGAATCTACTAAACCGTTAAAATAAGGGCAATTAGACCTGGCACTATTTAAAAGAAGGTTTCAAAAGCAAGAGGAAATAAGCATGCAAAACGGATTTCTTTCAGAACAAAATGTTCAGCATAGGTGGATTTATATATATTTTTTTCCCTCAAATGAACAGTTTGTTCAAAATGAAGTTTTAGGTCAACAGTAAAAGGGGATAAATGATTTAACATGCGTGACCAAATATATACACACACTATTCTTCTTGTTGGAAAATTCCTGTCCATTAGATTACACCACCACTTCGCATGGCATCATGGCTGCCTGGAACTGGGGTTTCTGGTCAAACTTTAACCTAGGATAACATTATTATAGAGCTTGTATGTTATCCTAGTGATTGAGTTAAGTGTAAAGCCCCCTTCACACTGAGATCGCTAGCGAGATCGCTGCTAAGTCACAAGTTTGGTGACGCAACAGTTTTTTGATAGTTGGGGTCCCGCTGGGCAGCGTGTATCGGTGTGTTTGACAGGGACAACGACCTCAATACTACAAGTCTGAGAAACAGGGTCCCAACGACCTCCGTATCATTGTTGCGTCGCTGGCAAGATCTCTGTTTGACATTTCACCAGCGACGCACCAGCGATCCCTACCAGGTCATATCACTGTCAGGATCGCTGGTGCGTCGCCAAGTGTGATGGTACCCTAAGGCCAAAATCACATATATTGTGTTTATTTCCATTTTTATGTCTGTATATCGAATGCCAAAACAGATTTAAAAGGATCCACTACTGGATCCATTCAGTGAAATGGGAGCAGAAATATCCCAGAGTGTCATCAGTTTAGTGCTGTCAGCAATCCGGATTTATGTCTGGATGAAAAGTGTTGTGTGCACAACTTAAGCTCGTCTGGCCCAAAAAAATCAGATGTCGAAATAAGCCATTAACGTATAATAGAAGTGTATGGAAAACGGATCTGCTAAGAATGCATCCGTTTTGTATTTAGCCAACAGATCTGGTCATTTACACTGCACATGTCCAGACCTGACGGATTAGTTTAAGGACAACAAAATACAGGTAGGTGAATCCGCTTTCAAAAGATCCATTCTAAAATGTTAACAGATCCGTTAAAAATACTGCCCATTTGACATCTGTTTTATCAAAGATCTGTTTTAGGCGGCCGTCACACGCTGAGATATCTTTAGCGATATTGTAAGCGATCACGTGCACGCGCAATCGCTTACAATATCGCTCACATCGCTGGTGAGATGTCACACAGACAGACTCACCAGCGATGCGGAGCCGCGATCTCGCTCGTTACTATGGTACACATCGGGTTACTAGGCGCCGCGCGTCGCTTAGTTACCCGACGTGTACCATAGTTACCATCTCCCAGCATAGGCTCTGCCGCTGGGAGATGGATCATCGTGGTGTTATACACCACGATGAAGGAGATCGTGAAATCGTTCATCGCTAGATCTGAGCTCCGGAGCTCAGATCAGCGATGTCACGATCAAGCGATTTTACATAGTAAATCGCTTGATTACATGCATCGATTTTAAGCCCGATATCGCTTAAGCGATCAAAAAGGAGATCGCTTAAACGATATCGGGCAAGATATCTGTGCGTGTGACGGCCGCCTTAGGGGCCTTTCACACTAGCATTTCTGATCAGATCCAGACAGAAAACCGCATCTGCCGCCTAACGGCTGTACTTGCGGCAAGCCCCATGCATTGTCTATGGGCTTTGCGGCAAGTGCGGTATTGCTGCGATCCTGCACTTGCGGCAGTTGCAGCCATGAAAAAAACGCACTCAGCTGCGTTTTTTTTGCACGGCTGCAACTGCTACAAGAGCCGGATCGTGGCAATACCGCACTTGCCGCAAGCCCCATAGACAATGCATGGGGCTTGCCGTAAGTGTGCCGCAAGTGCAGCCATTAGGCGGTAGATGCGGTCTTCTGTCCAGATCTGTCGGATCCGGACAGAAATGCTAGTGTGAAAGGGGCCTTAAGTAATTAGCGGATCCATTTTCAACAGAGAATTACTAGACAAGTGAATAGAACCTCAGGTTTTTTTTTTTTTATTTAACTAAATGTTCATTGATTTTTCAAGAAAAGCTTTCAGGGTTTAGTCACACTAAAATAAAATGAAGGAAGGTAAAACCAGCTCACCCGGAAGATTTCAGCGTGCACGGACCAGCATCCTGACAATGATCAGGAATAACAGGAAAGGGGTCCAGCTTCTGTAAATGCTTCAATGCAATTTTATTGTGATGTACACAGGATTCCAATATACAGGACAGAGCAGACAAGCAGATATATGGCATTAGTGGATGCCCACATCGCCCAGGCAACGCAACTTTGTCAAGCCTATAATGCCAGTGTTCATCTTATCAGTATAATTGGCCTTCATCCTGGAATACATGATTCCCCAACTCTAGTTTACAAGGCCCTCATTCTTGGATATATGATCCCCCACCCTGGTTTACATGACCCCAATCATGGTACATGGCACCCCATCCTGCACCCAACATTGCTTACCGAGGGGGGTTGCGGTGGTGGAGCGAAGTTACAGGAGATCTCTCCAAGTTAAGCGGCCATTTTCTTGAAGTCCTGGGCAGCAGAGACAGGCGCAGATTGCCCACAGAACCCGGAAAATGGCGGCCACCATTTGCCAGTACAAATTGCTGCAACACACTCCCAGCTCCAGGCTCGCAGTCTTGCCCCACTGTGCACATCCTCCAGTGACCCTGCCTCCTACAACTTCATTAAACCACCACTGCTGCCAGCACCCCCTCGGTAAAGGTTGTAAGACGCACCCGCCATTTCCCCCCCCCCCAGTTTGGGGTGTGGGGCAGGGAAGTGATTATTATAATCCCAAAAATACAGTATATGATTAAAATCAATACAATTGATAACACAGATAAACATGAGGGAGGGAAGGAGGACAGGGCCCAGGGGATGGTATATTTTGCCAAATAATTACCCTTATTAAACCTTTTTAGCCCAGTATATAATCACACAGATTCCATGTTGCTTCAAAACATTCAGACATATTATTTATAAAGCTGTGAGGTGGCTCCATACCTCAACTATCCTCCACCCGGCAATGCAACTACTGAGCAAAGGAGGTTGATGAAAGCTCCAGTTCCTTGCTTTTAACTAAGGCCTACTGCGTCCTGCTGAAGTGCACTGGTCACAGACCTTATAACTGCTGTGGTGAGTTTTTTAACTTATGTTGCTTTTTCTTATATATTATTGTTCATGAATTTAGTGTTTAGGAACACGTAAGCATGAAGATCCTTGACGTGGATTACGAGCTTTTGTGCTTTGGTCCAAAATACCTACCAATACCTCCCATTTTCATGTTTTGTATTGTGTTTTTTTTTTTTTGCACTTTTTCTCTATAATGCAGCTGGGTTATATAAGGCATCTATTCGTGTTGGAGTGCATCGATATAGTGCATAACAGCCCGCCTAACCTAATAGTAAGGGCATAAGTAATAGGCTGGCAACACATTGCATGCCATGTGTGTGAATGGTGTCCTATGGGAACCACACTCTGTGTGCATAATGACCAGTAATCACCCCCCTTCTCCAAGAGAAGGAGGTTGGGAGTGATGCTGGTATTTCGCACCTGTGTTGCCTTTTGCCGAAGTGCATTGGTCACAGACCTTATAACTGCTGTGGTCAGATGAATTATTTATTAAAGCTGTGCGGTGGTTCCATACCTCAAATACCATCCACCTGGGAATGGAACTCACCGAGCGAAGAAGGTCGAGCCAACCTCCAGTTCCTTGCTATTAAACATCTCGCACCTGCAGTCAGATGCAGAAGAATCTGCTCAGTCTTATTTCCAATCTGAACTGGGGGTATAGAATCATAGAATAAGTTGGAAGGGACTCCAACCCCTGCTTATAGCTTAATTCACTAAATCATCCCAGACAGATGTCTGTCCAGCCTGTGTGTGAAGACTTCAAGCAAAGGGGAACTAGCCACCTTTTGTGGCCGCCTGTCCCACTCGTTGATCACCTTCACTGTCAAAAAGTTTTTTCTAATATTTAATCTGTGTCTCTTCCCATTCAGTTTCATCCCATTACTTCTAGTGTTTCCTTGTGCAAATGTGAATAAAGTGGATTCCTCTACAGTGTTACAGTCCTTGAGATATTTGTAGACAGCTATTAAGTCTCCCTCAATCTTTTTTGGCAAGCCAAACATTGCCCAAATCCTGTAGACATTCCTAATATGACATGGTTTGCAGACCAGTCACCATTCTGGTCGCTCTTCTCTGAACTTGCTCCATTTTGTTGTCTTTTTTTTTTTTTTTTAAATGTGGTGGCCAGAACTGGACACAGTATTCCAGATGAGGTCTGACCAAAGAAGAATAGAGGGGGATAATGACTGTATGTGATCTAGACTGTATGCTTCTAGTAATACATCCCAGAATTGTGTTTGCCTTTTTTGCTGCTGCATCACACTGTTGACTAACGTTCAGTCTGTGATCTATTAGCCCAAGTCTTTTTCACATGTGCTGTTGCTTAGTTCTATACCTCCCATTGTGTATATGCTTTCTTAATTTTTCTTTAATTTGTTGGATATTGATCAAGTACAATTTAGGTTGTAACGGAAAGTGAAGGCCAGTGACTTAAGTTTAAAGTTTTGACTTTATTCCAAAACCTCTGTATAAGTGAACATGCTCCAAAAATATGGGTTAGGTCTCCATCATCAGACTCACACCTCCAACATTGGCTAGGTACATTGGGATTGTCTTTATGAAATAACGATGGAGTGTGATAAGTGAATTAAATTGGATTTCCTTTTATATGTATAAAAAGAAGAAGTCTTAGCTGTTCCTCTCCTGATCCCCTGCCATATAACAGGAGAAAGAGGGTCCCCTCAAGAAACTGTTTCAGAGTTTCAGGTTTTTAAGGTTTTCCTCCAAACTTTAAAAACAAACTAATTCCTATGAATTTAGTGTGTGTTTGAGATAAGGACCCTTTTACTGTGAGTCCTAACAGGGATTGATGGCACTCTATCAACAACTAAGGCTTTATCCGCCGAAACGTCTCTCATTGAGCACCTCTACCCCTGTGGTTCCATTGCTACTGAAATTGATTTGTTTTTAAGTTAATAATAAAGAGTGGAACTTTAAACAAATTCCTCCGGTCGCTGGATTTCTCTTTTCATTCATGGACCTTCCCTACTACAACCATAGCAGCATCCGTGCGGTGGCTGTGATCCCAGTGAGAGTTCATCCGTTTATGGTGTTCTAGACAGTGTGTATATGGCAGTATAGTGCTTTCAGTTATGTGACGTTATGGCTGAACATGCTTAGATCAGCAATTGAGGCAAGTGCTGGAGACCCCTGGGATTCTACTTGAGAGACTCCATACCAGCTTCTTTATCCGTAGTGACCCATTTTCAGAGTTGCAAGGCCCTCTGCCTCACTCGGACCCACGGAGGACTTCACACAGAAGGGTGAGCAGACATCATTTTTTCATTTCTTTTCATATTTACCATTATGAAGGCATTTTACTTTTGGCACCAATTGTCTCAACCGATGTCTGACAGTCTTATAAAGGGAATCAAAGTAAAGGTCAGGTTAGATGCTTCAATGTACCAGCGATCCAACCAACGATCCGACCTGGCCGAGATCACTGGGACATCGTTTAATGATCACTGCTGAGCTGTCACACATACAGATATCGTGAACGACGCAGCAACGATACCGCGACAAGCGAACGATACTTGCGGTGGTTTGGTCGCCTATGTGCTTCAGTACTGAATAGGTAAAGTCGTAAACGACATCGTTATCAAGGCGTCACACACACCGACGCAGAAGGTTGAACAGACAATAGGTTTTTGAACATGTTCATAAATCTACGATCAACGATCATTGACTTATCGTTGGTCCTATCTAGGTGTCACACGCAACGACATTGTTGCGATATCGCTGCACTGATCCAAAAGCCGTAACCTACCAATGATCTCGTTAATGATATCGTCCCATGTAACGGGGCCTTAACTCTTCAATTAACATCTGAGAGTAAAGAAGAGGTGGAGAGAAAGCATTCTTCATGAATATATCACACTTTTTTTGCAAATCAGACTCCTGCAGTGGATCAAGGTGGAACCTATCCCCAAGATAACATGCCTCTGTCATCATGGAAATTATACCTAATTGCATATACAGTACAGGAGTTATAACTATATGTCTAGGGCTTTAATTCAGCTGAAAATATTTGTCCCAGAGTAATGACCTGTACCTGTAATATACTAGCTATATATCAGACGGCAAACTCACCTGGGAGATCTCATTTCAAGTGGATCAATCAGATTTCACCTTACACTCTAAATAGGTTGCATGATGGCTCAGTGGTTAGCACTGCAGCCCTGAAGCACTGGGGTCCTGGTTTCAAATCCTACCAAGGACAACATCTGCAAGGAGTTTGTATGTTCTCCCCGTGTTTCTTTGGGTTTCCTCCCACACTTGAAAGACATACTGATAGGATGTTTAAATTGTGAGCCCCAATGGGGACAGTGATGCAAAATGAATGTAAAGTGCTTTGGAATTAATAGTGCTTTATAAATGAATTATTATAGATTCAGATTTTAGATTTACTTATTGTACTTACTGTGAATATCCATTTCAGAATGGCTATATAATCCTTTATGAAAGTTTAAATAAATCTGGCCTTTTTGAAAGCTCACCACCGTCCTCCTCCCAGCTGCTGCTGAGATCTCACACTGCTCTGTACAAGTTGCAGCTGTCGGACAGATTAGGAAGGTGGAGAATGAATATCCTTGGACTCATGATCTATTTCATTCTATATCTGGACATCCTTTATCAGGATTAAACAGCTAGTCTGACAGGGATTCTCAAAGTAAGCACATCAGTCTCATCAGGTCTAAGAAATCTACTTAATAATGTATGCAGTTTGTAGTGTGATTTCTGGTGACAACGCCAATACTACTTTTTAGTTCAAATCCTAAATAAAAGCCAAAATCTCAGCTTTCCTGTGTACAATGTCTCAGCTAAAAGAGCAGAGCTAAATATTTGGGGCTTGAGAACATCAAGATATCAATCTGATGGAACGCCTTGAAGGACCCCATCAAATACAAGTTTATGCTAATAAACTGGTAATCAAATGATGGAATTTGCACATAATCCCCATTGCTCAAATAACTGATGATTTATTAATATAGGATTGCACTACAGACAATGCTGATTCCCACTGAGAAAAAAAGAAACAAGCTCCAAATTACAAAGGAGGGTAGACTTTTTGGCAACAGGTTTAATGTGCTTCTCCCCCCCCCCCCCTCCATCTGTCCAAATTCCATACATAATTCCAATCATTTGTATCCTTTGTACGTTGAATGTTTGCATTCCAAATTGACATTACAATTACCATTACAAAGGGAAGAATGCACGAAACATGTAAACATTAGAGATGCTAAAGGAAGACCTGATCCTTACAGGAACATGTGACCTGTCATGTCTTGTCCGTGCACAATGCACATTGTCAATCTGGAGCCAATGAAGTCGCCAGACTCATAACATTTCCCAATATCTGGCATGAAACCGGACATACCAAATATGTAATGGAAAATACATGACCGAGTACATATCTTAGAAAAAATTGCTAAAACACAAATTGTGAGATCTATCATAATCCCGCTCCACAGAAGTCAATGGCACTGAGCGCTGCTATGATAATTAAGTGAAAACTAACATTTTCCTAATAAAGAAGATTTTGCGCAAGTAAACAATTCATTAGCTATAGTAAAAATAAAATCGAATATTATTTACTGTAACTTACCGTATATTCTGAAATCTATCACATACAGGTGCATCTCAATAATTATATAGCGGGAAAAGACAAAAAACGGCAGCACTCACCAACTTGTGACGATTCTTTTATTCAAGGTCCAATAGCAAAGGATCCATGAACATGCTTGGGGGAGGGAGGGGTGGAGGGACCCGTGGAAGTGGCAACTGCCACGAAACGGCAAGCCGTCGTCTGATGTCCTCCACCCCTCCCTCCCCCAAGCATGTTCATGGATCCTTTGCTATTGGACCTTGAATAAAAGAATCGTCACAAGTTGGCGAGTGCTGCCGTTTGTCTTTTCCCGCTATACTATTATACATTGCTGTTATACGGACTGTGCACCACCTATGTGATTACTGCCACTGGATTACCCCTGTATACACCTGATTAAGCTGCTAGCACTTGGTTAGTGCCCAGTGTTTATCTTTTACAATCTCAAGAATTCCATCATCAAAAAGTTACTTTATTTAAGTAATTCAATACATAAAGTGAAACACATACCGTGTAGAGACTCATTGCAGACAGAGTGATCTATTTCAAGTGTTTATGTTAATGTTGATGATTATGGTTTACAGCCAATGAAAACCCAAAAGGTCATTATCTCGGAAAATTAAAGTAGGGAGTATGAAGCGTCAAAACCGCGCTGCCGTATTCCAAAAGACATAAAAGGGTGAATATACTGATTTATTAGTCAACGCGTTTCAAGACTCCGTGAAACATGTCAATAAGATATTGATATGTCCTGAGGAAGGGGCCAGGGAGTCTTGTAACGCATTGACTAATAAATCAATATTATTTTCACCCTTTGATGTCTCATGGAATACAGCAGCGCGGTTTTTAACCCTTCATCCTTCCTACTCTACATGCACTTTCCTGGGGACAGCAGCAGCCGTGATATGCTTTTATAGTGGTTGTGACCCTCAACCACACAAGGTGAAGCCTCCGATACCTATTTAGGTAATATTTTATCTCTCAGACCCTTCATTCTCCCTACTTTAATTTTCTGAGATAATGATCTTTGGGCTTTCATTGGCTGTAAGCCATAATCATCAACATTTACATAAATAAACACTTGAAATAGCTGATAGGTAGTCAAGCATATTCATGAGCCATGTATATCCCCGCACTCACTATTAAATGGCAGCTGTCTGTCTACACTGTATATGGGCAGAAAACTGCCAATCAGTGGTGTGTGTGTGTGTGTGTGTTTATACAGCGCACAGAGAACACCTAATCTTGCAGCAGATAAAACAGTCATTTTATCAAAATGACAGCAAGCAGCCCAGTACTGACAATTTTGGAATCAGTGTCTCTACCCCTACATCATACTGCTCTCATATGGGATAGCCAAAGCCTGGTGATAAATTCCCTTTAAGAGTAGCACATATACCTTTATTTAGGAAGAAATTTTAGAGAGTTCAAATAATATTTATGTTCCCTTGCTCTTTTAACTCCTTGCCGACACAGGACGTTGTACAACATCCTGGGCCGGTAAGGGGGCTTTGATGTGGGCTCCGGCGCGGAGCTCACATCAAAGCCCCGTCATCTCAGCTGATCTCATCAGCTAAGATGTCGGGGTAACAGCGCCGATCAGATCCGGGATCAGATCGGCTCTGTTAACCCCTTGGATCCCGCCGTCAATCTCTGACAGCGGGATCCAAGGCGGCCACGGCGGGGAACGCGCTGTTCCCCGCCTTCTTCGGAGATCCCGCGATAGTATTGCGGGATCTCCGGCGCTCATGTGACAGCCCGGGGTCCTGGCTAGACCCCGGATGCTGTCACAGCGCAGTTTCCTGCTGTGGATGGCAGGCGCTGCAAACCACAACAGGTCTGCGATTCTGAGAGATACAGATGAGCTGCAGCTCATCTGCATCTCCCAGTAGCGATCGGACTGTGCAGCAAGGTGCCTCTTAAGGAGGCAGTGTAAAAATAAGAATTAATTTTAAAAAAAAATCTAGTTTTTAAAAACCTGTAAAAAAAAAAAAAAAAATTATATATATATATATCCGTGCTCCTGTATATGTGTTCAAATCACCCCCTTTTCCCCCCAATCACAATAAAGGTATTAAAAAATTGAAAAAAAAAAAATACACGTTTGGTATTGCCGCGTTCAGAATCACCCGATCTATCATATTAAATCAGTTAATGAGCTGTAAACTCCGTAACGGAAAAAATGGTCCAAACGCCAAAATTCAGTTTTTTTTGGTCGCCGCAACATTGCTATAAAATGCAATAACGGGCGATCAAAACTGTGGATCCCCCAAAAATGGTATCATTCTATAGATTATTTCCTGGCGAAACAGGTCCAACAACTAAAACGAATGAGCGGGAGGATTGAAAAAGTATTGAACAAATATACCAGGAATTACCAAGACCATTTGTGGAGATGGGGAGTGGAGCACGAGCTGGGCGAGACGGTATAGCCACTTTAAAGGTACCTTTACACGCTTCAATGTCGTAACAATCTCACCAATGATCTCACAGGAGCGCGGTCGTGACAACATCCGTAATTGATCATTGGTGAGATGTCACACGTATGGATATTGTTCACGACACTCCAACGATGTGAGCAGGTATCATTCGTACAATCCAGCGAATGATACTTGTTCACTGTTGTGAATAGGCGAAGTCGTGAATGACATAGTTAACGCAGTGTCACACACAACGATGCAGCAGGTTGAATGAACGACAGATTTATGAACATGTTCTCAAATCTGCGATCAACGATCCAACGATTTATCGTAGTCGTATCTCGGTGTCACACGCAACGACGTAATAACGATGTTTCAACCACTCCAAACCCATGATGTTTCAGAGATATCGTTCACAATATCATACCGTGTAACAGTACCTTAACACTAATACACAAGACATGGTGTAAAGTTAAGACTTTGCTTGGTCTCGTGTGACATAGTCCTTTTACTTCATTATGACACTACCCTGAAATACTGGAGATATTTCAGTTGGATGGCTTCAGCCCCTGGGAAAAGGTGGGCATTCTGTACATTGTGCAACTACTGGAAAATGAGACCTTTAAAGGGTATGTCACACGCGTCAATATCGCCTGCACGATCTCGGCTGCACGTGACGTTGCAGCGATATTGACGTGTGTGACATACTGAATCAACTAGCGATAAATCGCTGGTTGATGATCGCCAGGTTTTAGAATCTGTCCTAAAACCTGGCGATGGTCGCCCGGTGTACACGCAGCATCGCTGCGTGTGACACCGGGAGTAGCGATATTCCAGCTCCCAGCACCTCTCACAAGCGCTGGGAGCTGGTATCCAAGGTAAACTGCGGGTATCTAGGCAGCGCGCGCTGCCTAGATACCCGACGTGTACCTTAGTTACCAGCCTCCTCCGCTCACCGGCTGGTATCTAAGGTACACAGCGGGTAACTAGGGTCCCTAGTTACCCGCTGTGTACCTTAGATACCAGCCGGTGAGCGGAGGAGGCTGGTAACTAAGGTACACGTCGGGTATCTAGGCAGCGCGCGCTGCCTAGATACCCGCAGTTTACCTTGGAGACCAGCCTGCTCCCACTTCCAGCAGGCTGGCAGCGGGAGCAAGACATCGTGGAAACGATATTTAAATCGTTTCCACGATGTCTCTGGTCCATTGATCGCTGGTGAGTCTGTCTGTGTGACAGCTCACCAGCGATCAGCCGTCAATGTCGTCAGCAATCATCTCACTGACGACATTGACGCGTGTGACACCCCCTTAAGAGCTTTCAACAATTGAAAGAAGAATGTCAGTTACGCCAGACATGGACAGCTCAGCCTACACATGAGAACTAAAGTGGTGAATCACTTATTGTTCAACACACTGTTAAACCACAGTGGAGGGGAAGGGGTTATCTATAGAATATACGACATCTTAATGCAAGCTTTTCAATGGAATATGACCTTATCGGTCAAGGAGAATTGGGAGAGAAATATAGGACCTATCGATGCTGAAAAATTGAATGATATAATGGAGGCAACCCCTCAATTATCCACCTGTGAGGCCCAAAGATTAGCCCAGCTCGACTTGCTGCACAGAGTCTATAGGACTCCAAATTTCTTACCCAAGGTTGTGAGGCAGTATTGGCGGATACAATGCGCATGTTTGGGCATGTAGATTTATCAACACATTTTGGACCAAATTCCTGAGATATATTAACAATGTGTTCGACAGAGACCTGCCACTACAACCCCTGATGTGCATTTTAGGAAGAGGGAATGATTGATGCGGATGAAGGGATAGTGATAAAGAGAGCGCTCTATCAAGTAAGAAAATTGATTGCAAGACTACCAGAGTTTGTGGATAGGATGTCTTGGCTGATCAAGATGTTGGAAGGTGTATACAAGAAAAGAATAGTCATGCAAAAGTTTGACAAAACATGGGGTAGATGAAGGATGCATCATCGATATTCCTCCTTAGATATTAACATTCTAAGGAGATTGGTTTGATTACTAGTTGTGAAGATTTGGATTTTTGGTTAAAGGGATCCTGTCACCCCCAAAATACCTCAAAAGCTATTAAAAGCTGTCCCTAGAGCATAGTAACACTTACCCTACACTCCTTTTATCTCCTAAATGCAGCAGTGCGCGTTTTGAAGCTAACAGAGTGGCGCGGGTGTACATACCGTCACCCGACACCGGAAATGACGCGATTTGCGTCACCCAGCCCCACTACAGGCCGGCCGACACAGGACAGAGGGGAGGCGCGCATTTTAATCGGATTTGAAGATCACACCTATTGAGGCGTGATATCATGAAGAGGGACAGCCTGCCAGGGTGACTATGAATACCATAGTCACTAATTATCATCCCTAATGAGGTAGTGTAATAACATTTATCTTCATTTTCACTTGCTGCATTTAGGAGCTAAAAGGAGTGTAGGGTAAGTGTTACTATGCTCTAGGGACAGCTTTTAATAGCTTTTGAGGTATTTTGGGGGTGACAGGATCCCTTTAAGCACCTATGTGTGTATCGTGAATGGCTGTCCCAGGGCACTACTGGAGACATCTAAAAAAATAACTACATATATTCCAAACTGAGTGTATCCCCTCTTTTCCTAGCTAGGTGTGAGGTAGGATATTGCCACACTCTGTAAAGTATATTAATAAAAATGTCATATACCCCAATAGGTCATAGTTGATACTGCATGGTGGATGGAATATGTTATTAGTTTACAATAGTTGACTTTGTGGGAAGGGGTGGAGGTGGCGGGTAAAGCAGATGTGAGGGGATTTGTTGGGGAATTTACTCTGTTGTATTGTTAATGGACAACTGTTAATAAAAAGTATCTGATTAAAAAAAAACCTGCTGGGTCTGCCTTTGGCATCTTCCAGGTCTCACATTCATCACAGGGCTATCCATAAAGCTGAGCGTTGTCTTAGGGCCCTTTCACATCAGCGTTTTTTTAAATTTGCGGCAGATACAGTGAAAAAACCGCATCTGCCGCAATTACCGCATACCGGCTGCTCTTGCGGCGCGGTTGCGGTAAACACCAAGCAAAGTATAGGTGTACTTGCGGCAGGTGCGGCAAGTGCGGTTTTGCACTTGCGGCAGGTGCGGCCGCGAAAAAAACCGCGGCTGACCGCGGTTTTTTTCGCGGCCGCACATGCCGCAAGTGCAAAACCGCACCTGCCGCAAGTACGCCTATACTTTGCATGGTGTTTACCGAAACCGCGCCGCAAGAGCAGCCGGTATGCGGTAATTGCGGCAGATGCATTTTTTTCACCGCATCTGCCGCAAATTTTAAAAACCGCTGATGTGAAAGGGCCCTTATAGACAGTTCTACATGGTGTTCATCTGAAGGGTTGTGGCTTGACCGTTATTTAATCATTCTCCCTTTACTGATGGGATAACAAGCTTTATTCTGTACTTTGGAACACTTATGCAGCCGTCACACAGAAGCAGGCACTGTCATAAACACTGAAATAGTTTAAAGAGGCCATCTAAAATAAAGCAATTTTCCTCCTAAATGCCTGTGTGTTTAGTGCGGGTTTGGGCTTGTCCCTGTGCACTGTGTGAGGTGCACAATGACAGCGTGCGCTGTTGTGGTATCGGAGCGGTGTTGCTGAGATAAGCTTTGCCCCACAAGCTGGAAAGATCTATGGAGGAAGGATCAGGGGTTTTGTTTTATTTCAGATAATTGTAATATTTCCAATTTTTTGAAAACCGTTGACTGAGCCCCAGTCCATAAAGACATGGTTGGTGGAGCTTGGTGTGGAAGAACATGACTGGTCACACAGACCTCTGATCAACCCCATCCAACACCTTTGTTATGAACAAGAACAGAGATTGTGAGCCCAGTCCTATTGTCCAACATAAGTGTCTGCCCTCACTACTGCTCTTCTGGATCATGGGAAAAAAATACCAAACGCACCACCAACATCTTGTAGAAAGTCTTCCCAGGAGAGTGGAAGCTATCGTAGCTGTAGTGGGGAACCAACTTCATATTTATACCTATGGATTTAGAATAAGGTCATAAAAACTCCTTTAGCTGCCCCAATACTTTCATTGCTATAGTAGATTTTTATAATAGTTTCTTTTAATATAATTTTATGAGAACACATCTCGGCAATATGCAGCACTGGCCAATTTTATGAAGTGGTGAATTAAGGGGGTTGTCTTTGTAATAAAATAATCTTATTAGAAGATAAGCTGGTCCCAGTGTCTCGCTTTTAAGACTCCTACAAATAAGCTGTTAAGAAGTCTTTCGGTAAGGCCGGCTTCACACCACGGTTCTATCAGGTCCGGGGCTGTCCGGGGTAAACCTGACAGCCCCGGACCCGATTTTACTGTAGTGCAGCCCTATGGGGCTGGATGGCAGCTATCTGCCATCCGGTTTCCATCTGTCCGGTAGGATTCGGGGCAATCAGGCGCTCCCTAACATGAGAGTCTATGGGGCCGCATTGCCCCGATCCAGGAACCGGACACCTGCAGCTGAAGTTCAGCGTGGAGCTACTCAGAACTTCAGCACCAGGGAGCTGTCCCCTGTCAAGCGGTTCAGCACCATTTCGCAGGGGACAGCTGAGCTCGGCTGCATCTGGTTACAAACAGGACCAGAGGGTATATTAGCCCTCGGTTCTGTTTGCAAATCCAGTCCGGGGCTCTCAGGTTCACCCCTGACAGCCCCGGATCGGATTGTGTCGTGGTGTGAAGCCAGCCTAAGTGCTCAGTTGGCTCTTGAGCACCACCGAAGGAGAAATGAGGCATCACACAGTACATCAAGCTCTCTGCAGGACTTGTGTTCTTCACTCCCATCTCCGGGGATTATGGGGAAGGAGGAATCCTCTCAGATAAAGGCGTTGTAAAGGCTTTAAAAGAAAAACAGATCTATAAAATGGCTTTTATTCTTTTACAAATAGTGCCACCGATGCAGCATGTTAGCTCTCGTGACTTGACTTATGCTGTGCTTCAATATTACAAAAATCATCTGGACATGTGTGGCTCTGAATTTGGTCCCTTACTACATTTATATCAATCAGCTGGAAACCTGTCATATTCGGAGAAAAGAGGCTTCAGTGTACAAGTGATATGTTCCTAAATTGTTAATATAATAATCCAATTTTTCAATGCAAAAACACTACCTTGAACATTTGCAGAAAGTACAGCTTTGTCAATCATAACACCCTTTTATTAAAGGCGAGGACACTAGCCCCAATCTTCCATCTTCTGCCGTATTCATCAGTTGTCATAGCAACGTGGCCTTACATGATAAAGGCTGCAATCACCGGGAGGTGTTGTTTATCTCCTATCATGTAATGCAGATCCTATGATTTACAGAAGAAGAAAAACCTGGATTGTTCTCAAGTGAAACTCACGTGTATTTCTGGGGAGACACGGGACATTAAGTGAAAGAAGGAAAACAGTTGGTGACTGTAGAAAAAGAAATCTGCATCATTTGGGGAATGGTGTGGCTTCAATAGAAGCCATCAGCAGGATTCATCACTATAAAGTAAAGCCATGGCCATAATGGGGCTGTGTTGCTGATTACACTGATACCTGCGGTGAAGGAATCTGATCTGTGCTTGGTGAGTACCGTAATCTTCCTCTAAAGTGTTCATGTGATGACGTCTTCTGTGGGGCAGGACATGGGGTAGGAATGTTCTTCTTCTCTGCCCTCCACCTGTCTCCTCTTTCTCTTATAGATCAGTGATTAGCCAGTCATCAGCTGTTTTCTGAAATTCTGCTCCACCATCATTGCTATGGGTGTTGCGTGTGCAGTGCGATTCCGAGGCCGGTCTGCAGGTCTTCAAAAAAATGGCGCCAGAGGGGGCCCATGACCAGATGGAGAGTTCAGTTCATTGATGTCTTCTTTAGGCCAATATCTGCACATGCGCTCCCTCCAGCACAACCTTTATTGAAGACCTGCAGAGCAGCCTCAATCACGCTGCACATGCGCCGCCCACTGCAATGACTTCAAAAAGGAGGCAGGTGACTGAACAATCAGTGATTTGTAGAAGAAAGAGGAGGCAGGTGGAGAAGAAGATGATCCGACCCCAAGTCCTGCCCCGATACACAGAAGACATCATCAGATGAAAAATTTAGAGGAAGATTATTCAACAGCCACAGATAATATCCTTCACCGCAGGTATCAGTGTAATCAGCAGCACAGCCCCATTATGGGCATGGCTTTACTTTATCACTAGAAGTCCCAGAGAGGGGTCATTTAACATTTCTACCTTTGGAACCCAGAGACGGGTCAAATGACCTGAAGGATTTTAGCTAACATCCTCTAATCACCGTCTTTTGTTCTGTAATTAAGGCCATTACTGTCGCATCACAGGAGTTGTTGTTTTCCATTGAGTTTACCATTTAGTTTCTAGTTAGTTCTATTCAGTTTAGACTAAGGGTCATTTGACCCTCTTTCGGGACTTCAGGGGGAGCCGAAATTTCTGGGACTTCTAGTGTTATAGGGATAAATCCTGCTGATGGGTTCTCTTTAATAACGAATGCTGCCATACTGCATGGATCAGTAATTATTAAGGCTTTGATCACACTTTTGTCTTGGCTTCATAATCAAGCATATGACAATTGATGGACCCAATAATTGAATACAGAACTTGGAGCAACGTGTGAAATCTTACATCAAAACCCCTCCCCCAACAAATCATACCCCATGTGAAGAGACCCTCAAAGGAGTGTCCTCTACTCAGACAATCCTTTTCAATTACTATATTCTACCATGCAAAATAATAGCAGCCTGTACTCACTACCAGTTCCGCGCTGATCCGGGTCTCTGTGAAGTTGCTTGGCTGCTAGGCTCATTCGACATTACAATATCATGGGAGACCCTTCACAGACACTGCAGGAGCCGTGCTGGCACCGGACGTAAGTGCAGGCTGTTTCTATGTGAGCGGGGAGCACACATAGAATAGTTACTGGGGGGGGGACACCAACAATGAGTCCACTCACCTTCTCTAGTTGTGTAACCCACAACCAGTGTATAAGATTTGGTCGCTGCAGATCCCGCTGGGAAAGAGATGCAAGATTTAAGAAATCCGGGAATATACTCCGCGCTGACCCCTCCGGGGGGTTTACAATGGCTAACTGTTCTTTTAAGTGTGTGTAGTGTGTTGGTTTGTAATAAAAGTCCTTTCATCAAGTCCTGTGGTCAGCGCGGAGTAGATTCCCGGATTTGTTAAACCTTGCATCTCTTATTTTACATGGAGGCATACAGCAATTAACAGTGGACAGACCTTTTAAAAGCAGGTTGTCTGAATTAAGAAATTTAATAAGCTGCCAAAAATTAAAAATAAACATAGAAAAAATTACTCAAATAATAACTAAACTTTAGATTTATAGAAATATTGATCAGCCTTTACAGTTATACATTTTTGTAATATACTTTAGTAGTACATATTTAGCTCCAAACTCTATGCTGCTTCAATGCCCAGATCACGCTCCTTTAGAGGTTCCTTTCAACTGCTGCTCAGCAAGGACTGTACACTGCACTCAAAAACTCTGTGCAGTCACTTTCCCTATCTGAGCCTCTCCCTTCCCCTGTACTGAAAGAAAAGTCCTATACACAAATTGTTTAAAAGCAGTAGAAAGCAGCTTCTAAAGGATAGAGGTCATTGCTGCAGGGAATGAAACATCACTGCACACAAGGGGACAGAACTGAAGGGGATTTTTACAAATCAGGGTTGTTGTTCTCGTATTAGAAGATTTCTTGCAACTCAATTACTTAACCCTAAAAGAACAAAAAATGTATATTTGCTTTGTGATAAATCTTTAAGGGTTGACCCTCTTTGCTGTTCAGAATTCCACCTCTGCACAGGTGGTCTCTCTTGATTGACAGTTTAGACCAGTGGCATCGTCCCATCGCCGACCTGAGCTGTGAACTCCTCAGTGCTACAAGCATTTACCTTTACAGCAGTGCTCCCTAACTCAAGTCCTCATGGCCCACTAATAGTGCAGGTTTTCAGGATTTCCTTAGCATTTCACAGGTGATTATTCCAACTGTCAAATGCTAAGGAAATCCTGAAAACATTGACTATTCATGGGCCTTGAAGACTGGACTTTGGGAACTCTGCTTAACAGCATCAGAGGACTGCAGGAACACTGAAGCTGAAACCGGATCCCCATTACAAACCCTATAACTAGGAGCTTGTCATTGCTGCACGGCTTGCCCAAGAGACTAGCCACCAAGACCATCAGTGGTGGTTGAAAGTCAAGGCAACGCGCAAGTCCACAAAATTCAACATCCCTCTTCAGATAGGATAGTACTTTTAACAATTTAATTGCACAGTTCTTCTTTTTACCCATTCTGATGAAAACCTCTTTAAAAGGGAACCTCTCACCTCCACAAATACCTGCAAATAAAGTGATGATCTACATGTAAATTTTACTTTGAACATGTTTTGCTATGCTACCAAAAAAACAGCCACTGGGAGATAATTGAATTATATTATCCCTGCAGCTGCTTGGTGGTGGCCAATTATTGCCACCACTCACATCCGCAGTGTTATTAAACCCCTCCGCTTTGACTGGCAGCCTGCTCCATGGTGTGTGCAGAGCAGGATCCGTTAGGCTCAGGGGCAGTGATAACAGGGCACTTACACTATAGTGACAATACCAGCTCCCTGCACCTCCCTGATGACTGGAAGCAAGCAGCTGCAGGGAGAACATAACCTAGTTTTTTTTCCTATAACACTGCAAAACATAGTTAAAATGCTATTTACCTACAGCTCACCACTATATGTGCAGCTAAATAGCGTTTCTGGAGGTGACAGCTTCTTTAAAGCTTTGTTTTTTTTGTATATATTATTTGAAACATATAAACCGCACCTTTTGAGGTAACCTGGCTCTTCAATGTATCACATGCTTATCTGCTGGAACCCGTTTACAACAAAACCTGCAAGAAAAAGAAAAATATATGAGGACATCAATAGGGAAAAGACCAATATTTCATTGGTTTAAAAAAAAAAAAAAAAAAAAAAAAAAAAAAAATTGGAAGATATAAAAAAAGCTGCCTTTATTCATGGTCTAGCTTGGTGCTTTGGGAAATTATTTTTTTCCAAGGGTGATCAATGGGATATTAACACGTCATCTTGTACTTTTCTATACAATGTTTTATAATCATCGCATTCATAATATAGAGATAAGCAGCACCTTGGGTTTACTAGTCTATCAGAGACCATACACATCACTGAGTGCCTGACCACAAGCGATCCTACTTTTATAGCTGTAGCAGTATACAGTTCTACATCCCAGCTGCTGCGGAACATCATTATATGTACCTCAAATGAAGCGCAATGCCATTTTTATAAAGATAATGTTGTTAAACATCAAATAATGGTGATTTCCTCATACGGTTTTAAAAGATATGGTTCTGCATCAATTAAAAGGGTGTAGTATAAGAAATAATACACCACCCCTCATCTATGGTGTCTATAAGATCTATAGAATTGAGTATTCTTATCATTTACAGAAGAGGTACACGTTCCCATATACATCCACATGAGTCCTTTACCCTTCTTCTTGGCTTGACAAATCCTTAGAAGTGTGGTGAGAGACAACTAAATATTTGTAGAAAAATATATTTCCCGATACTCTGTTGGGAGATGTTTGCGCTATATGTATCCATTCAATAATGAATGAATAAATGAACTTGCGTTGCAGGTTTTGTTAATATGTAACAGTAATATATTGAAGTCGAAAACCATGATGAAATGTGTGTCATGAAAAGAAATAGGGTGGGGGGTGGGGGGGACAGACAGTACTGATTTATAAAGGCCCTTCACACCTGGTGACGGGGCTGGAGATGTCGGCGGCGACTGGCGGGTGCGCGCACGTTTTTGGCGCCCCGCCAGTGTCGCTGTCCCCCATTTACATGGGTGACATCTCCAGCGCCGCGTCGGCGAGCTGACAGGTGGCATCGCCGCCGGGGTGTCTGAAAACCCAAGTGGCGATGCAGGACAATGGGAGCCTATGGCTAAATTTCAAAGAAAGTTCAGCACACTGGGTCCATATTTCTTCAAAATGGATATTCCTTTATTTAGTGCTCATATAAAAAAAATATTTAAAAGCAACATCTTGCGGGTGCAACCCAGTCAGACGCGTTTCGATAGACTATCAATGATTTAGCAATCAGCGAGTAACCACTAACACCCAACACCTTTCACTCCAGGCCTGTAGGGGGAGCTCAACTGGCTGCCCTTAAGCCAGATCCCCTATAAATACAGGTGCTGGAGGGAAATTAGCCAGAGTGTGCAGTCACTGCAGAATTGTGAAGGAGCTCAGAGACTAGTGAGCTGAGCTGGTACTGGAGCCATGCTAGGTTCAGACCAGTACACACCAGAGTCAGTAGAAGACCCGCAGAGAAGGGATCGAAGGCAGAGGCGAGAAACACGTTACCGGGGGCAGAGGAGCCATACCGGCTCACCCCACCAGAGTTCCGGTCACTAGAGTCCGAGTCTGCAGGGACAGAGGAAATAGACCCAGCAGAGAAACCAGCATCCCGAGGAGACTTCGCTTCCCAGACACCCACAGCAACAACAGTTGAGAGCCAGCGACCGTGGAGCCCAAGAGAGAGCCCTCAGTGCAGCAACCCGGGTGTGGAGAGAAAGAGAAGTAACTCAAAACTGGAAAGCTAAACAAGGAGGCCTACAACCCTACTTTCTATGGAGATCCCAAGGTGTTTTCCTTCACTTCGGACGTGTGTACCTGTAGCTGAACATCAGTAAAGGTACCAAAAGACTTTTATGCGTGCGTGTCCCTCCTTCCACCTGCACCACACCGGCTGCGCTCCCATACTCCAACCCTGTGCAGAAATGGCTGTGCTGCCCTATTCCACCATCATAACCCTTAAGGCCCCGTCACACCTGGCGACGGGGCTGGAGATGTCGGCGGTGACATGGGGAGACATCTCCAGCGCCGCGCCGGCGAGCTTTCATGTGGCATCACCGCTGGGGTTTCTCAAAACCCCAGCGGCGATGCAGGACAATGGGAGCCTATGGCTCCCATCGCCTGACAGGTCGCCGGCGGCCAGTTACATGTGTGCACATCGTCCTAGATCGGTCGCCTGGTTTCAGAGCACTGCTCTGAAACCAGGCGACCTCCCGGCGGCGCGGACATCGTCCCTTTACATGAGGCGACGTAGGGGCGATGTCGCCGCCGATAGGCCACGCCCCTACATCGCCTATGTAATTGGCGGCGATGTCGGCCCGTGTGACGGGGCCTTAGGGGTTAGGCATGCCATCACCTCATCTATACAAAAAAATAACCTCTTCCATAAAAACTTTCTGTAAATGTTAAAAGATCCTCAAAGTATAATCCTAAGTTAATGTTACAGTCTAAAGTAGAAAATAAGTGAAGTCCAAATTTGTGATGGAGACTCATTACGTTCCGACAGAAATGAAAATAAACACATTTTCTAATGAATTATGGTTTGTGTCCTTGCCAGGCTAACATCAGTGTGGAGCGAATCGGGATGATTGCCTCAGATGTAAAGATTGCTCGGTGCCTTTGGGTTAATCACAGTCTTGCAAATAACTTTCAGACACGCCAGGATACTTGACAAACAAGTGTGTTACTATTAAGTCTTTAGATATGTGCAATCCGCCAAACGCTGAAGAGTTCTCACATCGGCAATGGGAATCTCATGGGATGCAAAAAACAATAAACAAATCGTGATGTGACCAAGCCTTAGCCAGTTTCATGCGTCCAAAATGAAGGCCGAGCACGGATCGCGACGTCAACACTGTGCAGATGACCTGACCTGAACACCCTCATACATGCCTGCTAAGCCGAGCTCGGGTCAGGAGACCATGGCCACAGTCCAGACATGGCGGTCTTCACTCAGACTGTCGAATGTCGGATAAGGAAGCCAGCCTAAAGGCCCCGTTACACGGGGAAACATCGCCGGCAACTCAGCGGCGTGGCGAAGTTGCATCAACATCGCTAGTGCGTTGCCCCATGTAACAGGGTGATATCAACGGCGCTAATTGCTTGAGCAACATCGCCTGGTTTCAGAACAATGTCCGGAAAGCAGGCGATGTTGCTCAGGCGATCTGGCAGAGTCGCCCAGTGTGACACCGCAACTTGATGTTAAAGCAACTTCCCCTAGAGTCCAATGTTAACGATCGCTGCCGGGTTGAATTTAACCCTGGCAGCAATAGTTGATTTCAACATTGCTGCTGCATTGCCGGCGATGTCTCCTGGTGTAACAGCAGCACAGCGATCTTGGCTAGCGGCCAAAAACGTGCACGCTCCCGTGAGTTGCTGGCAGGGTGGATAAAAATCAATGTTTTTTTTTATTTAAAAAAAAAATAAAAATTGGATTTTTTTAATTTAAATCGGATTTTTTTCAATAAACTGCTTTTTGAGGAAAATATTTTACCATCCAAAGGTTCTTCCATCATGAGATAAAGCTGAGTTGTTTATGTAGAATAAAGGCTGTATATGTGTAACATTCACAATGCCATGCTCTTCCAGAGGTTTCTGTAGGATTACTGGGCAGTTTCTCTCCTATTTTAAATCACAGACGCTCGCTTTACTTTCGCAGTTCTCAAAACTGAATTGGACTCCGCAGAGGTCCCAGCCTCTTCTTCACGGCAAAAATGTTACAACATGAACAGAGTTGAGAAAAAGACCTTAGTCCTATTGTTCTACAAACCTATGAATACAGAATCAACCCCTTCAGTGCCAAGTCCAAGAAGTTAGACAATATGTTTCTGATTGTTTGGAGTGGAATAGATCTGCACAACACAAGAAGAATGTGAATCTAAGTGTGAGGAGGAGGAAGGGCAAGCAGACAAGAAAATGAAAGTGAAACTTTGAGCACAATACTGCAGCATAGCCACAGACAGACAAGTCTGGATCTGTTTGTGTGTACGATCTGATGGTTTATTAATTCTTTCCTTATAATGGCAGCAGGCCGTAAAAGAGACCCAGTTTGGGAATATTTTAATGAAGCTCCTTCGCCTATCGGTAAGGCAGGCATGCGTGCAAAATGCAAACGATGCAACAAAGAGATGCAAGGCCTGGTGGCGCGAATGAGGCAACATCATGAGAAGTGCGGTGATGAAGATGACCAAAGAAACACTTCTGAACAGGCAGGATCTTCAGGTTGGTAAACATTTTTATTGAATCCTATTTCTAAAGACTGAACTGTCATGTGTGAGAAAAATTATATTTCTTATTATTACTGCAGGTTACTGTCATTTGGTACAGTTATGAAGAAAAACAAATATTCCTTTTGGGCAGGGGCAGTGATGTGTTGTGTACAATAAGCAGAAATTGTATAATAAACAATAAAATAACAGCATTGACTTTTTTTGTTTAGGGGAATTCATGGATTCTGGAAACTATCCACCTCCAAGATCACCATCATCCTGTTCTACAGTTTCAGAGTTATCCATCCAGGATAGTGCTTCATTAGCAGCAGCATCATCATCAGGACACCCACAGCCACATATCACCATCACCCAAAAGGAAGAAAAAACCTTTACCTCCTGGAACCACCATAGATAGGTTTGTGATAAGAACTAGCAGATTAGAAAAAGAGTTGATTGATGAAAAAATTGCCCAGTTTATTTATGCAACGAACTCTTCTTTCCGTCTGACTGAGAACCCACATTTCATTAATATGGTTCAGTCACTGAGACCAGGATACAGTCCACCCAGCAGAGCTGATGTTGCAGGGAAACTGCTGGATCAAGTGTATGACAGAGAAATGGAGCAATGTGCAACAGCTCTGGAGGGTAAAATTGTTAACCTAAGTATTGATGGGTGGAGTAATGTCCACAATGATCCTATTGTATGTGCTTGTATAACAACAGAAGAAGGTAAAGTCTTCCTTACACAAACAACTGATACGTCAGGAAATGCACACACAGCAGAATACTTACAAGAAGTGGCAGTAAAAGCTATAACGACATGTAAACAAAAATTCAAATGTCTAGTACGCAGTTTGGTCACTGACAATGCTGCAAACGTATCCAAGATGAGAAGAGATTTAGAAGAGCAGGGAGGGAATACAAAGCTGCTAATAACATATGGTTGCAGTGCTCATTTGCTGCACCTCTTAGCCAAAGACTTAAGTGTTCCAGAAATAAAGGCTAATGTTGTTGAAATTGCTAAATACTTCCGTAATAATCATTTTGCTGAAGCAGCTCTGAAAAGGATGGGTGGAACCAAGCTAACGCTCCCACAAGATGTTAGATGGAACTCTGTGGTGGACTGTTTTGAGCAGTATATCAAAAACTGGCCTATTCTGATGACACTTTGTGAAGAAAATCGAGATAAAATAGATGGCACTGTCACGGCCAAAATCCTCAACATTGGGCTTAAGAGAAATGTTGAACATATGCTGAGCTTCCTGAAACCCATCTCTCAAGCTTTAAACAAAATACAGAAAAATAGCTGTTTTATTGCGGATGCTGTTGAAATTTGGAAGGAACTGAGTGAACACTTAAAAACAGAACTACACATGGACAGAATTAAATTACAAGCAGTAAACAAACGAATGGGACAAGCACTGACTCCAGCTCATTTTTTGGCAAATATTGTCAATATCCAATATCAAGGTCAAAACCTAAGTGCTGAGGAAGAGGAGTTAGCTATGACATGGGTATCCAGCAATCATCCATCTTTAATGCCAACTATAATAAACTTCAGAGCTAAGGGGAACCATTCAAGAAATATATGTTTGCTGAAGATATTTTAAGGAAGGTCACACCAGTAAACTGGTGGAAGTCACTTAAGCGCTTAGATTTAGAGACTGTTCAAGTAATGATTTCACTTTTAACAGCAGTAGCTTCTTCTGCAGGCGTTGAAAGAATATTCTCTTCCTTTGGACTCATTCATTCTAAATTGAGAAATCGGTTGGGACCCAATAAAGCAGGAAAGCTTGTTTTTCTTTTCCAGATTATGAATAGGAACAAAGAAGAAGATGATGATGAAGATGACGACAAGTGAGCTACAGAGGACAGCAGGGACAGTAGTATTTAAGTTTTTCATGTGTCGGCTGGGCTGACAGTCTAAGTTTCTTAAAATATATATATATTTTGTTTAGCCAAATTAGTTAACAAACATCTAACTTATGATGTAATGTTGTTATTGTTTCAGTTGAATAAATCTATTTAAATTGTTATTAAGGTCAGGATTATTTTTCTCCTTCCTAAGTACAACAGAACAGTGGTGTCCAAATATGAATGATTAACCCATTAAACTGGGGAGAAAAAAGTAATATAAAAAGTGATTCTAAAAATCTTCATCTACTTACATGTTAAAGTAGCAAGAACTAGTTTAGGTAGAAACTTTGATTTAAATCACTGATTTAAATCAAGCCTTACTGACTAGTAGATTTAAACCGTGATTTAAATCAGTTAGATTTAAATCAAATCCACCCTGGTTGCTGGAGATGTTTCCCCTTGTAACGGGGCCTTAAAGGAACAATGGGAGACCCTGTGATATCCTAAAGGCTACTTCACACACACAGATATCGGAGTCTAATATCTGAACAGATCTCTGGTTGCAGTGAAATCATGGATACATTGTTCCATTTTGTGGCTGTGTACAACATAGAGCAATGTATCCATGATTTCACTGCAACCAGAGATCTGTTCAGATATTGGACTCAGATATCTGTGTGTGTGAAGTGGCCTTTAGTCCAGGCCTAGGGGAAATGAGTGATCAAGTTCTCTCCCGGGTATTTTTTAAATTGGTGTCATTCACCACCCACCCCAGAGCCGGCAAAACTATAACAGAGCCACATGACCTGCAGCAGGAAAAGCTACAATGGAGCAGTCAGCCCTCCATGTGCCTGTGCCACCATCGCCAGGAAACTATTACTCTGGAGAGTAGCATCATGCCAATTCGATGTCTACAGGAACGTGCCATGATTTTCATGCAGATGTTTTTCCTATCAGATTCCATGTTATGCTCCTTCAGAAATATTAAGATCACCACCCCCCAGAATCAGATTAGTGCTATGTTATGGCTCTATAGAAAATAAATTAGCCATCTGTCTTTACACATTGCGGAATATTTCTGATGGGGATTTGGTCACAAATCCACAGTAAATTAACAGAATCGGCATGAGCTGCTTACGGATATGGATGCGGATTTCACTCTACTACAAAGCATTGAATTGGGGGAAACACACAATGAAAATCAACAGGAAATAACATGCTGCAGATGGAAAGACCAATCCAAGATTTCATTTTCTTGCATATCTTATCTTCCTGCAACATGCGACTGTTTTGTAAACCTCATCTAGGGTGAACTCACATCCGTCTGAATACTTGTGTGCGGCCTAATTATCGGACAGCGCACAGACCCCGGAGTGTGGGCTATTCTGATCCTCAACATCACATCAACATAGGACAAGCTCTAAGCCTTAAGGTACCATCACACGGTTCCAAATTGCCGGCAACTCCCAGGAGCGCGCACGTTTTTGGCCGCTCTCCAACATCGCTGGTGAGCTGTCAGACGAGGAGACATCGCCAGCAACTGATCAGCGATGTTGCTAGCAACTATCGCTGTCAGGGTTAAACTCAACCCTGGCAGGATTCTTAACATGGGAGTCTATGGGGGAAGTTGCCGGCAACATCGCTGTTGCTGCTCCAGACCGGGCAATGCAGGCAGATCGCCTGAGCAACATTGTCCTGAAACCTGGCGATGTTGCTGAAGCAACAATTGCCGTTGAAATTACCCTGTTATACAGGGCAACTCTCCGGCGACCTGGCCACGCCCCTCAGTTGCCGGCGATGTGGCCGGAGATGTTGCCCCGTGTAACGGGGCCTTTACCCATCTCATTCTCGTATCTGTCATTATCACGGATGAATAGATCCACGCAATGAGTACGTTCACACATTGCTTTTCTTTTTCCATCAGCAAAACATGCTCTCTTGGCAGGAAAAAAAAATGCTTCCAAAAAGACGTTTTGTCTACAGTAAATCTATTATATAAGGTTGAATGTGGGTGCATCAAGCCCCACCCACTCCACATGGCCACACCCACTCCATAGCCACACCCACCCCACAGTCACATCTCCACAAAGCCATGCACACCCCATAGCTATGCCCCTTCACATAGTACCACCCCTTTCATAGCATTTTCTCCTTTATTGTCCCATCCCATTACTGTGATTTCACTATAGAATGTAGAAGGTTAGCTTATAAAATTCTGTGTCATGTCACTGTCTGATCATTCTTGTGTGTCCTACAGACACTAATGACTAATAAAAAAAAAAACCATTTTCTCATGGTCAATTTTACGTGGCCTGTTAAAGAGTTGGAACTGCCAACAATCTGTTTATCTTTGCACCAGAAGAAAAATCCAAGAATGTTGTTTATCAAAATGCTTTTCAATGAGTTGCAAATAAAATACTATACAGTGTCCCTCTACATAGCCACACCCCCTTCACAAGCCCCACCCCTTCCACATCGCCCCACCACCTATATTGCCCTGCTCCCTTCACAATGTATGTATGTATGTATGTGTGTATGTCCACTAAAAGAGTTTGCACCACTGCATGTACAATCACATAATTTTGCACACACCCTATATGAATCAGGTTTGTAGGGGGAATGTAGATTTGGGGGGAATGTTTTTGGGGTGGAGGTTCAGGTTTGGGTGGTGCAGGTGCTGTTGGGGCGGGTTTGGAGGGGTGTGGGTTAAGGGGGCGAGGCAGGGCATTTTTTAGGGGGATGGTGGTGCCGGTTTGGGGGTAGGGAAGGTTTTGGGGTAGGGTGGGGGGGTGAGTGGGGTAGGTGTTTGGGTGAAGTGGGGGTGGGTGGTGCAGGTTTGATGCATATAGTGAACATACAACACACACACACACACACACACACACACACACTCCGCTTATAACTAAGAACAGTTATTACAATGCCCGGGCAATGCGGGCTCTGCACCTAGTTTTTAAATAAGGTTGGTTTCATTCATCACAGAATAAGCAAAACCAGAGTTGCATTTTGCACTTCCTTATTGCTTTTAATGGTGAAAAAAAGTGCAACAACGTTAAAAGAATTAACATTCTGCTTCTTTTAAAAAAAAAAAAAAAAAAAAAAAAAAAACACAACCTGCTGATTCCCCCAGTCAGAAAAAAAAAATGTAAGCGTGTGTGCATGAGATTCCTGACCTCTCACAGCTTTTGCATAAACCTATGCAAAAGTAAATGCAAAAAAGTACATAAAAAAAGAACGTGTGCACATACCCAAAGGCCACATCACACGCTTCAATATCGTTAATATCACTGAAACATCACTGTTTTTTAATCGCTGAATTGATATCATTTGTGTGTCGTTGCGTGTAACCGAGCAATCATGCGGTGAAAAATCGCTTGATCGCTCATCACAGATTTCAGATCCTGACCTCAAATCCGTCCTGCGTCGTTCAATTAACCAACGTTCAACCTGCTGCATCGTTGCGTGTGACACCGCAATAACATTTTGTGAACGACTTCGCCTATTCACAACATTGAGCAAGTATCGTTCCTGGGTTGTGAGAACGACAGCTGCTCGCCAAATCGTTGGCGCCTCGTTCACGATATCTAGACGTGCGACAGCTTACCAATGGTCTCGAAAGATTGACCAAACTATCTCGTTCACGGGATTGCTCGTGCGATAGTTAACGATATTGAAGGGTGTGACGTGGCCTTAAGGGTCCAAGTTATATCCAATAAAAAATAAAAATCAGACAGCGCTCATACATTTCACATGGATGAATGTGAATGCACCCTTACTTACAATACACTGTAAACTGCTGCACATTTGGTGTGCCGATTCTACAGGAAAACCCGTGAGATGTGCACTTATAAACCCATTAGAGGGATACATTGCCCCAATGTGTTTTAAATGATGCCATGTGCATCACTAACATGGTCTTCTAAAAACAATTACTGAGGTGACTGCACACACATACTTGATTCAGCCATAAGGTGACTGCACACACACACCTGGCTTCAGTCATAGGGGGAGGTGACTGCACACACATCACCTGGCTTCAGTCATAGGGGGAGGTGACTGCACACACAACCTGGCTTCAGTCAAAGGGGGAGGTGACTGCACACACACGCTCAGTCATAGGAGTACTGCGCACAACACCTGGCTCAGTCATAGGGGGAGGTGACTGCGCACACACCTGGCTTCAGTCATAGGGGGAGGTGACTGCACACATACCTGGCTTATCATGGGAGGTGACTACACACATACCTGGTCAGTCATAGGGAGGTGACTGCACACACATACCTGGCTTCAGTCGTAGGGGAGGTGACTGCACACACATACCTGGCTTCAGTCATAGGGGAGGTGACTGCACACACATACCTGGCTTCAGTCATAGGGGAGGTGACTGCACACACAACCTGGCTTCAGTCATAGAGGAGGAGCTTTTGCTAACTGTCACTCAAGTTCAATCATGATTATGTTTTGAATTTCGTCATGCCCTTGCATTTTAATTGATTGACATCACTGCAGGACTTGTGGTGATGTCAAGACCATGTGACAGTAATGGGCAGAGCTAAGACCAAAGGCTGTTTCACTTCAGGCTGCTTAGCCCCACCTATTATACGCATGTTCGTGACATCACCACAGGTCCTTCTCCACCAGAGGACCTTCAGTGATCAATGTCAATATATTGCACTGCGGGGGGGCATTACTATGTATACAAAAACTGCATGACAGAAGTGGAATTGATGGGGCGCATATGAAATAAAATGGAAATCGCTGCACTGTCAGGAATAAATCCAAATCCAATATGATCGATGGTGATTTTATTTTCTACGCGTTTCAGAGCAGCGTTTCAGAGCAGGCACTAGCTCCTTCACGAAAATAACAATCAGGAATACGGTGCATTACAATTATATTTACAGGTGGTCTCACAACACTGCAGGAAAAGGTGCAAGCTTCAAATATCGTGCCTGGATTGAGTCATAGTGGAGGAGGATTCACGATTGTAATTTTCCTAGCGCCTGCTCCAAAACGCGTAGAAAAAAATATCATCATCATATTAGATTTGGACTTATTCCTGACAGTGCGACGATTTCCACTATTTCTTACGTGCCTTATCTTCCATTCCTCGTGGCAGCTGCAGCAGTCGTGGGTATAACATGTGTTATAATGGTTGTGGCTTCCACAACCAGCCAAGATGAGCCTTTTAGTGGAATTCATACCTTGATTGTCTCTTGGGTAAGACCTCATTGGTGTGCCTTTTGGCCTTTCAGTTTTTTCTTACTCTTAGGCCCATTTCACATCAGCGTTTTTTGAAACGGCTGCACTTGCGGCAAGCCCCATTCATTGTCTATGGGACTTGCGGCACGTGCGGCAAATGCGTTTTTTTGCTGTGATCCAGCAAATCCAGCAGTTGCAACAGGTCAAAAAAACACAGCTAGCAGCAGTTCTTTTCATGTGCTGCATGTATCGGGTCTGGCAAACCGCACTTGCCGCACCTGACCGCAAGCCCCATGGAGAATGAATGGTTGAATGGTGTTTGCCGCAAGTGTGCAGCAAGTGCAGCCGTTATGCGGCAGATACAGTATATCTGCTGGGTCTGCCGCAAATAAAAAAAAAAAAACGCTGTTGTGAAAGGGGCCTTAGAAGTGGGTTGACATGACTGATTCCAGCTGAAGTATCCCCCCCTGATGACTGAATGTGCAGGTAACTGATGCAAACATGAGGCTGGTCTCACACTACTGTATTTTTCAAATCAGGTTTTTCAGCAAAAAAATGATCCTTTCAAGATCCAGTTTTTTTGCCCATTCACTTTAATGGTGTCAGGTAGCAACAGGATTCTACCTGACACCATTAAAGTGAATGGGCAAAAAAACTGGATCTTGAAAGGATCGGGTTATTGCTGATATATATGATCTTGCCTGATTGTAAAAACCGGGAGTGTGAAACCAGCCTAAGCATCTTGTGTTTTTTTTAATGAAAAATACATGGATTTAAAAGAAAAAAATTAAATCAGGTTAGGCTGGTTTCACACTGATATTTTTTTTTAATCTATGAGGATGTAGGTAAAGCCTGCATCCCCTTGGATTTCCCAGGATGCCCCTGCACCACAATCACATGATCTGGGCTCTCAGAGCAGTGATAATACCAGTGTGGGAGCATACAGCCGCTTCCTGGTGCTTACCTTTTTCCGCCAGACACGGGAACAAATGACAAGCCCCCTAGAGGTGTGTCATTTAGAACGGTGTTCTGGGCAGGCACAGTTCTAAAACCTAGAACCAGGAACCGGGCCCAGTGGGATCTGGAGTCCAGCAGGTCCTGGTTACATTGAGCCCCATTGTAACTCCACTGGGAGTGCCCCTGATCTGGGTGTACACAGGTTTGATCACAGAAACCACAAAACTGCAATGAAATGCAGTTTTGGTCTCATGAAAAATCTGGTGACACCCAGATCAGGGGGAAAGTGGATATAACTGGAGGCACCCGTGGTTCATCCGGCCCCTATCAGTCAATGGAGCCGAAAATGGATGCGGGTACATCCAGTTTATGATGCATTCACACCGATGACGAAAAGCGACAGTGTGAAACCAGCACTAGTGATGCACAGTGCATGATCTAAATGACATTGGGGGCAATGTACAAAGAAAACCGGACATGACAGGTTCCCTTCAAAGAGGTTTGTGCATTACATAAAATATGGCAAATGCATTTTGCCTGTGTGTGAAGTGTTCAGAAAATGGCAAAATAACTTTTAATTAAAACTGCTTCCAATGATCAAGAATATTAGATACTGAAAATGTAGTTATTCTGCATATGACTACGACAGCTCAACACCACTGGGAAGTCAAGGGCCAAAACAGCAGAGAATTACCAAGTGTAAGTAAAGCATGAAAGGTCCCCATCTACAGTAAGACGCTCTCCATTCATTATTAGTAATACATACTCCTTTTTTATACACAGTTCTACCGCTGTAATAATGCCTATAATTTGTCTTTAGTGGGGGAAAAGTAGCCAGCAATTTTAAGAATAGCTTATAAGATGTATGGCTTATTATTACAGCCTAAAAGTTGAAAAAGGCAAAAGGCAGAAATCTGGATGAAATAAGTAATAAAGTGGTGTTATATCCTTATAATTAGATTAGAAGATTTCTCTACCATATGTAACATTTCATCACCATTATTAGCCATAAACGCTTTTTTTTCTTACAGCCCTTCTCTAATTTCAGTTTGCAGGGAACATTTGCAAGACACTACGACTTAAAGTTAGAAGGAAAAAACGCCAAGGAGCAAAATCGTTTTTTTGGTTCCTTTTTTTTTCTCATTTTGTTGAAGTAATTATTGAGTAATGTAAGCAAAGTGGGAAATAAAATTACAGGATAAAGTCAAGCCCTGTAGATAGTGCTGATATGGTGGAAAACTCCTTTCCTGAACTTAACTTTGGCACCGGATTACTTCCTTTCCCGTAACGGTCAATTTTACTTTATGTCCAACGCATTAATAGACAAAATACAAGTTGGAAGGAAAAATCAGAGCGGTGTTTACGATATTATGACATTAGTCCAGATAGTGGAACCTATCATTTATTCCACTATTATAGCCAGGAAGGTCAGAAGTTGTGATTAATGTGCTCTGGGGGCATAACACGGATGCGTGTGCCCTCTTTACAGAACCCACTTACACCCAAGAGCATTGGTCAATTTTTGGGACAGGGAAACGTTATTATGATTCTCATTGAAGATGGGGATTAATTTTAAAAAGGTTATTGCTTTACCCCTTAAAGGGAATCTGTCACAAACTGTGGCCACCACCTGGAAGCCCTTATATACAGCATTCTAGAATACTCTATATATGTCCCCGATTTGAATAACATAACAAAGATCTTTTATTATACTCCCCTATGGACCGGTCCAGTCTGATCCTGAATAAAAAAAAGAAAAAGGGACAGAAAAGACCGTAACCAACCCTGTTAAATATCCTGCAGCACACTCATGCCATGAAGCACAAGATAGAGCCGTGTAGGTGCACATCCATGATCCAAGCAATGGCAATTAAAGTAGCAAAGAAATAAGAACGTCAGCACCTACCGGTGGCGGTATCTTCAACTTTAATTCAGAACACATGCTTCATCACACAGTAGGGGCCAAAAATGAGGGGAGGGAGAGGACGACAGAGGCAGTGTGGACGATGATTGATACATTCAGATAAACTTCGAAGGTGCGTGCACACGATCAGTGTATCAGCGGTGAGACACTGCGTTGTACAGTAGCAGCATAGTGGATGGGATTTGTAGGAATCCCATCCGCACTATGCTGCTCCCAACCGCAGCGTTTTCACAGCTGCAGTGTGGGTTATTGGCATTCCGCTCCTCCTCCGCATGTTCATTTCATGCCGTGGAGTCGGAAGCGGATGCACGCATGGAGAAGCTGCCCTGCATCCACCGCATATGGTGAGCACAGGATGCTGTTTCTCCCTGCGGGCACCCGACGGGTTCCTTCAGGTCCGGAGGAGCTACATCCAAGATGCAGCTTCTCAGGACCGTGAGCACATATCCACAAAGGGTCCAGTGAGGGAAATGATGTCAAAAAGGTGAATATATATCAAATGATTACATACAGGTGTGACACCAAACCAAACCATTTCATGTGACATTTCCTAAACATAGTGTATTTAAATACTGTGTTACAAGCTTTTCCTAGTGAAGAAAACTGAACAAATGCAAATGTCATTAATAATTGCAAGTAAGAAAAGCTACTTAATCAAATAAAAGGGCTCACAGGAAGACTGACAAGTCATTCTTGTCGTTTAACCCTATGGGGCCTTTTCCGTATGTTTTCATGATCCACATAGATACTTTCTGTTATAGTGATCTCTGCCTTTTTAACCCTGTGTTCAATGGTTTAACCTCCTCAATACCAAAGCAGCTTAGGCATCTGCTTTACCCCCATGTATAGTTCTCATTTATTTATTAATCGGGGGATCCCATTCCGGTATTTAGGGAAGGAAGATATTCGCTGACGAATAATGAACAAATAGATTTTACAATATAGAAAAAACTACATGGGCATACTATAGTTTACACTACAAATTTGGGACGACGTGATGAAATGTTCCACAAAGTGAGAAATATGGCCAATTTGGGCTGGATTACAAAACAATGCTGGTTACATAAATTAAAATTACCATTTGGACACACATAATTTTGACCAATTACTTTCACCATGATCCAACCTTGTTTTAACCAATAAATATTTGAATTAGTACCAGGCCTGTACATGATGATTATAACCCTTTCTGCTACCTATTGATGGTCATTACCTATTTGGAGAAGATGCCAATATTTCTTGATTTTCTGATATTACCATTTTTAGCATTAAATTTAAACAAATTGCTTAGCTTTCTCATTAATAGAAAACTGTTTTGATAGGTATTAGTTTGACTTATCAAACCCACTTTATCTTGTGGCTCATCCAAAAGTTTATTGGGTAGCCTCTGTTTATAAAGCAAGTTCTTCATTCATCCGCTTGTTTTATGACATTTTTTCCATTGCTGTTAATTTTTTTTAAACCTTAAAAACTGGCTATAATGTAATGATATTTTTTTCGACAAAGGGATGAGCGCTGTCATAATACAACAGCTAGTTGGTTGCGGTCTTTTTTTCTAAATGTTTTTGTTACCACCATGTTGTCTACTATTGTCACATTAACATCTAGAAAATGCAGTTCTGTGCCCCCATATTGCGATGTGACTGTCATAATCATAGTGTTCATTAAATTTAAGTGGAGAACAAACTCTTCAACTTCATCCATAGACCACGCCCGTGTAAAGTTATCGGTACATCTCAAAAAATATTGGTTAAAACAAGGTTGGATCAGGTGAAAGTAATTGGTTCAAGAGATGTGTCCCAAATGGTAACTTTAAAGGGAGCCTGTCAGGTCGCGCTACCCCTCTAACCTATCTCTACCTGTCCCTGCACCTTCCTACCTAATCCCTAACCATCCCTCTCTGTGCTAAAGGGGCCCTATAATGAGGGAGGAAAATCACATTTATACTTACAGTCTCCAGTTGGAGACTGGAAAGGTGTGCTCTGGGCTCCATTCTCCCCTCCTCGTGCTGTCTCTACACACTCCGCTGGGCGTCCTCCTTCCCCTTGGGCTGTGACACCTCCTTTTTTAAATGCCTGCACAGGGCTGGATATGACATTCCGGCCCGGGCATCACATGATCACAAGAGGCGGGCATTTCAAAAAGGAGGTGTCACAGCCCAAGGGGAAGGAGGACACCCAGCGGGGTGTGTAGAGACAGCACGAGGAGGGAAGAATGGAGCCCAGGGCACGCCTTTCCAGTCTCCAACTGGAGACAGTTTGTAAGTATAAAGTTATTTTTCCCTTATTATAGGGCCCTTTAGCTCAGAGAGGGAAGGTTAGGGATCAGATAGGAATTTGCAGGGACAGGTAGAGAGGGTTAGAGGGGTAGCGCGACCTGACAGGTTCCCTTTATATGTAATCACTGCAAGTTTTGTAACCAGCATTATATTTGTAATCCAGATGTATTTGCCGATATTTCTCACTTTGTACAATATTTCATCACGTTGTACCAAGTTCGTAGTGTATGCTATAGTATGCCCGTGCAGTTTTTTTTCTATATTGTAAAAACTATTCGTCCATTTATGATATAGAATAAAGATGTTCTCTGACTTGTAAGTATCTGAAAGGGATCCCCAGATTAACAAATCATGTGATAACTATACATGGGGGTAACAGAAGATGTCTAAGCTTTTTTTATTGAGGAGGTTAAACCATCGAACATGGGGTTAAAAAAGCATAGATCACCATTACAAAAAGAATCTATGGGGATCATGAAAACAAGCGCAAAAGGCCCCATAGGGTTGAACGATAAGAACGACTTGTCAGCCTTTTTAAATCTGACGTTCCTAGGTTAGTCTTTTTTTCTTACTTTGCAATTATTAATGACATTTGTATTTGTTCAATTTTCTTCACTATGAAACACTTATAACAAAAGTATTTAAATATACTATGATTAGTAAATGTCACACCTGTATGTAATCATTTGCTATACCGTATAATCACCTGTTTGACGTAATTTCCCTCACTCGACCTGTTGCAGTTCATCTGAACGAAATAATCATTGTCCTGTAGCCCTCTCTTCCCCTTAATTTTGGCCCCTACCTGTGTGATGAAGCATATTGAATTAAAGTTGAAGATACTGCCACCGGTGGGTGCGGTCTTACCTATATCTTTGTTGCGGAGCTTGATCCAGCGCCTCTCTACTGTTGTTGTTTCGTGTGGATGACAAGTCCTACATCATCCACACATTGCCTTCCATTACGCTCCTGCATACACGCACTTCTTTCCAGTGCTGAGGGCAGAGCAAAGTATTGTTGTGTGCATGCGTTCTTTGTTCTTCCCCTGCACATGAACATTACAGTACTTTTTTCTGCCCTTAGCCCTTGACCACTGAATTATAGTGTTGTTAACTGTGATCCATAAAGCAGGCTCAACTCCCAGGCCTTCACTATGCAAATATAATGCAATGACATCATACATGTATGATGACCATCGCTAAGAGGATAATGGAAGTCTGCTAGTTGACAACTTCAAAACAAAACCAATGAGGCTTGGTGCAGCCTAGGAGTGGGCACTAAATAGTTAAGTGCACCTTCCTGCCTAGTTTTTCATCTATTTGTAATTGCTCCTTGCACGCCCCTAAGATTGAAAGTCGGCTGCTCCCAGGAGGAAAGTAGTTCATTTTTTCCAAAGAGCTGCACTTAAGTTTCAGTGGCAAGGCAGGGCAGCACAGTAAACGATTTAACCATATATCTGGAGATATATATTATTTTTTACTAAATGAGAGAATCCTTTAAATTCAATAACCTAAATTATTTTTTTTTTTTTTTCTTGTCAAAAAGCCAGAGATGCCTTTCAGCTCATTACTTGGCTCTTCCCATACACCTCAGGCTTAATGTATATGGGCAGTCAAGAGAGAAATATATCGGCTGTTCAGCCATCATGTAAGGCAGTATTCCCTTACTCCAGTCCTTGAGCAGATCATTTTTTCTGGATTTGCTTAGACTGGCCCCGGTGATGAATTTATCCTCTGTGCAATAGTAAGAAAATCCTGAAAACATGATCTGTTGCTGGGCCTCGAGGGCTGGAGACCATTAAGGTGTTTGGGCATTTTAAAACTACGCACCTCTAATTGCAGTTTACAACAGACTATTAAAAAGCAGGCACATCACTGTTAGGGTACCGTCACACTTGGCGATGCACCAGTGATCCCGACAATGATCCAACCTGGTAGGGATCGCTGGTGCGTCGCTACGTGATCGCTGGTGAGATGTCAGTCAGATTTCACCAGCGACCAGCAACGATACAGCAGTCGTTGGGACCCTGTCACTCTCGGGCATAATATTGAGATCGTTGGTCGTTGTCCCTGTCAAACACAGCGATGCACACTGCCCAGCGGAAGCGCAACGACCAAAAAATGGTCCAGAACGGTTTGTAACGATCAGCGATCTCACAGCAGGGGCCTGATCACTGCTAAGTGTCACACATAGCGAGATTGCAGTTGAGGTCGCTCTTGCGTCACAAAACTTGTGTGATGGGGGCTTTACTGATATGGCTCTGTTCACATTAGCATTTTTTGCTTCCTCTCAAGGTGCCAGTGTTTCGATGACACATTCAGTAACCTGATGAAAATTCTTTAGGATCTTGCAGGATTTATTAGGAACTGTTCAAACAGATGTGGATAGCCCAAAACATCAGAGAAATAGCATTGGGAGATATACACAAGAATTACTTAATTTTTTAACATTTTATTGGGGATACGGCTTTGTCTGCTAAGTGAGAAAGCTAAATGACAAATCTTAAAACTCAAACAGTTTTATTACTTCAACCAGAAAAACTTGACTGTTCGTAATATAATAAAAGTCACAATGTCGTGAAACGTCAACTTCTAAAGGTGCCTTTATATCGGGTGATTATCAAAGTATGATCATAAAAGAAAAAGGTCTGCACACTTTTCAAAAAATTTGAGACAGGATGACAAAACCAGAAGTATGGCTTAACCTGGAAGGATATAGTCTGGCCTAGGCTACTTTACATCCTTGGATATAGAGTTTATCCCCCGGGGTATACTGTGACTTGGCCAAACTATACCTGGGTTCCATCTTAGATTGTTATATTCTGACCTGGATGGCTAATCGTTTGGCCTAGGACAGTTACTAGGCCAACAATATACTGTGCCCTGGGCCAAACTATATACAGACTTAATCTGGTAGGGGGTTAATTTGGTCTATTACACCGCCTCCACTTCTCTTTCAGGAGGTGGTCACTTCACATCTACAAATTGTCCTTATGAATAGGAACATGATAATTGCTCAGGTGCATATTGGCATGTCAGCAAATATCTCCAGTAGTGATGTGACCAGCCCTGCTTAACTCTCAATGCCGGAGTTGCGGAGTAGGATTACTTTTTTTTTTTTTTTAAAGCTATGTCACCCAGAATCCAGAAAGGAAAACTGAATTAAAGGGAATCTGTCAGAATTTGTTGCGATCCATGTGAAAACTAAGAACATAAGCCATGACATGACGGGAGTGTGCATACAATGGAATTTCACACAATACTGTAACTGCCACAAACCTGTACTGTTACACAAAAGATATTATGGAATAATAAAAAGAATGGTATTGAAACCTAGAAGTATTTAGCAAAGTAGTTTCACTATGACAGTATCATTCTTCAAAGGAAGGCTCCTTAGCTTTCCATGAAGACCACTTAAACACTCCATCACTCAGCTGTTATCGAAAGACAGCTCTGGAGCCGGGATAGAAAAAAGAAATATGGATCTTGGCAACGCGTGTTTCCATCGAGTCTGCCGTGTTTATACAGCGCCGAGACTTCGAGGACTAGGACATTAAGATGGGCTCTGTGAATTTATGCAAGGTTAAAAGCATAATATTGATCTATGGAAATAGTTACAGGAATTGTCCCATCATCTTTAGACGATCAATCACAGGGTGATTTTCAGGTCTTCACTGCAATTAAAAAGAATATTCAGTGGAAAAAGCAGCCATAGAAAGCTTAAGTCTTAAAGGGATTATGTAGCTGGTCTATAAAAAAAAAAAAAAAAAAAAAAAATTTACAGTGCATTGGTGAGCTATGGGAAGAAGGAAAAAAAAAAAAAAAAAAAGTATACTCTCCCAAAAATCCACTCTGGTTCCAATGCTGCTGTTCCAACAGTCTCTGCGGGACAGGTGTAATGATTTCAAGACCACTGATTGGCTGCAGGATCAGGATACTTGAAGTCAGGAAATCACTTCCAACCAAGCAAAGACCATCCTTATTTGCTATAGAAAATCCACAATGTTTCAGTTATGTGTGGACACATACTTATGCCACTTTTCAGTGAATGAGGACCTTTCACCAAATTTCTTATGTTGAACTGGACACAATACGTGCTGCAGTACACAATATATTATATATTTTATTGTAATTTTGCCTCCCCGTTGCAGAGATATTAAGATTTGTAATTTGGCACAGCTTAAAGGGAACCGGACCCCTAAAAATTAGTCACCAGCCTCTTAAGACCTGTCCCTGCACCGTCCTTATACATTTCTAGCCATCCCTTTGTGCTAAAAATGTGTATTTAGAAAGTTAATAAAAGTGACTATTACCATCAGCACTGCGGCTTCTCAGATTTTGAGAAGAAGCAAACAGAATTGCCTTGTGCTTCTCCCCGCCGCCTGCAGCCTAATTGTTCACGCCCCGATGGGCGTGCTAATCAGCAGAGAGCCGCCGTGTGCGTCACATTACATGGGCGGTATAGCCGCTATGACGCTAAACGAGTCATATCTGGCTATACTGACCTCAGTACACCCAGACCTCGCGACGCGCATTGCGCGAGGTGTGTTCACGGCAGCTTATCTGTAATGATCAGCTTATCTGATCAGCTTATCTGATTAGCACGCCCATCGGGGCATGAATAATTAGGCTGCAGGCGGCGTGGAGAAGCACCAGGCAACGCCTTTTGCGGCTTCTCAAAAACTGAGAAGCCGCAGTGCTGAAGGTAATAAAGTAACTTTTATGAACTTTCTAAATACACATTTTTAGCACAAAGGGATGGCTAGAAATGTATAAGGATGGTGCAGGGACAGGTCTTAAGAAGCTGGTGGCTAACTTTTAGGGGTCAGGTTCCCTTTAATTCAGCAGCGCTGCTGCTTCCCCAAGAGACTCATGCAGGAGGATAGACCAGGAGATCAGCCCTATATCCTTACATCTCACACACTGAGAAATCTGCTCTAAGCTATGGTGGATGTGCTCTTCTTTCCTGAGTCTTGCTGCCTCCTTATTGGTCAGCATCATATAGGGGGAAGGAGTACACACCCAGAGTGAAAACTATCTAATAACTTAACTTAGTCCAAGCATGTGTGTGTTAACTCATTCAGTTCCAAATAAATTGCTACTATCTTCACAACCAAGAGCTGAAATTAAAAGAAAAAAAAAAAAAAGTTTTATTCTGCTCTGCAGCCAGTATTATATCTGTGTACAGATCATCATAAAAAAATTTAGTGAAAGGTCTTGTATGAATTCTTTAGGCCGGAGACACACTATGCGAGATACTCGCATGACTCGCCTGGAATGGCTGCTGCCTCTCTGAACGGGAGCATTTCAGCTACATAAAAACACACACAGCTGGCTAGCTCCCCTCCAGATAGGCGGCTGGACGTGCCGGGTAGGGCATGCGAGTATCTAACATCTATCTCGCATAGTGTGTCCCGGCCTTCAGCTGTGGATATACAGATACAAACAATTCAAGTGCAAGCCAGACAAATAGGCAGACTTTTACCCAGGGCAAAGGCTCATTTTGTTGTACTAGCCCTATATAATAATAAAAAAAAAAAAAACTTGTTCAAAACAAGGTGACCATTGAAACCCCTTCCGACACGCGGCATGAACAGCATGTGCCCTGGTTGCCCTTATAATAAGGCAGAGTAGTATAATGATATCTACACCTGCTAGCTGCTAAAGTTTGCTGGCTCTTTTTCTGCATTGGCATTCATGACATTTTTGCCCTCCTCCCGTGCCATGCTGGTGGGTTACATTTTTACAACATCTTGAGAGCCACTGGTTGGAGATGACTGGCATGTGACTTTACGCTATTAACAGTTGTAACAAGCCATTTTGCCATTTGTATATCTGTACATTGTGAACAGTTTATTTTGCCAGCTGGCATGAGCACTGGCAACTGGACTTCCCTGGTGTCAGTGGGATACTATGAAATCTAGGCAGCATAGTATTGCCAACACAAATAGGTTTTCTCTCTAAGAATTTCAATCCCTTAATGTTGGGTATTATGCTCCTGGAGTGATTTAATATCAATGTAGACAAGTAGACGAATCCCTAAAGATTTATAACGTAAAGTGATGTCAGTGTATTGGTTTCCATTGACTTTACAAACCAATGTTGGTCTAAAGCCCAGAGGCTAGCATTAGAAGCAGCAGATCCACAAACAGTTGAGTAGCACATCTTGGCCGTGGGCGGCTGGCCGACGCTAATCTCACTTCATTAAAAGCTTCTAGTAGAACGGCAAGCGCTGAAAAACTATCAGACGTCATTGCTGACATTGGTCTGATTATTAACGTCAGACAGTGTTTTGTCTTGGTCTACAGAGGAGCACAGCTGGGGGGACCAAACGTCTTCCTTGACGAGAGTAACGTGTCTCGCGTACTTGTTCCTCACTGCGTGCTTTCATGACAACCTTTGATGTGCTCACCGCCAGCGCAATACATCAAGGTTCACATAACCCTGATGTTACATAGCTGCTCTGGTTTTATATTTGCTTCCATTTAAAGTGGTTGTCTTGCCAACCATAATTAGTACCCACTTCCATGTACCACAACCAACAAAAACACCTCTGCAAAAAAAAAAAAAAAAAAAAGAGAGAAAATAGATCCAAGCTGTGAACGGCTCCGGAACAAAGACACAAAACTATCTCCTGCTCCCACATAGGAGTTCTCCGTTATCAACGCTGACAAAGCGCACACTTCACTAGTCAGTACTACCGGAGGAAAATCATCCGTACAGTAGATGTGACACTGCGGGGGAAAGACAGTCTGCCATCTCTCCTGACATCTAGGAACAAAGGAGACAAAAGAGGCACAAATGGGTCTTATCGTTTGTGTGAGATCGTCTGCCCAAAGGTATACATGCTCACCTGGTCAGGTTGTGTAGACCCACAACCGGTATGATCGCATGGACAGCTGCCGCTGGATCCGCACCTCCACGTGCAAAATGGCGGTTTATCAGAGACAATCAGACAGATGGTGCTTGAATGATCCGTGCTGCTGTCGTGATGAATGAAAGGACCACACAACTTCTTAAGGATGCTGCTACTTTATTCCCTACGCGTTTCAGTGCTGTCCCAGCAGTACCCTGAGGAAGGTGCTGGGGCAGCACTGAAACGCATAGGTAATAAAGCAGCAGCAGCATCCTTAAGAAGTTATGTGGTCCTTTCATTCATCACGACAGCAGCGCGGATCATTCAAGCTCCATCTGTTTATTTCTCCTGACATGTCCACTTTAGGAAAAACTTGTATTCCCCAGAAAATAATTATTTTCTGAGAGCTCTACATTGCCCTGAGCCTCTGTTATTCTGCTAGAAAGGTATGAACACATTGACAATTGGGTGTAACCACATTGGGGTTTGAATCTACATAATTTGATATTGTCAACTGTGACTGGATCATGTGGAACTGTGTAGTCACCATGGGAATGGGAACAGATGTTTTATTAATGAATGATATGGAATAAAAGAAGAGTTATGGGAAAACAGGCTCCAGAATTATTTTTTTGTGATGGGGACAATAAAACAAATTTACCAAAACAGAAGTGTATATTAGTAATTTAAGCGAAAGTGATTGCATTGCAGCTAAGGTGTATAATTATATCTAAATTTATCGAAAATCACCACTATGGTAGAAATATATCCCTATGAAAAAATGATGTATATTCTCTATATACTAGAGAAAATTACCAAAAAAAAAAAAAATTGTACACAAAGTAGTCCCCTAAGAAGATCAACACAGCTGAAACGCGTGTTGGGTTCAGACGCCATTCCGGATAAGATATTCCCACACTCTACTGTCATTACTCCAAATATAAACACAGATTCCTCCTGCATACATCAATTACACTATATACATGTCCATGTATATGGACATTGTGGGGGGATATGTAGTACTGAGAATTAAGTAACCACTATGGTAGCGGCTATTAGTATAGTCCTTCCTGGTTCTTTTTCCAATGGACAATAAAAGTGACCATCCTGGCTACCTTCACTTGTACACTTTAGGATATAAAGGTTATATTACAGGATATCACTTCTGTTGGACAAAATCTGCAATGCCCGCGCTGCTGTCAAGGACCACCAGAACAATGGATCATCTGGGTGTAAAGGTCTTTATTCTTCCGACGCGTTTCGGAGCTCTATCCCAGCTCCTTCCTCAGGGTACATCCTGATGTTTCTTCATTAGTGACAGTTTTCTTGCGTCCACGTTTTGGTAAATCCAACACATGAAATTTGGCAAGCAGTTTGCTAACTGTAGCATGGGAGATGGGTGATCTCAGAGTGTGTTGCATTGAAATCTCTGCAATAACCCGGGTACTGCGTTCACCAGACATCACCACAATTTCTATCGGCTCCTCACGTGTTAACCTCTGCGACATGTCAATGGCGGTAAACAAAGAGAAACTTGAACATAACTCATGAAAGAATAAAGTGACGTTAAAACCAAGCTCAACATTGCTTTTCTTATGAAATTCTCAATACGTTTGAAGTGTCACATGACCCTCTTCCCATTGAAAAGAAGTTGGATCCAAAATGGCCACCTTCAAAATGGCCGCCATAATCACCACCCATCTGGAAACGTTTTGCCCCTCCTATATATACATAAATACTAATGTGCCACAAATAGGAAGTTTATATCAACAACCATTCCCATTTTTAGGTGTATCCATATAAATGGCCCACCCTGTATGTATATTAAAGCAATTGTAGACTATGGAATGCTGTTGGTTTCCTTTTATTCTGTATGGTCCCACTGATCACCTGATTTTGCAATAATAAAGATTTTGCATTTTTTCTATACGTTATGGACATTTAAAAATAAAATAAATAAAATTATCAAAACAGAAATGTGAAGAGATCAGAGAGAACAAAGGGATCCTGTAAAAGTCTTATGTCTTCAAGCTTGTAACTAGTTTCTGCAGGGGGCTCTGTCTGTGATGGGACAATAATGACAGGAGTTTTGCAGATTGAGCACTAACGAGTTTGGCGGATATATGAAAAGTCAACCCTGTTGATGATGATTTCAGCCATGTACAAGTGACCACCCCGGTGATCTAAGAGGATCGCTGGCAGCAAATGCAATCTGTTTGACTGGATTCTTCCCTGAACACTAAAATAGAAGTGGAAATAAACATTTTCCAACATTATCGTTCCCTGAGATCACCACAAACAGAGCCCAGCAGGCAGCTTTCCATAGAGACCATACGGAGACCACCAAAGGATAATGTATAGAACAAACAAACAAAATTGGTAGTTGTATCAGCCCGGAGCGCCTCAAGCTCTCTGCACTGTTTTAAGTTAATGGGAGTTCTAAAGTAGTTTACAAAGCCCTCTCTTTGCTCTCTAATGGTGGGTTTACACACACCAATCATTGTATCCAATCTCTGAACCAATCTCTGGTTGCAGTGAAATCATGGACACATAGTTCCATTTTGTGGCTGTGTACAACATGGAGCAATCTGTCCATGATTTCGCTGCAACCAGAGATTGGTTCAGAGATTGGATACAATGATTGGTGTGTGTAAACCCACCATAACACAGAGCTCTTTATACAGGTGAGTGTCCACAATCAGGATAGGCAGCGTTAGGGTATGTGCACACTGGGAGTTTTGTTAGCTGTTTTTTAGCGTTTTCCGCTGAGTTTTATGTTAATTCTATGTTAATCCTAACCACCGGTTGGATTAACATGCTAGTCAATGGATTTCACAAAACGCTGTGCACATTAGAACTTTTTTTTTTTCTCCTTTCCACTTTTTTCACCGGTTTTCCACCGGTTGTCAAGAATAGAGCATGTGACTTCTTTTTAGCGTTTTTCCAGCCTGTCTAGCACAAAAACCAGTCGCCAAGAAAATCGCTGAGAAAACGCTGTATAAACGCTGAAAATCGCTAGGAAATCGCTACAAAATCGCTAGAAAATCGCTAACAAAACGAGGGACACTGCTCAGGTTTTCTGACGGTCTGCAATGATGCAGAACCGTCCAGTGTGCACATACCCTTAGTCCTCTGCGTCCCATACGCTGCGTTGTACAGTACAAGCACAGTAGATGGATTTATAGAAATCCCATGTCCATTATGCTTCTTTTTTGCGCAGCGTAATCTGACAAATGGTGCGGCCTCCCGCTGTCACTCAAGTGCCGGCCAGAGGAGGGGTGGGAGATTTAAACCATGCAGGGCGGGCTTTGCAGCACAGAGGGGTGGCGAGACGTTTACCCACCATGACTATATACCAGCCTCTGTGACTCAATAGGAGGCCAGCTCTGGACAGAATATAAGTTCATATCACAGGTACGTGGGGTCAGTCTGGGCACATACGGGGGTTACTAGAACCCCATTTACATGATATGTAACCTGGTGGGCACAGTATAAAATGACCTGGGGTGACAGATTCCCTTTAATAAGCTGCAATCATATTCTCTGCTCAAACCTACAACCATGATTGGCAAGTTAAATGAAACCATCACCAGATTTTCGCTACCCATCTACAGGCTATATGATGTAGGGCCCCTTATTCCAGCGATGTGTCACTTACTGGGCTCCTTGCCGGGGTTTTATATGCTGCAGCTCTCTGAATGCTGAGCTCTGTATAACTCCACCCTCCCCACTAATTGACAGCTTCCTTGATACCTAACTTCACCCTCTCCACTAATTGGCAGCTTCCTGGATACCCAACTTTACCCTCTCCACTAACTGGCATACCTAAGGTCCTGCACATGAGGAAAAGACATTGCTCATCAGGAAAACCATACTACATTTCTAATTGGAGGGATGTGCTAAGATTATTATTATTATTACACCTACAACATATTGGGCTTGATCTTGGAGATGGGAATAATAATAATAATAATAATAAATCTTTATTTATATAGTGCCAACATATTCCGCAGCACTTTACAATACAGTGGTACATAAACGAAAAATATACAATACAGTAAGTAATTCCAGTAGAGAAAGAATACAGCACAATAATTGGATACAATACAAAAAGCATAGAATCAATGTAAAAAATACAATACAATAGATAAAGCAAAAATAAAAGTGACCCTGCTCAAAAGAGCTTACAATCTACAACGAGATAGGGGTTACACAAAGTACAGGGGCTTATTACAGTGATGGTCCAGATATCTAGAGGAAATGGGGGATAGAAATAAAGGTACATGAATGGTCACCAGACAATCTGTGTAGACCTTTTGGGTTTGGTGGAGTTTGAAGAAGCGTTATGTAGAGAGAGATAGTGAATGGGCTATGTACAGTACAAAGGAACTTTATTAGGGAGCATGATAGGCCGCCTTAAAAAGATGTGTTTTTAGTGAGCCTCTGAAGCTATGCAAGTTGTGGATAGTCCTGATTTCTTGGGGTAAAGCATTCCAGAGAATTGGTGCAGCTCGTGAGAAGTCTTGATGGCGGGAGTGGGAGGATCGAATTAGTGCAGCTGTTAGTCGAAGGTTATTTGTAGAATGTAGAGAACGGGTGGGGTGATAAACAGAGATGAGGGAGGAGATGTAGGGGGGGTGCTGCATTGTGAAGAGCTTTATGGGTGAAAACAAGCAATTTGAATTTGATCCTGTAGTGTATAGGCAGCCAGTGCAGTGAATGGCACAGAGCGGAGGCATCAGAGTAACAGTTAGCCAGGTAGGTGATCCTGGCTGCTGCATTAAGGATGGACTGAAGAGGGGAATGATTAAAGAGGGGGAGGCCAATTAATAGATAATTGCAGTAGTCAAGGCGGGAATGGATTAGGGCTACGGTCAGGGTTTTTGTTGTTTCCATAGTGAGAAAGGGGCGAACTCTAGAGATGTTCTTCAGGTGTAAGCAACAAGAGCGGACGAGAGATTGTGTATGGGAGGTGAAGGAGAGATCAGTGTCAAACATAACACCCAGACTACGAGCCAGCTGCCTAGGCGTCATAATGGTGCCGCACACACAGAGAGAGAGATGTTATATTTAGGGGGGTTAGTGGAGGGCGGGAGCAGAAGAACTTCAGTTTTGGAAAGGTTGAGTTTCAAATAGAGAGCCGATATGTTGGAAACTGCAGCTAAACAGTCACTGGTGTTCTGTAAAACCGCAGGGGTAAGGTTAGGAGCTGAAGTGTATAATTGTGTGTCGTCAGCATAGAGATGGTACTGGAAGCCGAATCTGCTGATGGTGTGTCCAATCGGGGCTGTGTAGAAAGAGAAGAGGTTTAAGGTCTGAGCTCTGAGGGACACCAATAGTGAGAGGAAGAGGGGAGGATGTGGAGCCAGCAAATGATACACTAAAACAGCGATCAGAGAGATAGGAAGAGAACCAGGAGAGGGCAGTGTCCTTAATGCTGATGGAGTGCAGCATAGAGAGTAGGAGATAGTGGTCAACTGTATCAAAAGCTGTAGAGAGATCAAGAAGGATAAGCAGAGAGAATAAGCCTCCAAGTCCAATGCTCCACCGGAAGGGTGTGGTGGCACAGGGGTGGGACTTTGATCATATGGGGCAAGGCTATGGAGAAGGGGTGGAGTTAATATCCTGTGTCCCCGAAAGATGTGCTACATCTTATTTTCAGGGGATATCTTATTTTTCCATCCTCTTGCAGCCCCCAATATGGTATCCCCATCATCCCTTTGCATCTCACAATATCCCAATCATCTCCTTGCAACAACCCATATTATTCCCATCATCCCCATGCAGCCCCATCGACTCACAGACACACACACCCCCAGACACACAAAGACACACGCCGCCACACACACTGCTCACGGGTACACCTCCATTTTCGCCGCTCTGCTCTCTGCCTTGGCTGCGTACATGTATGAGCGGAGCCATCGACCAATAACCGTGCAGCAGCCACTGGCAAATCAGGGCCTGGCTGAGGCACTGTACATCTATGCCAGCAGCTGAAGCAGAGATCAGCTCAGAGAGGCGTGGTGCGGGTCGCGGTGGGTGGGGATGCTGCTCCGAGTCGCCGCAGAGCACACTTAGTAGTAGTGCTGGTCTGTGGCAGCTACCCCCACAGCCCAGCCTGGTCCGCAGACCGGTGGTTGGGGACCCCTGCCCTAATAGACATGAGACAAGCCTGTCAAATACCCAGCATGCAGTGTATACTTAAGTGTAAATGTCCCTGAATGCAACATGGTGGAGATAAACATCACGAATACCGGGCAGCACGGTGGCTCAGTGGTTAGCTTTGCAGCGCTGAGGTACTGGGTTCAAATCCCAGCTAGGACAACATCTGCAAGGAGTTTGTATGTTCTCCCTGTGCTTGCGTGGGTTTCCTCTGGATTCTTCAGTTTCCTCAATCACTTGAAAGACATACACTGGTAGGATGTTTAGATTGTGAGCTCCGATGGGGACAGTGTTTCAAATGTATGTAAAGCACTATGGAATTAATAGTGCTATAGAAATGAATAAATAGAATTATAATATATTATTATAAATACAGGAGTATAAGATATGAAAACCATATACATGGTATAGAGGCAAAGAAAGAAACCAGCCATTTTCTTCTTTCCTGAGAAATAAATCCAGACTGATGTCTTTGATCTGGGGCCAGAGTAATAATTACAAGAGCTGAGCAGTAAACAAAGATAACGCTAAGTATGTGGTTTCATGTTTACAACTGACGTTACACTCCAAGAACAAAAGCGCCTACATCTCCGCAGCTGAGAAACACTGTGCCACGGTATTGTGAAACGCCTTCTGTCACCAGCGCTCGGAAATCGCCATAGAAGAAAGTAGGGAAGGAAACAATGGACTCGAAGAAAGAATGCTGTAGGAAAGCTGCTCAGAATCTGAGCGACAACGGCTCTACTACACACCACAGCGCCCGGCAGACCCAACTAATGCCGCTGAACAAGGGTCAGACTACTGGAAGGTCGGTCCTGGAGAGAACAAACAACAAGAAAGAAATGATGTACCTATATACAAACTATGTAGACTAAGCGATGTAGGACTGGTCATGTAAGGCCGGTTCCACACTAGCATTTGGTCTGCATGTGTGTGGCATGCAGACGCAAATGCAGTGCCGAATGCAGACATACTGATGTGAATACAGCGGTGATTCTCCGCAAGAGCGCTCACAGCGAAATGTCCACAGGATTTCATTATAAATGTGTCCGGCCATAGGAGGAAGATGGATGGGGAGAAAGTGGGGGGGGGGGGTGAGAGAGAGAGAGGGAGATGGATGGGGGGAGAGAGAGGGAGATGGATGGGGGGGGGGGGGGGGGGAGAGAGGGAGATGTGTGGAACCCACTGGGACGGGGCACTCGGTGCGGGACCGGGGTGCTGCTGGGGGATGTCACGGCGGTCCTGGTCCGGACCGTGTCCTGGGCCCGCACAATAAAATGGGGGGTTATTTACAGGGGATTTGTCACTCGTGACGCCACCCACTATATGCGGCCAGTAATGGGGCCGCCGCTGCTGCAGAACCTCCGGGGATGATGGGATAGCAGCTTGGATGGAATAGTTCCTGTGGGCAGAACTGGGTTCCCCGGGGCAGTGGTAGAGGTAGTAGTTAAAGTCTGTGAGGATAGTTATTGATGCTGCAGGAGAGTAGGGGTAGCAGTAGAGATGATGAGAGTAGAGGTAATCGCAGTATATGAGGGCAAGTGGGGCTTCAGTATAAGGATCACACACACTCACGGTTTCTGTTGTTTTCCAAGTCTTTACTTGCAGATGGTATAACACAGTATTGTCCACGGAGTCTGTACCAGGTTGCTCCCACCCTGACCGGGTCCTTGGCTTCCTACTTAAGCGCTGTGTGTGGCCCTGCTGCTGCTTGTAGCTGTACTGCTGGCCCTGTCTCTGCTCACGGGTACCAATCTGCTGGGCAACTTGAGTCCTCTGTGTCACGGACTCCTTCGTGTTGCTTTGCTATGGTGTGGTGAAGATGGTGGACCTTCACTATGCCGGTGTTTACTGTCCTGTCTGTCTCAGGCACAGCCTCGGATCCGGTATCCGTCTTAAGCGCCTCCCGGGGTCAAGTTTTTGGGGTAACTCTTTATCCCGGGTATGTTCCTCTGTTACTCTGTCTCCTTTCCTCAGACCTCTCAGGACCTCCACTGACACTTGGCTCTGCTCCTGCTCCAGACTCAACTCTCCTCTGAGGTAAACGTAGCTCCTCCCACTAGTGCAGGTGCCAGTTAAGCTCCTCCCACTTTCTAGTGTAGTGTTGTGTGGGGATTAAACCTGTGTTGATGTTTCTGTGGCAATTTAACCCTTGGGGTGCTACATTTAGGGAGAAGGGGGTGGAAGGGGGAAGAGAGAGGGAGAGGGAAAGGGGGGAGAGAGGAGGGAGAGGAATGGGGGAGAGGGAGATGGATGGGGGAGAGAGGGAGATGGATGGGGGAGAGAGAGGGAGATGGATGGGGGGAGAGAGAGGGAGAGGATGGGGGGAGAGAGAGGGAGATGATGGGGGGAGAGAGAGGGAGATGGATGGGGGGAGAGAGAGGGAGATGGAAGGGGGGAGGAGAGAGAGGGAGATGGAAGGGGGGAGAGAGAGGGAGATGGAAGGGGGGGAGAGAGAGGGAGATGGAAGGGGGGAGAGAGAGGGAGATGGAAGGGGGGAGAGAGAGGGAGATGGAAGGGGGGAGGAGAGGAGAAGAAGGAGATGGAAGGGGGGAGAGAGAGGGAGATGGAAGGGGGAGAGAGAGGGGAGATGGAAGGGGGGAGAGAGAGGGAGATGGAAGGGGGGAGAGAGAGGGAGATGGAAGGGGGGAGGGGAGGGAGAGAGGGGGGGAGAGGAGATGGATGGGGGGAGAGAGAGGGAGATGGATGGGGGGGGAGAGAGAGGGAGATGGATGGGGGGGAGAGAGAGGGAGATGGATGGGGGGAGAGAGAGGGAGATGGATGGGGGGAGAGAGAGGGAGATGGATGGGGGGAGAGAGGGGAGATGGATGGGGGGAGAGAGAGGGAGATGGATGGGGGGAGAGAGAGGGAGATGGAAGGGGGGAGAGAGAGGGGGAGATGGAAGGGGGGGAGAGAGAGGGAGATGGAAGGGGGGAGAGAGAGGGAGATGGAAGGGGGGAGAGAGAGGGAGATGGAAGGGGGGAGAGAGAGGGAGATGGAAGGGGGGAGAGAGAGGGAGATGGAAGGGGGGAGAGAGAGGGAGATGGAAGGGGGGAGAGAGAGGGAGATGGAAGGGGGGAGAGAGAGGGAGATGGAAGGGGGGGAGAGAGAGGGAGATGGAAGGGGGGAGAGAGAGGGAGATGGAAGGGGGGAGAGAGAGGGAGATGGAAGGGGGGAGAGAGAGGGAGATGGATGGGGGGAGAGAGAGGGAGATGGATGGGGGGAGAGAGAGGGAGATGGATGGGGGAGAGAGAGGGAGATGGATGGGGGGAGAGAGAGGGAGATGGATGGGTGGAGAGAGAGGGAGATGGATGGGTGGAGAGGAGAAGGTAGATGGATGAGGGGAGAGAGGGAGAGGGAGATGGATGGGGGGAGAGAGAGGGAGATGGATGGGGGGAGAGAGAGGGAGATGGATGGGGGGAGAGAGAGAGGGAGATGGATGGGGGGAGAGAGAAGGAGATGGATGAGGGGAGAGAGAAGGAGATGGATGAGGGGAGAGAGAGGGGAGATGGAAGGGGAGAGAGGGGGAGATGGATGGGGAGAGAGGGAGAGAATATTCCGCCGTGTTTGTATGCGGTGTCATCCAGATGGCAATGCGTCTTCATTGACCTGTATATATGCTTTGTGTACTTGCAGAGACTTGAGCACAAAACAACAAATCCTCGGATGCACGGAAAATGCAACAATTTGCATTTTCTTTGCTCTGAGAAACAACGCAAGCGAACGCAGGTACTACGCGTCTCCATGGTAAACATAGGAACGCAGTAGGCATGCATTTGGCTGTGTTTGCAAACACTGTGTCACAAATGCAAACGTGAAACCGGCCTTAGCCTGCACTGTTAACGAGGACAAGCAACACCAGCAGGTGGAGCGGTGCACTGTGCGGTTTAGCCATGCAAAGTGTGCTCCAATAAGCCCAATTAGCATTTCTAATTAAATATTGAGGTAATGTGATTTCTCTCATACACAAAAAATAGTGTGAGTTTATTTTTTTATTGTTGTTTGGTATGTGTGTTAGTTCTTAACATCAGAAAAAAATGGACTGATTGAGGTTTCTCAATCAAGAGAAAAACAGCACGAAAATTACCTCCAAGTGCTGTGAGGTTTTCACAGACGTGTTACTTTCATAGGTGACACTGATCAAAGATTGATTAAAGTCAGACATGTTTCCATGATTTTGTGCAAGCCACTTGGGCTGCAAAAATACATGGACAATTGAAGAGCTCCATATACCATAATAAGTACGAGCTCCACCTATGAAAGCCATGGATAGGACTAGTAACAGAACAAATGATGTCTTTATGAATCCTAAAAGTGGAATTTTTATAGGGGTCAAGTCCCCTATTAGGGTGTGCTTAGTTTATACTGACAGTTTTGGGACAACAGACTCCCTTTAAAGTGCACATACCATTCTAGATACATTTTCAAAATAAGCTGACTGTATATGAAGTATAGCAATAGTTTATGATATTATAAGACTTATTTATTGCATTTATCCATTTTCTAACTCTAAGATGTCCTATAACAGCCTGAAAAGCATTATACAGCTGTGCTGAGCAGTGTAGCTGTGCATCCAACACAAAAGAAAGATCAAACACTAAAATCAGTGTCACTTTCTCAATTTCTCTGTCTACATGTCTCTCCAACGCTTCTCTCTATACACATAGGAGGAAGGAAGGAAGGGTTAATTTTCTATAATATACATTAAAGGAAATTTGTCAGCAGGTTTTTGCTATGCAATCTGTAGATAGCATGAGATAGGGGCTGAAATACATATTTCAGGGATGTGCCACTTACTTAGTTGGCTGTTGTTTACAAACAATGATTGATTTATCACTGGGAGATCATCAATTGCTGGACTGTAGGACTTGTGAGCCCTTGTCTGACAACAACCCCTCCTCTAATAAGTAGCTCACTGTCAATATACAAAGTATATAGAGAGCTGTGGTGTGTTGCTACAACTGTTGCACCCAGTAATCTAAGTGATACATTGCAGTAATCAGGGATTCTTTTCGCACATATGGTGCTCTCAGATGAGGTAGAAAAGCCTAGTGACAGTTCCCTATCAATCACACAGTTCCTTATCACTACTCCTACTACTGACATAGGATAAATAATAAATTATCGCAGTTACACTTTAATACCTTAAAGTTAATGCTTGCAGTCATAATGCAAAAGATACACCGTCAATAGGTACATTTCAAGCTTTGTAATTTATCAAGTAGTTTGTATGCTGGATACAGCAAAAAATATATAGAGCAAAAGTTGACTTGGAGCCTTGAGCAGTAAAATGTGACCCCCTACCTCGACTGACATCACAATCTTAGTTGGACATCGCGGGTGCGTGTTTGTGGTTTCCAAGCCCTTTGATGTGGAGATCATTTATACAAGGCTCCACAAACAAATTAAATTTGCCCCAGAAACCACGAAAAGAGCAGTGAAGGAAAGCCGGCAGATTGGAAGATTGGCTCGATCCCTTTTTATTGATTTCAATGATATCAAGGACACTATCGTATAACACTGCAGATGCCAAAAAACTAAAAAAAACGTTTTCAGACTAAAAATGCTATCATGACATGTTTATTACCAGGGGACACAAATAGGAGCACAAAAAAGACCTGTCACCAGGTAACAATGGCCTGCTGTTGCTCTTGTTTTAATCAAACTGCTCTTTAGTTTTACTTATATTTTATTTTTTCACTTTTTATATCCTCTTTTCGGTCCCTCAGATTTGGGACTTTTATTGGAGCATTACTTACAAGGTAATAATGCAATGCAGGTTAAAGAAATGCCCCCTGCAAATCCTGTGTGCCCCTGTAATAAAAACCATGGCCTTGATTCATCAAGACCAGCATGAAGAAGTGAGGTGTGATGGAGTGGGGGGCACCTGATTCACCAAGAGTCCCTGGTCTCTTAATGAATCAGATGAGGTGTTAAGTGTCCTGTCTATGGATGGGGATTTTGTTTCGGTTTTTCTAATTTAGACAAGACATCATGGACAATTACTTGACTTTCAAGGCCAGTGCAAGCTGATCGCACACAAGCAGCTCGCCCTGGCCTGACCACCCTGCGTACCGGGCACAGCAATTCAGGCTCCAACACTTTAAAGATGGGAATCCCCTGAACGCCAGCCACAAACAGGTTCACTCATCTCTTCTCATGACCAGCGTGGCAATTATAGCACAAATCCTACTCCGGTCCCACATTTGTGGCGTAACGATTGCCGCGCTGGTCATGAGTAGAGATGAGTGAACCTGTTTGTGGCTGGCGTTCAGGGGATTCCCATCTTTAAAGTGTTGGAGCCTGAATTGCTGTGCTGGTACGCAGGGTGGTCAGGTCAGGTCGAGCTGCTTGCTGTGTGTGTTTGGCTCGCACTGGCCTTACAATCAAGAGAAATTGTCCATAATGTCTTGTCAAAAAAAAAAATAAAAAGTAAAAAAAAAATGAAAAAAAAAAAAAAAAAAGCACAACCCTCTCACCCCCAGAAGCGTTTCACTTATGGCTGTCTGAATGTGGGCGGAGAGCCAGCCAGCCAATTACTGACTAGCAATGACATACGGGGTCATGTTTGACTCTCAAACATGCAACCCCCATACCCCAACCTCCAGGGGTTCACTCATCTCTAAACATGAGTTTGAAGAGAGGGTTTTGCCATGGCCCACATTCACAATCCTGTTTTGCCACCCCCATCACAATTCTGTTTTGCCACACCCCATCTCAATCCTGTTTTGCCATGCCCCATCTTGATCCTGTCATGCCTCGCCCAATCTCGATATGGTTTTCCAGCACCTATGCTGATACTGTTTTGCACGCCTCATCTCGATACCGTCTTGCCCACCCACATCACGATACTGTTTTCCAACACCCTATCTCAATCCTGCTTTGCCACGCCCCTTCATGATCCTGCTTTGCCACGCCCCTTCATGATCCTGCTTTGCCACGCCCCTTCATGATCCTGCTTTGCCACGCCCCTTCATGACCTGCTTTGCCACGCCCCTTCATGACCCTGCTTTGCCACGCCCCTTCATGACCCTGCTTTGCCACGCCCCTTCATGACCTGCTTTGCCACGCCCCTTCATGACCTGCTTTGCCACGCCCCTTCATGACCCTGCTTTGCCACGCCCCTTCATGGACCCTGCTTTGCCACGCCCCTTCATGACCCTGCTTTGCCACGCCCCTTCATGATCCTGCTTTGCCACACCCTTCATGATCCTGCTTTGCCACGCCCCTTCATGATCCTGCTTCTCCACGCCCCTTCATGATCCTGTTTTGCCACGCCCCTCCATGATCCTGTTTTGCCCATGTCAAAGCGGGTGAAAAAAAGCATGAGAACGTCAAAATGTCAACATTTCTGCGAACCCTTGCATTGCGCAAATATTTTGCAATATTTTAAAGCTTTTCACCTGGTGACAGGTCCTTGTTAGATAGTTGTTGACTAAACTTTTGTACAAAGGTTTAAAAAAAAAGACAAAAAAACAAACTATTGGCGCCCAAACGGACCTTCTACAGCAATTCAACTGGACTTCTCACCAGTGGGCTTTCACATTATAGGTAAACAGTGCTGACTGTTGGGAATGTGTGGCGAATATGTACATGATGGCTGGCAATTTTTCATGATTTAAGATGTTTTGCACCAAATATACTGCAGTATGGTTTTGGTTTTTTTCCCCCTTATCTAAAAATTTAAAAATACATAAATTACAGACAGGGGTTAACCTCTACTTGGCAAACTCCTTCTCAAGCAGTATGCTTCCACCTATTGAAATAACACCGTTGGATCAGTTCCAGGGGTATCAGCCTTTCTCTCCGGGCCTCGCGATCCCTGTGGCCTAACAGCGGCCATTTCACTCTCCCCGCCTTCAGAAAGTCTCACACATATACGGAGGAAGATAGACAACAACAGCGCTCACTTCCAATATGTCAGAAGGCTGGGAGAATGACGCAGCCGTTGATTGGGTGTAGGGATCGCGTGATACGCAAGACAGACACCCCTGGAACGGCGTCCGCACAGGAGGGGAGTAAAAGCTTTATGTTAAAAGGTGGAAACATACTGATTGAGAACGCTTATCCGAGTAGTGGACAACAACTTTAAAAGAGCCGTTACCTAGTAAATGCCCAATGCCTCTGCTTACTTTCCTGAATGTTATGTGCCATGTATTGGTGTGATCACAGCAGCCTCATTGGCGGATGGCACTATATGGCGACTGCAGCCACGTGGGTTACGGGCATGTGACCACTGCAGGAAAGGGGAGCACTGGAGTATCGGCTCTGGAGCAGCAGACTGTCAGGTAAGTAATGGCTCTGCTCTTCTTTATTATTATTATTATTAGGTATTTATATAGCGCTACTTTGGTATGCTTTACAAGTTAGAGGGTAGACAAAAAACGACGACACATCGACAAATCAATCATACGGGTACAATAGGGGCGGGGACCCATTTACTGGAGACCATTTACTGTATTTTGACTTATTTTTCCTGAACATGGAAAATCCCTGCAAAACAAAATAAATGATAATTAAGGTGGTCTGTCATACAGGCATATACAATAACGGACTGTTCGAAAACCGTCTTGCGCCTCTGTGATTTAAGCACCCCTCCACATGTGGCACACACTAATCATTTATAGTCAGTGACTACAACCAGACCAGATTTATGAGATGATCCTGCTGGCTTATAAATTAGTTAATCCATTGTTGTTAGAATGTCGACTCTGCCACCTGTTGCTACAATCAGATAGTCCTAATCTGGCACTGTCAACATTATTTACTTTGCAAAGACTTGTGTAAAATAGTGACACTATCCAGCTAAACAGTGCGCTCATTCCTCGATATACACACACATCCTTGAGAAAAGTACAAGTCGCGCTGCCAAGTGCTGGAACAAATCATCAGAGCTGTGCGGTAACTGGAAGACCAAGATACAGAACAGAAAACATTCAAAATGTCATAGCTACGGCCAGGAATACCCATAGGTGCGAGGTCTAAATGTTGGAAGAATTCATTACATGGTATTAATTTAATAAAGTGACATGCAGAAGTCTGATGATTGAACGCAACGTAGTGGAGTGATGCACAGTGGTTGATGGGGTGTTCTCCACTAGGCAGGGCTGTGGAGTCTGCGTCCACTTTGGTGAGTCGGAGTTGGAGTCGGATTCAAGGTAACTGAGGAGTCAGAGTTGGGAGGTTTTGCTTACTGACCCCACAGCCCTGACACTAGAATCGGGCTACAAGGCGAAAGTCGTATTGCAACATCACATCTACTGATCTATGGTGTCACACTTCGACCTCCTGTGACAGAAGCCAACTGAAAAAGGCTTCAAATTTCAATTTTCGGTATACAATACAATAATTTCTGTCGGAATCAATAGTGTATAAGAACATGAATTACTTAAAGAGGACCTGTCACCCCCCTGCTAAACGCAGCACTGAATGCAGCATGTCTGCTGCATTCTGGGAAGGGGTCCCCCATGTGTCTGTGTTGTGTACCCCGAGTTATAGGCTTAGAAAAACTTAGAAGCCATGGAGGCAGTCCCTATGGCTGTAGTGAGCTTAATTGACTGGGGGGCCATTCACTCCCCTCTCGCTGTCTGTGCCGCCTCCTGCTGTGCTGTTTATGCTTTGTTCAGACACCAGGGGCAGGAATCTGGAGCTGACTCAGGACAAATGATTTTCATCCACTCTGAGTGACAGAGCAGGAGAGGAGGAGGGCAGAGCCTGCACAGCAGAAGCAGCACAGAGAGGCAAAGGGGAAGGGAATGGCCCCCCAGTCAATCAAGCTCACCCCAGCCACAGGGACTGCCTTATGGCTTGTAACTAAGTTTTTCTAAGCCTATATCTTGGGGTACACAGCATATAGACACATGGGGGACTCCTTCCCTGAATGCAGCAGACATGTTGCATTCAGTGCTGCATTTAGATTGCCTTGCAGAAGGGGGATGACAGTCATCTTTAAATTAAGAAAATAGGACAGTAGAGTTGGAAGTACTATATTATACATTACATTACAGGTCTACACAAAAGGTAAACTAATAAAACATTCACGATGATTTCACACTTCGGCTCCCTTCACATCACAATTTGTTCCTGTCCGTGGGGAACCCACAGACAGGAACGGACAGGAACGAATGTGAACTCTGGATGCCATTTGTGTGTCCAAATCCGGGATTTTGAGGGATCCGGACACAAAGAGCTGGGGGAAGCAAAACCTGTAAAGCACAGGCAAGTGGTGTTGGCGCGGTTATGTCACACGTGGGGAGGAAGAATCCTGTGTTCCTCCCCCCTTGTGACATGTCGGGGCTAAAGTTTTGCTTTCCCATTGTATCTACATACACTGTGAAAGCAAAATAAAAGAGAAAACATGTATTAAAAATAAAAAATAAATAAATCCTCACCTCTCTGCCGGCTGTCCGGGAACCGAGAACACGTCAGGATGCTGCCGGGACCTTAAAGATCTATGATTGGCCGGTAGCGATTATGTGATATGTGATGTCACATACCACCTTATCAATCATTGCCTGCCAGGACCTTAAAATGTGATTGGCCGGTAGCGGCTGTCATCTCAGGTCCCAGATAGCCGGCAGAGAGGTGAGGATTTATTTATTTTTAACACATTGCTTTATTTAATTTTACTTTAGCAGTGTATGTAGATAGTGTATGTAGTAGATACACTGCTAAAGTGAAATTACACTGAGCAGAGCAGTTTTAGTGTAGTGAGCATGCTCAGTACACCAACACCGTATCTGGGAAACGATCCTGTTTTTTTCCCGGATCCGAGCTCCATAGGCCCCCCATGTTATCTAAATAGGAAAGAGTCGGATTTGATGCTGTCCGATTGTGTCTGCTGTGCCCAAAATCGGAGCAGTCTCCAATTTTGGGGACGTGAAAAAAGCGGACTCAATCGGATCCCTGTACACACGGATGGCTATTACGCACTAATCCGTGCCCATAAGGATACATGTGGGCTAAATCAGTCAGTGGCTGTTTTACAACGGATGGAAACGGATGCACAAAAATTGTGATATGATAGGGGCCTTAGGCAATTGTACATTACCATTGCAGTCGGCACAAACTATTTCCTGCATCTTTCCTTCTTACACCTTAGTATGATTAGCCGTTACTGAAGGTGCTCCTGTCTCATGAACAGCTCAACTACCTCCCTAAGATGTCAAGATGGCAGCCAACAGCCAAATTTGAGCAAAAAGGAGAGAGCGGCACTCACCGGAATATACAGGATAGTCCTTTATTCCAAGAACTCGTGGAAAAACAGGGTGCAGGGAGGGGGCACGAAGGGCCAACGGACTACGACGCCGTTTCGCGACGCGTATCGCTTATACGGGTCTACGGGTCAAACGCTGGTGCTTTTGCAGTGCACTGCCGGTTGGGAACACGCCATAACTGGAAGATTATCCGGACCTGACAGAGGTAACGCCTAGTGCCACGTTCGTCTCACTTTTCATTAGCAGACAAATTTGTCTTTGTGACAAGCTTGTTGAGCTTATTAGCACAAGACACCCGCACACAATCTGGCCACAAGTCGCAAAAAACTCGATTGCTACAGGGTTCAGTCCAAGTCACACGCGACTAGTCTACCAAAATCATAAAACTCTAAAATACCCACAGGTCAGCAAATTACATGAGCAGCCCCAACATTAAAAGGGGCCTCCAATGAATTATGATTATCATTTTAATGGAACAGAGCTTGAAGTATTGCTCATGGCCACAACACAATATACGGCGCTATGCTACCTCACCGGTGAGGGTGCTGGAAGTTGGACTGCAACAATCTGATATTGTTTTTTTTTTTCCAACTTTGATTTTTATTAATTTTTTAAGTCATGTCAACAATCAGAACAATACCAAATGTGATTTCATAATAATAAGTCCACATTACATTTTCCAATATCAAAATTCAAGAACATCAACATATATCCTCCATATATTACAATTGTTGTGAGTCCATGGAGAGATCCCATATCTGCCAAGTCTGGGTAAATTTGTCCATTGTGTTATGAAGCGTGGCGGTCAGTTGTTCCATTGATCGGAGGTCCTTTATCCGTATAAGCCAGTCGGACAACGAAGGTGGAGCCCTCTTCCTCCAATTGAGAGATATCAGGCATTTTGCTGCCGTAAGAAGAAGCATTAGGAGTTTGCTCTTGGGTTTATTCAAGCTTAAAGGGAACAGATTTAAGAGGTATAGAGCCGGGTCTACTGGTAGAATATGACCCATAACCCGTGTCAACACTGTTGCTATTGACCCCAAAAGCCTCGGATTATCGGGCAGGACCAAAATAGATGGTATAATGAGGCATTTCTCTGGTCACATCGCCAACAATTATCAGGTATTGCCGGGTTGAACTTATGAAGCATCTCGGGGGTGTTATACCACGTCATCAAAATTTTCATCTGATTCTCTTTGTATAGAGTATTAATTGACGTTCTGAAGGTTCTCTCCCATATCACCTTCCACATCGAATCAGAGATTTCCCGTCCTAGCCATGTTTCCCATCGTGCCATATAGGCATGTTTGAGGGGACCTTGGATACTTCGAGAGTTCAAAATAGCATATATATCTGATATTAGACCCTTTGTAGAGGGTCCCCGAGAGCAAAGGGTTTCAAATTGGGTTGGTTTAGTATATTTATTAACTCCCATGATCGACGCGTGGTAGTGAATTAGTTGTCGGTACGAAAAGCCAAGGGTTACCGGTAATTTATAAAGCGAGCATAGTTCGGTAAAAGAGCGTATTTTGTGGGTAAGTGGGTTTAGTATATCACGGAAACAAAAGAGGCCTGCTTCTGCCCATTTTCGCATAGTAGCAGAGTCCATGGCTAACAATCTGATATTGTTAACCTAGCATGGTGGGATAGCTGTTAAGTTTTTTTTTCTTTTCTTTTTTTATTAAAAAGTGTCAACTAAGTACCCTAGGTTATTTACATATACTATTACTATTCATCTATACTCCCTTACTGCAGGGTATTTGTGTGTATGTATCCTAGGATTTATCTATTAATGGCCACAGTGTGAACATGCATCTACATATAGCACTAAAAAGAAAGTGTGCCAGCCCATTATTTTTCAGATTTGCTGCAGTTTCTTGTATTTTGTACATATAGGGACCTGGCTCCCCCCTTTTTGGGCTGATTACTTAGCTTTCCATAGGCAGATGTAAAACATTCAGCTCCTGGTCTGCCCCCATCTATTGAGGCCTGCTGGCACTTGGGGAGGCGAGTCTTTTAGAGATGGGACCATCCTGATTGGGTACGCCTTGTCGAGGTGGGATTGATTGTATGCTCTTTTGATCAATACAGTGTCAACCAAGTACCTTATGCCTGTACAATGTGGGTCGGCAAGGGCAGGGTCCTCTCCCCTCTGTACCAGTCTCATTGTTAATTTGTTTACTGTAAACCATATCTATAATTTTGTATGTAACCTCTCATGTACTGCACCATGGAATTAATGGTGCTATATAAGTAAATAATAACACTATTCATTTACTTATTTACAACAGGGTATTTACTCATGGTCTTCATTTTCTCTGAATAGCCTAAATATAGGTGCACGGGGAATGTACGGTACATTACCGGTAGTCCATGAGTTTTCCATGCGTAAATTGAGGCACTTTTTCTGGTTCATGTCGATGACTTTCTGGAAGGAGCTATTGAGCTACAACATTGCAGTCCAGGGATCAATCCCAGCAAGGACAACATCTGCAAGGAGTTTGTATGTTCTCCCCAAGTTTGTGTGGGTTTCCTCCAGGTTCTTTGGTTTATTCACACACTCCAAAGACATACTGATAGTGAATGTAGATTGTGAGCCCCAAGGGATGACAATGACGGTGTATGTAAAGCACTGTGGAATATAATGGTGCTATATACTTAAGCATAATGAATAGTCTTGCAAACTAACACATCCATATGCAGATTATACTGAGAGGTCAGAAGTAAAATGATGCTCCAACTTTATTGAAACAAGTTCACGATTTCTGAGACAAAACAAGATGTTTTCATCATTTCCAATACAACACATTCCTCTTTAATAGCATGCAAAGAACAAACTGATCATCCAACTCCACACAGCTAGGAAAAGCAGCTATATGAAAGAGCTGCAAACATCCGAGTGCATCAAATTTTATGTTCACTGGCGCCGATAACTTTTCATTTTCTAAGCCAGTGCAGCTCATGGGACTGAAAGAACACGGTGCGGCTGGAGCGTCCCAGCACAATGATATACACTCCGTCGCTTAAAACGTCAAAGGTTAGGCCAGCAGAGGAAGAGAAGGACATTACTGTATCTAAACAGGCTGTACACAAGCACATCATACATCCTGTTTATAGGAAAACGGGGCAGATTTCAACTTTGGCCATTCACGATGAGGATGGGTCAAGATTCCCACAGGGACTCATACAGTGTGAGAAATGCGATACATCTTGCTGATCATGTTAAGGACCCGTCACACACAATGACGCACCAGCAATCCCGATAACGATACGACCTGTAGGGGATCGCTGGTACGTCACTTTGGGGACGCTGGTGAGATGTCAAACAGTCAGATCTCACCAGCCAGCGACTTCAGCAACAATCCGGAATGATACAGAGGTCGTTGGGAATTGTCACTCTCGGGCGTAGTATTGAGGTCATTGTTCGTTGTCCCTTTCAAACACAGCGATGCAGCGTTCCCAGCAGGAGCGCAACGACGTAGAAATGACCCAGAGCAGTATGTAATGATCAGCGATCTCACAGCAGAGACCTGATCGCTGCTAAGTGTCACACGTAACGAGATCGCTAGCGAGATCGCTGTTACGTCACAAAACCTGTGACGTTACAACGATCTCGCTAACGATCTCGTTATGTGTGAAGGGGGCTCTAGACACTGCAAACCAGGGATGGGCAAACCATTTTCTCAAGGGGCCAAATGAGAGATCGTGACTGGTGTGGAGGGTCAAACCTACAGGCTGAAATTAATTAATTCTTCTCAATATTAATATTAACATATTAACAACTTTATACTAATTGTATTATTTAATATTGAGCACAATTAAGTGTCAAAATCCCCTATATATAGGTATGAGCCTACACACAGCACCCCCTATATACAGTATGAGCCCCCATATATCGTTTGAGCCCTCCATGCAACCCCTCCATGTACAGTATGAGCCCTCCATGCAGCCCCTCCATGTACAGTATGAGCCCTCCATGCAGCCCCTCTATACTCACTATGAGCCCCCTCTTCCCCCCATGAGCCCCTATATAGCCCCTCTATACCCTGCATGAGCCCCCTATATAGTTTCTCCATACTCAGTATGAGCCCCCTATATAGCCCCTCTATATTCAGTACGAGCCCCCTATATACAGAGAGTTCACACCGTCCCTCTATATACAGAGTGAGCCCACACACAGCCTCCTATATAGTTTGAGTCCCACATAGCTATATATATATATATATATATATATATATATATATATATATATCTATTATATAATCACGAATGCAGCGAGTGCCCCTTTTGAGACCGCACTCGCTGCGAGTCAGCGTGGTCATGTGGATACGAAAAATGCATTGGCCGCGCAGCGGCCAATGCGAGCAGTTGTAAGGCGACCCGCTATGCCCGCGCAGCGGGCATGGCGAGTCGCCTTAGCACCGCGAAGCATTGGCCGCGAAGCGGCCATTGCGAGCAGTTGTAAGGCGACTCGCTATGCCCGCGCAGCGGGCATGGCGAGTCGCCTTAGCAGCGCGAAGCATTGGCCGCGAAGCGGCCATTGCGAGTCAGAGACTCGCTCGGCTAGAATCCCGATGCATTGTGCATCGGGCACCCATCTAGTATATATATATATATATATATATATATATATATATATATATATATATATATATATATATATATATATATATATATATATATATATATATATATATATATAACATGGGCCTTCTCATTGCCTCCTATATATATTATGAGCTTCAAATAGCTTCCTATATACAACACAAGCCTTCTCATAGCCTCCTATATACATCACAAGCCCACATAGCCTTCTATATAAAACATGAGCCCTCTCATAGCCTCCTATATACACTATGATACCTCACATGTCCGATGCACTTTATGAGCCCTACATGGCCACCTATACACTTTACAACCTCCATGCACCCTCCTATATACTTTACAAGTCCCATATACAGTAGAAGTCCGCACACAGTCTCCTATTTAGTTCATGAGCCCCATATAGCCTGTTAAATACAACATGAGCCCTTTCATCGCCTCCTATATACTTTATGAGCCCCACGTAGCCACCTATATACAGTATGAACCCATATACATATGAAAATAAAATAAAAATAGCACATTCACCTTGTTCCCTTTCCTTCGGCGCTCTGCTGCACTTACCCTCCGCACTGTATACGTGATGATGTGATGTCATCGCAAATCTATAATCATGCACTGATTGGTGGAAGAAGGAGCAGACAGCCCTTCCTCTACCAATGTATTCACTGCTATCCACATTCTGTGGATGCAGAAAGCAGTGACATCGGGCGGTGGAGGGCATGCTGTGGCCCAAGGTTCATTGTATTCAGTACTTTGACTTTCTCGGTCAGCAGTCTGGACTGAAACAGCCATAGGGCATGATGTGGCACTTTAGCCAATATATTGTTTAGAGCAGGATTCGGTAAAGGGAATCTGGTCAGTAGAATCTAGACTATATGTTTTAAAGTGTATATGTATATATATATGTCTATATAGGACTATGTTTTTTAGATATGTTTTATACTAGACTATATGATTACCCACAATATTGTGGGTAATCATACACAACTTTCAAGTTGGGTTATACAAGTGTACCTGCAACCAAAAAAATTCACATCACTCCAGGGAAGACCGTCCAAATTATATAGGAGTTTGATATTTGGGGCTATAACCTTTGTCACTCTCTCCATTATACTGCACTCAAATTAGGTGCCAAAAACCTGATGACAGATTACCTTTAACATTTAAGGAATGAGGGCAGCAAGACAATGATTTTCTGCAGATTTTGTTTGAAAAAAAAGGTATGCTTTGAAGAAAGACATGTTGTTCTGTAGATAATGCTCTGTGGGCATTTGTATAGATTTATTGAAAATCCGTTCCATACATATGCAGCATTTTGTAGCAAGCACATGATATCTGCAAACCCCATTCAGGTTAATAGAATAGTCCCAGAAAGGTCTACAGAAATGTCTACTCAAGCGTGTGTTGGGATAGTATACTGTGCAGGGTGAAGACATCGAGAAGCCAAAGTAGCGAAATCTGGATTCTGATTAATGAAATAGATTGTAAAAACATTTTCTGTGTACAATGTACGTTAACCCTTTCCCGACCTATGACGTTGTACAACGTCATGGGCTGGTAAGGGGGGGTTTGATGTGAGCTCCGGCGTGGTGCTCACATCAAACAGCCGACATCTCAGCTGATCTCATCAGCTGAGATGTCGGGCTAAGAGCACTGATCGGATCCGGGATCCGATCGGTGCTGTTAACCGTTTGGATCCCGTCGTCAATCTCTGACAGTGGGATCCAAAGGCGCTGTGGCGGGGAACGTGCTGTTCCCCGCCTGCCCTGGAGATCCTGCGATAGTATCGCGGGATCTCTGGCGCTCACGTGACAAGCCAGAGTCCTGGCTAGACCCCGAATGCTGTCACAGAGCACTTCCAGGTTGTGGTTGGCAGGTGCTGCCAACCACAACAGGTCCGCGATTCTGAGAGATACAGATGAGCTGCAGCTCATGTGTTTCTCCCAGAAGCGATCGGACTGTGCAGCAGGGTGCCTCTCTATGGGGCAGTGTAAAAATAAAAATCAATTAAAATATAAAGTTTTTAAAAACCTGTAAAAACAAAAACAAAACAAAAAAAAAAAAAAAAAAAAAACATAAAAAAGTTCAAATCACCCCCCTTTTCCCCCAATCACAATAAATTAAAAAAAAAAAAAAAAAAAAAAAAAAAAAAAAAAAAAAAAAAAAAACACGCTTGGCATCGCCGCGCTCAGAATCGCCCGATCAACATATTAAATTCGCTAATGAAAGCCATACACTCTGTAACTGAAAAAAATCCAAACACCAAAATTAAGTTTTTTTTGGTCACCATAACATTGCTATAAAATGCCATAACAGGCGATCAAAACAGTGGATCCACCCAAAAATGGCATCACTAGAAACGTTAGTTCTAGACGCAAAAAAAAAAGACACAGCCCCAGAACCCGAAAAATGAGGACGCTACAGGTCACAGAACATGGCGCGAAAAGTCTGTTTTGTTTTTTTTTTGTTTTTTTTTTCAAACTTCTGAATTTGTTTTCACCACTTAGATACCAGTAAAGGTATACATGTTGGGTGTCTACAAACTTGTACCACCCGAGGCATCACCCCATCACGTCAGTTTTACCATATAGTGAACATGGCGACTAAAATACCCAAAAAACAAACGTGTAATTACACTTTTTTGCAATTTCACTGTATACTACGGTATATGGTAAAATAAATGATTGCATATGAAAGTACAACTCGTCCCGCAAAAAAACAAGCTGTCATGTCTATATTGACAGGGAAAAAAAAAAAAAAAAAAGTTCTGGCTCTTGGAAGCAGGGGAGCAAAAAATGAAAATGAAAAACAAAAAATTCCAAGGTCATGAAGGGGTTAAATTCCTACTAAATCATGTCAGATGTCCATGTTTATTAGATTACATGTACCTTATGTTACATGGTCCTGATGATTCTGATGCAGTTTAATTAAATCAATTGGCATTTTTTTTTGTTTTTTTAATACTCCTATAAAACATTCACTAAGGCAATCTGACGGACAAATAACTACAGTACATTGACTCCAGATGCAGATCTTTGAAGTGAACGCATTGTTCTGCTTTAGGCCGGGACCACATGAACCATATGTATGTGCCATATCGGTAAAGATATCCAACATATAATGTAAACGCGGTGTTCCTAAGTGGACCTTACAAATTACACACAGAAACTGCCAGATTCCGAAAGCCGTAGTTTAACATTATTTGAAGCTTATTTTTGTTGGAATTTTGGTGGCAGCACGATCTTATCCAGACAACCCCAAAATTAAATAGGTGCAAAAAGAAAAAGCAAAGAAATGTGAAAAAGGATACGTTATGGGGAGATTGTGCTATACTTCTTAGTGCGATGCAAAAATGAGATTTGTCTACAACAGACAAATAGGATAAATTAATTAGGAGAAAGGTTAACAGCCCGAGTTATAGAGAAGCCAGACGCCCAAACAAGAGTTTGCAGGGTGGAATAAGGATAAACTATTCTAAGCAGGACAATGAACTTCGGGCTATTAAAATGGGGAATGCTTTGGATGCAGCTCAGCCGTTCTTTCATTACAGCGCTATCCCATAAAGGTTGTCAGCAACTGGAAAGTACATTGCTCAATAGCTTTTAAAGACTATGTAGAATTTTTATTGCTTTACTCAACTAAAAACCTAAAAATTCAGGTGTGCCTGCGCTTGCCAGAAGTAGAATATTATCCCATAAATTATATGTACAGGGGTCCAGAAATCCAAGAAATAAGTTAAGTAACAAGAAACCCTTTAGATGGAACTTGTCACGTCTAGAAATTACCTAGAGACATAGGCCTCGCTTTATCAATGCAATATTGCCCGACTTCTGGAGTAAATGGCATTGCAAAAATGCAACATTTTGGTGCAACTCAGTTATGCAAATAATTTGAGACTTGTCATTTTCATGCCAGTTTCTCCCAGCTTTGCCTAAGTGGGGTAGGACAGGGCCATGTTGTGATGTTTCGTAAGCCAGAAATCTTACTCCAGTCTCGTATGAGAGTAAGATTAGTGGCAAGGAGCACAAAACTGGCAAGCACTCTCGATTAAGAGGTGTAGGCCTACAAATCCTGATAAATCAGGGTCAGAAGGTTAATCCGAAGGTAAATAGCAATGCAATCTGACCTGCCTGTTGAATAGGAGTAGTAGCTACAAGGAGAAAATGAACTTCTATCCCCTCTGCAGCTGTTTGCTTTCAGTCACCATCCTCTACATAGTGAGTGTTCGGTAATAACTCCCCGATACACTGATTAACAGCCTGCACTGCACATATACACTGCGCACACACACAGCAGAGCAGGCTGTCTATGAAAGTGATGGAGAGTGACTACAGCCAGGGCTGTGGAATCGGTAAGATAAATATCCTACTTCAACTCTTCAATTTCCCTAAATCCGACTCCATGACTCCGACTCCAAAACCATGTCTGTGAAGTCAGTAAGCCACACATCTGACTCCACCCAAAATGGACACAGGCTGACTCTACAGCTCTGATTACACCACACTCAATGCATAGTTCCCATGACTGATCAGCAGCGGGGAGAAGATATACGGTCTTCATTTTCTTTTTGCAGCCGCTGCTTCAGTTAGGCAGCCAGAAGTCATTTTTACACTATTTAACTGCAGATTAACCCTATATCTGTGTGAAAATTGCTTTTCTGGATATGACATTATAGATTCATTATACAAACATATATACATTAAAGGAGTTCTTCTTAAAGATTTTTTAATTTCTATTTAGTTCACAAGCTTGCAAACATAAAAAAATAAATGTAGCTATACTCCCACTTCTGCAAGTCCAGCAATGTTTCTCTTCTGCTGCCTGATGTCTTGGTTGACAGGTTGAGGAGTGACATCTGGACAATCTTTGGGCTCAGATGTCTTGTGCTAAGCACCTTGGCATCAACTTTGAGTCCAGCAAAAGATATTCTAAATAAAAAAATGGATTCAGGCTCCAAGATGGCGGTGGAGCAGAGCAGATGCATGTGACAGAGCTCAGCCATCCATTCTCCACCTGTATCATCCAGGCCTAAGGAGCGCCCTTTTATCCATCAACATTGCGCCATCCATACCCCCGTCCACCCTAGAATCACCTAGGGTTTTGTCTTACAGCCCGGTTGAAGCCTTTCTAGTCATCAGCTGCTGTGGAACATCACCCCCCAGGCTGCCATCTACCTGCGGCACCTCTGAAAGCCGGCACCATCACTGTTCAGGGCGTTTCAGGCTATGTCTGCTGTGATATATGAGGACCATCTCTTTTCTCATGTTTCAAAATTATTCTGCTATGGTTGCGGCCAAGCGCTGTACCTCCGCCCCAGTCTGTAAAATCCTGCATGACAGGTGCTCCTGTTTTGCCCTTCTCTACCCGGCACGTCAGAGGGTCGAACTCCGAGGAAAGACCAGGTTTTTTTGTTGATCCTGATGAAGCCATGGAAGAGGTGAAAGTGTTCCTCCCGAGCCTCTTCTCCATCCACTTGATTTCAGCTTCATGATTTTTGTAAATTTTTCTTTTCCTACTTGATGGCCGTGTTTTGTCTTTGTTGCTATAAATTTGCATGGTTAATCTTTTGGTTTTTACTTAATGCACATTGTTTGCTATTTCTCACTTCAATATGACTGTAGGAGGTCTTAGTCGAGATATGGTTGTATAATGCTTATTATTGTAGTTTATTGATTATGGGTTTGTTGGGGGCTGGTGGGATGGGTTCTTCCTCCCTAGGCACGGTCTCTTCGTTTTTCTGGGTGCTAGGGTTTGCTTGCTGGGACAGACCTTTGCCCAGTTTCTTTTCTGATATTACTCTTTCATGGCGTCAATGTGGCATAGGCTAACATGGTTGATTCTAATACTGTAGCTCCTCACATTAATATAAGCTCTCTCAAATTATTATCTTGGAACGTGGCTGGGCTAAATATTCTGGTGAAACGCAGGAATGTTTTACACCAAGTTACCCATATACGCCCACACATTGTGTATTTACAGGAAACCCATTGGATTCGTCGAAAACATCCTCTGCTCCGTAACAAGCATTACCTGGATTGCATAGGGCCTCTTTTTCAAGGAATAAACGCAGGGTTGCCATCCTGTTCCGTAGAGACCTTGAATACTCCATTCAAGACGTGGTAAGAGACAAGGCGGAACGTTATTTGCTGCTTAGGATCCTTGCTGAGCAGAGGGAATGCTGACTTTTTAATGTTTACACACCTAATGCGGCTAGACCTTCCTTTTTCTCTAAGCTTGTAGAAGTCATCCATAGCTGGCATCCCACTAATAGTCTACTAGGAATCTGAATGGCCTTCACGATACCTTGTTGGATAGGTCTACCCCACCACCCGCATCCCTACCCTCGATTGGTATGGTCCCCATCTTATTAGATAGGCTTGACTTATTGGAGATGTTGCCATCCCACAGAGAAAGAACATACGTTTTATTCTAGGGTTCATGATGTACACACCCGTATTGATTACTGGCTAACGTCTACCCTTCTTTTTTCATCCTTAAAATCTGTTGAGATTCTACCAATGGTTATTTCAGATCACTCTCCTGTCCTACTTACCCTAGACCTTCCCACAAAGAAAATTCTCTCCTTTCATTGGTAGTTTCCCTCATATCTTTTCACGTCAGATGATTTTAAAAAATGTTTGGCTGGCTGGTGGGAAACATACATAGAGGATAACTTGGAAAATTTAGAAGACATCAGTTTATTCTGGGTTACTGCTAACAGTCCTGAGAGGCCACATTATCTCCTATGTGTCTCAGAAAAAGAAGAAATTATTGTCCTCCTTGCGGCCTCTTCTTGACCAGCTCACTCAAACAGAGATTTCCGGCTACGCAACGCCTCCAAGGAGGCTTATCTCACTGCTAATCATAATCTGGACACCTTACTGCATGAACAAGCGCATAACCAACTTGCCTATCATCGTAATCGCTTCTTTTGTTGGGGCAATAAACCTGGCCGTCTTTTAACATCACTAACGAAAACCTTCAAGATGGCTACTAAGATAACTAACATCAAAAATCCTAATGGTTCCATTATCGATGCCCTAGTTGAAATATGCGCAGTTTTCAGAGATTTTTATGCAGATCTCTATTGCCCATCCAAGGACTCTCAGGACAAAGGCTATCATTTTCTTCACAAGGTTGATCCACAAAAACGCTCCATCTCGCAAAGAGATTTTAAATGCACCGATCTCTCCTGGGGCAGTTGGATTGGCCATCCAGTCTCTTAAATTGCTTAAAGCCCCTGGACTGGACGGATACTCAGTAGAATTCTATAAAATATTGCGACCATTGCTTATACCCCACCTTACTTCTCTTTTAAACCATATTATAGATTCCAGTTCCCTACCTAACTGCTTTAATGAAGCAAATCTTTCATTACTACCAAAGCCAGGTAATGACACTCTTTCTCCCTGCCTCGTACCGCCCAATTTCCCTCTTAAATGTAGATTTCTAACTGCTCACCAAAATTATGGCCAACAGATTAAAATCCATACTTCCTAATATTCTCACCACGTCCCAAATTGGCTTTGTCCATGGCCGATCCATCATCAACAATATTAGAATAACGTTAGCTGCAGTCATCCACAGTCATCAAATCAAAGCTAAATGAAACTTTGTTAGCCTCGACGTTGATAAGGCTTTCGACTGGGTATCTTGGTCACACCTCATCCGAACTCTTAAATATACACAGTTTTGATTTCTCTTAATCAATTTTATTCGGACGATCTACACCACTCCTCAATCTTCAATTTGGCTTCATGGTATTCAGTCATCCCCTTTCTCAATTTTTAGAGGTACGAGGTAAGGGTGTCCTTTATCTCCCTTATTGTTTAATATTGCCCTAGAGCCTTTATATCTGGAGAGGATTCCTTCTTTTGAGGAAATTGGGACAGGCCACCTTACACTCAAGTCATTGGCAATCGCCGACGACATACTACTCATGATAGGAGTCCATTCCTTCTATTATGGCGGCTTTCCATGAGCTTGGAGAAATCTCAGGACTCCGCTAAAGCTTTGCATTTATTAAAATGTATGCGATCTTCAGGGATGCTCGACAAGGGTGGCCCTTCCTTTTCCATTTCAGTAGGGGCATAGTTCTTTACGATATCTTGGTATTCTTCTAACCTCTAACCCATATACTATTTACCAACTTAATATCCGATCCTTAATATCTGCCATCACCCGGAAAATACAATCTTGGACGTCTTTTAAATTATATTTTGCTTGTAAAGTTCACCTTATCAAAATGGTCTCCTTCCCTAAAATACTTTTCCCTTTACCAACATTACCTATTCTATCTAAAGCTGACGATTGACTCCTAAGACTTTTCGACAATTTATATGGGACTCGACTGGGAAATCTAGGATCAGTATTTTTAAATTGCAAAAAGCTAAATCTTTGGGGGAGCCTCAATTTCCCAAATTTAAGATTGTATAGCGCTGCAGCCATTTACAGACATTATCTTGATTGGATTTGGGCCCATACTAAATTTACCAACACAGCATTAGATGAAGCAATGTCCGGACCAATCAGTCTCCCTGCCTTACTTCATCTACAACAAAATAGAGTTCCGGTTGTGATCAGGGATAATCCTCTACTATGGTCCGTGGTATTGGTGTGGCGTCATGCTAGAAGGATTAGCGGACAAGACCCTTATACCTCAGTTTTTGTCCCTTTTCAAGGTAATCCTTTTTTACATGGCAAACCCACCCCCAATTTACCGTGTGCTGGGGAAGAGGGGGTGCAGACTGATCTGCGATTTTTTCTGACAACTACTCAATGTCCTCTTTCTTTCAAGGGGATTTTCTCCAAATGTTCAATTTTAGTGGATAATATTTTTATCACTACCCAGATTAAGCATTATGTTGACTCGGTCTTCCGAGGCATGCCAGACAGTGTCAGAACCTGCCCTCTCCACCTGGTCTCCGTTAGTGCTCGTGCAGGAATCTATTCGCCAAGCTTTATCTATAAATCAATAAAACCTTCTATTTCATGGTCGGAGTCTTCACCGAGCCTGGGCAGATGGGTGTCAACTATCTAATTATAGACTGACGGATCTGTTGAATGCTACTCTACGTTTAAACTCTTTATTGCCACATGATAGCTACTCCACTATGGCCCTTATGATTTTCCATAGGGCTTATACGTCCCCAAAGGTAAAATCTAGGATGCCTCCATCGGCTAATCCTTCTTGTCCCAAATGTTTCCACTCTCCAGCTGATATCTTTCATGGTCTTTGGGATTGTCCTAAAATAAAGGAGGTATGGTATATGTTTCTTAGTCATCTCACCAACACCTTCAATACCAACACCTTCAATATCCGCTTTACATTATCTCCGGAATGGGCGCTATTTAATATTGTACCATGGGATCAGCTACTCAGACTCTCTACTAAGTAACAACGTGTTTTAACTATTTGGGTAGCAGCGACCCGCAAGAGTATTTTGCATTTGTGGGCACAGAACGCAACCCCTTCACTAAATCCAATCTCTTCAAAAGGTAACATACCTGTTCAAAATGGATTGGATTGAATCCATACTTCATAAAGAAATTCATACGGAACGTTTTTTCGCTCACACGGTCTTCCTTTATTGATCTGCAGCCATTATCGGTTTGTCAAGCATTACATGGTTGTTTTCAATTCACCGATTGGTATATGAGAGAACTTATATCTGGTAACACACCCATTAGGCTTACTTAAGCCTGTAGGGCTTCATACATGCCTGATGGGGGGTGGGGCGGAGTTGGGGTTGGGATTGACTGTTATACTGAATAACTCAATCTTCTGTAGAACTTTCCAAACTACATTTTTTTGTACATTGTTATACTATACTTCATGTATACATGTTATGTATCTTAATGATTCTTATTTTGTATGTAGACGGTTATAAACTAAATATTAAATAAAAAATGCTGAGCACGGTGACAAAAACATATATACTCTTGATCGGCAACATGCGTTCTAGCTGCTCATTATTTGATCCTCAGTTATTGGCCGGTGGTTCCTTTATACGATGACCTCCTGTGGTTTGATGTCACCCCTTCACAAAGGCTAGTGCCGAAACACACTTCAGGGTCTGATGCCATTCCAGCAGGAGGACCATGCAGGTAATATTATACAATCTCTCACCATCTGATCTCATGGTCATTTATTTGTTGATTACATTCAGCCCTGCTCAGCCTTTTCAATGAAGTATTCACTTTGCCATGAGCCTTGAGAACTTTGAACCGTTTGTATTTAGTGTTTCTTCTGAGATCCTATGTATTACATAATCCTTCATCTCCTCCTGCTGTTTATGTCACCTCACAGTCAATGTGTTACACATTATAGTTTTTAACCTTTTACTTGATTGTTTAATAAAGATTTTTACATCACGGCTTTAATGGCTATTCTGCCCGCTGTCTTGGTTGACAGGCTATGGAGTGACATCCGGACAATCTTTGGGCTCAGCAGTCTTGTGCTGACTACCATGGCATATACTGATTCCAGTAAGATATATTAAAGAAAAATAAATGGATACACGGCTGCAGTGACACAAATAAAAATTAAATACCGTAAGTTAAAAAATATATATGTAAATAATATTATTATTATTATTATTATTATTATTATTATTATTATTAATAATAATAAAAACAGCTGGTCACTGGTCACAGAGGTGACATTATTCTGGCCATGTGCCGAATGACTTGAGAGGAGCAGGTGGTAATCTAAAACCTGGGAAGCAACAATACCTGAAAGAACAGCAAGGTATTGGTCATTTATATATTTTTTTCACCAGCACACTGGTCCAATTTTTACCATACAAATAGATATTGACAACCATTTAATACCAAGAAGGGAAACTTAAAGGGGTATTCTCATCTCCAAGATCCTATCCCAATATGTAGTAGATGTAATAATATGGTATAATATACCGTATTTTTCGCATTATAAGACGCACTTTTGTTCCCCCAACTTTTGGGGGAAAGTGGGGGGTGCGTCTTATAATGGGAATATATGGTTCTTTAGTGCTGGGGAGGCTGAGTGCAGCTGTGCAGTGGTGTCCGGAGCCGGGGCGGGCTGGCTGCGGTCCTCAGGAGGCAGCGTGAGGTCACGTGCTCCTGCTCATTAACCTCCTCCAATATGCACTGCCGCTGTCCATCACCTTGGTGCTGAAACCAGCACCAAGATCTGGACAGGGGTGCAGCGCATATCAGGTGTGCCTGCACTCACTTCCCTGTGCAGGCACAACTTGCCCCCATCACTGTTTAAAGCTCCCCTGCTGGCATGCACAAAATAAAAATAAAAAATCATTACTTCACCTTCCGACGATCGCGCTCCCTTCTGCCAGCTGAGTGGTGACTTCCTGCTTTGGTCTCGGCATCGGGAGTGCATAGTGATGACATCCGATCACATGATGCACTCTGGTCACATGACCCGATGCCGAGACCAAAGCAGGAAGTCACCGATCAGCTGGCAGAAGGGAGCGCGATCGTCGGAAGGTGAAGTAATGATTTTTTATTTTTATTCTGTGCACGCCAGCAGGGGAGCTTTAAACAGTGATGGGGGCAAGTTGTGCCTGCACAGGGAAGTGAGTGCAGGCACAGGGGTAAATGTGCCTGCAGTGGGGGCTGAGTGCAGGCACAGGGGTAAATGTGCCTGCAGTGGGGGCTGAGTGCAGGCACAGGGGCAAGTGTGCCTGCACTGGGGGCTGAGTGCAGGCACAGGGGCAAGTATGCCTGCACTGGGGGCTGAGTGCAGGCACAGGGGCAAGTATGCCTGCACTGGGGGCTGAGTGCAGGCACAGGGGCAAGTGTGCCTGCACTGGGGGCTGAGTGCAGGCACAGGGGCAAGTGTGCCTGCACTGGGGGATGAGTGCAGGCACAGGGGCAAGTGTGCCTGCACTGGGGGATGAGTGCAGGCACAGGGGCAAGTGTGCCTGCACTGGGGGATGAGTGCAGGCACAGGGGCAAGTGTGCCTGCAGTGGGGGTGAGTGCAGGCACAGGGGAAAGTGTGCCTGCACTTGGGGGTGGTGCAGGCACAGGGGCAATTCTGCCTGCACTGGGGCAAGTGTGCCAGCACAGGGGGGTGAGTGCAGGCACTGGGGAAAGGGTGCCAGCACTGGGGGAGGTGTGCCATCAATAGGGGATGTGTGCCATCACTGGGGGACGTAAGCCAGCACAAGGGGGTTATATCCCAGGATGAGGAACAATGTATCAAGATGAGGGTGCTATGAGGGACATGTGTCCTATATGATTTGTAAGACGGACACTTGCATTATAACACGGACCCCCCATTTAACATTAAAAAATATTTTTTTCTCTTTTTCTTCACCAAATTTGGGGGTGCGTCTTATAATCAGGTGCGTCTTATAAAGCGAAAAATACGGTAGTTCTCCTGATTAGCTATGTCGTTTACCTCACTCGCAGGGCACTGTAGCATGGGTATCTATCACTATATGCATGGTCATAACCATGGATACCTAAGCTACAATGTCCTGCACATGAGGTAAGTGACATAGCTACAGTAATCAGGAGAACTATACCATATTTCTAATTGAAGGGTATTTACTAATATTATTATTACGCCTACTACATATTGGGATAGGAACTAAGGCTGGTTTCACACTACGATTTTGTAAAATCCGACGCTATCCGATATAAATCGGACAGCATTGGATCCGAATTTGGGCCCATGTGATGCTATGGGGATCGGACCAATTCAGATGTGCACTAAATGGCATCTGAATTGTGCCCGATCCGATTTCTTTCCGGTGCAAAAATCGGAGACTGCTCCAATTTTTGCATCCAAATCAAAAATCGGATAGAATCGGACAAGAATTGGTCCAATCCTATTAGAATGGTTGCCTATGGGATTCTGATCGGATAGAAAATCGGATCCGGAATCTGATCCGATTTTCTGTATTGAGCATGCTCAATACCCTAGACCACTCCCAAAAACTCCCACAGCCCTTCCCCAGCCATTTAAATCGGATCCAATAAAAAAATCGGATCAGATGGCATCCGATTTTGAGCATCTGATGCTGTCCGATTTTCATCGGACAGGATGGGATTTAATAAAATCGTAATGTGAAAGCAGCCTAAGAGACGGGAATACCCCTTTAATGAAAGGTTTATAAAGCCATGATGGCTTAGATTTTCAAAGTACATACATCGGCCTCATCAGGTTCTATTTAATAATATTGAGAGTTTTTTTTCTTTGTGAAATTAGACCCTTTTTAAAGGGAACCAACCGGCAGGATTTAGGGCTATAAAGTGAAGCCTGTGCATCTCAGGCACTGGACTACTGAGTGCAATCAAACCTTTACTTCAATGATTACAGAGAAATGATTGCAGAAAAAAGGTTATGGCAAAGAGGGGAGGAGACAAACCAAGTGTGCAGCACTGCGTCACCATATGGGGTTGAGTTATTTGTATTACTCCTCTGTGGGCTCTATACCAAACCTCCCCCTTCTTTTCCCCTCTCACTTCCTCACTGTCACTCTTTACCAGGCACATGACATCTGACATCACACATGGTCATAGCGCAATGTCAGGCATGTGCCCGAGCTCATCACTCCCTCTCCAGAGTCTCCCGCTTCTCACTGATTATCCTGTCTGTGATTGCCCAGTGACAAGTAGGAGAAGACCTCGCCCCCTCCAGTCTCTGCACGTCCCGGTCTCCTCTCACAGACCATGGTCACAAGCAGGAGAGGAGACCGGGACAGATCCCCACTGTTGTCATCACATATCTGATCTGTCCCTGTCTCCTCTCCTGCTTGTAACCAGCCAATCACACACAGGAAAAGCAGTGAGAAGCCCGGGAAGCAGGAGACACAGGTGATTAGCTCTGGCACATAGTATGCTTGACATTGACCTATGACCATACGCGATGTCATGTGCCTGGTAAAGAGTGACAGTGAGGAAGTGAGAGGGGAGGGAGAAAGGGGTGGGAAGAGGGTTTGGTTTAGAGCCCACAGGGGAGTAATACAAAGAAACCTAACCTGCTGCACACTTTGTTCATGTCCTCCCCTCTGTGCCGTAACTTTTATAAACCTTTTCTCTGCAATCATACATGTAATCATTGAAGTAAAGGTATGACTGCACTCAGTATCCCAGAATCTGTAAGGCCCTGGGGCTTCACCTTATAGCCCTAAATCCTGCTGGTTGGTAACCTTTAAGCTAAAATTAAGTCAATTTCATGTATCTAGGAAATGTCCTCTCTCTATTGTGACCTGTATGGACACGCTCCCTGCATATGGTCACATCCATTTCACACATTTATCTTTGCCCGTCCATGTGGGCCATGCTTGTGAAAACACCTTATTATGAGCAGCTAAGTGATTTTTCAATCTTTACCAGAAAAGAATAAGTTTGCTGCATCACACTGAATTAATTAGAGCCGTACGTTAAATAAATTAGAATAGGATGACAGACGCCTTTATAAACATGGAGACTTAACTCAAACATTCAATGTTTACAGTTACAAATCTAGATTATGGTATATCAAGTCTCTTGTTAAATAAGCCTATCTTTATACAGAAAAGCCTTCCCAAGTCGCCTGAAATGGAGAACCAGATCCAAGAAATTATTTTCATACTTGATAAATTACAGTACATTGTGTAATATGTGTCCTCATTTTATTTCATGAGCGTTTATACAGCCTTGATAACTTATGGTATCATTTCTCACCTTCTATGATGGAAACTGCCAAAACAGAAAGATTATATGTCCCTATACAGAAATCCAGGGGGTTAGCATGCCTCTGCCAGCGGCACTAATACACTGCTCCGTGACCACTGCAGAGCTCAGGATCCTAACTGCGGTATTGCAGCAATTAAAGGGAACCTGTCAGCAGGTTTTTGCTACCTCATCTGACAACACAATGTAAGCAAAAAACCCTGAATCCAACACTGCATGACATGATTACTGGCTGAAGCTGTTCCGACACAAACCAAGAATTTTGCTGCCCCCCACCAGGCTCTCTGAAGAGATTGCGCATTGACTGTCAAGGTGGCTTCACACCAGGCAACGTTGCTAGCGACATCGCTGGAAAAGTGACGTCACAGCGATGTTGCTAGCGACGTCGCCCCGTGTGACAGCGCGACGCGACCGCGAAATTATCGCTGGTCGCAGGTTGACAGGTTTACGGGAAGAACTGTAAACCTGACAACCTGCGACCTGCGATTAGGCTGGATCGCGCCGTGTGACATCGCCAGAGCGATGTCAGCGGCGATCCAGCCTCTACCGCAGCGTTGCTGCGGATCGCTCGCTGGGCTGAGCCCAGCCCAGCGAGCGATGTCACCGCCCGCATCGCTGCGGCATCGCCGGCCGCAGCGATTCTGTGTGACAGCTGGCCAGCGATGTCGGAACCGAGCGGGCACCCGCGCATCGCTTCCGACATCGCTGGCCAGGTTGCCTAGTGTGACGGGACCTTAAAGGTGTTAATCACAGCAGGGGGCGTGTCAGACTGCCCTGCCTGCAAAATGTAGTCCTGTTATGTTAATCATAGGGTAATAAAGCCTTTAGTTTACATAAACTACAGTGCCTGATGAGAGAAGCACAGTTGCTTTTTGTCTTTTAACCCTTGCTATATGCTGTCCTCAGCTTACATAGCTAAAACCTGACAGATTCCCTTTAACACCTAAAGAATCATTATAAGGTTGGGATCATACGAGCAGCTTTTAGTGCAATGTTTGATGCAGATTTCTGAGTCAGGCTGAAGGCACACTGTCATGCATCAAAAACGGAGTGTTTTTGATGCACGACAGTCATGCAAGTCCTGTGCGCGTGGTAGTGCGAGTGTGTTCTAAGTGTGGTGCGAGTGTGGTACCAGAGTGATGAATGTGGTGTGACTGTGGTGAGAGTGTGATCCATGTGCAATGCGTTTTTAACATGTTTTTTCTCATGCTGTATAACGTGACAGAATAGATAGATCAGGTGTAAGTCTCCCACTGCTACTTCCGGGGCCGCCTATTAGGCTAATTGCATATTCACTGCATTGTCAAACAAACAGCCAATCACAGAAGCTCACACACTGAGAGCCTCTGTGATTGGCTGTTGTAGTCAGACTAGATTTCCTCAATCTGGACAGTGATTCTGCTTGGTTGCCATACACATTAGTGTATGGCAACCAACCTGGCGTTATAGGGTGTTAAATAATTAATTATTGGGAAAAAGAAACGTGTGGGGCTTCGCAGCATTTTTATGTCTAGCCCCATGACAGCAGGCAAACTGCGAGCTGCCACCCTCAGCTACCTAATATCCCCTTGACTGGCAAAAAAAAAAAAAAAAAGGGTGGGCTCCGCCCTATTTTCAATGCCAGCCAAGGTAAAACTAGGCAGCTGAGGGCTGGTAGTCTCAGCAGGGTGAGGGCCCATTGTTATAGGGCCCCCCCTACTAGAGAATAGCAGCCCGCAGCTGCCCTGAAAATGGCGCATTACCGAAAAACAAATCAACTATGCTTCTCTTATCACTGTGTGTGCTATTATTTAAATAAACTAAAGTTTTTATCACCTGGCGATTATCATTGTCATATACACAAGCAGTCCAACACGTTCCATGCTGTGATTGACACCTCACTGTGAATGTACAATCTCTATAGACTCTAGAGAGCCTGGTGTGGGTGAGGACAGCTATCTCAGCTCTGCTAAATGGCTAAAACGTAATGCTTTGATTGGGTCAAAAACATCTGCACCCAGTAATCTAAGTTATATATTGTTCAGAATCTCTTTGCCTAGAACATGCTGCTCTCAGATAAGGGAACAAAAACCTGCTGACAGATTCCCTTTAAGTCTGGTGCATTCATGAGAGAGCGGTGCAGTCTAAGGCTGGCTTCAGACTTGTGGACCCTCCGCAGCGTCCTGCGGAGGAGATCCGCAGACGATGAACGCAGGTCTGCGCAAGACCGTGCGCTCTCATTCACTGCAAAATGTGATTTGTATGCAGGCGGATGCCCGCGCACAAATCACACACAATCACACACTCTCGTCCGCATCAGGAACGCAACCATGTCGCGTTCCTGGTGCGGACGAGAGTGTGTATTTGTACGCGGGCATCCGGCTGCGTACAAATCACATACTGCAGTGAATAGGAGCGCACGGTCATGCGCAGACCTGCGCATGACCGTGCGTTCCCATTATAAAGATAGGGGCTGGCGGTGGCTGCGGTCAGCTTGCGGATCCCCTCCGCAGGACGCTGCGGAGGGGTCCGCAAGTGTGAAGGCAGCCTAACATCTCTAAACGTGGCTGATCAAGGTTTTTCCGCCTACTCCTCGAGTTCTTACTCAACACTTGCGTCAATCAATGAGCTACATGCATCCATCCATACAAATATTTTGAAATGTGCAGTGGATATATATTGGCTCATTCCCCTATGACGTTGGTCAGTAATCTTTGGCTAATAAATCCTATTTTTATGCAATTGTGGTCTTTCATACTTGTGAATGGGAACAGTTACAAGGAAAAAAAAAGAACCTAAAACACCATTATTTCAGAAAAATCCAATCTTTTTAGAATACAGGAAAATGTGATACTTTTGGAATTTACACTATTAATAGTATCAGACATTCTCATTACCAGTGAATATTTACTGTAACCGCTGGGAATTAAGCCCACGAGAAAACCAACGCCAGTACTCAAGAATTCATTTATTACACAGAGAAACAGTGTATGAAAAGAAGCAGTCAATGTTATAATAGATTTCATAGATCAAAGAAAGAATATTAAAAAAGCCACTATCTTGATAAAAGGGCTTGTTTATGGTCCAAGTTGTTTGATTTATGAGAAGGATTAGGACCTGCCTAAACAAGGACTAGATGCCGAATACACCTCACAAATTGTGCGGAATGTAATAAAAAAAACTGCATTTTATATTACCGGGAGCCCTCAACTAGCAAATGATAGGTTATCTTATCTCATATACTGGAGGAGAGAACAACATCTCCCTGCAATTTCACCCACAGCAATATACAGAGGAACAGATGAGTAGTAAATGTCTTGTTATCACTTTATTAAGAAAGAATACACCTCCAGCTATATAGAAAAAGTATTCTGGAGCCAACATGTGCATGATCATTGTTTTTTCTAAACATTACAGCAGATTGCATTAAAATAGCAGCAAGGAGCGTCGTAGCCCATAGTGCTTATATCTAAGCCATAGGGGTTGTTCTGACAGGCAACACTGCAGGAGGTAAATTGATAGCGAGCCTGGAAGAGACAGCCTCCTGGAGTAGGGAAAGGAGCACTTCCCCTCCTGATGAAGCCCAGGGCACGCGGTGAAACGCGACTTCAGGCTATCCAGCCACATTGTTCTGCACCAGCAAACCTGTCTCAAGGTGCTATCCTGCTTATCTTACAATCATTTTAGTTGTGTGATCTGACACTTTGATATTAAGGAGTTTAGCTTTTTCTACCTCTTTGGGCCCGTATACAGCATGCACCTTATTGTTCTTGTAGTATTTTTACCTTGGGTACTGCTACATACTTAGGTAGCTGAATATTTGGGGTCTGATCCTCCTTGTAACTTTGTTACTTCTCTACCTTACTTACTCACTTGCACTTTATGATTGTGTGATATTTAAGAAATTATACATTTGTGAATTATACTAGTCACCCAATATGGTGGTTCTCCTCTTTTATCCTTATTTGGGATCATTTTTCGGTGTTAAATTATATGAGCACTGTAGGCCATGGACAGTTCATGGTGCCATTTGAAGGGTTGTCTATTCAGGAGCACAGCGCTCTCCAGCCAGCTGACATAACTGCTCAAGAGCGGGATTGTTGCATGATTTATAATAGAGCAGCATCATCGTTACATCGGTGGCTCAACCTCTACACTTCAGATGATACTACATAAGGCAGCTTTGTCCCTGTCAGGGATCAGGAGCCAACACTACACTCCAGCAATCCCAATCAGCCTCGGTGCTGTGCTCACAAGCTAAATGGAAAACAGCTTGTAGGCACTGCACGTTTGGCCACACTGTTAGACCATAGCGGTGGCTGATATCTTATCTGTTCAATGGAACAGAGGGACATTTTAATAAATAGTATACTACAAATGTGCTTGGCACCATAGCCATCAATGAAGATGGGGGTAACCATTCAACAACATTTCATTACATGTGTGTATATATCCATATATATTATACACACAATGCTCCAAAAAAATAAAGGGACCACTTCAACAACACAATGCAACTCCAACAATCCCACTTCTGTGAACTCAGCATGTGCAGTTATGAAGCAACACTGATTGTGCATCAATATCTCCTGCTGTTGTGCAAATGGAGCAGACAACAGGTAGAAATGATCGACAATTAGTAAGCCCCGCGCCCCCTATGAAGGAGCGGTTCTGCAGGTGGTGGCCACAGACCATTTCTCTGTTCTCATCCTTTTTGGTTGTTGTTTTGGTCACTTTTGCATTTTGTTATTGCTCTCACCCCTGGAGATAGCATGAGGAGGTGTCTACAACCCACACACTGCTCAGGTAGTGCAACTCATCCAGGATGGCACATCAATGTGAGCTGTGGCCAGAAAGTGTCTGTCAGTATAGTGTCAAGAGCATGGAGCAGGTACCGGAAGACAGGCCAGTACATCAGGAGAAGTGGGAGGACAACAACCCAAAGCAGAACCGCTACCTCCTTGTTTGTGCAAGGAGGGACAGGAGGAGCAGTGCCAGAGCACTGGAAAATGACCTCCAGCAGGCCACTAATATCCATGTGTCTGCTCAAACTGTCAGAAATAGACGCCATGAGGGTGGTATAAGGGTCCGACATCCACAACTGGATGATCTGCTTATAGCCCAATATCATGCAGGGCGATTGACATTTGCCAAACACCAAGATTGGCAGATGCAACATTGGTTCCCTGCGCTCTTCATAGATAAGAGCAGGTTCACTTCAGCACATGACACACTGGAGACGCGGTGGAGAATGTTCTGCGCCTGCAACATTCTCCAGCATGACTGGTTTGGGATTGGGTCAGTAATAGTGTGGGGGAGGCATTTTTTTTTTGGAGGGCAGCACAGCCCTCCACGTGCTCGCCAGGAGGTACCACGACTCTCATCCCGGTACCTATTGGCATCTTCAGACCCATTATGAGACCATATACTGGGTTCCTTCTGATTCATGACAATGATAGGCCTCACATGGCTAATGTGCATCAGCAGTTCCTTCATGATGGAGGCATTGATAGAATGGACTAAGCTGCCTGTTCCATAGACCTGAATCCAATCGAGCATCGGTGACATTTCGTTCCATCAACCAATGCCATGTTTCATCATAGACTGTCCAGTAGATTAACTGATGCTTTAATCCAGGTCTGGGAGGAGATCCCTCATGGAGAACATCTGCCACTTCATCTGGAGCATGACCAGACACTGTAGGGAGGTCATACAGGCACGTGGAAACCACACACACTACTGAGCCCGATTTCCTGGTCTTGAGGAATTTCCACTGAAGTTGGATGAGCCTGAAATTTGATTTTCCACTTTGATTTTGAGAAACATTCCAAATCCAGATCTCTCGATAGAATAATAATTTTGATTTACATGGATACTTTTTATGTTTTATTGTTCGTAATGCATTTTATTATGCAATAAATAAAGATTTGCAACTGGAATATTTCATTCATTGAGATCTAGAATCTCCGCGAGCGTGTGTTCCAGGGGCTTAAAGGGAACATGTCTGGTCATTTATGCCCCCAAACCTATCACTACCTGCTCTAACACCTTCCTACCGTGTTTCCCCGATAGTAAGGCCCCCCGATTGTAAGGCCGCCTAGGGTAAAGGGGGGGCCTGCTAATGTAAGGCCTCCCCCGATTGTAAGGCGTTACAACCGGGGGGGGCCAATGTAAGGCCCCTAGCGGAGGGGGGGGAGCGGGAGCGGGTCGCACGTCACGTGCGCCCGCTCATTACATATGCACTGCATCCCCCTGTCAATCAGCGACAGGGGGAGCAGTGCATTATACTGTATATATGGGCCCCCTATTGCTGGCACACTACCCCCCTGTTCTGAGGCCCCCACCGCTGCTGCTGCTGCAGACATCTTACCTCCAGGGTCTTCTTGCAGCAGCCACGCGTCCGTCCTCTGTCCTCGGCTGTCTTCCGGATCATGTGACCGGCCGTCGCAGTCGCGATGACGTCATGCGCTGCGACGGGTCACATGATCCGGGAGACAGCCGAGGACAGAGGACGGACGCGCTGGCTGCTGCAAGAAGACCCTGGAGGTAAGATGTCTGCAGCAGCGGTGAGGGCCTCAGAACAGGGGTAGTGTGCCAGCAATAGGGGACCATATATACAGTATAATGCACTGCTCCCCCTGTCGCTGATTGACAGGGGATGCAGTGCATATGTAATGAGCGGGCGCACGTGACGTGCGACCCGCTCCCGCAGTGTCCCAGCAGGAGGGGCCTGTAGGCCACACTGCTGGGGCACCCAATGTAAGGCCCCCCCCCGAAAGTAAGACCGGGGGCCACTTTTGGCCCCCAAAAAAATGTAAGACAGGGTCTTACTTTCGGGAAACACGGTAGCACATCCCTAACCATCCCTGCCTGAGCTAAAACTGTCCTAAAATGGTTGCAAAAAATGTTTGTTACTTACATGTCCGTATGCAAATTAGTCTTCTTGACTACAATATGTAGTCACACTGGGTGTTCTCCACAGCTCCATTCTCTGCCACCCCACCCCTCCCCTCCCCCCCGCTGCTCGTATCAAGTCCCGTGGCCGTGTTCATTTATTCTGAAGCCTGGTCCAGATACAAAATTCAAGGCTTCTCCTTCTTGGTATAACGCGCCAGCTGCACATCATTTCTGGTCTGGTGCATTGTGGGTAATTATCAGGTGTACGGGTCAGCTTCGGAGTGTGCACCGAACATGCTCCGGAGTCAGCTTGTACGCCAGTACACCCCCACACTGTGCAGGACCTGGAAATGATGCATTGCCGACACATCATACCTTGATGGAGCCTTGAATTTTGAATCAAGACTGCGCTTCGGAATGAATGATCACGGCCACAGGGTGTGATACCAGCAGCAGGGGGGAAGGGAGAATGGAGCAATGGAGAACGCCCAGTCTGACAACATACTGTAGTCAAGAAGACTAATTAGCATACATAGATGTAAGTAACAAACTAATTTTTTACAACCATTATAGGACAGTTTTAGCTCAGACAGAGATGGTTAGGGATGTACTAGGAGGGTGCAGGGACAGACATCGGTTAGGCCAAATTCACATCAGCGTTTTTCGCTGATTGCGGCTGAAATCTGCATTAACGGCAGCGCTTGTGGCAAGCCCCATGCATGGTCTATGGGGCTTGCGGCAGGTGCAGTATTGCAGTGATCCGGCACTTGCGGCTGCGGTCAACTGTGGCTATTTTGTGCGGCAGCACCTGCCGCAAATGCCAGGTCGCGGCAATACCGCACTTGCCGCAAGCCCCATAGACAATAAATGGGGCTTGCCGCAAGTGTATCGCAAGTATACCGCATGTATATTCATACATTGCGAAAGTGAAATTAAGTAAAAGCAAATGTTAAAAATAAAAAATATATATGCTCACCTCTCCAGCAAGTCCCCCTATGCGCTCCATCTAGCTCCCAAGGGTTGAAGGACCTGGGGAGGCGGGGCTACCCGATTAGCTGATTGGTTACATGACCACAGTTAACGCAGTAATCGGTCATGTGACCGATCAGCTAGGTCCTCAAACCGTGTAAGATAGATGCAAAACATAGGGGACACGCAGGAGAGGTGAGCATATATATTTTTATTTTTAACACTTGCTTTTACTTAATTTCACTTCCGCAATGTATATACATTGCGGAAGTGAAATTAGACGGTAAAGAGCCGTTCTAGTGTATGGAGCATGCTTAGTACACTAAAATCAGGTCCGGGAAACTATCCAATGTTTTCCAGGAACTGTGCTCCATAGGGCCCCATGTTATTTGCCGCAGATCGGGTCGGCTCAGATTTGGTCCGCTGTGCCCAAAATCGGAGCAGTCTCCAATTTTGAGTACAGCAAAAAAATCGGGACACAATCGGATCCGACACAAATCGGATGCCATTAAGGGCAAATCCGATCCGTTGCCCATAGGGATACATGGGAGCCAAATTGGATCCGTGGCGGTCCGTTTTACAATGGACAGCCACGGATCCCACAAAAATCACAATGTGAAACCAGCCTAAGAAATTCCACACTAAGCTGTTCCCAAGCATTTTAGGTAAAGCATGAAAACAACTTGTAAAAAAGTTGAAAGCGAAGTTGGTGAGATTTGTAACAAGCACAAAATAATATAGTAATTAGCAAATTTGAGCTATGATTTCAACTGAAGGACACTTTCCTTTCACTGTAATGGAGCACTATGGACAGAAATCTATTACAGTACTTAATCCAGTTGGAGGTAATGAAGTTCAGAGCTCCCCCTTGTGCTCAGACTATTACACGATAGACATATATAGCAGAGCATATTATCTGCTAAATTGGTCGTGTAAACGGGGGCCTTAAGGCTGTATTTAGTGTCCACTTTCTGGATTAGTGAGACAGTCCCCCAATCCAGCAGTCTAGTATTAGCATATGATCTCACTTTCTTGTATTAGGACCTTCACAAATCCTAAAATGTATCGTAAAGTTATGTTTCCATGTGGCATGTTTGCAGTGTATATTACGCAGTGCTTGGTGTGTGACACATGCAGCAAGTGCAGCATAATAACGGAGATTTCTGACATTTTATACACACGTTGCTTTTGTTTTCTGTCCATATTTTGATCTACATATTATGCAAGTACCAATATGACTGTTCCTATGAGACAGGTATTTATTAACCGTAATCTTATATAAAATTCATGATATAATATTCCTTTTATATTTTTTTATTGTCTTATCCCTGTTTATTTGTCCTCATTCTTCTGTACTGGCACAATCATCTAGTATTATTCCTTTTTTCTATTAATTTGACTTATATGTTACATGTTGTGAGTCTTCGGCTGGTTTCACACTGGCGGTTTTTGCTGTCCTATCTTATGCTGGATGCACCCGCATCCAATTTTCAGGCCATTGTCTTTCAATGAGGCCGAATGAACTTGCAGGTGCATCTAGTTCTTTACTGTTTTCACGGGTCCGGGTGTTCCTGTGTTCACATCTTGGTGCATTTTTGGTCTCCGTGACAAAACACAGAAGCACCCAGATCCGTAGCACATGTGAAATCACAATGTGCCCAATGGATCCCGGATCCATCAGACCCGGTAGATCTGGACACCCAAATCCAGTTTTTGGACCTGCGTATGCCTAGAACACAGTTCCAAATTACACGACCCCCGCCCCTGATTTGTTGGAAACAGTAAGAAGCCAGACAAAACTGTATGCTCCCGCACTGGTATTATCACGGATTTGAGAGCCCAGGTCAGTGATAACACTGGGCGGGGGCATCAGTTTATACAATTCCGGGTGGGTCCAGGGGAATCCGGCGGATGAAGGTAAAACCTGCATCCCCCAGATACAAAAACGCTAGTATGAAACCACTCTTAATTTGTTACTTTTAACTTAAAGGGGTGGTACAAAAGCCAGAGTAATTCTCATTCTAAATCCCTATCTATTTAGTTTCATAATTAAATTGTTTCCGATATACTTGCATTAGGATGGTTTCCACACCTGTGTTCAGGTCTGATTAGGCTAAAAACGCGTCTGACCGCATCCAGGTTTGTTTGTGCAACCGCAGCGGGTTTTTGCCTAATTCATCGGAAAGTTGAAAATTAACATAGCACACGCCTAATGGGAGGGTGTTGGGAGGGGCTCTGAGCATGCTCAGTGTGAAAGCCGGATCCAGCCTAGATGGATCTGGCCCCATTGAAGCCATTAGATTTTTGGCCGCAGTGCGCCGTATATGGTGACATCAGGTTTTTTAATGAGCTGCAAAATTGCAACTTTATCCAAGGAGAAGGTAAAAAAAAAAAAAAAAAAATCTCATTTATTAGGATCCAGCAGAAACCTTATGCCACCGCATGTCATGCCATTCTAAGGCCGGTCTCACATTGTGTTTCAGTGCGCAGTGTTCAATCTGCAAGAACCAGCAAACGCATACTGACACTGCATTTTTCATATGCATGATGTTACGGAAAATATTAAAAAACACAGCACAAGTATGAGTTTGAATGAGTTTAATGCTTGCGTTGTAATGCGCATGCGTTTTTAAATTGATTTGCATTCTGAGTATTTTCTTGACAGTAGCAACACCAAAAAGCGCACCTATGTCAACAACTCCTTTTTATACAGCTGGGAATTGGAGAAATGGGGCCTTCTTATCAGCTCCTGGACATGCGCATTGAGATGTATGCAAGTACACCAGGTGCAGCCATTCGCCTGCTTCTGCGTTCCCATAGACAACAATGCGTGGTTCGTCCGCAATCATCCGCATGCGCACGTCTGCGTAGTTTTGGAGCCTCAAAAAAATGCAACATGTTGTGTTCGCCGGGCTCCTCAAAACACCGTGAACGAACGCATGTGCATACAAACTGATGCCTTAGCATTTACATGTGTACACAATGTTGAATACAGGTCCGCAATCCGAATGCAGAGAAAAAAAATAAAGATTACGCAGACCTATGCTGCGGTACCAAACGCCAATGTGAAACGCCCTAAGTCAATGGAGACAGGTCTGATCAGGTTGCATCAGGTTTCGGCCAGATTAGAATGCTGGCTAGAAAAATGCAAGTGTAAGGCTTCATTCAGACTGTGCATTTTTTTGCTTCTGTTCTGCTGCGTTTTAAGCTGCAAAACAGGAGCTATCAAAAAAACGCATCCAAAAACAGATTATCCATTTTCTGATGCATTTTTGACTGGGTTTTTTTTGGTGCTGCGTTTTTTTTTTGACCCATAGACAAGGGCTCTTATGAGAAAAGCGGATCAGAAAAACTCAACACAAACTGACATGCACTTCTCCAAAACAGAGCCCTCCAAAAGTGAAAAAACATCACTTTCAAAGTGCCCTGTCTGAATGGCAAAAATGAAAACCCCTAGACTTTGCTGAGATGTTATTTGAGTGCCCCATTATCTGCAGTGCACTGCAAAAAAAAGACAGAAAAAAACGGATCAAAAAACGGATCAAAAAACGCACAGTGTGAATGTAGCCCAATACGACCCTTAAAAATTCCACCTCCTTCCCCTACTACAAAAACGGCCATTTTACTTTTTCCCTACTTCCTTTTTGATGATGCTTCATTTGAGAATCCCACTGGGATACTCAAACGAAGCTTCACGAGGGAACAGACACTATTACTGACACAAACCCTGCCCTCATCAGTATTGCTCATGTCAGGGCCAGGGCTGTTCCCTGCACCATGTGCCCTGTGCGATGTGCACAATGACAGTGCACTCTATTGATCAGCAGCAAGGAGCTGGCAAAACAGTGGTGTCAGAATACCCAGTGTGCAGAGACTAGTAAAGTAATTTACATTTTTGGCATGACTCCCTCAACATGTCAATGCTCTCAGCATTTTTGTATTTTTCAACCATTAAAACGAATGACTGAAAAAGGCAAACAAAAAACACACATACTTTATGTAGCGTTTATGCTTCCACCACTTTGCCTTATGGTGCAGAAAAAAAAAATGTTGCAAAAACAAGGTGTGAACATAACTTTAAAGACACCACACTTTGGGGATCTGTGTATCTGTTTTGAAATGGAAAGCCAGGGATCCGTTTTGGCCTCCTGTGTATCCCTATTGGCACGGATGGGCAAAGATTGGTCATTTGTGTACGCTTTTTTCCAGTATCCACAATCAGAGCCTGTTGCAATATTGGGCTGCCTTCAAAAAAGCAGACACAAACAGGTCCTATGCTGTCAGTTTCAAATAACATGGCGCTCTATGGAGAAGAAGCCGCTAAAAAAACTGATCCATCAAGCGGATCAGTTTTGCGGTGCTGAGCATGCTCAGAAGCAAGGTACTGGTCCACCCAGCCCTATGTCTGGTCCGGATCTTTCACTCTCTCCCCCCTCCAGACCTCACATTACCATTATATACTATGGCTGCAGCGATTGCCAATACCTTTCTATGGAGAAAACGGATCCGTCAAAAACAAGGACCTGGAAGCATAAGTGCCATCCGTTTGCACACATCTGTGCCTGCCCGTGTGGTCCTTCAAATTAAAGGATCCATACGGGCAGGCAAAAAACAAGGTGTGAAGGGGCCTAATTTTATGAATTATCCCCACACTGACACTAACTCAGACCCATCAAAGTCTTTCAGTATGAAATCTTCAAAGTTCAAGGCTGAATTCACACATCCAGCAGATGGATGAGGCATGAATGGTAATAATAATCTGTCAGGATTATGTGTGTCGTTAGGGCCCATTTAGACAGTCTGATAATTGTGAACGAGCGTTCTAGGAAGGCTCATTAGCAACCTGGCAGTAACACGACAAATGCGAAAGGATCATTTCCCGGGTGAGATAATTTTTAAGCAGGCTTAAAAAAAAGTCTTTGTTATCAGCAGCACGTCATTTGCTCCAAGGCGCTAATTTGACTGGGTGACCACTGTTAACGCACCGGCAATCATCGACTTGCAGGCCAATGAGTGTCGTTTAATGGACTGCCAACTGAATGAACATTTATGCACATGATCGTTAAGACAGATCATCATGCAGTCGGCAGCACAACATCCGCTAACAAAACACAATGCGCTACTGAGATTATTATTATTACTACTATTAAAAAACATCGCTCCAGCATTTTTTTTTATTTCACTCCTGGAGTGGTGCTTTAAATCTATGTCGCCTGCCCCAAGTCTTATAACCTCTGGCGTCTCCATCTGTTCAGAGCACAGCTACGGTTGGTCTTCTGCAGTTTGTGACTTGCCAGCAGCTTCAGTGTTTCATGGAGCATGTTGGAGGTCATAACTCAGGATAAGTCTATGAGAGCTTCGATCTGGCTATCAGAGTTGCATTGAGAACTTGTGACATAGCTTCAGACTTCAGTCCAGGTGCACATAGGAAGTTTCACAATGCCGCCGCATGACCGCAGTGATGCAAAAAAAAAAAAAAAGGTGAAAAAGCCAGAGGGTGAGTATAAGAGGGAGCAAAGCACTACTCCAGGGCTGAAAGGAAAAATAACCTTTTTTTTTTGTTTCAATAAATTTTTATTGTGGTTTTCAACATGACAACCAAAATGTAAAAAAACATATACGTCATGAGCTTAGATGTATATAGGTACATTTTAACAAGGTCCTTAAGCTAAACGAATAACGGGAAGGAAATGGGAAAGAGGGGAAGGGGGAGGAAGGGTAAGGGAAAGTATGAGAGGTTAAAGAAGACGTTTTGAGAGAGAGTAATGAGGGGAAAGAGAAGAGTGATAGTTAAACATAACCAGTAAATTCCATCAGTTGGGATAGAGGCAACTGCAAAAGGCGTAATCACATTTCACAGACTAAAGGTTAGTGAGGTATGAATTATATGTTCGGTGTATAGACTGACATAAGCCATGGGTCCCACCAACTTAAGATTTTGCTTCTCTGTTTGGCATCATGAGCAAGCATTAGTTCATATTGGAAATGAGAGTTGATGGAGTCGACCAACTCTTTTTTGGTTGGTGAATCAGTTGACTTCCAGTGTCTTGCTACGCAGGTTCGAGCAGATATTAAAATGTTGGCTATGCTGGGTTTGTGAAGATGGGAGAAATCCTCTAGACCCAGACCCAAAAGAGCCAGGTGAGGTGTAAGGTCCATTGGACAGTGTATTATCTCAGAAAGCAGACCTTCCACCATGATCCAAAAGGAGGTAATTGCAGGACACGACCACCATATGTGCGTTGCATCACCTCGAAGACCACATCCCCTCCAGCAGAGCGGAGAGGGGCTCGGCTTGTCTGAAGAAAATCTGGAGATTCTATCAGGTGTCAAATACCAGTCCATATGAAGTTTTTGTTCAAAGTGGGTTATACACCTAGAGAAAGCCGTCATGTGAGAGGCGGCACCTTGCCATTGTCGGAGATCTGCTGTAAATTGCAAGCGGGACTCCCACTTCTCCATATAGGGGAGTTTCAAGTTGCCTCTAAGTGAACAAAGTGCCCGATATACGATAGAGACACTATGAGCTTCATTAGAGGATGATCTGAAATATCTGTGTAAAGGACCATCAACATCAACGGGGCTCAAATCCGGCAAGGTCAAGGAATCAAGGAAATGTCTCAATTGCAGGTAGCGGTAAAAAGAGGAGGGGGGAAGATCAAATCTAGCCACCAAATCCGAAAAGGATCTGAGCCCTATCCCCTCCCTCACCTGCCGCAAGTACTCCACCCCAAGCGCTCTCCATGAAGAGAGAGAGAGAGAGTCAACCAACAGTTCCACAGCCTGTACAGTAATGTAATGATGTAAAAACAGGAGGAGAACTCTACTGTGTGAGTGCCAAATTTGTAAGAGCGTGGACATAGATCTCAAGTAGAATGGGACTTTGTAGTGAACCAGGAGGGTGCTCTCAAGTAGAAGTTTGGTGGACTTGCGAGGAGCACAGTGCTTCTCAATCTGCAGCCATAGGCAATCTGAGTCTTCCTTCCACCACACTCCAGCAGCGGCTATATGAATTGCCTGATAGTAGGAGGTGATGTCAGGGAGAGCCAAGCCTCCAAGTTTAGTAGGCAAAGTGAGAATTTTGTGACTCACCCGAGGTGGCTTAGAGTTCCAAACAAATCTGTTTATCAGGGATTGCATGGATTTTAGAAGGCGATGGGGAAATGCAAAGGGAAGGCACCTCAGTACATGTAGAATTTTAGGGAGGTAAGTCATTTTTATGATTTGGATTCTTGCCATCCAGGAAAGGCCAGAGAGGCGTGCGAATCCAACCCAGTCTTTATATTTTTGTACAGGATATCAAAGTTACAGCGTACTATATCAGGTATGGATGTGATTTGAATTCCCAAGTATGGGAAGCCCCCTGGTGACCAGGAAAAGGGCAAGTCTCGCTGGAGTTGATGGGCTGTGTCCGGAGGAACATTTACCGGAAAGAAGAGCGACTTTGATGGGTTTAGCTTATAGTAGGAGACCTCCGAAAACTCCGTAAGTAACTGAATGACATGAGGGATGGATCTACAAAGGTCCGTACATATAAACACCACATCATCAGCGTAAAGACCAATTTTGTGATTTCGGTCTCCCACTTTGAGACCCATGATATTGGGGTCATTCCGTACTCTTTCAGCCAATGGCTCCATCACCATAGCGAATATCAGAGGCGAAAGGGGGCAGCCCTGTCTTGTCCCATTCGCTATGGTGAATCTAGAGGAGGTGAAGCCAGCGGACCTCACCTTCGCATTGGGATTAGAGTAAAGGGCCATCACTGAGTTCTGGAAGTCCCCCACCACCCCAAATCTGTTCAGAACCTCCTTTAGATACCCCCAGTGCACCCTGTCGAAAGCTTTCTCAGCATCCAAGGAAAGGAGTGCACTGGGGGCCTTGCTCCTCTCCATCAACTCCAGGAGATCTAATAGTCTGCGGGTACCATCCGCTGCCTGCCTGGTTGGAATAAAACCGACCTGATCCGGGCCTATCAGTGACGGCAATACAGACATTAGTCTAAGTGCCAATACCTTGGCGTACAGCTTCAGGTCAGCATTGAGGAGAGCTATAGGTCGGAAATTGGCAGTAGAAGTAGTTGCTTTGCCCGGTTTCGGGAGAGTAGAGATGAGGGCTTCCAGTCCCTCTGGAGCGATATGTCCCCTTTCACGCCAGAAATTAAAGAGTTTAAGCAAATAGGGAGATAGGTTTTGGAGAAAAGATTTATAATATGTGTACGTAAAGCCGTCTGGGCCAGGGGCTGAGGTAGTTTTCATAGATTTAATGACCGCATGGATCTCCTCTAAGCGGAACGGGGCATTTAAGAAGGCGTCTTGCGTAGCAGAGACCTTAGGCAGGTTAACCTGATCTAAAAATTGGTTTATACGGACTGAGGAAGGTTGAATTGTTTGATTGTCCACATGAAGATTATACAAATTAGAGTAGTATTTACAAAATTCTTCCGCGATCAGCAGAGGGTTTCTGATTGGGACATTTTGATGGTCGAGGAGGTGGTCTATTTTAGTAGTTAAATGGCGTTTTTTAATGCGTCGAGCTAGTAATTTTCCAGCTCTATCGCCCATATTATAGAAGTTTGCCTTCATTTTTTTAAGGTTGTGTTCGACTCTGCCCAGAAGAACATTTCGCAGCTCATGGCGGGCATTTGATAGATCAGCTAGCACTGTCGAGGTATGCTTGTGTTTATGAATTTGTTCTAATTGTGCAATTTTCTGCGTCAGGTGCCTAGTAAGTTCCTCTCTTGCACGTTTAGCTCGAGATGTAATCTTGATGAAGACACCTCTGATGTAAGCTTTGTGTGCAAACCATAGGGTTTCTGGAGAGGTCTCTCCATTGTCGTTCTGGGCAAAGTATTCCTCAACATGGGAGGTCACTTGTTGTATATTCTCGGGAAATGATAGAGCATGATCGTTCAGACGCCAGGGGATGGACGGTTGAATGTGAGAGGGCTCCGCTACAGTGAGAGACACGGGGGCATGATCCGTCCAAGAGATGTGACCGATATCTGCGCTTAGACAGTGTGGAAGGATAAGGTCATTGACCAAGATGTAATCAATACGACTGTACGTGTGGTGTCTGGGTGACATGTAAGTATAGTCTCTCTCCTCTCCATGGAGGTATCGCCAGATATCGTGCAGTTGATGCAGGGCAATAAGCTTACTCAGATCCATGCGACAGTGAGAGGAAGAGGAAGAATCGAGATTCCCACCCGGAGTGATGTTATAGTCCCCTGCTATGATCATTGGCCCCTTTGCTAGTTTTCCAATTTTGGACAGTAAAGCTCTATGAAATTTCATCTGACCATTGTTTGGTCCGTAAACCGAGACCAACAAAAACAACTTATTATTCAGGGTAGCCCTTAAAATAAGGAATCTGCCTGGGGGTCAGGGATTTCCTCCAGTATGGTAACAGATACAGATTTGTGGATGAAAATCGCCACCCCAGCCCTCTTTTCACCTGAGTCCGCAAAATACCTATGTGGAAAATTTGGGTGAGACATTCTATCATTATCTTGCCGCAGCAGATGAGTTTCCTGGAGAAAAATTACCTCGCTATGGAGTTTTTTAAGTTGATTCCATACCAGAGACCTTTTACCGGGAGAGTTGAGCCCGTTGACATTGACCGTCGAACACTTGATAGACATCTGTGGCAAGTACTAAGACCAAACCAAGACAAAAGAGATGTAAGTTTCAAAGATGGTTAAGACAGTTAATTTAAAACAATGTTAGGAATGAACCAATCTGAGAGATAGGAAGGAGAGAAAGATTGAGAAGGGACTCAAAGATTAGAAAAGGGAGAGGGGGGGGAGGGATTGAGGGTAAAGGAGCAGGGGAAGCGGAAAAAAAAAAAAAAGGGGAGAGGGGGGGGTTTGAGAAAAAATGAGATAGTTTATTTACAAATCCACCTAGCTAAGTGGAAGGTGCTAGGCACCTTTCTGACTCAATGTGATCCAAAAGAAAGGAAACACAGGGAGACAGTAGGTCACGGTACTCAAAATGTACCGATTGGGGCAAGCTCGCCCAAAGATATGGACTTAAGGAAGAATAGGAACAGAATTAAGGAAGAAAGAGAGCGAGTGTAGATGAACAATAGACTGAATACTAGAATTGAGAATAGTAGGAGATGGAGCGTGCAGAAACAGCAGAAGATGAAAAGAATAGAGAGAAACGATAGGAAAGGAAGAGAGTCAGAATAAAGTAAACAGGAATAGAGGCCCCGAGTCTATAGTGAATCAAATAAAGAATGACTTATAACCAGCATTAAGCAAAATATGTCATGTAACAGGTCAGGCAGGGTCAAGACGAAGAGGAGATGTAACTGCTTCTTCCGGAATAGCTGCACCAAGAGGAGATGATGGGCGTTGTTGTGGCGGGAACATCTTCCATTGCTTCAAGAAGTCCTTCGCTTGCTGCGGGTGGTTGCAGGCGTAGATCACATTGTCCTTTTTAATGAGCAGTTTTAACGGAAATCCCCAACGATAATCAATGTGTTGCTCCCTCAAGATGGATGTAAATTCTTGAAAGGCTCTCCTCCTAGCCAGAGTCCCAGCAGACAGGTCAGGGAACACAGATGTTTTGGAATTCTCCAGGAACCTCCACTCCACTCCCAAGGGCCCTTAGGAAGTCCTCCTTAACCTCAAAAAAATGTACTCTTGCCAAGACATCTCGAGGCAGTGCAGGGTCAATAGTGGCTGGCCGGGGGAGCCTGTGAATCCGATCAATGACTACTTCTGAATGTTGCAGAGCAGGGAGGATTGCAGAAATGAAGCGCTGCAGCAGAGGTTTAAGGTCCCTAGGAGAAACAGAGTCAGGGATCCCTCTCAGTTTTATGTTATTCCTTCTGGAACGATCCTCCAAATCCATTTGCTTTAGAGTTTGCTTCTCAACCTTTGCCTGCAGCTCAGAATGGGCATCTAATAAAGCGTTGTGCGATTTGACCAGCTCTCCCATCTTAAGTTCAAGATGATCAGTTCTTGTAGTTAGGGCACCAACCTCACCCCTCAGTCCCGCCAACATGCCCTGCATATCCTCCTGGAGTGAGGATCTGAGATCAGCCAGGAGATCCTTCATGGCGGCATGTGTGACAGGATTCCCAGCCATCAGCCCAGGCGAGGGAGGGAAGGAGGAGAGGGAGGCAGAGGAGTTGCGCCTGGAGGCTCGTGTGCTCCGTTGTGGGGAGAGAGGCGGGAACGCCATTTTAGATGCAGCGAGGGGGACGCTGCTAGGTTGGGCAGGTTCAAAAAAGTCCGTAACCCGGCGTGGTGGAGCTCGTCTGGTGGGTCTAACTCGGCCCATTCAGTGCCTGACCTGTTCCGCTGTCGTTCCGGATCAGTAAGGAGATCGGTGTGCCGGTAGATGCAGAGTACTGTCGCTGTAAAGACTCGGGTGCCTCAGAGCTCCCGGATTATGCGGCCATCGCGTCTCAGCTCCAGGCCACGCCCCGAAAAATAACCTTGAGTGGCGCTTTAAGCAAGTTCATCTTCCCTGATGAACAAACACTTTGGCTTATCTAAGGGCAGCTTCACACTGCGGCACGATCTGGTCCGGGGCTGTCCGGGATGACCCTGACAGCCGCAGACTGGATCAGCACACAGTACTGGAGGGCTAATATGCCCTCCGGTCCGGTGTGCAGCGCACGCAGCTGCAGCCGCTGACAGGTCAGGACAGCAGCACCCACAGTCCCGACTTAGCAGCGGGAACTGCGTGCGGCTGCACACCGGACCGGAGGGCATATTAGCCCTCCAGTCCGCGGCTGCCATGGTCATCCCGGACAGACCCGGACGGGATCACGCCACAGTGTGAAGCCGCCCTAAGAAGGCTGTCAATCACCCAACAAATGAGCAATAATTGGGAAATTAAGTAACCCATCAGAAGGGCCCTTACTGGGGTGAGTGACCTGTTCACTGATGGCGCCAGCTGCTTGAGACCTGAGTTCCAGCGACTGAAGTCTCCTCAGCAGCTCTAAATAGCCAATTAATATTGTATCAGCATCCCTCCACCGTGTGAGCAAACAGGGACCTCAATGACCAGAGGCAGATCCTAGAAACGGAGCTCATTGGCTAAACCGACCACCTTCTTCTAAAAGGGAAAAATCCCTGCATTGCCAGAAAAGATGGCACTGTCTTCCCCCTCTGAGGCCATGCGCTCCTCTCAAGGCTTGGATACTACCAACAAGGAGGGAAGCTCCCATATATCACTGGCCAAGCACACAATGCAGAAGCTCCTAAGCTCATAGAGGCCCGCACTACAGGGAGATCTTAAAGATATGCTTGAGAAAGTGAAAGGAGATATTAATACCCTAGAGGAACTCCATTTAATGGCAGGATATGCAAACTCCCATAATTACATAATGGATTCTAATGCAAGTTTAGAAGAAGCTTCCAGCCTTAAGAACAAAGTCTATGATGTTAAGGACAGATCTTGGAGAAACAACATCCATGTGAAGGTACTGTTCCACGCTTCAATGTCGTTAAGATCTCACGGGAGCGCGGTCGTTAGGACATATTTTTTAGATCGTTGTTGAGATGTCACACGTCTAGATATCATTAATAATGCACCAACGATGTGGCGAGCAGCTATCGTTTGCACAACCCAGTGAACGATACTTGTTCACTGTTGTGGATAGGCGAAGTTGTTAACGACATCGTTATGACTGTGTCACACACAACGATGCAGCAGGTTGGCAGAACCACGATCGTCTGATTTGAGAACATGTTCTCAAAACTGCGATCAGCGATCAAACAATTTATTGTAGTCGTATCTCGGTGTAACACGCAACGATGTACTGACGATGTCGTTTGAACAACTCTAAACCCTTGACGTTTGAGCGATATCGTTGACGATATCATACAGTGTAACGGTACCTTAAGAGGAATTTCTAAATCTACGTCAGATGCCAACGTCTCCAACTTCTTCCAATACTTCATGTAATCCTTCCAGAGTGGGATCCCCAAGATTTGATACTAGACGAAAGTCACAGAATCCCCAAGCCTCAAAACATTAACCAAGCTCTACTGGCTTAGCTCATCTACATTTCTATTAGGCTACATTCACACTGTAGGTTTTTTGAGGATCTGTTTTTTTACAGTGATTTGCAGAGCCCCAGAGCATCCGAGCAAAGCCAATGGGTTTCCAGATTTCTCATTCAGACACAATATTTCATGAGGATGTGTTTTTGGACTCAAAAATGGATCCTCTCAAAGAACGAGAATGTTAACTTGTTGGGTGTTTTTCTGACCCGCTTTTCACATAGAGAACCATTGTAAACGGAGAAAAAAAAAAAAAAAACACAGCTAAAACAAATCAAAAAGAACATTGTTCTGTTTATTTGGAAAAACTGATCCATTTTTGCAGCAGAAAAAGTGATTTTCAAAAAATGAATCAAACATGTGCGAATGTGGCCTGAGCTGTCAATTTGTTGGGCGTTTTTGCACCAATGATCACTCATTCTGGAAAGACACATCTGTCATTCTTCTGTGCAAGTGGAAAAGCTCCTTGTGAAAACGGACCCTGTGCCCATCACCTACAAAGAACCGAGATCTAAAAGAAGAAATGAATCCTTGACTGGTTCAAGGTTAGATGGTGGAAGAATATTTTGGAATCATTGTTAAACTATCTGTCCTGGTTTTATTCTTCTTCCCTGGTCCTACAGTATGTTATAGACTCACTCCTGTTTTGAGTACACTATGCCCTACTATACTTGCATAGTGATTTCTGGTGTATATCTGTATTATGTCAATTTCCTGGAAAGAAATAATAGCTGCTAGTTTGAGTCAACATGAGCATCAAACTTTTGTCTTTAAATGTGAAATGACTTACGGTAATTGACCAACTAAGGCTGCTTTCACATCAGCGTTTTTTTCAAATCGCGGCAGATGCGGTGAAAAAACCGCATCTGCCGCGATTACCGCATACCGGCTGCACTTGCGGCACGGTTGCGGCAAACGCCATACAAGGTATAGGCGGACTTGCGGCAGGTGCGGCAAGTGCAGTTTTGCACTTGCGGCAGCGAAAAAAAAACGCGGCTGACCACGGTTTTTTTCGCGGCCGCACCTGCCGCAAGTGCCAAAACCGCACTTGCCGCAAGTCCGCCTATACCTTGTATGGCGTTTACCGCAACTGCGCCGCAACCATGCCGCAAGTGCAGCCGGTATGCGGTAATCGCGGCAGATGCGGTTTTTTCACCGCATCTGCAGCGATTTGAAAAAAAACGCTGATGTGAAAGGGCCCTAAGAGATCAATGCTTCGGCAAGAAATGTGTAAATCGCATTGTGATATGGTTTGCATCTAAAGCCCCCATCACACTAAGGATCGCTGGTCAGGTCAGTCGCCTGGGCCATTTTTTGATCGTTAGGGTCCCGCTGGGCAGCATGCATCGGTGTGTTTGACAGGGACAACGACCAACGACCTCAATACTACAGGTCTGAGAAACCGGGTCCCAACGACCTCCGTATCATTCCGGATCGTTGTTGCGTCGCTGGTGAGATCTGACTGTTTGACATCTCACCAGCGATCCCTACCAGGTCATATCGCTTCAGGATCGCTGGTGCGTCGCCAAGTGTTACAGTACCCTAAGAATCATATCTACTTGAATGTGAGAATTGGCGAGCAAGTCACATACAATATCCATACTTGTACTTCGCAAAGAATACCAGTAAAAAAGCAGGAGACTGTATTTTTACAAAAATCACTGTAGCTGACGTGGGAGGCAGATTCATCATCCTGGTTTGTTCCCTCAATGGTAAATGGTTTGTATCGTTACTCTTCAGTTGTGTTTAAAAACATGCATATAGCCCAAAATCTTTATAATACCGTATATACTCGTGTATAAGCCGACCCGTGTATAAGCCGACCCCCCTACTTTTGCCCCCAAAACCTGGGAAGACCTATTGACTTGTGTATAAGCCGAGGGTGGACCCCAGCACAGGTATAAAGGCCTCCCCAGTCGTAGTATACAGCAGCCTCCCCAGTCGTAGTATACAGGCCCCAGCAGTATTACAGCAGCCTCCCCAGTCGTAGTATACAGGCCCCAGCAGTATTACTACAGGCAGCCCCAGTGGTGGTATATACAGGCAGCCCCAGTGGTGGTGTATACAGGCAGCCCCAGTGGTGGTGTATACAGGCAGCCCCAGTGGTGGTGTATACAGGCAGCCCCAGTGGTGGTGTATACAGGCAGCCCCAGAGGTGGTGTATACAAGCAGCCCCAGAGGTGGTGTATACAAGCAGCCCCAGAGGTGGTGTATACAAGCAGCCCCAGAGGTGGTGTATACAAGCAGCCCCAGAGGTGGTGTATACAAGCAGCCCCAGAGGTGGTGTATACAAGCAGCCCCAGAGGTGGTATATACAGGCAGCCCCAGAGGTGGTGTATACAGGCAGCCCCAGAGGTGGTGTATACAGGCAGCCCCAGAGGTGGTGTATACAGGCAGCCCCAGAGGTGGTGTATACAGGCAGCCCCAGAGGTGGTATATACAGGCAGCCCCAGAGGTGGTATATACAGGCAGCCCCAGAGGTGGTATATACAGGCAGCCCCAGAGGTGGTATATACAGGCAGCCCCAGAGGTGGTATATACAGGCAGCCCCAGAGGTGGTATATACAGGCAGCCCCAGAGGTGGTATATACAGGCAGCCCCAGAGGTGGTATATACAGGCAGCCCCAGAGGTGGTATATACAGGCAGCCCCAGAGGTGGTATATACAGGCAGCCCCAGAGGTGGTATATACAGGCAGCCCCAGAGGTGGTATATACAGGCAGCCCCAGAGGTGGTATATACAGGCAGCCCCAGAGGTGGTATATACAGGCAGCCCCAGAGGTGGTATATACAGGTAGCCCCAGAGGTGGTATATACAGGCAGCCCCAGAGGTGGTATATACAGGCAGCCCCAGAGGTGGTATATACAGGCAGCCCCAGAGGTGGTATATACAGGCAGCCCCAGAGGTGGTATATACAAGCAGCCCCAGAGGTGGTATATACAAGCAGCTCCAGAGGTGGTATATACAGGCAGCCCCAGAGGTGGTGTATACAGGCAGCCCCAGAGGTGGTGTATACAGGCAGCCCCAGAGGTGGTATATACAGGCAGCCCCAGAGGTGGTATATACAGGCAGCCCCAGAGGTGGTATATACAGGCAGCCCCAGTGGTGGTATATACAGGCAGCCCCAGAGGTGGTATATACAGGCAGCCCCAGAGGTGGTATATACAGGCAGCCCCAGAGGTGGTATATACAGGCAGCCCCAGAGGTGGTATATACAGGCAGCCCCAGAGGTGGTATATACAGGCAGCCCCAGAGGTGGTATATACAGGCAGCCCCAGAGGTGGTATATACAGGCAGCCCCAGAGGTGGTATATACAGGCAGCCCCAGAGGTGGTATATACAGGCAGCCCCAGAGGTGGTATATACAGGCAGCCCCAGAGGTGGTATATACAGGCAGCCCCAGAGGTGGTATATACAGGTAGCCCCAGAGGTGGTATATACAGGCAGCCCCAGAGGTGGTATATACAGGCAGCCCCAGAGGTGGTATATACAGGCAGCCCCAGAGGTGGTATATACAGGCAGCCCCAGAGGTGGTATATACAAGCAGCCCCAGAGGTGGTATATACAAGCAGCTCCAGAGGTGGTATATACAGGCAGCCCCAGAGGTGGTGTATACAGGCAGCCCCAGAGGTGGTGTATACAGGCAGCCCCAGAGGTGGTGTATACAGGCAGCCCCAGAGGTGGTATATACAGGCAGCTCCAAATGCTGGGACTTGCCCCCCTGCTTGTAAGCCCCCCCCCCGGCTGCTTAACTTACCATCCCTTTCTGCATCGCGCGCGCAGGTCCCTCCGTGCTCCCGTCCTCCATGCTCCCGGCGTCATCCGGGGTCCCCGGCCGTCGCATAGCGATGACGTCATGCGACCGGCCCGTCACATGACCCCGGATGCTAGGGAGGATGGGAGCACGGAGGGACCTGCGCGCGATGCAGAATACAGAGGATGGTAATAATAGCAGCCGGGGGGGGCCTTACAAGCAGGGGGGCAAGTGCCAGCATTTGGGGGGCATATATTTAGTTATGCACTGCTTCCCCCTGCCGCTGATTGACAGGGGGAAGCAGTGCATATATAATGAGCGGCCCCACATGATGGGGCGCTCATTCAGCAACCTCCCACCGCCTCCTCCAGCCTCCCCAGCCCTGGACACAGCCCCCACCACGCAGCCTACCGTATTGACCCGTGTATAAGCCGAGGGGGAGACTTTTCAGCCCAATTTTTGGGCTGAAAAACTCGGCTTATATACGAGTATATACGGTAGTTTTTATTTCTATGAATTCGGAACATTGCACACTTTTCTAAATCAAAAGAAGATAAATGTATAGAACTTAACTTTCAATAAAAAAAACAAAAAAAACAGAAAATGAACATTGGGGCTGTTCAGAAAAATAGCAGTGTCTGCATTTGTCTTTACAAGCTTAAAATATGGATTTTTTTTTTTGTATTTAGCATTTCCGTGAATCACTAACCTAATATTTAGTTGTATAACTACATTTTTTAGAACGGCTTCACAACTATGTTGCATAGTCAACCAATGTCTGGCACCTGTCAACTAATATTCCAGTCCAGGATACTTTGACTACATCCCACAATTTATTTGCATTTGTTGGCTTTGCCTCAGAAACAGCATTTTTGATGTCACCCCACAACTGTTCTATCAGATTAAGGTCCAGGGATTGGGTTGGCCACTCCATAACATTAATTTTGTTGGAGTGGAATCAAGATTTTGATCAGTTACTGATGTGTTTAGGATCTGTCTGTCTTGTTGAAACACCCATCTTAAGGGCATTTCCTCTTCAGTGTAAGGCAACATGACCTTTTCAAGTATTTTGATATATGATAACTGGTCCATGACCCCTGGTACGAGGTAAATGGGCCTGGCACCATAGCAACAGAAACATGCTAATTTCATGATGCTTGCACCACCATGCTTCACTGTCGTCATACTTTACTTTGGCTTGAACTGTGTTGATGTGTTCTTTCTTCAGTACTTGTGAGACGTTATAGGGATCTCTTGCTAATAGATAAGCTTCACACAGGCATCTTCTGTCACGGTACTCACAGGTAACTAGAGACTGTCTTGTTCATCCTGTAGTTAATTATTGGCTGAGCCTTTGCCATTCTGGCAATTCTTTGATGCATTTGAATTGTAGTTTTCAGTTTTCTTCCACTTCTCTGTTTTTTTCATCTTAAAGCATTGGAGATTATTTTAGCTGAACAGTCTATCATTGTCTGCACTTCTATATAAGTTTTACCCTCTCCAATCAACTTTTTAATCAAAGTACACTTTTCTTCTGAACAATGCCTCAAATGACCCATATTTCTCAGGCTTTCAAGGAGAAATGAATGTACAACATGTACTGGCTTCACCCTTAAGGGCCACCTTATTCACACCTGTTTCTTCACTGAATGATTGACCTCACTGATTTGAACTCCACACTGCTATTATATTGCACAATCCCTTTCAATTAATTATTCAAATACACAGACTCAAAAACAGGCAGATCATGAATACTGAATCTGTTGGTTTTCTAGGAATCTACTGCACTAACTGGTAAATTGACATGTGGTGATACAATTTATACCAATAACATTGAACAATCTGGTTAGTCATATTGGATTGCTATTGAACACTAGTGTATATGCTCCCAACACCTCACAAATAACATTCACCTGTAATTTCTACAGAAATTATCAGCGACAACACAAGGTTTCCAAATCATATGTGGGGACTTTAACATGCCCATCTCTAAAGAACTGGACTGTTCCTCAAGTAGTCCAGCTTGTAGGAAAGAGCTTGGATCTCTAATTTCTGAATGTCACCTTCATGCTAACGAGAGAGATCATTCCTTTTTCTCTAGTAGCCATCACTCCAATAGTAAAATGGATTGCTTGCTCCCAAGCAAATATAGCTAATATCATGGTCTGCCCATGTGCCAATCTCCCTGGAGATCTCCTTGTATTATCATATTGGTGTTTCTACGAGATGGCAGCTGAATATCAATCTACTCACTAATAAAGACCTAGTCAATGAAATCACAACAAATCAAGACTATTTTATAAGTAATAATAATAATACAGCATCTGACGAAACTTTGTTATCAGCCAAAGGCCTTTATCAGAGGGATTTTTATCAAAAAAGCTTCCTTCTTGGAAAAGAAAAACATTGAAAATGTTATATCTCAAATACATTGTCTAGACTCTAGACTTAGCAAAAATGTCTTTTTCTTCCACATCCTCCAATGCCATCATAAACCTTATATTCTAACTCCAATCTAACTTATTGGCTTTTTATATAAACAATCTAAGAAGTCTAAGGCTAGATTTTACTCTATGGGTGACAGGGCAGAGGCTTCATTAGCTAGAATAATAAAAATAATGCAAAACTAAGGCAAAAATTGAATTCTCAAAAGGACCTAATAATTCTTACGGTATATTAGGAAACCAGTCAAAAATCACTAATACTTTTGCTAAATATTACTCAGAACTCTATAACCTAAAGGATGAACCTCTAATGCCTCAGCAGACCTTTCTAAGGTTCCTACTGAACAACTAAATATGTTTAACTTACCTTTATCTATTCAAGAGATCCATAAAATCATTAAAACAACTAAATCTAACTCTGCGACAGGCCCAGATGTGTTTCCTAGTGAATATCATCAATTTGCCCATATTCTTTTCCCATTTTTGCTCAGGATTTTTAACATGTAGGAATCAGCGTAATCCATCCCTCCATCTACTCTGTAAGCCATCATAACTGTGTTGCCAAAAGCTGGGTAAAGTTCTGGATAGTCCTGGAAATTTTAGGCTGATATCTCTCTCCTAAACTGGCCTTCAAAAATACTGACCACAAGACTATATAAGATCCTGCCATCCCTTGTAGCTCCAGATTAAGTCGGGTTAATAGCAGGCCAACAATCCAAGGATGGAACCTGAAGGATGAAAGGCTTGAACAAGATGGCAGAACTGTCCAGAACCCCCAGTGTATTCCTGTCTCTGGCTGCACAAAAAGTGTCTGATAGAGTACACTGTGGGTACTTAAAAAGTGTCTTGAACATATTTTGTCTGTTTGGACCTATAAAATCTATATATTCTAATCCCAATTTAGTGGTGTTATCCTCCGGGATCCTGTCTTCACGCATCAATACCTTCCTTATATGGCACGAACCAGGTGTGTCTGTTGTCTTCGATTAATTTTGCCTTAATTATAGAACCACTCACTGATCATATCCGTTCTACTTTGGAGATTTCAGGCATCAGAGAGGGGAAGGTAATCATGTTATTGGAATATATTCAGATTACTTTATATTCAAATGTTTTAAAGTCCTTACAAGCGGTTATGTCAACTTTCTCCTCCTTTACCAAAGTCTTTTTATTATAAACTAAACGCTACAAAGTCTCTCATCCTCCCTATTCTTGTCCCTTCCCAAATGACAGAACATCTGGGAACCAAGTTCCCCCTCAAATGGTCTGAGAACAGAATTCCCTATTCTGATACTTTAAAGAAAACGTAGACCTTCTGCTTCAAACGCTGAGAGAAAAACTTGAAAGATGTTGTCAATATGCTCTGTCCTGGATAGCTAGAATACATTCCTATAAAATGGTATCCCTACACAAAATATACTGTACCGCTGTGTGCTCTCACCTACAAATTCAGTTGAAATACATCTCACAACTCCAAAATATGACTGGTAAATATATTAGGGCTAACAAAACCAAGGGTGGCTCGTAAAATCAAGTTTACCTTTATATCATGGGGGGCCCTAGGTGTGCCCAATTTATTGGCATTACATAAAGCTGCTATCCTTGACGATACCAAAGTATCCCACAAAAATGGATGCAGATTGAATCTTTCTTTGCAAAAAAGGATCCACTTGAAATATTCTGGTAATAGAGATATCAAAGCAACCCTTAACCACCCAACTATGGTAGGCACTTTTTCGTACTGGAAAAGTTGGGCTGCAAATCACCTACGTATCCTTCCTTCTGAGATCTCAATCCGATCCTTAGACGCTCATATTCCTTACCTTAATTTAGCCATTGGGGGAAAGCTCAAATAAATACATTAGTTGATTTAATAGATAACTCAATCTTACTTCCCTTTGGTTCCATTTAAAAAAAAACATCCCCCAATTCAGAAAGATTTCTCCCAGTATTTACAAATAGACATTTTCTCTCTTCCTGTCCCCCCTTTAAAAGATCCCCCTCCAACTCCTTGAATTCAACATTATTTCCTTAAAGTGGACCTGACCATAAGAGGGTCATCTACTATTTATAAGATTCTCAATAGTCCACCTGAGTCAAAATTGCCTTATGTGACCCAATGGGAATCTGAACTATAGCTTACTGTGTCATGTTGAAGAATGGCAAGTGACCCTGAGATGGACGCAGAGAGTGTCTTCATACATCAATCACCATTAACAACTGAAAAAAAACTAACTTGAGATGATCTCTCACCCCCCCCCCCTTCCGGCTAGATTAGCTGATCAAAATATGGGTCTTTGGGTCACACCTGGTGGTTCTGTCCATTAATTCTTTTTGAACATGTAGAATGTTGGCCGAAACACTAAAAAATGCTGTTTATCAATAAAAAAAAAAAAAAAACTCGAAAAACAAATAAACCAACAGTAAATCAAGACAGCAGCAATGTGCTTCCCCTCCATAAAAGCCTTACTATAAGTGCTAGCACAGTACAAGACACGTCTACAACAAAAGCTGGCTGTCATATCCCAGCACTATATATAGCTCATGAAGTAAAAGGTTCCAGTTAAGATTATCCACATGCTTATAGTCAGAAAAAACCTGCTGATGACTGAAGACAAGCCTGAAACAAAGTAAACTCCAGCCCAAGAAGGGAATTCAGCCAAATACTAGTTGCTCTTTCTAGTTTCTTAAATTCATGATGAGAAACACGGCTACATGTCAGTAAGTTTATACAAGAATTCTCCAAATCTTGATTTACAGACAAAAATATGGCTAAATAATTAACTAACATTACGAAAAACAGCTTACATAACCACATGTTTAATGGCGCTGTCTTCGGGCTCGTGCAGATGACCATAGTTTTGGTCAACTCGGCTCCACCAAAATGGGCACAATTCCAACTCAACCGCCCTGAAACACACGTGCAATACTAAGGAAATCCTGAAAACAGACTATTGGTGGCTCTCGAGGACTAGAGCTGGGGAACACCGCTGTAGAGGGAACCGCTTGGCTCCCCCTCAATGAGCTTAAGTCGATCCCAAAGCCTCAAACTAGAGATGGTTCACTCATTCTCCTACAAGGCAGTTTTCTGAGAGCATTAAAGATTTCAAATTACTTTTCTATCATGAACAGTATTAAAACATTTTATAAAAATTGTCCATACACATCTGTCAGCGGCTTAGCTTTACTTGAAACAAAAAGCCTTGGTGTAGAAAATCAAAGGGCCCGAACCTTGTTTCCCTCCAAGATTACAGGTTGGACAATTGAAGATAAAAAACTGGATATGTCACCGTATGAAGACAAAGGCACATAGAAAATCCCCAATGCTCACTTGGGGGTGAAGCTCATCTGGAACCAAGAGAGATGCCCAGTAGAGTTCCATGAACACACAATTCAATAAGGATCGAAAGAATGGAAATGCGGTTAACAAAATCTGTGTCTTTAAGAAGGAAATTTTTTCCCAGCACAGCTTCGAATAGCTCAGTGTTACGGTTCTCCTATGCTGTATGTACACGTCCCAACTTCAGAGAACCTCACTGCTCATGATCAGTCATGCACACTACTCCTCTCTGAAGCTGGGACCCACTACACCCTGCTTTACAGTAGTGTGCACGGCCAGAAGTGTGCATGGTGTCTGATCATGAGCAGGGAGCCTCTCTGAAGCTGGGACACGTACACCCGGTGTCAGAGAACCTTAATGCTGAAAGGAATAAAACTGCTCGCGTGAGCGGCTTTGTATAGCACAGGTAAAGATATCAGCTTTTCTAAAGTATGTTATGCCCACAGGGGAGTGATAACATACCAATTGGGCCGACTAGTCGGGGAACTAATGTTCCCTCAACTCGTCAAAGCTCTATTTACATATCATAAACAATCTTTACAAATACATAAACAGATCTTTAGCAAAAGTATGAAAATAAATTAAAGGACTGTTAGGCAGGGAATACAGCGGTGTACATAGATGGGCGCTCGGAGGACCTGACAGGTTCCCATTAATATCTTTGGCTATGTGAGTATTGAGATTAGCTTTATTCAATGTGTAGCAGCCACTGCCAAGTGCTGCAGTTCAGCTACCAAAATTCATTAAATCAACAGATTGCCTTCCGGGAGTAAGACCCACACTAATCTGAAAATGACCACCTTTGTAGGGATAGGGTCATTAAAATTATATGCCCAGAGAACCTAATAGTATGTTCACATTTAATTTTGTTAAAGATTTTTTGGTGAGTAGAAACTTTTCCTGAGTTTCTCCACCAAAAACTCCTTTAAAAAAAAAAAAAAAAACACACCCTAAGACGTCAATTTTTTCACATTCATGTTCTACATATGTTTTTCATACCCATTAATATCTATGGGGCTGGTGACATCTGCAAAATAATAAAAAATAAACACATGGTAGAAGTTAATTTCATGGTCACCGGTGGGCACTCCTTTGCGACTTTTTTTAACAGCATTATGGGAAGATGATTTGCAATTATTTTTTTTTGCATGTGTCAAAATAACTGATTGATAACATTCATAATAAGCTAAAGAAAATCAATCTTTTTTTTATACCCATGTAAAACAAACCAAGTCGGATTCAGGCCTTAGGCTGCTTGCACACGATCAGTGTTTGCAGAGTTATGGGCACGGCGTGTTTGCGCTGCATCCTGCAGTTCAAGCACAGTTGATGATTTATAGAAATCCTGTGCCCACTGCTTCTTTCCTCTGCAATGTAAACTGACACACCGGGCAGCTTTCTATGCCGTCACTTGTTTGCAGCATGTCAATTTAGATCTGCGGAGTCGATGGCAATCTTGGCGTATGAATGCAGGAAAAGCCGCCTCACCCGGACACAGATCGCGGGCACAGGGCACCTGCATTCACCTGTGGAGATCACAGGTTCCCACAGGAGAGGAGACGATCTCCGGATCGTGTGCACATACCCTTATAATCTTATGTGTAGGGACAGCATAAGGAAAATTTGTGATCAGTGTAAAAGAGATTCATGAGCTTTAAGAACCAACGATCCCCCTCTTGAAAGTGGAGCTCTTATCTAATTTGTGGCACCTTCCAAGATAAATACAATTTTCACAGCCAAGCAGAGAAGTCATGATTTTCAAGCAAAACTGTAAGGAGACTGGAAGCCAGTTAGTAATCACTGGCCTCATCCTGGTGCAGATTTTGGAGTGGGTGAGCGTACAATGGTCATTATATCTGGTGATAAGAAAACATCGCATTGTGAAATAGAAAGAAAATTGACCAAACTCCATTGTATCAAGCAAGTCTGGGGGGGTCCTCAATCAGGTCTAACTGGATAGTGTGTTTAGGCCCCATTACACGACATGGTTGATACGTCACAGATTTGAAGTCGTTCAAGTGTCATCCTTGCGGCCTCGTTGCGTGTGACTGTGGAAAGTTATAACGATAAATCGTTGGATCGCTGGTCGCAGGTTTGAGAACATGTTCTCAAACCACACAGCCAACCTGTCTAGATCGTTGTGCTTGACACCCCGATAATGATGTTGTTTATGACTTTGCGCATTCACAGCAATGAGCAGGTATCGTTGGCTGGGTTGTGCGAACGACACCTGCTCACTACATTGTTGGTGCGTCGACCACAATATCTAGACGTGTGACATCTCACCAACGATGTCAAAAGCAATGTCTGAAACGACTGCACGCCCATTAGATCGTTGCGGACATCGTTTCAACATCATGCCATGTAACGGGCCTTTTCTGTGACCATTTCATTTAATCTGCATTTAGTTTGTAGGACATTTTTTTTTAGGAAGTGACTCTTTACACCAGCCATTGACGTTATCTGCGGTCATATAATCACAAATGCCTTATGCACACTGATCATATAAATAAAGATAAGTTTAATTTTACCGTAGGGCAGGCTTCCCCACCCTCCCATTCCTCTGCAGACCAGGCGCTCGTATTACTCAGCTATTAAGAGAAGTTGTTATAGGAGTAAAGTTCATTAAGGAGTGCCAGCTTGTAAGAGGAAGAGTAAGTACCATGGATTCCTCAAGCAGATAATCAACTCCAGCATATTATTTCCAGCAACTTTCACTATTTATGAAAAGTAGTTTCAATTAAAAAAAAAAAAAAAAAAACTTATAAAGATGTTACAATTTTCACACTGGTCACCAACCCTAATATTAGCCCCCTACTCCTGCCCTATTCAGCAGCTACACAGATGTTAGCAGTAATAGCCTTTACTCAGACCCAATATGTTTCCATTGAAGAGTTTGCTAACTGGACAATGGAGGGGTAGGAGGTGAGCTGTAACATCGCCTGTTGTAAATGGTGGATGTGTATTATCCTTTGTATACGGAGGGGCTACCTTTCATTGTATTCACATCGAGGATGATAATGAGACTGCTGAATAAGTCTTCTGTATAAAACAGAGATGATCAATCTAGGATTAGGTTTCATGGCCTATGTGAAGAATGCAAAAACCTGGACAACTGAAAAATAATCAAACATTTACAAAACAAGAATAATAATTTAACAAAAACTTGATTAAAACAATAATTGATTTTCTGATGACACATTCCTTATTAACACTGTGCAACACTAGATGTCAATCTGGAGGGGGATGTTGTCTGGGCCAAGGGGTGAACAGCAGATAGCCATCATCTTTTCTGGTCTTCCAATGCCATTAATATTTGATAATTATAGAATAGAATTTTTGGTTGCTTCTTATTTAAGTCGGTAGCAATAACTTCCGTCTTGTGTATTTCTTTGGTAATGCTCATATAGGGTACATTTTCTGCAGCGCTGTACGGAGATCGTCAGGACACTCACAACTATACTTCCTTTTTTTAAGCTCCACTCCAGTGTTTTTTTCTTTTTCTTTTACCACTTAAATGGTGCCAATAATGTAATTTCCCTGACCCTACTCCGATACTCACCCTCAAGTGCCTTCATTTGTTATCAGCAAGTAAGTGGAGTCGGAGTCGTGGAGTCACAGACAATTCAGAGTTTTGGTGGAGTCTGAGTTGGTGTAAAATGGACCGACTCTTAAAATCTATAATAAATTGTGTACAGTAGTTCAATACACAATGTGCTCAATATTATTATGAACCATTATGTTAAATCTAAATAGCAATAAATGTATCACTTAAACATGAGCCATATATGAAGGAGTCAGAGTCTGAGTTAGTGGTTTGGCTTACCAACTCACAGCTCTGGTAATTGACATGGCTCCAGTTGGCCTCCAACACCTTGTGACCTTCTTGATGATGCCATGTTTGCTGGGTAAGCCAGAAGTCACTACTCAGTGTAAGTCTAGGAGAGACAGAACAAGGCCAGAACCAGGCTCTCATAGATTTTCACTCAGAGCACGACACCATTACCTCTGACTTCCGGTAAGGAGATGCGGTAAAAAGATAGAGGATCGGGACTGGAGTGATGTCGGGAAAAGCAGTAGATGGCAGCTGGTAAGTATATTAGTAGATGCTGTGGCCTTACATTAGTCGCACCACTCCAACACTGAAAAACTGGAAATAAGAGCCCTTTCGCCAAAATGCGGCAGATTTACCTCACCTGCCGCCTAACGGCCGCACTTGTACCACACTTGCGGCAAGCTCCATGCATTGTGTATGGGGCTTGTAGTAATGTGCGACAAGGGCGGTTCCGGCTGCGAAACAAACTGCCGCTGACCGTGGTTTTTTTCGCGACCGCACTTGCCGCACATTACCACAAGCCCCATACACAATGCATGGGGCTTGCCGCAAGTGCGGTCATTAGGCGGGACCCTCAGCAGATGAGTTTTTTTGGCCAGATCCGGACGAAAAACACCAGTCTGAAAGGGGCCTTAGAAAAACTTTTTTTTTGTTTCCCAGAAGGGGGGGGTTGTGTGTGCAGGTAATCTATGCAAACACAGTGAACACACACGGAGACCCCATACAATTTTGCCCTTGGTCATTTGTGAACTATGGACCCTAGGACTACAAGAGCGTTTATGATAAGACCAAATCAATACTAAACAAAGCCAGGTCTTTTTTTTTTACCCAGTGGCAGAAGCAAATGGGCTTTGCCAATACTGTATTGTATGCAAGCTTGCAAGTGGCTTTACATATGGGGATTATTTTACAAATTAAAAGGGTTTGTCCAACAAAAAAACATTTTCTGTAAAATACTATAAACTATTAATATACTTCAATTATTAAAGGTTTACAGATCCCCAAACAATATATAACATTTTTGGTCTGATCATCCCTTCCATTGGTATGAGCACCATGTAGCTTCATAGTGCAATGTCTGTCACATTGTCTGTCACATTAAAAAGTTGCTTCAATGCTTTTACATTGGTGACCAATCCTTATAGGTACTGTTACACGCTTCAATGTAGTTAAGATCTCACGGCAGCGCGGTCGTTAGGACATCGTTTTGACATCGTTGGTGAGATGTCACACGTCTAGATATCGTGGACGACGCACCAATGATGTGGCGAGCAGCTATCGTTCGCACAACCCTGTGATTGATAATTGTTCACTGTTGTGAATAGGCGAAGTCATTAACGACATCGTTATTGCGGTGTCTCACACAACGATGCAGCAGGTTGGCTGATCGAGGATCGTCTGATTTGAGAACATGTTCTCAAATCTGCGATCAACGATCCAACGATTTATCATAAGCGGCCGTCACACGCTACGATTTCTTGCCCGATATCGTTTAAGCGATCTGTTTTGGATCGCTTAAGCCAGAGGTTCCCAACTCCAGTCCTCAAGGCACACCAACAGTGCAGGTTTTCAGGATTTCCTTAGTATTGCACAGGTGTTAATGTGATGAAATGCACAGGTAATGATTCCAACCCCTGTGCAATACTAAGGAGATCCTGAAAACATGCACTGTTGGTGTGCCTTGAGGCCTGGAGTTGGGAACCTCTGGCTTAAGCGATATCGTTTTGGCATCGTTGCATGTAATCAAGCTAAAATCGCTTGATCGTGACATCGCAGATCTGAGCTCCGGAGCTCATATCTAGCGATGAACGATTTCACGATCTGCTTCATCGTGGTGTATAACACCACGATGAACGATCTCCCAGCAGCAGAGCCTATGCTGGGAGATGGTAACTATGGTACACGTCGGGTTACTAAGCGCCGTGCGGCGCCTAGTAACCCGACGTGTACCATAGTTACCAGCGATATCGCGGCTCCACATCGCTGGCGAGTCTGCCTGTGTGACATCTCACCAGCGATGTGAGCGATATTGTAAGCGATCGCGCGTGCACGTGATCGCTTACAATATCGCTAGCGATATCTTAGCGTGTGACGGCCGCTATAGTCGTATCTCGATGTTACACGCAACGACGTCCTAACGATGTTTGAATGACTCCAAACCCGTGACGTTTCAGCAATATCGTTCAAGATGTCGTACCATGTAACGGGGCCTTTAGAATAGCTCATCAATATCAGATCACTTGGGGTCAGACATCCGTCACCTCCACCATTAAGCTGTTGGTAGTTGTTGAGGTAAACAGCACAAATCCATAAACTGTAGTGGCCACAACCGGGTGCTGCAGACCCACAAAAAACTGCAGAAAGATGGGGGTGATGGGAGCTGGACCCAATAAAATCTGATATTGATGAGCTATACCTAGGATAGGTCACCAAAATAAATATAATTATTGTAGCAACCCTTGTGTTTTCACTTTTATTTTCTTTCCAAAGACTAATGCACAAGTATAATCAAAAATACTCAAAGTAAATTTTATTTAGAATGTTCCACTATAAAAGTAAAAAAAAAAAAGTATAAAAACATCTTACAAAATGGCACATATTCAATATATACCATATTTTTCGCTTTATAAAACGAACCGGATTATAAAAAGTGCCCCAAATTTGGTGAAGGAAAAGGGAAAAAAAAATAATTTTTAATGTTAAATGAGGGTCCGTCATATAATGCCAGTACCGTTTTATAATCAGTATCAGTATATATGTCCCTTATCCTGGTACATGACCCCCCAAGTCCTGGTACAAGGTCCCCACTATGCTGGATATGGCTACCTAAGACAGTACATAGTCTCCTGTGACGATATATACCGTAACCCCCAGTGATTGTACATAGCTCCACATCCTGGATATGGCCCTCAGTGATGGTACACATAGCCCCCATCATGGACATGACCCCGCCCCCATTCTGGATGTGCCCCCCGTCACCCTATGCCCCCATGCCAGCACACACACTAAAATAATACACAATGTAACTTACCCTCCCTGTGCTTTTTGCACCCACGCAAAAAAAGCCCCGTAAAAAAAAACCCGTGGTGCATTCACACACCGCGTTTTTTTACGGGCTCACTTCTCCCCCAAAAGCGCAGGGGAACAGTGATGTCACACAGGGGAGGAACAATCCTCCTGTGTGCCAGCCCCTTTTGGGTTTTGTAGTGTATTAATATACACTACGAAACCCAACATAAACTAAACCAAATGGTATTAAAAATAATAAAGACTGAATACTTACCTCCACGCCTGGTTTTTGAGGTCGACACAACAGCAGGTACCGACCTACCAGGACCTGTCAATATCGCTGATTGGCGGCTCACGGTCATGTGATATGTGCGTCATAGCACATCACATATCACATGACCGCGAGCGGCCAATCACCAATCACAGGCCCTGGAAGGACAGTAGATGTGGAGGATCTCTCAACCCCTGGTAACCAAAACACCCGGTGGAGGGTAAGTAGTAAATTTTTATTATCGTTAACACATTTGGATTAGTTTATTTTGGGTTTCACAGTGTATATTAATACACTACGAAACCCAATGGGGCTGTGACAGATGTCACACAGGGGAGGATTGTTCCTCCCCTGTGTGACATCAGCGCCGGCGTATTCCCACTGGAATTGCGCATTGTCTGAACGGAGATGCGTAATTCCAGCGGGAATGGGCCCTTTGGGAGAAAGCCCCAGTGCTGCTGCGTAAACAATTGACATGTCAATTCTTTTTACGCCTGCACTTTCTCCTATAAAAGCGCTGCGTATATTTACGCATTGTCTGCATGGCAAAGTGAATTTCACATTCACTTTGCCGGCAGACGCACACACTTGCGCTTTTTTGAAAAGTGCGCGCAAAAAAAAGAAAAAAAACGCAGTGTGTGAACGTAGCCTTGCCACAACTGGTGCACCCAGTAAACTAAACGACATTATTGGAATCAGGGTCTACATTGTGCGGCTCTCACATGTGCAAAAACCTAGTGACAGATTTCCTTTACGTACATACCGTAATTGCAGAAATACTTCAGATAGAAGCACGGCATAAAGCAAGGCCAGAACCTCATGATTTAATACAATTAAACTCAGTGCATCACAAAGTCTCACAGAACGATATTTTTCATTTCCAATATCACCAGTAAGTTTCCGTCAATCATCACTTCAAATGTGATATTAATATCAGGTAATAATGGGCTAAAAAGTCTTACAAAATGTTACTAGAAATGTTTTAACTTTCTTTAGTTGAGATTTTTGGATATTGAATCATTACTGTTCAAAACAAATGAATAAATCTCTCATCATAAACTGTGCTGAGAATTACTTACAAACCCCGGCTATTTCTTGTGTTTCTCAGCCCCGGTCTTGGAGTTGAACATTTGGTAACATTCTAGGACAGCAGAAGTTAAGTGCCAGCTACTCACAACCCGGGATAAAATTAGTCGGCACCTGTCGAATTCCCATTTGTGCCAGTGTCCCAAAAATACATTTTCATTGACCTCTTCTTGGATTGCATTTGACAGACAATTGATGTGTTTACATTGTATTATGTACTGAACCTACACTGAAGTCGCAGTCATTTTCAAGTTTGGAGTAACAATGGTTTTTGAGCACCCAAAAAATACAGCATGAAGCATAGACGGAGGCGCTATCGCACTGCCCGCTCCACAGCACACATTTGCCCCTTAATCACAATGCGTGGCCACATTTTGTTATTTTTGATAAGTTTGCGATCCCATAGCCATTTCATCAGGGCTGTGGAGTTGGAGTCAGAGCCCATTTCGGTGGAGTCACATTCGGTAGAAAATGGACTGACTCCGACTCCTAAAATATATTAAAAAATTAGGTACAGTAGTTCAATGTAGAATGTCCTGATTATTAATTATTGTTATGTCCTATCTAAATAGTTTGTTTTTTGTATCATAATGATTAGAAGCCTGATGTTTACATTGTATTACCATAACTTTATAAACATGAGACGTGTATGAAGGAGTCGGAGTAAGGGAAATTTAGGAGTCGGTGTTTGATTTGTTGGTTTGGCTTCCTGACTCCACAGCCCTGCATTTTATACAACCTGAAAAAAGATTTATTCCAAATAACCAGGGCTGTGGAGTAGGGAACTGGTGTCCATTTTGGGCGGAGCCGGATTAAGGGAAATTGAGGAGTCGGCGGTTTGACGTAATGACTTCACAGCATTGATTGTGGAGTCAGTGTCCATTTTGGTGGAGTCGGATTTAGGGAAACTAAAGAGTTGAAGTCGGATGTTTGGCTTACCGATTTCACAGCACTGCAAATTACACACAAGGGCCCAAATGCATCATTACCTTTGCACCTGTTTTTTTGTCTTTTTTTGTTGAACGAAGGAAACTATTCAGCGAGCAAGGAAGGAGATGCTGCAGATGAATGCAAGACTTGTTTTTAAGAAAGCCAAAAAAGCTACAAAATAGAACAAAAACACCCCTTACACCCCCCTAAAACCAACACGTTTCAGTGGATGTCCTCTTCAAGGTATTCATGCAAAAAATAGCGGTCTAATTAGACACCACCTGATGAAGACTGTTTGTATGCAGTTGAAACGCGTAGTGGAGCTGTGGGGGGAGCTAAGAAGTTAATAAAAGGTTTGATATTTATGAAAACATCTTACATGACTGCTTGTTCCTTAGAGCGCTCCTAATTAGACCGCCATTACTATTTTTTGCATGAAAACTATTCCCTTTTTGAGGGACTGGCGGCTGGAGCAGCTCAGGAACAGCACAAACAATCTGCCTTGAACAGGAGAGAGGAGAGCGGAGAGGCATTGCATATACCGCCGGCGGCGGAGGCTGTTAAACCGGGTTGTGCAGGAATTGCACAACCCGATAAGGTGAGTGGCCACCTACCCACGCCACATAGACGTTTTTAATAAGGGGATCCTACACATTTGCGCCCCTTTTCCTTTTTGTTTTACTCTTCAAGGTATTAGCTGGCATCCTCCAAGTAAATAGCTAGTCCATCTAGTCAATTCTGATCCAGCCATGTGAAAGCAATTGCAGGTAATTATGCAGATCCAGAGCCATGTTGTATTCTGCTGTACACCGATGCACAAAACATTTCTATGTAAAACACATTTTAGAAAACCATTACAACAAGGGCAATGCAAATTGCTCATACTACCAACAGTTTGTACATTATAATAAATCAGGTATTACCCGAAAGCGTTTTGTATATGTCCGCAGCATCTCCTGCTCGCTGGATACTTGTCCTCTTGGATCCAGTCTTGTGTAGCCAAGGCTGGGCTACTTCTAAGTGTTCCGTCACACTTGGCGACGTTCCAGCGATCCCGACAATGATACGACCTGGTAAGGATCGCTAGAACATCGACTGAACGACGCAGCAAGGATACGGCGACCAGTATAATGGCCTCGGCGGTCGTTGGGACCCTGTCACACAGCAGCTAGTCTCACGACTCAGACCTATGTGGCTGAGTTCTGAGTCACCAACGAGGTCGTTGTTAAGGCGTCAAAAAACGATACATGCTGCCCAGCGGGAACCCAACGATCAAAAAATGGTCCAGGCCATTCCGACACGATCGGCGATGTCACAGCAGAGGCCCGGTCACTGCTGCATGTCAAACATACCGAGGTCGCTGTTGCGTCACAAAACCTGTGACAAAACAGAGATCACACTAGCGATCTCGCTGTGTGTGACGGGGGCTTATGCTGAGGGAAATTATACAGACATCCAGTGGTAAACTGAAGAGTTTTTCGTTTTTAAATTTATTTTTGTTTGCATCCAATTCATTATTCTCTTTGCCTTTTTTCCACTTTGTGATCGAGCTTCACGACATCAGAAGGTTTCACCTAACCCATCTTAAAAAGCCGCAAAATTTGGCGTCACTCCACTCGGTCTATTTTGGACCACGCCTGCATTTTGCCCCAATTTATACACCATTTTGCGAAATATCTGATTTTTGGTGCCAAAAAAAGTTGCATAAACAGTTCAACATAGTCAAAAATGGTCATTTTACTCTAAGTACCAAATTTGTGAATTGTATGTGCCATTTAAAAAAAAAAAATTGGTGCAAAAAAGAAAAAAAAAAATAACTGAGACAAAAAGAAAAAAAGAAAATGAGTTTCATATTTGAGCTATGTGAATTGTAAACAATGATTAAAAGCAGTAAAAACTTTTAAAACATAAAATTAAAAAAAAAGAGAAACTCTCAAAAAAACGTTTAATATTGCAGGCCTGAGGGTGCTGCACATTAAAAATTTACCTGTTAGGCCCAGAGCTGTGCATAAAACTGGGAATTGATGTTGCCCAGAATTCATTTAAAATATTTTTTAGCCTTCTCTTGACAGAGCCATGTTTGCCTTCACCTCATTTGTTCAGCTTCTTTTTGGGAGGCCAAAAATCTCTTTCTTAAATTGTTTTTATGAGAGAGGAGATATGGCAAAATAATAATAAAAAAAACAGCATTTTTATAACTTTTTCTCGTTTATGTTCTTTATATTTTATTAGTTTTGGATAATTACTGTACTTTACAGGGTAAGTTAACAGTTTTTATTTTGTGATATTTTCTGGTTTGCATTAGGGAAAACAAGAACAAACTGCGGCACCCCATCATGTAATGTATATGTAGGTGCAACGCTGAACACGACACATTGTAACAGACAGCGGCACTCAAACACGTCGGCTACATTCACACACAGCTTTGTTACTGCGTTTTGTGAGGATTCGTTTTTGGTGCAGAATCTGCCCCAAGAATGGATCCTCACATAGCAAAACGTGTGTGTGTGTGTGTGTGTGTGTGTGTGTGTGTGTGTGTGTGTGTGTGTGTGTGCGCGCGCACACGAGTGTGAGAATGCTGCTGCGCTTTTTACTCACCTCGCCGCGCTCCCCCGGTGATCTCCAATAATGTCTTCTCATCCCCGGAGGCCGCAGTGCCGCTGCCTCTAGGACCCTGTAGTCTGCGCATGTGACAGGTGATGTTACTCGGTGCAGTCCCAGGTCCTCCCGCAGGTCGTACAGCCTCAGTATGAGGGGACATCAATGGAGATCACTGGGGAAGCATGGTGAGGAGAGTAAAGAGTGCAGGTGAATAATGCCCAACAATTGAGAAGTCACTTCTTTTTATGGATCCGTAAGAAGTGCAGCGTGTTAATGCCAAATGGTGAAAAGCACTGACTTGGCAGGGACAGAAAACGTCACTGCAAATAGCGGATCCATAGAGAACACATGAAAACGGTGCAATAACGCACCATGTAAATTCAGCCTAAGACATTCTATCTTGAATATAAAACAGCATTATAGCTAAAAAACATTAAAAAAAAATGAGACACTTCGCTTATAAATATAGCCATATCGATAATCACCCTAAAGAGACATGCCTCAATGTAGCCTAACAGCATCACATAACTTGTCAGGGAGTGTATGTCGCTTATCCATGTTATGTAAATAAAAGCTTATAACCGGACGTTAAATTCATCCATTGGTTGTATAAATTACTCTTTTGAAAGCTGAAACCCTCCGAAATGCGGTTTAGGTTAAGAAAATAAATTGGCATCAATGCTGAATTATTATTAATTATTATTATTATTATTATTAGGTATTTATATAGCGCTATTAGGATACATGGCGCTTTACAAGTTAGAGGGTAGACAAAGACAAGTGGTCATAGTGAAATATTGATCATTTAATGAACACAGAATGGTCAGATTTTAGCAAGACAAAAGTTTTGTCACCCACAGAAAGTAATGTGATATTCAAACAAATAATTAGCTTAAAATACAAACATATGTTGCATAACATTGGTGAATGAAGTTGTGCTGCTACAAGGGTACCGTCACACCTGGTGACTTCACTGGAGATATTGCCGGCGATGCACGGGGGTGCGCACGTTTTTGGCGCCACGCCAGCGTCGCGTGTATACATGCAGCGATACCTCCGGCGACGCACCGGCGATGTTACAGGCGGCATCACCACTGGGGTGTCTACAAACCCAAGTGGTGATGCTGTAACATGGGAGCCTATGGCTCCCATCGGCTATAACATCGCCGATCGGCATGTTACATGGGGCGATGTATGCACATCATCCCAGAGTGCTCGCCTGGTTTCAGAGCACTGCTGAGAAACCAGACGACCACTCAGAGGCGATATTTAGCGCCTACATCGCACCTTTACATTAGGCAATGCAGCGGCGCTGTCGCCTATGTAATCGGCGGCGATGTCACCAAGTGTGATGGTACCCTTAGAGTCATATTTAACCTCTTCCCGACCTATGACATTGTACAACGTCATGAGCCGGTAAGGAGGGGGGTTTGATGTGAGCCCTGGAGCGGAGCCCACATCAAACAGCTGACATCTCAGCTGATGTGATCAGCTGAGATGTCGGGCTAACAGCACCGATCGGATCCTGGATCCGAGAGGTGCTGTTAACCCTTTGGATCCCGCCGTCAATCTCTGACAGCGGGATCCAAAGGCGCCGCGGCAGGGAACACGCTGTTCCCCGCCTGCACCGGAGATCCTGCGATAGTATCTTGGGATATCCAGCACTCACGTGACAGGCCGGGGTCCTGGCTAGACCCCAGATGCTGTCATGGAGCACTTCTGGGTTGTGATTGGCAGGCACTGCCAAGCACAACTAGTCTGCGATTCTGAGAGATACAGATGAGCTGCACCTCATCTGTATCTCCCAGAAGCGATCGGACTGTGCAGCAGGGTACCTCTCTATGGGGCAGTGTAAAAATAAGAATCAACTAAAAATTAAAGTTTTTAAAAACCTGTAATAAAAAAAGAAAAAAAAACACGTTTGGTATCGCCGCGTTCAGAATCGCCCGATCTATCAACATATTAAATCTGTTAATGAGAGCCGTAAACTCCATAACGGAAAAAAAACTGAATTAGTCCTTACCGGTAATTCCTTTTCTTGGAGCCTTCCACGACAGCATTGGAGGATGTCGTCCACGCCCTATTGGGGGACAGGAACACAGAGAGGTTAAAAGCCCCTCCCCTTCCTCAGTACTCCAGTGTTTACCAAGATTACCCTTAGCCATGGATTATCTGATATAAACCGGAACCAAACACCAACAAGGGGGGGAACTGATGCTGTCGTGGAAGGCTCCAAGAAAAGGAATTACCGGTAAGGACTAATTCAGTTTTCTCCATTCGCCTTCCACGACAGCATTGGAGGAATACCACCGATACTCCTCAGGGTGGGACTACTGCCTGTAGGACTCTCCTACCAAAGGACAGATCCCGACTGAAGGACAGATCTAACCTATAGAAGCGAGAAAAAGTGAGGAGAGGCTACCACGTAGCCGCTCTGCAAATCAGCTCCGATGAAGCTCCAGCCTGCTCCGTCCAGGGAGTAGCAGCAGCCCGAGTTGAAGGAGCCTTCAACCCCACCGGAGGAGCAAGGACCGGAGCGACGTAGACCTCACAGATTGCCTTCTTGATCCAGGAAGTGATGGTAGCCTGGGAAGTCTTCTTCCCTGTATTATTCCCAAAAGCCGAACAAACAGGTTCTGATCTAACCTCCAGGAAGCAGACTCTCGGAGATAGAGGAGGACAGTCCGACGAACATCCAAGGAGTGAAACACGGCCTCAGCCGCATTAGCAGGAGATCGACAAATTGAACGCAGAACCACATCCTGGGACCGATGGAAAGCCGACAACTTTCAGAAGAAAAGATGAATGCAACCGAAGCGTAATGCGAACAACGGACACCACGGGGCACGGAGCCCGTACAGAGAGTGCCTACAGTTCTCCAACTCTGGGAGCAGAAGTGATGGCCACCAAAAACGCCACCTTGTGAGAGAGACGTAAGGGATGCAGCAGACAAGGGTGCAAAGGGACTTCGAGCAAGCCCTTGGAGAACAAATCCCAGGGAGGGACAGAAGGCCGAATCCGGGGACGCCACCCCCAAGCAGAAGTAAAAAACTGCTTGAGCCATAGATGGGAAGCAAGATCCTGGGCAAAAACCGCCCCAAGTGGCGACCTCTGGACTTAAAGAGTGCTCGGCCGAAGCCCCAAATCCAAGCTACGCTGCAAAAATCCAAGAGCTGGGCCACTGAGGGCCCGGGTGAAACAGAGGACCCTGGGACAGTAGGTTGAGACTGGGCTAACATAATCGGTCCCTCCAGGCCCAGGTCTCGGATGGCGTCGTACCACGCCAGTTTGGGCCCCAGGGGAGCCACCAGGATAGTGTCACCCCCTCCGCCCGAATCCGTTGCAACGTCTTGGGAAGTGGCGGGATTGGAGGAAATGCATACACCAACCGGAAGTCCCAGGGATGGGCAAAAGCGTCCAGCCCCCGAGGATGGTCCAACCGCATCAGGGAGAAAAAGGTTGGCACCTTTGTATTCGAGCCCGAAGCGAACAGGTCGATCGAAAAGACACCCCACCTGTCCGTAAGAGAGCGAAATACTTCCGGATGGAAGCACCATTCTCCTGGGTGGACCTCCGTGCGGCTCAAGAATCTGCCTGTACATTGGCCATTCCCTTCAGATGTACTGCCGAGGAGGAGAGAAGATGGCGTACTGCCCACAAAAGAACAGTCTTGCCAGCCCCTGCAAGTGTAAGCCACGAGTACCGCCTTGGTACCACAAGAAAGCAACCGTAGTCACATTGTCTGACAGGACCTTGACATGATGACCCCGGAGAACGGGAGCTGCAGCAAGAAGCGCTTCCTCCACTGCCAGAAGTTTGAAGACTGGCGACTGACCGAGCGACTCCAAATCCCCTGGAACGGTGTGCGAACTACCATCGTGCCCCAACCGGAACCGCTGGCATCAGTGGGAACGGAGGTCACAGGAAGGTGTCTGGGATTCATCCCCAGGAAAGCGAGGTTACCACCCGCCCCGGGGTCCGGACCCGTGAGTTTAAGGAATCCTGACGTCTGTCCCAGGAATTCAGTATGTGTTCCCGGAGCAGTCGGGAGGGAGCCTGAGCCCATGTTACTGACTGAATGCAGGCCATCATGGCCCCTAACAGGGACATTGCTTCCCGCAAGGAGGGCGACCCCCCTTGCCTGGAAGCGGGTCAGATTCACGCGGCGCAAAAGCTAATATGCCGCAGGAAGGAACGAGGTCTGTCTGGAGGAGGCCAGCAAGACTTCCAAAAATTGACGTCTGGTTGCAGGCACCCGTTCCGAATCCCCAAGATTGGGTACCTATCCCAGGGACTGAAGAATCTCCAATGTGTTGGAGACCTTTGTGCGCAGAAGCACTGCCGAAGGAGCCACCACCAACATGTCATCTAAATAGGGAAGCATACATATCCCCTGGGTCTGGATGAATGTGATTGCTTCCCCCATGAGTTTGGTACCCTCTGGGGCCGACGAAATCCCAACGGGCAGCACATTAAGCCGAGAATGGACCGTCCCGCCTGCTCCGGAGATCGTGAATCGCAGAAAGCGCTTGTGGGACGGGTGAATGGGGACCTGAGAATACGCGTTCTGGAGGTCCACAACAACCTGGAGTAGTGCCCTTGGCCCTCCTGTCCAGGAGGAACCAGGGACCCCACACCCGAATCCAACAGGTGTCGCAGACCCGACAAGAAAAACCGTGCGAGAGTCTCCCTGAGGAAGGGAGAGGACTCGAAGACACGGAGGGGCTGGCTCTGGAATTCCAAGCGTAGACCCTCCCAAATGGTCGAGAGGATCCAAGGGCACAAGGAGATTGCTTGCCACTGTGGCAGAACCCGCAGGAGCCGCCCCGCAATGGGGAAGGCGACCTTGTTTAGGGGGCGGCTGGTGATGCCGCTGCTGGGGGAGAAATATATTAGGGTCTTGTTCCCGTACTGGAATGCCCAGCGACCAGACTTACCCTTCCCTTTAGACTGGGAGGGTTGGCTGCGCTCAGGCCAAAAGGACTGCCTCCGAAAGGGCTCCTGTTCCGGGAGACACCTTTTCCGGTCTGACACCTTTTCCAGGATGTCATCCAATGCCCTTTGCAAGGGGAGGCCACACAGCTGGAGATTAGACGTGACCTCCCCATTCCACCTTGTAAGCCACACTGCCCTGCGAGCTGTGTTAACCAACACTGCGCACCTGGCGCCAACGCGGAACGACTCAGCAGAGGCATCGGCCAGGAAGCCCGTAGCACGTCTCAGAAGTGGAATGGAGTCCAAAGCTCCTCCCTGGGAGTACCTGCAGGATGAATTCTCCCAGCTGGGTGAGCCACTTAAAGAAAGACCTGCTCACATGTAGAGGAAATGTACACCGTTAAAGACATAGCTGCTGCCTCCCAGGATTTTTTGAGGACACACTCCATTTTACGAACGAGGGGGTCCTTCAACCGGGAGGAATCTTCAAAAGGCAGCGCGGTCTTATATGCTAAGCTTCCCAAATGGAATACTGCCATAGACCTTTATGTTAGAAGTCCCATTGACTTTATAGAGACTTCCATAGAGATTCCCATTGGGTCTCCCATGAGGTCTCCCATCCAGCCCGTGACTGAGGCTCCTGCTGCTTAGCTTCAACAGTGTGTCAAAGGCAAGCACAATGGGTTTACAATAGCAGCTGATTGCTACCCTGGCCACATTAGGATGATGCATGGTCGGGATGGAAGGAGCACACCAGGACAGGAACCGATTCCAGCCCTCCCGTGAATAGCGTTTGTCACAGGCTTCCTGCTCTGCTGAAGCGTGCGGATCACTGCCTGGGAGAGACCCTTGGTCCTCAAGATCCCGGCCGCAACAGCCAGGCCGCCTGAATGAGTCCACCTTCGGGACCTCCCAGACAGAGTCATCACCCTCCAATCCACTCGGATGGGGTAAGCCGCTTAGCCTTCAGGCCTCTGAACATTTAGTCCTGCACAGAAGAAGGGGATTCCACCACCTCTACTCCCATGGTACAATGGACAGTGTCCACCAATGCACCAATGGACTCCGTGGAAAAATAGTAGTGTCCAGATTCTCATGTCTGGACATAGGCAACAGCGGCACTATCCTCGCCGTCCTCTAACGCTGAGCTCTGGCCAGCCTCCATGAGATCCACAGAGTCACAATCCTGGAGCTTCCTCTCTTACGGAGGGGAAGGCCCGGAAGCTGCAGCAACACCCCGCAGTGCCAAGATAGAAGCCTGCACCTCTTCCCTAATGGATTGGAGCTCCTCAAGCAAGGATGGGGAGTCCATCCTGACAACCCTGTCAGTCACAGCCGACACCTTGTTGTAGGAAGAGGGAACTTTTGTGCCGCAGCCACATTGCTCCCTTTCACAGACGGCCCTCGTCTCCCTATAGACAAAAAGGGAAGAGAAGGGGGTCCCAGTGTGAGTGCAGGGCTTAAATAACTACCCCTTGTGACCACCCCCAGAAACACTTACATGAGCTGGGGGAACGCTGGGCTCTGCAGAAGCAGAGGTGGAAGCCTATCACCCACCATGTTTCAGGGATCAGCCTTACCTGGGTGTAGCTTCCGGCGGGTACTTGTCCAGAAGTACCGTGCCCCCAACGAGGAACACCTGTTCCCTCCCTCCTCCTGGTCACCGGCCGCGGGCAGTAGCGCGCGAAAGTCCTGCTGGGTTCCCTGGAGCCGCGCCCAGCCTGCCACAGCCCTTACAGGAGCCGCCGCCCGAAACCGGAAGTGCCATCCCGGAACCGGAAGTGCCACCCCCGAAACCGGAAGTGCCTCCACGGCACCTCTGATGCATGCTCCAGGGACCGCAGCTGGAGGAGGGAGACGCCGGAGAGCTGAACAGGCCTCCGGCGTTGCAATACACGGCCTGCTTTGCCCCGTAGGACGCAGGAAGGCCGGATGGTCCCACCACGGGAGCCCCGAGAAGGAGGAGGAGGCCGCCCCCGACGTCCATCCCTGGCCCGGCTGTAAGTACACCCCAATGCTGCCTCTGCCGGCCTGACAGCACTGGAACCTCTCCATGCCCCAAGGGGGACAGGAAGACACTGGAGTACTGAGGAAGGGGAGGGGCTTTTAACCTCTCTGTGTTCCTGTCCCCCAATAGGGCGTGGACGACATCCTCCAATGCTGTCGTGGAAGGCGAATGGAGAAAAATCAAAAATGACAAAATTACGTTTTTTTGGTTGCCGCAACATTGCTATAAAATGCAATAACAGGGGATCAAAACAGCAGATCCCTAAAAATGGTATCATTAAAAACGTTATCTCAAGACGCAAAAAATAAGCCATCACGCAGCCACAGATCCCGAAAAATGAGGGCGCTATGGGTCGCAGAACATGGTGCAAAAAAATCCTTTGTTTTACCCTCAAACTTCTGAATTTTTTTTCACCACCTAGATAACAATAAAGGTATACATGTTGGGTGTCTACGAACTCGTACCGACCCGAGGCATCACCCAGTCACGTCGGGTTTACCATATCGTAAACATGGCGACTAAAATACCCAAAAAAAAAGCAAACGTGTAATTGCACTTTTTTTGCAATTTCCCTGTACACTGTATGGTAAAATAAAGGATTGCATATGAAAGTACATCTTGTCCCGCAAAAAACAAGCCGTCATATGTCTATACTGACGGAAAAATATAAAGGTTATGGCTCTTGGAAGCAGGGGAGCAAAAGACGAAAATGAAAAATCCCAAGGTCATGAAGGGGTTAATATTTTGTGCGACTTCCATGAGCTTGAAGGACTGCATCCATGTGGTTCAACAATGATTCATACAATTTATTAATGAAGTCATCAGGAATAGGAAAGAATGCAGTCTTACATGTCTCCCAAAGTTAATCTAGATTCCTTGGTTTTGTCTTCCAAGCTTCCTTTTATCCTACCCCAAACATGCTCAATGATGTTCATGTCTGGTGACTGGGCTGGCCAGTCCTTGACCACCTTGATTTTTTTTTTGCCTGGAGCAACCTTGTTGTAGAGATGGATGTATGAGATGGAGCACCATGCTGCTGCAGAATTTGACCCCTTTTAGGATTTGGAATGCAAGAGGTAGCTAATACTTCTTGATATTTTAGGCTATTGATATTGCCTTCCACCTTGCAAATGTTTCGCACACCCCCATACTGAATGTAATCCCAGACCATGATCTTTCTACCACCAAATGTAACTGTTTTCTGGGTGCATTTTGGATCCATACAGGTTCCAGTAGGTCTCCTGCAGTATTTGCGGTGGCTGTGGTGTAATTTTACGGATGACTGATCAGAGAAATCCACCTTCTGCCACTTTTCCAGCATCCATCTGTTTAGCAGGCTATGGGACTTTGCAAATGCCACACGGTTTTTTATTCGCCTTTGTTTAGTGCTGGCTTCTGGGCACTGATTGGACCATGGAGGCCATTTCGAGACAGAATCCTACAAACTGTTCTAGTTGACACATGGACTTGAGGTGACCAGGCCTGTTGGAGTTCTACTGCAGTGGAAGAGGGGCTTGCTTTGGATTTTCTAAGCAAAAAAACGTTCCTCCTGAGCAGTTGTCTTGCGGGGTTTGCCGGACCTGGCCTTGTCAAACATTTCCTGTCTCTTCAAATTTTTTAAATTCTTTGTACTTAACGCTGAGACACATTAAAGGTGCCAGCCACCTCTGCAGTGGATCTGGTCTTCAGCCTCTTGATAATCAAGGCTTTGGTCGCAGGGTGGATTTTTGGCATGTTGCTAGAGCTCAAGATGAAGTTCAAGTGAAGGTCTGTGGTGCTGGGTTTCTTTTTATACACACCCACTAATTAACCGATCATTGATGTAACGGTGGTGATAATGTAAACTAGGATTGGGTGCATTAAATGACCAGGCGACAAAACTTTTGTCTTGCCAAACCCTGACCATTCTGTGCTCATTAAATGATCAATATTTCAGCATTGGTGCCAATTTATTTTCTTAACCTAAACCACATTTTGGAGGGTTTCAGCTTTCAAAAGAGTAATATAAACAACCAATGGATGAATTTAACTTCAGGTTATAAGCTTTTATTTACATAACATGGATAAGCGACATAACTTCTGTCAGGGACTGTAGGGATTCAGTTTCAACGCGCCGCACTATTCTTGCCATCAAAAGTGATGAAATTGCCTCTTTATATAATGCAAACCGAGGGACTGCTCACATTTATACACACACATTTTAATTTCACATGTTCAGGAGGAAAAATTGTATTTCAGTAGCAGAAAACTAATGAATTAGCAAAGAATAATATTCTTTTTGTTGTTGCACACCAAATAATATAGCATCTACTAACTTTTTGCATTTCTTAGGGCCCTTTCACATCAGCGTTTATTTGAAATCCGCGGCAGATGCGGTGAAAAAAACGCATCTGCCGCGATTGCCGCATAACCGCTGCACTTGCGGCGCGGTTGCGGTAATCCCCATAGAAAGTATAGGGGGACTTGCGGCAGATGCGGCAAGTGCGGTTTTGCACTTGCGGCAAGTGCGGCCGCGAAAAAAACCGCAGTCAGCCGCGGTTTTTTTAGCGGCCGCACCTGCCGCAAGTGCAAAACCGCACTTGCCGCACCTGACGCAAGTCCCCCTATACTTTCTATGGGGATTACCGCAACCGCGCCGCAAGTGCAGCGGTTATGCGGCAATCGTGGCAGATGCGTTTTTTTCACCGCATCTGCCGCGGATTTCAAAAAACGCTGATGTGAAAGGGCCCTTAGAAGACCCGCACAATTGTGTGAATCAATCCATATAATGAAGGCCATTGGTAATATGAACTACTTGGTTCTCAAGGACAATCCAGTCCAGGAAATAGTAGTAAGGATAGCGTGGGCCGTAACAGATGCATACCTGATAAAATAAATGACCCCCATATGCTAGACAGAAGATATCTGATATATGGAGAGCGGTGGGAAGGAGGTGTATTATTTACTACCATGTACAGGAGACAGCTGGAGAGTGACCCTACTGAAAGAATTAAGCAGAGAACACAATCCCGCTTTATCAGTTTGATATACATTTGCTATTCCAAAAAATCTGTTTCCAACAGTCCCCATTCATTTAAATGATAAAATGCTTCTATAATGTTTCGAGCATTTTTTTAGTGTGGTTTTCGAACACAGGAAAATTTCATCATTTCAATTCTCTGGCACATTATTTTACACAAAATTGCATTCAAATGTGTGTTTTTTCTCCATTTTTTTTTTGCTGCAAAAATACACCCTATATTATAAAAAAACAATGCATAAAACGCACAAAACTGTGTTCTTACAAAACGGCTTGTCTTGTATAATTAGTTTTAAGACATTCATTTTTCAGCCAAAAATCCATATTAAAGGGAACCTGTCAGCTCTTTTAGCCCTCCTAACCTATCACTACCTGTCCCTGCAGCCGCCTACCACTTTCCTAACCATCCCCCTCTGACCTATATGGCATTTATAATGGTGGAACAGAACAGTTTATAAACTTACAAAATCTGTGACGAGGGGCAATGTCTCCAGGGCCGCGTTCCCCCCCGGCCTCGCTGCTCTAATGACGCTCCGAAGGGCGGCATCATTCCTTCAGGACCGATGTCCTCATTTAAATCCTCTGCCCTGCACTTCCGAGTGAATGACGCGGATGCCGGCCGCCGCGTCATACCCGGGCATGCGCAGTGCGCCGGTGTATAACACGCCAAGGCCACCTTCCAACATGCGATCTGCACATGGGCTTAAGGCGGCCTTGTGTCAGCCCCAAGTCGCAAGGTCACCAGGCAAGAATCCCCAGCTTCGGACATCCGGCACACTGTGCATGCCCGGGTATGATGTGGCGGCAGCATCTGCGTCATACACCCGGAAGTGCAGGGCGGGAGATTTAAATCAGGACAACGGTCCTAAAGAAATTATGCCGCCCATCTGGGCGTAATTAGACAGCGACACAGGGGGAGAGCGCGGTCTGGAGACACTGCTCCTCATCAGGAACGCCCTCGTCACAGATTTTGTAAGTTTATAAATGTTCTATTCCACCATTATAAAGCCATATAGGTCAGACAGGGATGGCTAGGAAAGTAGTAAGCTGTTGCAGGGACAGGTAGTGATAGGTTAGGAGGGCTAGAAGAGCTGACAGGTTCCCTTTAAAGTAACACCATGTGACTCTAACCTTAAATGGACTTTTCATTCTGGCTCAAAGGTCAGTCTATTATGGCTCATTGAGTACTAAGCAGGACAGGGGGTGTGCATAGGGCCAGCTTCACACCACGGTTTTTGAGCTATCAGGCTGTGTCCGGTGTTTTGCAGGAAGCATCGGACACAGCCTGACAGCTCCGGACAAACATTTGCCCTCCGGTCCTGTTTTCTGTCAGAATCAGGACTGTGCGGCTGCTGCCGCTGTCCAGTCCTGAAATTTAAGCATCGTGACTTGTGGGGAGCTAGCTGTGGTTTTGAAATTTCTGCCGGGGAACTCTCCAGGTGCTGAAGTTCAGCACCCGGCGTCCGGATCTGATGCTATCCAGTGCCCATAGCCTCCCATGTTAGGGGGCGCCGGATGGCACTGGTTCCGGGAGCATCCAAGAGGATCCGGATTTTGGAAGATTTCTGCCCCGGCACAAAACCGCTGCAAGCTGCGATTTTGTGTCCGGGGAGAAAGAAAACTAATTCTCCCAGATCCTCCCTGACAGCAGGGAACTGGATGGCAAATCACTGCCATCCGGCCCCATAGGAATACTATGGGGCCAAAATCGGATCCAGGTCTGTCCGGTTCACACAGCCCCAGATCCTTAAAACCGTGGTGTGAAGCCGGCCTAACAGGACACATGGATAGAGGCCATCGTTCATAGAGAATGTCTTTAAGTAGAGGTCTGTTCTGCTGATTCACAGAACATAGGCGGGGAAAAGAGGACGTCACCGCAGCAGGCAGGGACACTCGCCCTGGAACCGCAAGCAGCGATACCTTGCTCTGCGTCAAGCTTCACAAGGAGGCGCAGGCGTAGAGGAGGAAGAATTGAGCGGCAGGAGGGGGGGCGGCAACGGCTGTAAACAAGGCAGCACAGAGACGCAGGGGGCGTCAAATGCAGCAGTGGAGCGAAGTGGCTCCAAGCACCAGGGCCAGCCTCCATGGCTTCTAACTACGTTTTAAAAAGCTTATATCTCAGGGTACAAGCTTCACAAACACATGGGTAACCCCTTGACTGAATGCAGCATACATGCTGCATTCAGTGCTACACTAAGGCTGGTTTCACATTTCGATTTAGTTAAATCCGATGCTGTCTGATGAAAATCGGACAGCATCGGTTCTGAATCAGCCCCCATGTTATCCAATGGGGATCGGATCGGATTTGGCATAATTGCCATCCGATTTGCCTCCGATCCGATTCTGACCGATTTTTTGCAGGAGTTAAAATCGTAGACTGCTATGATTTTGGCTCCTGAAAAAAAAAAAAATCGAACAGAATCGGATCGGAGGCAAATCGGATGGCAATTATGCCAATCCGATCCGATGCCTTTAACATGGGGCCCTATGGAGCAGGGTCTGAGGAAACATCTGATGTCTCCTCGGACCCGATTTTAGTGTACTGAGCATGCTCAGTACATGCACAGTACACTAAAACTATTATGTGCCGCCTAATTTCACTTCCGCAATGTATATACATACATTGCGGAAGTGAAATACAACTAAAATCAAGTGTTTAAAATAAAAAAATCTTTATTCTCACCTGCCAGTGCTCCCCCGGCGTGTCCATAGAGCTCCCGATCGGTTTTACAGGACCTGCGATGTTGTCAGAAGCGCCATCGGTAACCGCTCATGCAACCCGATGACGCTTCTGACATCATCGCAGGTCCTGTAAAACCGATCGGGAGCTCTATGGACACGCCGGGGGAGCGCTGGCAGGTGAGAATAAAAAAATTTTTCTGTTGGAATGACAGGAGGAGCAGGGAGAAGAGCAGAGGGGAGACCAGGGAACAGCAGGAGACAACAGGGGGACAACGAGATGATGAGGCAGAGAGGAGGGGGAGCGAGGTGACAGGAGACCAAACTGATCCTGCAAAATGTCGGAATTGGATGTCTATTTGGCATCCAATTGCAGGGATCAGTTTGGATCCGATGCGGTCCGATTATCATCGGACAGCATCGGATTTAACTAAATCGCAATGTGAAACCAGCCTTAGACTCACATCCATGGTGGGTGGGGGGACAGATCCTCTTTAATGCTTTTTTTTTTACTCAGATTTTGGGAATCTGCATCAACATCTGCATGTCTATTCCGAAGCCAGCAAAGTCTATGAGCATTCAGAAGTCTTGTGCTAACACAACGTTGCTTTTTTTTCATTGCAGATTTGGTGCAGAAAAAAAAAAGAACTTCGCACCAAATCTACGATGAAACAAAAGCAACGTTGGCACCGCACTTCAGAACGCTCGAAGACTTTGCTGGCTTCGGGACAAACATGCAGATGTTGATGCAGATTCCCAAAATCTGCATAAAAAACGCGTCAAACAACATACCGTGGGTACAAGGCCTATGGAATATAAAACTTTAAAAGGTTTGTTGCTCTTGCTTTATAAATCACATCACTGAAGCCTTGCAAGGTCAAACGTTACCAGTTATGTGTGTCCAATTGGCCTGTATAAACAATCGGTGGTGGCAGCTCGTTTTCTTGACATATTGTGGAGCTTGGCAGTGACTGTTTCGAGGTAGATATATTTTCCATGCGTTGGAATTGGTTTTGCATATACTATACATTCACTGTGAAAGCTCCCAATAATTGTCACAGTAGTGAAAACAGTCATCGCTTCATCCATCAACTGCATATAGTCCTGTTTTGGAGGCAGCTAAGTGCAGTTTGTGACACTTGGTGGCAACGGTGGGATATCTGTGTGATTTCTAGGACAGTCTCCTTGACAAACCCTTTCAAGCGGTCACACTAGGGTCAGGAGACCTGGCTAGTCTGATGCATTGTGCTCTGTGCACGGGTGTCTTGTGCCGAATGTAATAGCCTCATAGAAATATATGAAGGGTCACATCTGGTCGGGAAACTCTTGGCCAGTCCATACATGAACCTTGTTGCACGGATATCTGAAAGAGCCCAATTCAGATTAGAGTTTTATGGAGACTCATGGAGCAAACTAAGAGAAACTAGCTGCATTAGGGTGTTATTTGTTAGTAACACACACACATCTGAGCGCTTCGTCATGTGTTTACCCCTAGGTGAGGGTCTGTAGTACATAAACCTTAGGGATGCTGTAGAAATGGAGATCGCAAATGCTCTGTCAATAAGAAAATGAGTACGTAATAAACATAGGAGTAAAACAAAGGAAGATGCTGTTTAAGGCTAAGTTCACACATTGTGTATTTTGTTGCACTTTTTGCCGCGTTTTTCGGCCACGCAAAAAAGCGCAACAAAATAAGCCGATGCTTTCACACAATGCGCTTTCTTCTCCCCATAAAGCGCAGGTGTTGTCACAGAGGGGGAGGAAGAATCCTAGTCCCGCCTCCCCTCTATGACCACCCACTAGATTTCACAGTGTATTAATATACACTGCACCTCTGCACCCCTGCATCCCTGCGCTCCTGCGCCCTTCGCCCTGCACTCCTACTCCCTCGTGTCCCTACGCCCTGCGTCCTTGTGTCCCTGTGCCCTGAACCCTGCACTCCTGCAACCTTGTGTCCCTGCGCTCCTTTACCCTCTTCCTCCTCCGGTCATCCCCTCCCCTCCTGTGCCCCCCTGCCGCCTGTGCCAGCATTCTCTGCAGCGTCATCTCCCTGCGTTTTGCCCCGGACACAAAATCACAGCTTACTGAGATTCTCTGTCCGGGGCAAAAATCTGAACAAATCGGATCCTTACGGATCCGGCGCCCCCTACCATGGGAGTCTATGCCACCGGATCCGACAGAAAATCGGTCCGGCTCCCAGACGTCGGCCGGCGTTGAACTTCAGCACCGTGGAGAGCTCCCTGCTAACATTTCAGGACTGTGGCAAGCTCCCGCTAGCCAAGATTTTGAAATTTCAGCAGGGACAGCTCCTGAAAGGAGCTGAGGGCATATTTGCCCTCTGGTTCTGTTCTGTCCGGGGCTTTCTGGTTCTGTCCGATGCTTCCTGCAAAACACCGGACAGAACCTGACAGCTCAAAACCGTGGTGTGAAGCTAGCCTTGGATCTCAATCTGCACATGCGCCACCTCCACGGCCAATTTACTGTAGTCCTTTGTGTCCAACACTAGCATGGCACCCACATTGCACCAAATGACACCCCCTCCCCTGTGCCCAGGGCCCGCAGCTTAACTGGCCCTGCTGACAGGGACCATGCGTCCATTGAACATTAAAAATTTTTTTTTTCTCTTTTCCTCTTCCAAATTTAGGATGCATTTTATAATCCAGTGTGTTTTAAATTTTGCAAAATACGGTATATACTTACCATCCATCTTTTTCCCAGCAGAGTCCCAATCCCATTCCACCATCTTGTGAACACAGTCTGGAAATTAGAGCTACTAATCACAAGCTCTCTATTATACTTACATTGAGAAGTGACTTCCTATCAGCCTGGCAAATACTGTCACTATAGAGCTGGATGTTGTTTGAATCGGACAGCAACGAATCAGTTTCTGTCCAATATTTACAATGCAAACCAAAATCAGAGCAGGCTCAGATTTTGGGGGCGGGAAAAAAAAATCTGACCCAACGGCCCCATCACAAACCTGAAACAATCGGATGCCAATAAGGACCACATCCATGCCCATAGGCATACATAGTGGCCAAATCAGATCCGTGGCAATCAGTTTCACAACGGATAGACACGGATGCACAAAAAACGTGATGTGAATGGGGCCTCACTTAAATTCTGTGGACAATCACTGATGTCAATGGTTTGCCTGTACACATGATCGCAGTGATTGACTGCAGCTTTCAGGTGACTGATGTACACAAGACCTATAACCAATGTGAGAACATGTTGCGTTCATGGTGCGGACGAGAACGTATGATTTCTACGCAAGCATCCACATGCGTACAAATCACACATGGCGGGAAATGGGTGCGCACGGCCATCCGCACCCGAGCGCATACACCGTGCGCCCCAATGTTAAGCATAGGGATGGGCGGTGCTTGCGCTCTGCTTGCGTTCGCCCCGCCGCAATGCGCAGCACAGGCGAACGCAAGTGTGAAGCCACTCTTACTGTATTATTTTATTATATTACAGCTTAGAAGCAGGAGAGGACAGAGGAGAAAGCTTTGTTAGGGCTGAACCTGAGAATGAACAGGGGTAGACACAATGCAGAGCAGATGACAGGCCAGCAGGTCTGTCAATGTTAATTATCTGCCCACCATAGAGTCAGGAAGTAAGACAGAGCTTTGGAGCCATCCTTTATGTATCCAAGAAAACCTGACATTTTAAAAGTTAACAAAAATCAGATATTAACACGCCATTGCTAGTAAGCGCTTATGGACACAATTACATTTCACCCACTAGAAGGGACATATTGATGATTTAAAAAAAACACTTTATAAACGTACTGGGTCATTCCAAAATGTATTTGTAATTAACTAAAGTTGCACTTCATATAGAAAAAAAAAATGTTTTAAAAATCTATAGATGTCAGGGGAAAAAAAAAAAAAAAAAAAAATATTCATATAGGGTCATTCCATGTCAAGTGATCCAAATAAATAGAATCTACGCCTAATAAGCTAATATGTCCTCAATGGACATGAGAGATTGAAAAAAATAAAACTAAACTTTTTTCAATTCAGCTCTGCAGCCACTATTCACTGGTGGGGCAAGTCCAAGATGTACATACTAGTGCAAGGTCCTCTTCATAGACCGATGGGGACCACCAGTGTTGGAAGGACCTTTAAAACCCAGGTAACAAGCGGATACACAGGTGTCATGATCAGTCACCACCAGCTCTTGGGGGCACCCTCCGCAAGTATTACACTTGTCATGTACATGTTGCATGAGGAACAAACCACTTTGTGCGAATCTCCATCTATGTAAGATGACATTATACAGGAGAGAATGTATTCATTTCCTGTCGACCTGCATCCCATAATGATTAACAGATCATTACAGGCTTACGTGATTTCTTCTTTCACTACCGGTAATTATCATGTCCACGCCCGATCTGGGTATATCGTTTAACAGTAATTGTATATTGCATAAGAAGGTTTCTTTAAATGAGTGGACCAAATTTTTCCACATTACACTGGGGAACAATTTGAAAACAATTTTCTGTTGAGTTAGGTTTTTGAGCTGATTTATACTAAAATTGGCATGCCGATTCCAAAAATGTAGTCAGTTTTTCCTCCACAACTTATGGTGGGTTTACACGTTGCGATATCGTAGTACGATTTCAATGAAAAGTCACGTGGTTCAATCGTCGGAGCCGATATCGTTCCTGCGTTGTATGGTGTGAACGTCCAATACGATGCAGGAACGATATCGGGGATTGAATGAGCGTGCTATTCAATGCCCCGATATTGAAGGGAGATTGGAGCCGGATCGTGCTGTGTAAACGCCCAACTACGATGCGATGTTCAACGTCACCCATTCACTCCCATGTTAAATGCTCGATCCTGGGTTGGGAGGCGTAGACATTACACGGACGTTGTATTCCGATATCGCAGCGTGTAAACCTCCGATGCGATGCGGGAGAAACGTGCACTAAATGCACGCTCCCGCGCCATTGAGTTGCGATATCGCAACAATATTGAAGCGTGTAAACCCACCTTTACCTGCCTGAGAAGCACAATTGCACTGATATCTGTAATAAGACTTGTTATCTGATTACAATTTGACTCATATATCCTTTGTAAAAAACATGATAGTGTTAAAAAAACATATTTGTCATGCCTATTTCTTATACATTTCATTTTTTGTTCATATTTGTACTATTTTAAAAAAAAAAAAAAAAAAAAAAAAAAAACACTTTTTAGGTACAGTAGTTTACATATTTTTGAGAAGGCAAAAATCCTATAGTTCAAAAACTTGACGTGATAGAGAAAAACTGAGATCATTTCTGGATTCAGCATCCAAAAATTAATTGAGAACAGTTGTCTGACCTAACTCCTAAAAAATTGTGTTCCCCAGTGTTATTGGTTTATTTTTGCTCTATAAGCAGGGCTGTGGAGTCAGAGTCAGGGAAATTGAGAAGACAGAGTTGGAGTCGGAAGTTTGGCTTATTGACTGCACACCAGGGCTGTGGTGTCAGAGTAAGATTTAGGGAAATTGAGGAGACAGAGATTTGGCTTACCGACTCCATAGCCTTTCCTGTAAGGATATATAGTGCCTTGTGAAAGTATTCGGCCCCCTATATACAGTGCCTTGTGAAAGTATTTGGCCCCCTTGAACTTTTCAACCTTTTGCCACATTTCAGGCTTCAAACAGATATAAATTCTAATTTTTTTGTGAAGAATCAACAAGTGGGACACAATCATCAAGTGAATGACATTTATTGCATATTTTAAACTTTAACAAATAAAAAACTGAAAAGTGGGGCGTGCAATATTATTCTGCCCCTTTACTTTCAGTGCAGCAAACTCACTCCAGAAGTTCAGTGAGGTTCTCTGAATGATCCAATGTTGTCCTAAATGACCGGTAATGATAAATAGAATCCACCTTTGTGTAATCAAGTCTCCGTAAAAATGCACCTGCTCTGTGATAGTGTCAGGGTATGTGCACATGGTCCGGAGGGGCTGCGTGTTGGACGCAGCTCCTCCGACCTGAGGGAAGCCGCGGGTGGCCGCAGAGAGACCGCAGCCGCCCTGTACTCACCATGTGCGGCGGGTGCGGGGCGGCTTCTCCATGCAGTCTCTCTGTGGCAACCGCTTCCGACTCTGCAGCATGAATGAACATGCTGCGGAGGAGCGGACTCCCGGCAACCCGCACCGCAGCTTCAAAGACGCTGCGGGCAGGTTATGCATAGTGAGGATGGGATTTCTTGAAATCCCATCCACTATGCTGATACTGTACTATGCAGCGTTTTGGACGCAGCGCAAAGACGCTGCATCCAAAACGCTGTGTATCCTGATCGTGTGCACACACCCTCAGGGTTCTGTTTCAAGTGCAGAGAGCATCATGAAGACCAAAGAACACACCAGGCAAGTCTGAGATACTGGTGTGGCAAAGTTTAAAGCCGGATTTGGATACAAAAAGATTTCTCAAGTTTTAAACATCTCAAGGAGCACTGTGCAAGCAATCATATTGAAATGGAAGGAGTATCAGACCACTGCAAATCTACCTAGACCCGGCCGTCCCTCTAAACTTTCATCTCGAACAAGGAGAAGACTGATCAGAGATGCAGCCAAAAGGCCCATGATCACTCTGGATGAACTGCAGAGATCTATAGCTGAGGTGGGAGAGTGTCCATAGGACAACAATCAGTCGTACACTGCATAAATCTGGCCTTTATCGAAGAGTGGCAAGAAGAAAGCCATTTCTCAAAGATATCCATGAAAAGTCTCGTTTGAAGTTTGCCACAAGCCACCTGGGAGACACCAAACATGTGGATCCGCTGTCAGTAAAACAGAATTGGCATTACTCACCGGGATTGGCTTTCAATTACTTTATTCACAGATTTTTCAACATCAAAATCGGCAGTTCAGGTGGCTGTGCATAGGGGAGGTAGGATGGGGGTTCTTTCTCAACGACGGGCCGTTTCACACCCTTCAGGGTGCTTCTACTGGTTGCAGTCAATCTGTAGAAGCACCGTGAAGGGGTGCGAAATGGCCTGTCGTTGAGCAAGATCTAGGTCAAGCAATCTAGGTCAAGTCGGATCGTTGATCGCATCATTCGACCATTGAAGCGTGAAACGGGGCCTTTAGAAACCGGCAAATCCTTGTAGTGCACAGTGCAAGTGCTGGAAGAGCTGATAAGTGTGCAGCCACATAGAGTGATTGCAGAATTATCATTTTAGACCAGACAACACCTTTAATTAAGGTGTTTGGATACATTAAGAGGAAGAGCCCCTATATTCAGGGACCGCCAACTCATACTTTATCTCCTTCTGTTATAAGTGAGAGTTCTATAAATACATTTGGTAAGAATTAATTATGTTCTTAGCTGAGATATTGACCAAATTATTACAAAATACGTGGGTCACAGCACATAGGCCAAAGAAGTCAGGCAGACAATCTTACCAGGGTGAATTTGGCCATAATCTGAATGGTAGAGTACGGAGGCAGTGCAGCCCCAAATTAAGGCGTAGTGCAACCTTCATGCACTGTTGCATAGAAATCCTCTTAACCTGTTTAAAAAGGTAAAAGGTTAGTGCACTCCTGCCTGTGATGTATATATAGCATATATCCTATGTGATGTATATACAGCTGTCGAGTGTCTCCTACATGATGTATATGCAGTAGGCACAGTATCTCTTATGTAATATATATATAAAACAGTTTTCAGTGTACCCTTTGTGATGTATGCTGTAGCCTCATTATATCCTATTTTGCAGAGACCTTCCATTACTTGAGCTCTATAAACATTAGGTGAGTGATGAATTTCCCACTTTGAGGAGACTTGCATTGAAATATGCATCTGTGATCACTACAATTTATTACTAAGACCAATTCTATTCAAAACTTATCACAAAAACTGTACTCCAGACTGACTGACACAAACCTGGAAAAGCAATTGTTGGGCTGCTTTCACATCAGCGCTTTTGCCCAATCATAGCAGGTCTGGCAGGTTTGCCGCATCTGCCGAGTAACGGCACACTTGCGGCAAGCCCCATTAATTCCCTATGGGACTTGTGGTCAGGTGCAGCAAGTACGGTTTTGCTAGTTCCAACATTTGCAAAGAAGGAAAAAAAAATGATGCTAGCAGCGGGTTTTTTCTACGCTTCAGCAAGTGCAGAATCTGGCAAAACCGCACTTGCTGCACCTGACCGCAAGTCCCATACGGAATGAATGGGGCTTGCCACAAGTGTGCCGTTACATGACAGACCACAGCAGATGCGGCAAAATTGCCGGATCTGCCGCGAATTTCAAAAATCAGTGATGTGAAAGAAGCCCAAGTAGCATCATCAACAATAACATAACAGCCGCACAATAAAGCAGCACCAGTGACCACATTAGGGGCGAGTTAATTAAATGTCTGACCAAAAGTAGCAGGATCATTTTCAAGTTGATAATTTTATATGAACTGTGAATGAGGTTATAAAAGGTTATAAATATCCAAATGGCCATCGGCCACCCCTTGTGTACAGCACTGTATGTCCAGTGTCTTGTTATCGATGCTGTGAGAACCCCACTAGTTTTCTTCCTTTTCTAATCTTATGTCTCCAGAAATTCTCCATGTTATATTCTCAGGCAGGTCAGAAAACACAATCACAGGTTTCCTCCAACACTGGGGATTTGTAGGCGTTACCTGAGTGATAGATTTCAGAGCACTTTACTCGGAGCCCCCTTCTTAATCCATATCCCATTATCACATCTGTCAGTCTCCGTGACCTAACATAACACCAAGATCACAGAACGGAAATCAACATGATACGTACGGCTGTCATTTCTCACTTCTCCACATGTAAATTTGTTTCAAAACAAAAGCCTAAAAACTGTGTGACATAAGAGAGAACTAGAGATCGATAATACACACATATATAAATATATGGTACATATTGAATATGACCTTTGCAATTTATAAAAAAATATCTTTAAGGCCCCCTTCATATCAGGATTTTTGTGGATCCATGGCTATCCACTGTAAAACGAATAGCCACGGATCTGATTTAATAGCCATCCATGCGTGCAGGGAACAGATTGTGTCCTCTACTTTCACAGCCCCAAAACCGGAGACTGCTCCGATTTTGGGAACAGCGGACACAATCTGACAAAATCGGATCCGTCGCTGTCCGATTCAAATAACACAGGTGTCTATGGAGCTCAGATCCAGGAAAAAACAGGATCATTTCCCAGATACGGTGTTAGGCTGGCTTCACACCACGGCGCAGTCCGGTCCGGGGCTGTCCGGTGTAAACCAGACAGCCCTGGACCGGTTTTTAGCCCAATAGTAGCCTATGGGACCGGATGGAGCCGGATGGCAGCTCTCTGCCATCCGGTTTCATCTCTGCGGTGGAATCCGGGAGAAATATGATTTTTCTCACCGTACACAAACTTAGCTTGCAACGTTTTTATGTCCGGGGAGAAAAATCTCCCCAAGAAGTCAGATCCCTGATTTTCCCAGACTGTCCCGGATCCGGGGCAATCTGGTTCTCCCTAACATGGGAGCCTATGGGGCTGGATTGCCCCAGTCCAGGCGAATCCGGGAAACTGATACCGGCGGCTGCACGCTGCTGTTTCAGGACCGCGGCTAGCTCCATGCTAGCCGCAATCTTAAAAAATCAGAGGCTGCAGCTGCAATTACAGCCATCCGACTGCACACAGGACCGGAGGGCACATTTGGCCCTCCGGTTCTGTGTGCTGATCCGGTCTGGGGCTGTCAGGTTCATGCCTGACAGCCCCGAACCAGACTGCGCCGTTGTGTGAAGCCAGCCTTAGTGTACTGAGCATGCTCACTACAATAAAACTGCTCTGTGCAGTTTAATTTCATTTTAGCAGTGTATCTACATACACTATCCACATACACTGCTAAAGTGAAATGATATGTACGTCACATATCACATGACCGCAAGCGGCCAATCACAGATCTTGCAGATTCTTGGACAAAGTGCTTCGGTGTCCGCGCTGCTGCTCCGGGATCAAAGAAACACAGACACAGGAATGTCTGGTACAGCTACAGCCTTTATTTTCCGACGCGTTTCGGAGCCTCCTCCCGAGCTCCTTCCTCAGAGAAGAGATGTTCCCTGAGGAAGGAGCTCGGGAGGAGGCTCAGGAGCTCGGGAGGAGGCTCCGAAACGCGTCGGAAAATAAAGGCTGTAGCTGTACCAGACATTCCTGTGTCTGTGTTTCTTTGATCCCGGAGCAGCAGCCGGACACAGAAGCACTTTGTCCAAGAATCTACATCACGACCACGGTCACCGTTGAGAGTGCGGTGCCTGCAGCAGCTGCTTGTACGCTATTCTACCAGTTGTGGGTTTCACAACTGCTAAAGGTGAGCAATTCCACATCAACAAGTGAAAGTGTTTAATTGAGATAAGACCCTATATGCGCATTCTTTCTTTCACAGATTTTTAATCACAGATCTTGGTAGGTCATGGAAGGTCAGTACATGTGGATGTCTCGGCTCCTGGTAACCCAAACAGCCGACATGGGGTAAGTATTCAATTTTTATTATTTTTATAACATTTGGATAACTTTTATTTAGGTTTTGCAGTGTACATTAATACACTACGAAACCCAAAAAGGGGCTGTCACAGATATCACATGGGGAGCAACACCGGATTCTTCCTCCCCTGTGTGACATCACTTCTCCCCTGCGCTTTTGGGGTAAAAGTACGTCCATAAAAAAACACGGTGTGTTAATGCACCACGTGTTTTTTCGGCGCTTTTTAGCGCCAAATAATAATAAAAAAAAAATTAAAAAAACACAACAACAACGTCTGAACGTAGCCTAAGACTGAATTAAAATTTTTCAAAAAACTAACATGTAGTAATCTAAAGGTACCGTCACACGCGGCAATTTTGCTTGCAATTTCACTGGCAATATGCTGGTTGTAGTAAAATCATGGACACATTGTTCTCTCTTGTTGCCGTGTACAATAGAAACAATGTCTCCATGATTTCACTGCAACCAGCAAATTGCCAGTGAAATTGCAAGCAAAATTGCCGTGTGTGACAGTACCTTCAGAGTATAGGGGCTCAGAACAATTGTGAATACCCAAATGTGGATAAATATGGACCCAAGTCACAGAATAACTGCAATGTTCACTGAAAAAATTGGTGTATAAACAAAATGCACAATATTCATTTTGAGAAAAGATGTATATTTTATTTAGCACCAATTTACATACAAAAAATAAAAATTATTTATTGAGGAAAGGCATTACAAGAGAATTCAGAAAAAATCTCCCCAAGGCCTGCGTGTAAATGTGATCATATGGGATAAAGAACAGTGCACAAATTATATATCACTGTGGTAAAACCATGTATAACACACACGTTTATAAATCTATATATTGTGGCAGAAGGATATAAAAATAAAATATTAGTATGGTAACGCAACCACAAATAAATTATGTATAAATAACTGTTTATAAAGAAACGACTAAACACGTCTCAGTATTGGATAAGTATAAAGTGCAAAGCACATGAGAAAGCGATAATAAGTAGAAAAACTACTGATAAAACACATATCATGAGACGGGAGTCCCTATTATCTCGCACATAGATAACCAAAGTTCGAGGTGCAATTAATAGAGTAGGTGGCTGACCCATAATATAACCAGAGCTCAGAGGGACAGGGGAGACTCCACATGTTACACAGTTTTTCCTGCCAACACAATGATTTTTAGCAGATTTTTCTGCTGCCAATACTGAATGTGTGCACATACCCTAAAGGCCACGTCACACGCATCAATCTTGTGAGTGATATTGTTAGCGATCACGTGCTCGCGCGATCGCTAACAATATCGTTCACATTGTCGGGTGAGCTGTCACACAGGCAGACTCACCAGCGATGTGGAGCCGCGATCTCGCTGGTAACTATGGTACACATCGGGTTACTAGGCGCCGCGCGGCGCTTAGTAACCCGACGTTTACCATAGATACCATCTCCCAGCATAGGCTCTGCCGCTGGGAGATCGTTCATCGTGGTGTCACACACCATGATGAAGCAGATTGATCAAGCGTTTATCGCTTGATTTGAGCTCCGGCTCACAAATCTGCGATCAAACAATCAAGCGATTTTACAGTGTAAAATCGCTTGATTACACGCAGCGACGCACAAACGATATCGCTTAAGCGATCAAAAAAGCAGATCGCTTAAGCGATATCGTTCAAGAAATTGAAGCGTGTGACGTGGCCTTTAAGTAACCCTAGTAACCCGATGTGTACCATAGTTACCAACGATCACGCTGCTCCACATCGCTGGTGAGTCTGTCTGTGTGACAGCTCACCAGCGATGTGAGCGATATCGTTAGCGATCGCGCGTGCACGTGATCGCTAACAATATCGCTCATAAGATTGATGCGTGTGGACGTGGCCTTAAGGCTATGAGCGCACGCCGAGTATCTGATGCAGACATTTTCTGCACCAAATCTGCATCTTCTGGCAGAAATATGCACCAAAAAGAAAAAAAAAAACAGTGCGTTTTTGGTACAGATATTTGCCCGCATGTTTTCATAGTGAAGTCAATGGGTGGAAGGGCTGAAAAACGCAGGCAAAACTGCACCAAGAATTGACGTGATTATTTTTGCACCCAAATCTGCAAGGAAAAAATAAGCAACATGTGCACAACACTTCTGAATTCATATTGACTTTGCTGGCATAAAGATAGGCATCCAGATCTATGACAAAACTACATCAAAACCACAGCTGCCTGCTCTCCAGCCAGGCGCTGCACAGAAACACATGCAGAAGTCATCCGAGCGCAGTGCAATATTTCCCACACACTGATGGCCACTTTACACGTCCCAACGCCGCGGGAGCGCGCTTTTTCTGGGCAGAATTCCAAGATCGCATAGGAGATGGCTGCCGATAGCGCGCTGTGTGACAACGCCACTGCAATGTGTACGCCCCTTGAACGGCCGACCCAGGAACGGCCATTTAACATGGAAGAGAATAGGGGAAGTTGTACTCCACATTGTAGTTGGGCTTTTACACAGCACGATGCAGTCACAACGTCCATCCAATATCGGGCCGTTGGAGAGCAGGCTCATTTGATCCCAGATATCGCTTTAGCATCGTTCGTGCATCGTATTGGACATTTAAACCATACAACGCAGGAACGATATCGGGTCCAACACACGAACCACGTGACTTTTTATCGGAGTTGGACACAGATATCGGGACGTGTAAAGTGGCCATCACTGACTGGCCGAGAGCAATCTGAATATTGGATCAAACTCAAGGTACCGTCACACAGGGACATATCTCCGGCGATATTGCCGGGGATCGCGGGAGCGCGCATCCCTGACAACATCGCCGGTGAGATGTCACACTGAGCAACTTACCGGCGATGTCGCCGGCTAGTTGCCGCGGCTATCGCTCGCTGAGTTGCCCAGCAACCCAGCGAGCGATAACCCGCAATGTTGGAGATAGGCGGAATCGCCCGTAACATTGCGGATTGCCGCGTTACACAGGGCGATCAGGCAGAATCGCCTGAACAACATCGCCAGGTTTCCCAACATTGTTGGGAAACCTGGCGATGTGACTCTGGCGATTCATCGCCTGATTATCGCCCCGTCACACGCGGCAATTCGCCGGCAATGTCGCCGCAACCTGACCACGCCCCTCAGTTGCCGGCAACATCGCCGGCGATATGTCCCTGTGTGACGGTACCTTCAGACATGCAGCGATTTCATTCCTCGAATAGACTCTATCCAAGGAAAAAAATCTGCCAAGTGAGAAGCCCCATAGGCCAACATTGATCTGAGTGTGCCATAATGTCGTCTGCCCCTGTCCTAACCATATCAATATTCTAAAGCCGTGAAGGAAGTGACCTGACCGTTATTCAAGCGACTTTTTAGAAGCTGAAATTATTTGATATACGATAAGCAAGAATAAAAATAAACAAAAAAAAAAATGCTACAAGAATACACGATGACAAAAACACTTTGGAAAGATTGCTTTAAAAATGATAGGTCATCTAAGGAGAAACTATATATCCATGGTTCATGGAACCATAACATGGCACACTGGAGCCACAATGTGCGATGGCAAGGAGGCACTAACAGATTCTAATGGTCCAAATGAAATGGGGTTATGCTCCATCAGATCATGTATTATAGAGAAATTGTCTTGTTTTTGATGCATTTGGACATCCTTACAAATCAGTCCGATCCTGAATCACAATGCTCAGACTGGCCGGGAGTTTCCGGACCCGAGCGTGACAGCTGCATAGAAGGGCTGGGAGAACTGCGGCCAGTCTGAGCACTGCGGGGTCTGATCTCAGAATGATTTAGAGGCACCTCTGAATGCTCCCTTGGAATAATACTAAAGTAGCATATCTCGATAGTAATGTACCAATGCACTATAACACGGCACACAGAGATGCCGAGAAATGTGATATACTGATATGATGGGCGCCACATGCAATGCTGAACAGCAGCAAAATCTAAAGGCCGCTTCACACGCTAGGATATCGTTAACACGTCACGGATTTGTGATCGTTCAAACGATATACCGTAGTTGTTGCGTGTAAATGAACGATGTAGGAAGGAAAAATCGTTGGAACGGTCATCAAAAATTGGAGATCCCGACCGTTTTGATCTCGTTCACCAATATGCTAGCGTGTGAAGCGGCCTTAAGCAAAGTGAAAACATGGCTGCTGACCAACATAAGACATATCAAGGCTGCACAGAAACATCAGTCTCTCAAAAGCACACACATAGTACATGTACGAGGTAAACATGTGACTGGAGCCATGAGGCGCGCCGGGAGCCAGGAGTCTCAGCGGTCAGGCGCGCCGGGAGCCAGGAGTCTCAGCGGTCAGGCGCGCCGGGAGCCAGGAGTCTCAGCGGTCAGGCGCGCCGGGAGCCAGGAGTCTCACTGGTCAGGCGCGCCGGGAGCCAGGAGTCTCAGCGGTCAGGCGCGCCGGGAGCCAGGAGTCTCAGCGGTCAGGCGCGCCGGGAGCCAGGAGTCTCAGCGGTCAGGCGCGCCGGGAGCCAGGAGTCTCAGCGGTCAGGCGCGCCGGGAGCCAGGAGTCTCAGCGGTCAGGCGCGCCGGGAGCCAGGAGTCTCACAGGTCAGGCGCGCCGGGAGCCAGGAGTCTCACAGGTCAGGCGCGCCGGGAGCCAGGAGTCTCACAGGTCAGGCGCGCCGGGAGCCAGGAGTCTCAGCGGTCAGGCGCGCCGGGAGCCAGGAGTCTCAGCGGTCAGGCGCGCCGGGAGCCAGGAGTCTCAGCGGTCAGGCGCGCCGGGAGCCAGGAGTCTCAGCGGTCAGGCGCGCCGGGAGCCAGGAGTCTCAGCGGTCAGGCGCGACGGGAGCCAGGAGTCTCAGCGGTCAGGCGCGCCGGGAGCCAGGAGTCTCACCGGTCAGGCGCGCCGGGAGCCATAGGTTCAATGGTCAGGCGCGCCAGGAGCCATAATCCCACTGATGTGAGGTCTAGGCATTTTATACTGAGAGCAGTGCTATATTCTTTCACCATTCACCATCACTACAGTGTATGACTGTGTTGATTTTTTTTTTTTTTTCAAACAACTTTACTGATAGTGAACAGTATGGACATCACAGTGGTATTCCTGTCCGGAGCCGGGCAGGCCGGGGTGTACCTGGCAGCACAGGCTGGGCCCCCGCCGCACTGCTCTACACAGATGTCATTACCTGAGGTCAGCTGCTCTCCGGCTCCGCCGCTTCCTTCTCTTCCTCCTCTTGTCTCCTCAGCCGGGAATCAGCGATTGCCATGCGCAGGAAGCCCGCCTCCTCCGACCCCGCCCACCCGCTCATAGGAGGCGAAGTGAGCAGGAGCGGGACAAAACACCTATCCCTGGGAATCGGAGCCCTGCAGGGTGAAGGCTCAGCCAGAGAGGAGCAGTCAGCGTCTCGTCATGGTTGTCCCGCTCTCACACAGGTGTTGTTGCCGGCTCCTGCATAGTTGCCGGCGCTGTACACCCACTACACAGTGTGACAGCTCAGGAGTCTCAATAGCAACCACAGGACGCCTGCCATTTACACACTGACAGATGGGGTCTGGTTGCTATGGGCAACAAGTCCACCTTTTACCTGCAACTCCAAAAGTGAATAATTGTGTAAAGTTTCACAATAGGAGCCGTGTTCATCGGGAGTGTAAAGAAGTGGAGCATGGCGGCCACAGACCGGTGTGCCAGAAAATGGAGCAAATCTAAAGAAGTGGAGCATGGCGGCCACAGACCGGTGTGCCAGAAAATGGAGCAAATCTAAAGAAGTGGAGCATGGCGGCCACAGACCGGTGTGCCAGAAAATGGAGCAAATCTAAAGAAGTGGAGCATGGCGGCCACAGACCGGTGTGCCAGAAAATGGAGCAAATCTAAAGAAGTGGAGCATGGCGGCCACAGACCGGTGTGCCAGAAAATGGAGCAAATCTAAAGAAGTGGAGCATGGCGGCCACAGACCGGTGTGCCAGAAAATGGAGCAAATCTAAAGAAGTGGAGCATGGCGGCCACAGACCGGTGTGCCAGAAAATGGAGCAAATCTAAAGAAGTGGAGCATGGCGGCCACAGACTGGTGTGCCAGAAAATGGAGCAAATCTAAAGAAGTGGAGCATGGCGGCCACAGACTGGTGTGCCAGAAAATGGAGCAAATCTAAAGAAGTGGAGCATGGCGGCCACAGACCGGTGTGCCAGAAAATGGAGCAAATCTAAAGAAGTGGAGCATGGCGGCCACAGACTGGTGTGCCAGAAAATGGTGCAAATCTAAAGAAGTGGAGCATGGCAGACCGAAGACCCGTGTGCCAGAAAATGGAGCAAATCTAAAGAAGTGGAGCATGACAGACCGAAGACCCGTGTGCCAGAAAATGGCGCAAATCTAAAGAAGTGGAGCATGGCAGCCACAGACCGGTGTGCCAGAAAATGGAGCAAATCTAAAGAAGTGAAGCAAGGCAGCCACAGACCGGTGTGCCAGAAAATGGAGCAAATCTAAAGAAGTGGAGCATGGCGGCCAAAGACCCGTGTGCCAGAAAATGGCGCAAATCTAAAGAAGTGGAGCAAGGCAGCCACAGACCCGTGTGCCAGAAAATGGAGCAAATCTAAAGAAGTGGAGCATGGCAGACCAAAGACCCGTGTGCCAGAAAATGGAGCAAATCTAAAGAAGTGGAGCATGGCAGACCGAAGACCCGTGTGCCAGAAAATGGAGCAAATCTAAAGAAGTGGAGCATGACAGACCGAAAGACCCGTGTGCCAGAAAATGGAGCAAATCTAAAGAAGTGGAGCATGGCAGACCGAAGACTGCGCACCCCAGAAAATGGAAACAAATCTAAAAAAGTGGAGCATGACAGACACGAAGACCGTCACACCAGGAAATGGAGCAAATCTAAAGAAGTGGAGCATGACAGACTGAAGACCGTCACACCAGGAAATGGAGCAAATCTAAAGAAGTGGAGCATGGCAGACTGAAGACCGCGCACACCAGAAATGGAGCAAATCTAAAGAAGTGAAGCTTGGCAGACAAAAGACCGTGCACACCAGAAAATGGAGCAAATCTATAGAAGTGGAGCATGACAGACCGGAGGCAGCGCACACCAGAAAATGGAGCAAATCTAAGAAGTGGAGCATGGCAGACCGAAGACCGCGCACACCAGAAAATGGGCAAATCTATAGAAGTGGAGCATGACAGCCACAGACCCATGTGCCAGAAAATGGCGCAAATCTAAGAAGTGGAGCATGCCCCACAGACCCGTGTGCCAGAAAATGGAGCAAATCTAAAGAAGTGGAGCATGGCGGCCAAAGACTTCGTCCCCCAGAAAATGGCACAAATCTAAAGAAGTGGAGCATGGCAGCCAAAGAGCACATGGACCAGAAAATGGAGCAAATCTAAAGAAGTGGAGCATGGCCGACCGAAAGACCGTGTGCCAGAAAATGGCGCAAATCTAAAGAAGTGGAGCACGGCCAGCCAAAGAGCACGTGGACCAGAAAATGATGCAAATCTAAAGAAGTGAAGCATGGCCGGCCAAAGAGCACATGGACCAGAAAAAGAGGCAAATCTAAAGAAGTGGAGCATGGCGGCCAAAGACTGGTCCACCAGAAAAATGGAGCAAATCTAAAGAAGTGGAGCATGGCCAGCCAAAGAGCACATGGACCAGAAAATGGAGAGCAAATCTAAAGAAGTGGAGCATGGCCGACCGAAAGACCCGTGTGCCAGAAAATGGCGCAAATCTAAAGAAGTGGAGCACGGCCAGCCAAAGAGCACGTGGACCAGAAAATGATGCAAATCTAAAGAAGTGAAGCATGGCCGGCCAAAGAGCACATGGACCAGAAAAAGGCGCAAATCTAAAGAAGTGGAGCATGGCGGCCAAAGACTGCGTCCACCAGAAAATGGAGCAAATCTAAAGAAGTGGAGCATGGCGGCCAAAGACTGCGTCCACCAGAAAATGGAGCAAATCTAAAGAAGTGGAGCATGGCGGCCAAAGACCCGTGTGCCAGAAAATGGCGCAAATCTAAAGAAGTGGAACATGGCAGACCGAAGACCGTCACACCAGAAAATGGCGCAAATCTAAAGAAGTGGAGCATGGCAGACCAAAGACCGTACACACCAGAAAATGGCGCTAATCTAAAGAAGTGGAGCGTGGCAGACCAAAGACCGTGCACACCAGAAAATGGCGCAAATCTAAAGAAGTGGAGCATGGCCGGCCAAAGACTGCGTCCACCAGAAAATGGAGCAAATTTAAAGAAGTGGAGCATGGTGGCCACAGACTCGTGTGCCAGAAAATGGTAGAGGTGAAGCATGGCAGACCGAAGACCGCGCACACCAGAAAATGGCGCAAGTCTAAGAAGTGGAGCATAACGGCCAAATACTGCGTCCTCCAGAAAATGGAGCAAATCTAAAGAAGTGGAGCATGGCCGGCCAAAGACAGCGTGTACCAGAAAATGGCGCAAATCTAATGAAGTGGAGCATGGCAGACCAAAGACCGTGCACACCAGAAAATGGAGCAAATCTAAAGAAGTGAAGCATGGCGGCCACAGACTGCGTCCACCAGACAATGGAGCAAATCTAAAGAAGTGGAGCATGGCAGACCGAAGACCATGCACACCAGAAAATGCAGCAAATCTATAGAAGTGGAGCATGGCAGACCGAAGACCGTGCACACCAGAAAATGGAGCAAATCTAAAGAAGTGGAGCATGGCAGACCGAAAACCTGTGTACCAGAAAATGCCGCAAATCTAAAGAAGTGGATCATGGCTGGCCAAAGAGCACGCGGACTAGAAAATTATGCAAATCTAAAGAAGTGGAGCATGGCCGGCCAAAGACTGTGTCCTACCTGAAACTGGAGCAAATCTAAAGAAGCGAAGCATGGCGGCCAAAGACAGCATGCAACAGAAAGTGGCGCAAATCTAAAGAAGTGGAGCATGGAGGCTAAAGACTGTATCCACCAGAAAATGGCGCAAATGTAAAGAAGTGGAGCATGGTGGCCAAAGACAGCATGTACCAAAAATGGCACAAATCTATAGATGTGAAGCATGGCCAGCCAAAGACTGCGTCCACCAGAAAATGACACAAACCTAAAGAAGTGGAGCAAGGCAGACCGAAGACCATGCACACTAGAAAATGGCTCAAATCTAAAGAAGTGAAGCATGGCCGACCAAAGACTGCATCCACCAGAAACTGGAGCAAATCTAAAGAAGTGGAGCATGGTGGCCAAAAACTGTGCCCACCAGAAAATGACACAAATCTAAAGAAGTGGAGCATGGTGGCCAAAGACTGCGTCCACCACACCAGATAATGTCACAAATCTATAGAAGAAGTGGAGCATGGCCGACCAAAGACTGCGTCCACCAGAAAATGGAGCAAATCTAAAGAAGTGGAGCATGGCCGGCCAAAGAGCACACAGTCCAGAAAATGATGGAAATCTAAAGAAGTGGAGCATGGCCGGTCAAATACAGCGTGCAAGAGGAAATGGTGCAAATCTAAAGAAGTGGAGCATGGTGGCCAAAGACTGCGTCCACCAGACAATGGCTCAAATCTAAAGAAGTGGAGCATGGTGGCCAAACACAGCGTGCAACAGAAAATGGCACAAATCTGTGGAAGTGGAGCATGGCCAGCCAAAGACTGCGTCCACCAGAAAATGGAGCAAATCTTAAGAAATGGAGCATGGCAGACCGAAGATCTGTGTGCCAGAAAATGGCACAAATCTATAGAAGTGGAACATGGCCAGCCAAAGAGCATGTGGACCAGAAAATGATGCAAATCTAAAGAAGTGGAGCATGGCCGGCCAAGGACTGCGTCCACCAGAAAATGGAGCAAATCTAATGAAGTGGAGCATGGTGGCCAAAGACTCGTGTGCCAGAAAATGGCGCAAATCTAAAGAAGTGAAGCATGGCCGACGAAAGACTGGCAGACCGAAGACCGTGCACACCAGAAAATGGAGCAAATCTAAAGAAGTGGAGCATGGAGGCCAAAGACTGCGTCCACCAGAAAATGGCGCAAATCTATAGAAGTGAAGCATGGCAGACCGAAGACTGCGCACACCAGAAAATGATGCAAATCTAAAGAAGTGGAGCATGGCCGGCCAAGGACTGTGTCCACCAGAAAATGGTGCAAATCTAAAGAAGTGAAGCATGGCAGACCGAAGACCGTGCACACCAGAAAATGGAGCAAATCTAAAGAAGTGGAGCATGGCAGACCAAAGACCGTGCACACCAGAAAATGACGCAATTCTAAAGAAGTGGAGCATGGCAGACCAAAGACTGCGTCCACCAAAAGATAGCACAAATCTAAAGAACTGGTGCATGGTTGGCCAAAGACCGCATTGTACTAGAAAATTATGCAAATCTAATGAAGTGAAGCATGGCCGACCAAAGACTGCATCCACCAGAAACTGGAGCAAATCTAAAGAAGTGGAGCATGGTGGCTAAAAAACTGCGTCCACCAGAAAATGGCACAAATCTAAAGAAGTGGAGCATTGCCGGCCAAAGACTGTATGCACCAGAAAATGACACAAATCTAAAGAAGTGGAGCATGGTGGCCAAAGACTGCGTCCACCACACCAGATAATGTCACAAATCTATAGAAGAAGTGGAGCATGGCCGACCAAAGACTGCGTCCACCAGAAAATGGAGCAAATCTAAAGAAGTGGAGCATGGCCGGCCAAAGATCACACGGTAAAGAAAATTATGGAAATCTAAAGAAGTGGAGCATGGCCGGTCAAATACAGCGTGCAAGAGGAAATGGTGCAAATCTAAAGAAGTGGAGCATGGTGGCCAAAGACTGCGTCCACCAGACAACGACTCAAATCTAAAGAAGTGGAGCATGGTGGCCAAACACAGCGTGCAACAGAAAATGGCACAAATCTATGGAAGTGGAGCATGGCCGGCCAAAGACTGCGTCCACCAGAAAATGGAGCAAATCTTAAGAAATGGAGCATGGCAGACCGAAGACCTGTGTGCCAGAAAATGGCACAAATCTATAGAAGTGGAACATGGCCAGCCAAAGAGCACGCGGACCAGAAAATGATGCAAATCTAAAGAAGTGGATCATGGCCGGCCAAAGAGCACGTGGACTAGAAAATGATGCAAATCTAAAGAAGTGGAGCATGGTGGCCAAAGACTGCGTCCACCAGAAAATGACACAAATCTAAAGAAGTGCAACATGGCCGGCCAAAGAGCATGCGCACCAGAAAATGATGCAAATCTAAAGAAATCGAACATACCCGGCCAAAAACCGAATGTACCAGAAGATGGTGCAAAGCTGCAATTACTCACAGAAGACAGTTATTTTATGACCTTAGCCCTTTAAGCACAGTACATTTTTTTTCATTTTTATGCCTTTGTTTTTTCCTCCCTTTATTCCAAAAGATATAAATATTATTGTCCATGTGAGGACTTGTTTTTTTGCGGGATAAGTTGTACATCTGAATTGCACCATCTATTTAATCATATGATGCAATGGAAAGCGGGGGAAAAATTTTTTTAAGTGTGTCGAAATAGGTAAAAAAAAGTGCAATTCTTCAATTGTTTTGGAGTCTTGTATTTTGTACATTGATTTTTCTGTAATATTGACCTATCAGTATGATTCTCCAGGTCAGTACGATTAAGCAGATACCAAATTTAAAAGGTGATTTGAACTTTAAGGCTTTGTGCGAAGCTGCAGATTTTGTTCTGATGACATGTGTCACGCTTCCGGGGGAAGGTGTCCTAGAGTGGACCGACTGGGCCGTGGTAGCAAAATCTTCTGGGTGAGATGGTCCTAGTTTAACCAACCCCTATACAGAAATTGCCTGGGGCAAGCCCAGGGTGTCTAAATACCACAGCTGCTAGTACCAGGGGGGCAGCTCGGAGGGTTAGCCTATACTACGGTAAGGCCAAACAGGGAAGGAGGCACCAGAGCCCGGGGTCAGGAGAGCTGGAACGGGTTCTACCAGAGGAGAGCACAAGGTCGGCCTGACTACCTGTCAGAGAAGCAGAAGCATACTAACACAATAATCAGGCACCTCCCATCAGTGGAGTTGGCCTGATATACTAGAGGACGGACAGCTATTGGTCAAGGGGAGTGTCAGGTTGAGCCGTGCCGACCCCTACATTCACGGGGAGGAGCACGACTGCGCCTTGTGTACCACTGATTAGGTTCATGACTCCGACCATTGTAGTGTGCTGATATGTGAGCCCGGCGGTCAGCAGACAGAAAGGGAACCCGGCGATGGCTCCGAGACACAGCACGCCTGGACACCGGGTTCCCGATTGGTAGAGGAGCAGAGGATACAGACCCAGGAGAGGTGAGCTGGGGAGCGGTGCCAGGGGACCTAACAACATGGGGCTCTGCTGTATTTTTGGTCACCAGCGCAGGTACAGCAAGTATGTACCACCCTTGTCCAGCTGCCTGGTAATCAAAAATACGGTTGAGCCCTTTTTTTAATTATTCCTTGAAATAATTAAAAAATAATTATGTAGGGCTTCGAATATTTTAGTTTTTCTGCCAAGTAAAACTAGACAGATGGGGCTGGAATCCTCAGTGTGGGGAGGCCCAATTGCTCCTGGGCCCCCAGCCACCCCAGAAAATTGATTCATTAGAATCACCATTTTCTGGTGCTGTGCTCGATTCTTCAAGCTGCTTTGTCAGGTTGGCAGACTCAGGTACAAAGGGGTAATGCCAACTGAGTATGTTCACAGCAGGAGCTCTATTTCTGGTCCCGCACATTGTGGGTAAGTAATTGGGTGTACTTGCTTGCTTCAGAATACGCACTGCACATGCTCTGGAGCTGGCAAATACACCCGATAATCCCCCATAATGCGCAAGACCGGAAATAGATGCGGCCATCGTGTCATACCAGGAAGCATCCCATAGTATTTTAGTATTTACAAAGAAGGGGGCAGCGCTGGAATATATTAGATTTTCACACGGGGCAATATAACCATGACACAAGGGTGGACATGGAACCTGAGAGAACACCCCATCCGACTAGACCAGAGGTTCCCAACTCCAGGCCTCGAGGGCCGCCAACAGTGCAGGATTTCCTTAGCATTGCACAGGTGTTAATGTGATCAAATGCACAGGTAATCATTCCAATCCCTGTGCAATACTAAGGAGATCCTGAAAACATGCACTGTTGGCAGCCCTCGAGGCCTGGTGTTGGGGACCTCTGGACTAGACAATAACTAATTACCTGGGGAAAATGTAAGTTATAAAATGAGTTTCTGCAACTATTAAACCACACTTTTAGCTCATACAGAAATGCTTAGAGATGTACTAGGAAGATAGTGATAGCTTGGGGGGTCTAAAGTAGCTGACAGGTTCCCTTTAACATTACACTATTAGCTAAGACAGGAATGTTTAGGTAAAGACTATGAAGCTTCAGATAGAGATAGTGATAGATTGGGCGGCATAAACGATGTGACTGCTTCCCTTTAAAGGGAACCTGTCACCTCCATAAAGCCCCCCCAGGCTTTCACTACCTGTCCCTGCACCTTCCTATTACTAATCCCTTTCTGTCCTAAATGTGCCCTGTGACTATGTAATAAAACATTATCACTCATTGTTATGATAATGAACAGGGGGACTACCATTGAAAGCCCCCCTGGCCGTTCTCTCTGTGTCCTTTCACCACCTCCTTCATTGTTTATCACGCCCCGATGGGCGTGATAATGACATCCAAATGTGCGCCCCCGAGCCTGGCTCGCTCTGCTCTGCAGAGTGCTGGGTTTGACACCGAACGTGTCTTTTCTGGTACTCTGCAGCCGGACTTCAAGGCAGCACAATACGCTTTCTCTATGGAGCACATTACGTCAGCTCATCTGTGATGAGCTGACGTAATGTGCTCTACAGAGCATGCGCAATGCGCAGCTCTGTGGATGGCTGCGGAGTACCGGAAATGACGCGTCCGGCGTCATACCCTGCACTCTGCAAAGTGGAGTGAGCCAGGCTGAGGGGCACGCATTTGGATGTCAATATCATGCCCATCGGGCGTGATAAACAATGAAGGAGGCGGAAATAGGACACAGGACGCCCATGGGGGCTAGCAACGGTAGCCCCCTTGTATTATCATAATGAGTGAGTGATAACAATGTTTTATTACACACAGGGCACATTTAGGACAGAAAGGGATAGTTAGACTAGTAATAGGTGTCACGCTGGGGGTGCTGGGGTGCCCAGAAGTAGGATGGAGCTGGGCATAGGGAGTCAGGAGAGACTGCTCTGGCCCTGATAGTGGGGGCCGTAACTCGCCCTGATCTCGCAGGTACCTCTAAAGGTGTGGAGATTCGAGCCACCAGCCTAAGTCCCTAACTTCTGAGAAGCCCTAGGCATAAGCCCCTACCTCCACCCACGGAACCCAGCATCTTCCAATGGAGAACAAAGCAGCAGCTTCGGATCAGCATCTGCTCACAACAGGTCACAGTCCAGAAGTGAACTGAATCAGCGACATCAGGTGGATGTGAGCTGACCCATTTATGGCCGAGGGGTGGGGAGCAACCAGCCCAGGCACGCCCCTCAGCTCACCTAAGCATGAGTCATATCCATCACACACACCTGCAGCAACCTGACCTGTTACAGCGCACACTGCATAGCAGAGGAAAAAAAAGCTTAGTTTAAACCACAGCAGCAGTACTTCTAGACTGCAAGGCAGTCAATACGTGACAATAGGAAGGTGCAGGGACAGGTAGTGATAACCTGGGGGGCTTTATGGAGGTGACAGGTTCACTTAACATTCCGGGTTCGGGACCGTACTTGACCCAACCTTGAGCCTGAACCCGAACTTTACAGTTTATAAAGTGGTGTCAAGGAGGGCTGTAAAAGGAAGCTAAATGGGGATTAAAGTGGTAGTATTATACTTACCGAGTCTCCAGTGTTGCACTACCTCTTGGTCCTTTTTATTAACTTCCTGATTATTTACTCCCCTCAGACTCCAACAGCCAATCACAGACATCCATTCTGAGTGACAGCATCTGTGATTGACTATTGCGCTCCCACCCATTGTGCCGGTGTCTGTGATTGTTGCCATGGGCAATGAACCTGCCATCATAGTTATAATCATAGCATAAAAATAAATAAAAAATAAATTATGTAGGAGTCCCCTGTATTTTTGATTCTCAGTGCAGATAAAGCAATCAGCTATGGGCTTCCACCCCCAGGCTGCCTGGTTTTACCTTGGCTTGCAATAAAAAATACAGTGAAACCCATTTTTTTTCTCATTACAAATCATTTTTAAAAAATGTGTGAGCTTCTCCCTATTTTTGATTGCCAGCTATTGTAAAAACCAGGCAGATGGGAGATGGTATTCTCAGCTTGTGAAGGCTCATAGTTATTGGGTCTCCCACACTACAGAATAGCAGTTCATAGCTACCTCAGAAATTGGTGCATTCATTAGAATCGGCATCTCCTGGCACTTTACCCGGCTCTTCCCAATGCCCTAAAGTGGTGGTATCGGGGGTTATAGAAGGGGTTAATGACAGCTGAATATCAACGCCTGTCATTAAGCCCACATTGATAATGTTCAGGATTCTATGAGATCTGCCCATTTCCAATCATATAAATAGTTAAAAAACACAAAATATCCTATATTTGAAATAAGACACACAGACAACCCTTATTTTCTCATTTATTAACCCGAAACATACCATTTGACGATAATCTACAGTGATACCCACTCACCTTTGCTACATGTGTTAAGCAGAAACATTTAGTGCCCACTTACTGCAGCAGTTCTCTCACACTGACTGAGCCATGGCTGTGTGAGTGATGACGTAAGAGAGTTAATCTGAGGACACAGCCACCACTCAGTCAGTGTGAGAGAAATGCTGCGGTGAGCAGACACTAACTGTCTCCGCTCAACACATATAGCAGTGGTGAGTGGATATTGTGTATTATTGTTGGAGGGTATGTTTGGGGTTAATAAATGAGAAAATTAGGGTTGTTTGTGTGTATTTTAAATATAGGATTTTTTCTGTGTGCATTTTTTAACTACTTATATGATTGATAATGTGAGGGTCTCATAGAAGCCTGAATATTATCAATCTGTGCTTAATGACAGCTGTCAATACTTGTCTGTCATTAACCCCTTTGATCACCCTGATGTCGCCGCACCAGGAGACATCCGGAAGGGCCTGGTAAAGCGCCAGGAAATATTGATTAAAATGAATATTCCAATTTCTTGGGTGGCTACTGGCTGCTATTCTGTAGCCTGGAGGGCCCAATCACCATGTTGAAAATATCAGCTTCCAGCTGCCTAGATTTTACCTTGGCTAGCAATTGAAAATACGGTGGAGGCCACACATTTTTTCCTAATTATTTAAATAATAGTAATAAAACAATGGGCTCCACTGTATTTTTGATTGCAAGCCAAGGTAAAACCAGGCATCCTGCTTTACCTGCACTGATTTATACAGGGGACCCAATTGCAATTTTTTTTTAATTATTTATTTTTAACTCTCTATGATGGCAAGATGGCAACCAATCACAGACAATGGCACAATGGGTGGGGGCACAGCTGGCAATCACAGACGCTGTTACAGAGATGGGCGTCTGTGATTGGCGGTTGGAGGCAGAGTCGAGTGAATAAACTGGAAGTTAATGAACGGCCCAGAAATACAAGCATTCAGTCCTCGGTAAATGTTAGGGTATGTGCACACGATCCGGAGAGTGTGTCCTCACCTGCGGGAAGCTGTTGATCTCTGCGAGTAAACGCATCCACGCTGTGCCCACAGTCAGCATTCAAGGCATGGCAGTTTTCCCTGCATTCACCCACTGAGATAACTTTGGACTCTGCAGGGCTAAATTGACAAACTTACGAACAAGTGGAGGCACAGAAAGCTGCCTTGCATATCAGTTTACGCTGCAGAGAAAAGCACAGTAGGCATGGGATTTCTGTAAATCCATCAACTGTGCTTGTGCTGTACAACGCAACACAAACGCACTGCATCCTTAATGATGCAAGCACTGATCATGGGAACACAACCTTATGCTGTTGTTTTAATTACTGTTTCCTTACTATTACAGCCCCCTGCCGAACCCGAACCCTAACACGGACTTCTCAGGGAAGTCCGTGCCCGAACACTACAGTAGGTGTCCGGTATGGACCCCAAACTTTACAGTCTGGGTTTGCCCATGACAATCATTAACTTATTCACCCCATATAGCTCTTTTTTCCATTTGCTCCGTTTTTCTACTGCTTTCTTTGACTTCATCACTACCATATAACTAATCTAGACACTGCAAAATGTGTGGAATCAATAAAATGACAAACCTCTTTTTAATTCTTGCTTCCAGATGACATTGTACATTGTATGCTGCCAGTAAGTGATGCCTTCAGCGGCAATAATACGAGCAGTACAATTCCAGTAGTTACTTGTAAAAACACAATTTCTATTATCAGTTTTAACATTTGCTTTTAATCTGTTGCTTGCTGTAATCCACTCCAAATGTTGAGTTTAAACTACCGTCCCATTTATATTCCCTGTGGCACTGTTGTTATGAACCATCTTATCTCCAAATAATAAAAGCAGGAAGAATTACATTGTGTGCCGCCGTTTCAAAGCCTTTACACAAAATTAAAATCTGATGGTTTGTGCAATTGAGGAGCAGAATTTTGCCTTACTGCTATCTGGAAGCAGTAATGAAGCGTGGTAATAACACTCTTCAATGGAAATGATACTCCAGCTAACTTGTAAATAAGATTTGTATGAAAAAAAAATCTAATTGTGATGTTAGAACCTGATGAGCGGTGACCAAACCCTTCCCATAGAAGTGATCTTTTCCAAAAAAGCCTTTAAAATGTAACCGTGTTTTTAATTTTTATTTCAGAAATCAATACTTGACCTTAAAATGTGAAATTTTGTAATATATCTTATCAAATAAATGTGCTTTATTTATTCTTCTGCAGAAGAACTGATCAGACATTTTGAAAGTTCTCAATTCCCAGGTAAAATTCAGTAAAGACAGATTATTAAATCAGGCTGGTTTTACACAGCCATTTTTTTTAATCCAGGGGAATGCGAATAAAATCTGCTTCCCCCCAGATTTCCCCCAATGATGCAACTGGATGCACCTGCATCGGTATTATCACTAATTCGTCTCACGGATAAGTGATCATGCTGTCCGTCAGCATCCGGTTGCGTACCTTTTTCTGCACGATCCGGTAGAACTGCGTTCTGGGCATGTGCAGTTCAAAAACCCAGATCTGGTGTCCGAATCCATCGGGATCTGGAGTCCGCAGGATCCAGGTTACATAGAGACATTTTAAATCAACCTGGAGTGCCCCGGATCTGAGTGTTCATGGTTTTTGACGCAGACACCAAAGTCGCAAAATCTTGTGATTTTGTCAAATATTTAGAAAAGGAGACGGCACTCACCATTAATAGAAGGTTTCTTTAATCCATTTCTTTGTTAGAATGTGTAGGTTACATACGTTTAAGTGGTGGGGAGGGAGGTGCGGGGAGGACGACGGGCACACGTTTCGCCTGGTTAGGCTTCTACGGGTCTGGACTGATCATTGGCTGAGCCTTTTCCATTCTGGTTATTCTTCGATCCTTTTGAATTATATTCTTCTGTTTTCTTTCACATCTCTGGTTTTGCTTTGCATTTTAAAGCACAGGAGATCATTGTAGCTGAATAGACTATCATTGTCACAAATGACCCATATTTCTCTGGCTTTCAAGGAGAAATGAATGTACAACATGTGCTGGCTTCACCCCTAAATAATGGTCACCTGATTCACACCTGTTTCATCACAGAATGATTGACCTCACTAATTGAACTCCACACTGCTATTATTTTAAACACATCCACTTTCGAAAAATTATTCAAATACACAGAATCAAAAACATGCAGATTACTACAGAACCAACTGGTAAATTGTTTGGCCTGTGGTAATATACCGTATATACTCGTGTATAAGCCGAGTTTTTCAGCCCAAAAATTGGGCTGAAAAGTCCCCCCCTCGGCTTATACACGGGTCAATACGGTATACAGCAGCCCCAGTGGTGTATAGCAGCCCCAGTTGTATATAGCAGCACCAGTGGTATACAGCAGCCCCAGTGGCCCCCAAATGCTGGCACTCGCCCCCCCTCTGTTGTAAGGGCCCCCCCGCTGATTAACTTACCATCCCCGTTCTTCTGCACCGCCGGTCTTCTGTGCTCCGTCCTCCATGCTCCCGTCCGGCTGCATCCGGGATCCCCGGCCGTCGCAGTTACGATGACGTCATCGTGCGACGGCCGGGGACCCCGGATGCAGCCGGACGGGAGCATGGAGGACGGAGCACAGAAGACTGGCGGTGCAGAAGACCGGGGATGGTAAGTTAAGCAGTGGGGGGGGGGGGCTTACAACAGAGGAGGGGCGAGTGCCAGCATTTGGGGCCACTGGGGCTGCTGTATACCACTGGGGCTGCTATATACCACTGGGGCTGCTATACACCACTGGGGCTGCTATACACCACTGGGGCTGCTGTATACCACTGGGGCTTCTATATACCACTGGGGCTGCTGTATACCATACCACTGGGGCTGCTGTATACCACTGGGGCTGCTATATACCACTGGGGCTGTTATATACTACTGGGGCTGCTATATACCACTGGGGCTGCTGTATGCCACTGGGGCTGCTATATACTACTGGGTCTGCTATACACCACTGGGGCTGCTGTATACCACTGGGGCTGCTGTATACCACACCACTGGGGCTGCTGTATACCACTGGGGCTGCTATATACCACTGGGGCTGCTGTATACCACTGGGGCTGCTGTATACCACTGGGGCTGCTATATACCTCTTGGGCTGCTGTATACCACACCACTGGGGCTGCTGTATACCACTGGGGCTGCTATATACTACTGGGGCTGCTATATACTACTGGGGCTGCTATATACCACTGGGGATGCTGTATACCACTGGGGCTGCTATATACCACTGGGGCTGCTGTATACCACTGGGTCTGCTGTATATACTGCTGGGGCCTGTATATACCACTGGGGAGGCTGCTGTATACTACCACTGGGGAGGCCTGTATACCACTGGGGGGGCCTGTATACCACACTGCTGGGGGCTGTATACCTGTGCTGGGGTCCACCCTCGGCTTATACACGAGTCAATAGGTTTTCCCAGGTTTTGGGGGCAAAAGTAGGGGGGTCGGCTTATACACGGGTCGGCTTATACACGAGTATATACGGGTAATTTATACCACAAACATTGAATAATCTGGTTAGTCATATTGGACTGCTATTATTTTAATCATTACTTTAAGGATAAAAATTTGTCTTCAGTGACTACAGATTCTCCCTTTGCTGAGATAGGAGATGGCGCTTAAAGGGAACCTGTCAGACTGTTTATACCCCTCCAGTTATCACTGTCTGTATCTGCAGCTTTATAATACTATTCTAATCATCCCTGTCTGAGCTCATAGTGTAATGTGAAAGGTGAAATAAAAGCATTTATACACTTATATTTCCTTATGTAATGAAGCAGTCAATCCCCAGCTTGGAGGACGGGGACTGTTTGGCAGGTGAATAGTTAACATTTCAGCCTTGTGCTAGAACATTTTGGGAGACCTGATGTGATGTCATAACCATGTGACTACAGTACGCGGAGCTAAGTTCTCATAAAACATAATACGTTTGCTGTCTTAGCTCAGCCCACTATGGTCACATGATCTTTACATCACACAGGTCCTTTAGCCATCCAAGTTAAAAGTGAGTTAACTATTATCCTGCCAGACAGTCCCCTCCTCCAAGGTGGGGACTGAAATATAAGCGTATAAATGCTTTTTTTTCACCTTTCACATCACACTATGAGCTCAGACAGGGATGATTAGAATAGTATTATGAAGCTGCAGGGACAGATAGTGATAACTGGGGGGACATAAACCACCTGACAGGTTCACTTTAAGATGATTTATCCACAATAAGGCATCTGATATGAGGCACACAGGTAGGACATTTTCAGCATTCTGTAACCTGCATGCCCATATTAATAGTTTACATAGATCAAATGTGGTGACGGATTCCCTTTAAAGACGCCTGTCTAGCAGTGTGTTGTACCATCCTAAGGTCTTCTAAACCGCAGCAATTCATTATGTCATAGATTCCACTATGTGTTGAACTTGTTCTGCAAGAATATTAATCCATGTGGACAGAATAGTTTCTTGCAGTTGCTGTCAATTAGATGGAGGCAGTGTCAGGCTCTGAACAGCTCGTTCTACTGTGTCCTAAAGACGGTCTACATGATTAAGATCTGGAGATTGTGAACACAAAGGAGGCAAGAAAAACTTGCTGTCATGTTCTTGTAACAGATCCATAGCTACATGACCCTTGTGAAATGGACAACTGTTCTTATGCAAGTGTCCTTTTGCCGTAGGGTAGACAGCAGACATACAGTATAGGGATGGAACAAAAACAACCTACGTTCATGACATACATTCAGAAAAAGCCAACTTTAGGCCTAATTCAGACATCCATGTTTTATGTTTCAAGTGTGGGCCTATCAGGCTGTCAAATTTGGGTGAGGAGACCAAGTCTGTATGTGGCGCCCCATTGGTCGGGACCCCACGTTGGGATACTGCACCCACAAGAGAGTGTGTAGTATCCCTGTGACCAGGGGACTGGGATGTCAATAGGTGACTCTCTTTACACGCATCCACACACCTTAGTTCAGGGGACCATAGGGTTAACCATTGTTAGGGAACCGGTCTTGGCGGGAGGAGCTTAGGTGGTTAGTGGAGAGCGGGAAAGTTAGTGAGAGGAGAAGGAGTCTGGAAGTGAACCCTGAGGGAAACGCAGTGGAGGGTACCTCAGTACAGGTGGCCTGGGGAAAGAAGCGGATCCTAGGCTGTTGAGGTGCACCTGAATCCAGACCGGTACGTCTCCCTGCCGGAAGGATACAGTCCAAAACCAGAGGACCGTCTCCAAGGCGGTGCGGGCGTTTATCCACGAGCTGTAGAATCGGAGGGCACAGACTTCTTCAGAAGTCGCAGCCAACACCCGGCATAATTCCCCTAAGGCCCCGTATAGGATCCGGAGGCCTCAAGACAGGAACCGTCCATAAGGATCCATGGGGACTGGAGGAGGGCTCTGTACGCGGGAGGGCTAAGGAAGGAACTGAGGGAGAGCGCAGCAAGGACAGATGAAAGGACCAGGCAGGCACATCAAAGAGGGTCCCCAGTGAGGCGTCCTAGTCCTCTGGTGACTAACCAGGCCAGCAATACCCGTTGAAGGTGTAAAGACTGTTTGCTGCCTGTGTCACCAATAAAGCCTGGTTCAGAGTCAAAGACTGTGTGTGGTGTTTTATTGGCCTGCGCTGGAGGAGCCATACTCTTGCTCCCTCATAACAGACTGCCTGTCAGCATCTCCACCTGACGAGCCGCCTCCCTGCAAGTGAAATCCCTAATCATCCATTACTGCCCCGGGGACCCGGCTCCACCTACGGGGAGCTTTACCAACAAAGCTGCCTCATCATCACCCCGGAGATCTGCAAGCATCGCCAGTATTATTACCAGATACCGTAGGTGGCGTCACAAACTCTTTTTACTTTATTTTTATTTAACCCCCTTTTTCAGTGACCACCAGGGCCACGGGCCCGGGCACAGGCCACCTGTGACATCCCCTGTGAAACTACAGCCTGGGACCAGGTACCCCACGGCCCTGGGGTGGGTCATGTACTCTGAGTCTACTTCATGGATGTCTGAATAAGTCCTTTATGTAGCCCTTCAGCCAGCAGGACCCATCATTCAGTGTGCAGGGAGATCGGGTCCCAGCTGGCCGCCGGAGTTTTCTCCAGTGTCCTGCTGTCATACCTACCAGGTCCGTGCTCCCACAATGTCATCTCCGGCTGCTGCGCCTCCCCAGCATCTCTCCCTCGCCTCCTCACTTCCTGTTTGCGGGGGGAATGACCATAGGGCATGTGCGCCGCTGTCAGAAGATTTAAAGGGCCAGTACACCATTTTCTAACATTACATCTGAGCCAATCACTGAGAGGCTGGTGCATACTTAAGGCCCTCACTTCCCTTGGGAGGTGCCTGGGCAACTTCGTTCATTGTGTAGTAACCAGGTACAGGTCCCTAAGCAGTGCTTGCGTTTGGCTTGTAATTCTGACTTCTAACGTGCCTCGTTTTCTTGCTTCCAGTACTGGACCCTCTGTCTGCCTTACCCACCCGCAGATCCCGACAGCACTCGCTGATCCCTGACCGCTTCTCGGATCCCTCCAACAGCACCGACTCCTCCTCTGATTCTCCTCCTCCGGCTCCCTGGAATTCTTGTTCCTCTCTCTGGTATCTCTGGTTCCCTAGGGTTGGACCCTCTGATCTTGCTGGTTCATTGGAGCCTGCTTGGCTGTACCGGGACAATCCCTGTATTGGGGTTCGCTCTTCGGTGGTCCCTTGGGGAACTCTGGTCCTCTGGCCCAGAGGACTTCCCTGGGGCTTTGTTCCTGACTACACATTCAATAAACTCTATTCTCTCATCTGACGTCCTTTTCCGGATAGTTTCTGGTATCAGCTTCCACTGTCTCATCCGTGTTCAAGTGGGTTCACTATTTAGCTCCACCTACAATGGTGTGACACTTTATCAGCATGGTCTACAAAGCAAAAAGAGAAATGGTGCAATGACAAAAAGTAACATTTTGACAGGCTTACCACTATACATAATACATTGTAACAGACCATGAGAATCTACATGGTTAATTCCACCTGTCAAGGTAATTTATACACTATGTTTTATTGTACAGCAAAATTAAAATTTAAAAATAAAGGCAACCTGTCCCATAGACAACGCAGCCCAATTAGCAGCCAGCAGATCATAAGGCAGGAGGAGCTGAACAGATTGATAAACAGTCGAGATGAATTGAATTGCAGGTATCTGGTCAAGTGTTCTGTGGCTGCTGGACAGGAGACCTGCAAACCGCCTCATATCTGCCAGAATCACAAGCGCCTTTTCTGATTTGCAGGTCTGGCACCATATCATGTAGCGGCATGTCATTGCATTGGGCCAACTAATCAGAAGAGATGTCGTCAGGAAAGATGCAGTTTGCAGGGCTCCCGTCCAGCGGCCACAGTGCACCAATGTGACTGGTGGATCAGGGACCTGCCATTCTCTCTATAATTTGTAACTTAAAATGTTTTGAGGAAATGTTCAGTGTAACTTGTATTTCATTGTTATTCTGGGATTTTCAGCCAGGTGGATAGTCCTAATCAGTTATTGAAAGCTCTCTCTATGCCCAATTATGCAGTGAAGGCTTTGCAGTCCCTGAGCAGGACCATCCGCTTGATCGAAAAGCTCAGAATGAGAAGAGGTTTAAATGAATAAAAAATATTAAAAAATCATTCTTCTGGGCAGCTCCTTTTGCTTTGTCATGTGCTGGCAAAGGATTAGACTGCTTCTTCAATGTCCTCCTGGGAATGTCTTAATATTGCACTCATTGAATAAAAGGAAACTGGTCTGCTCGTTTTAACATATGCAATTAGTGAGGTTTGCTGTGAAGATGGTCTGGCGTCACACCGAGGTATTACACCCATAAAAGCGGTGTAATTTACCCCAACTGTAGGTGGATGCAGAGGCAGATGGGAGGGACCCAATTCCAGCACTCCCACACTCAATCCGGAGGTAAGATTACCCGGGGGGAGGGTTAGGAGAGTCGGGAGGTCAGAACAGGAAAGTTGCAGACTGCACCTGAGAGAAGATGAAAGGGGGTCCTGAGGGGACATTGAGAGAGGGTGCCTGATGCGTGAGTCTTGGCCCGAGAGAGAAAGGGAGAACCCCAGTGCGGCGCGACCATACTCCTGGGAGCTTCCCCAGTCCACTACAGAAAGCCGGATCCGAGGAAATGGCCAGAGTCCAGCTCTGAAGTCGTCAACAGGCTGCTGCGGTTTGTTTACTGGCCACAGCACCCTGCCGTTATGGAGCGGTCCACCCGTGATTCCATAGAGGTCGGGGTTGAAGTTGAAGTGGCAGAAGGGAAGGAGAGGAGCCCCAGGATTACCTCGAGGGAGCAGGGAAAGGACTAATCCCAGGCAGGGAACACAGGACACAGGTTCATCAACCAAGGGATACCGCGGGTACCTCCATACCACTTTGCATCCACTTACAGACACCCGGAAGGCTACCTGTTATACATCTGTACCGAACTGTGAACACTGTATCAATAGATGCTTGTTTCCAGTAAAGTACCCGGGAAAGAGTGAACTTGTCTCTGTGCTACCGACATTGTACCTCTCTACTTCTACTTCTACTTAACGCTGCCCCAGAGGCCCAAGTGTGGCGCCCTGCAACGAGTGCGTCACAGGAGGGTATTGCAGCCACAAATTCAGCAGCAATATTCTCTGATCCAGCAGTTATGTGGTTAACTCAGAGATTCATACCCTGCATGCATCACTTAGCATAGAGGGTCAATCAAGGTCCTGGTGGGCGGAGTGCAAGGGTAGTGTGTAGTGGAAAAGTTTAGTTCAACTTGGAGAGAAGTTGGAGTTCGAGGGCTGAAGGTGTAACAGCAACCTAGAAGACCCTCTGCAGATTCCCAGCTCTGCAACCTAGGAGAGGGGGTTGCACAGTCGGTGCAGCCCCCTGGCCACCTTCTACCGGCCATCTCCTCACCTTTACCACGGTTGAGCACCATTACTCCCGATGCATTACCAACCGACCAACGGGCATCAACATGCGGGTCCAAAATCATCCCGTGCCCATCTACAGCCGGTTTGCTGGTACCGAAGCTAGCAGCAGTTCAGCTCTGCTATGCGAACAAGAGGAGTGGAAGGACCGCTTTACAGGAGCACCCCACCACCGCCAAATCCCGTCGTCTAACCAGCAGTGTACCCACCAAGGGACCCAAGGCTCCCCAAAGCATCCGGAACGTATACCCCGGATAGGGCATTCAAGCAGCCTCCCTGTACCCGACCTGGTATTCCTGGGCGACAACTGCAACTTACTTAGTTAGAATGGAGGAACACCGCGGATCTCTGAGGGACACCTATCACTGCTGAGTCCACCCGGTCTGCTACCCACAAACTGTATGCCATGTATTGCCTGCTGGTTACAGTAAAGCACCCGTTACAGAGACTTAGTGTCCGTGCTTTCTTATGAACTGTCTGTCCGCACTTCAAGGTAACCGCAGCTGCCGCACAACATCATCAGCAGCTCCAGCCTCCGGAGATCATCGCTTAGCCTGTGGGGAGCGTTCCATCTTGCTGCATTCCATCCCCCGGAGGCCCCACAGCGTGGGTAAGGCTTACCGAAATACTCATAGGTGGCGTCACGAAACAAATTAACCCCTTAATCTGTTCCCATAAGACGTCTCTCTCTTTTGATCTGCACTCAACCGGGCCCCACTACCGGCAGGCGCGGTCCACCCGTGACAAGGAGGAAGAAGCTACTGCCTGTCTAAACCGGAGTCCCGGCCACGGTGAGTCACAACTTTACCTGTAGAAAGCTATACCACCTAGCCGCAATACCAACGCCCTCTGAAGTACTGTGGCGGCGCTGGTGACCTTTCACCAGGTACTACAGGTGGCGTTACAAAATAACTTTTACTTCATCACCTTCAATTTACCTCCTCCATTAGGCGTCCACCCCAGGGTCACGGGCTCAGGCATCGCCACCAGTGATCCCCCCAGACCTTGCGCCTGAAACCCGAGTACCCGGTCCTGCTTGTCCACCAATTATACGTTTAAGGTCTTAGGCTGCTTTCACATTACGATTTTCTTGGATCCGTGACTGTCCCTTGTAAAACGAACAGCCACGGATCCGATTTGGCCTCCATGTAGCCCTATGGGCCACAGATCACATCGGATTTGCCCTTAATCGCATCCGATTTTTGTCAGATCCGATTCTGTCCGATTTTTAGACTGCTCTGATTTTGGGCACAGCGGATCAAATCGGACATAATCTGATCCGACATGATCCGCTGCCAATAACATGGGGCCTACGGAGCACGGATCCGAGGAAACACAGGATCGTTCCTCGGACCCAATTTTAAAAATTGCTCCCTACCATCTAATTTCACTTCCGCAATGTATATACATATATTGCGGAAGTGAAATTTAGTTAAAGAAAGGGTTAAAAATTAAAAAAAAAAACATGCTCACCTCTCAGACGGTGTCCCGCGCTGTCTCGCTCACTCCTGGGACTGAAGGACCTGTGGTTGCCTGGCAACCCTATCAGCTGAGCGGTCATGTGACCGATCAGCTGATCGGGTTGTCATATGACCGCACGATTTAAATCTCCCGCCCACCAAAATTGACCGGTGGGCGGGAGATTTAAACCGCACGGTCATGTGACAACCTTCAGTACCAGCGCGGGACACCGTCGGAGAGGTGAGCATGTTTTTTTTTTTATTTTTAATCGTTTGTTCACTCCCACAATGTATATATATATATATATATATATGTATATATATATATATATAGATATACAGTTAGGGCCAGAAATATTTGGACAGTGACACGATTTTCGCGAGTTGGGCTCTGCATGCCACCACACTGGATTTGAAATGAAACCTCTACAACAGAATTCAAGTGCAGATTGTAACGTTTAATTTGAAGGGTTGAACAAAAATATCTGATAGAAACTGTAGGAATTGTACACATTTCTTTACAAACACTCCACATTTTAGGAGGTCAAAAGTAATTGGACAAATAAACATAACCCAAACAAAATATTTTTATTTTCAATATTTTGTTGCGAATTCTTTGGAGGCAATCACTGCCTTAAGTCTGGAACCCATGGACATCACAAAACGCTGGGTTTCCTCCTTCTTAATGCTTTGCCAGGCCTTTACAGCCGCAGCCTTCAGGTCTTGCTTGTTTTGTGGTCTTTCCGTCTTAAGTCTGGATTTGAGCAAGTGAAATGCATGCTCAATTGGGTTAAGATCTGGTGATTGACTTGGCCATTGCAGAATGTTCCACTTTTTTGCACTCATGAACTCCTGGGTAGCTTTGGCTGTATGCTTGGGGTCATTGTCCATCTGTACTATGAAGCTGAATCTGGGCTGAAAGTATATCCCAGTACACTTCAGAATTCATCCGGCTACTCTTGTCTGCTGTTATGAAAGGGTTTAGGAATCATAGCTCTGTAAAGCATAGCCTCCTCTTTTTCAAGGGACCAAAAGTAATTGGACAATGGACTCTAAGGGCTGCATTTAACTCTGAAGGCGTCTCCCTCGTTAACCTGTAATCAATGAAGTAGTTAAAAGGTCAGGGGTGGATTCCAGGTGTGTGGTTTTGCATTTGGAAGCTGTTGCTGTGACCAGACAACATGCGGTCAAAGGAACTCTCAATTGAGGTGAAGCAGAACATCCTGAGGCTGAAAAAAAAGAAAAAATCCATCAGAGAGATAGCAGACATGCTTGGAGTAGCAAAATCAACAGTTGGGTACATTCTGAGAAAAAAGGAATTGACTGGTGAGCTTGGGAACTCAAAAAGGCCTGGGCGTCCACGGATGACAATAGTGGTGAGTGATCGCCGCATACTTTATTTGGTGAAGAAGAACCCGTTCACAACATCAACTGAAGTCCAGAACACTCTCAGTGAAGTAGGTGTATCTGTCTCTAAGTCAACAGTAAAAAGAAGACTCCATGACAGTAAATACAAAGGGTTCACATCTAGATGCAAACCATTCATCAATTCCAAAAATAGACAGGCCAGAGTTAAATTTGCTGAAAAACACCTCAAGAAGCCAGCTCAGTTCTGGAAAAGTATTCTATGGACATATGAGACAAAGATCAACCTGTACCAGAATGATGGGAAGAAAAAAGTTTGGAGAAGAAAGGGAACGGCACATGATCCAAGGCACACCACATCCTCTGTAAAACATGGTGGAGGCAACGTGATGGCATGGGCATGCATGGCTTTCAATGGCACTGGGTCACTTGTGTTTATTGATGACATAACAGCAGACAAGAGTAGCCGGATGAATTCTGAAGTGTACCGGGATATACTTTCAGCCCAGATTCAGCCAAATGCTGCAAAGTTGATTGGACGGCGCTTCATAGTACAGATGGACAATGACCCCAAGCATACAGCCAAAGCTACCCAGGAGTTCATGAGTGCAAAAAAGTGGAACATTCTGCAATGGCCAAGTCAATCACCAGATCTTAACCCAATTGAGCATGCATTTCACTTGCTCAAATCCAGACTTAAGACGGAAAGACCCACAAACAAGCAAGACCTGAAGGCTGCGGCTGTAAAGGCCTGGCAAAGCATTAAGAAGGAGGAAACCCAGCGTTTGGTGATGTCCATGGGTTCCAGACTTAAGGCAGTGATTGCCTCCAAAGGATTCGCAACAAAATATTGAAAATAAAAATATTTTGTTTGGGTTATGTTTATTTGTCCAATTACTTTTGACCTCCTAAAATGTGGAGTGTTTGTAAAGAAATGTGTACAATTCCTACAGTTTCTATCAGATATTTTTGTTCAACCCTTCAAATTAAACGTTACAATCTGCACTTGAATTCTGTTGTAGAGGTTTCATTTCAAATCCAATGTGGTGGCATAAAGGGCTCAACTCGAGAAAATTGTGTCACTGTCCAAATATTTCTGGCCCTAACTGTATATAGCAGAACTGGAACCACCAGACCCCAACCTTGTAATAAATGTTTCTAATGGTTTGCCACTTAAATTAGTGAGGGTTAGAAAGGTACCAATAAAGGTTGTGAGGGTTGAATTACAAGACCAAGGACTCATAGTGGTTGAAACACACCCTAGTGTAAAGGATCTGTACATAATTCTTGGTACAAATGTGATTGGTAATTGCTTGGGTGAAGTGTTGTTCTTACTCCAACAGATCGCAGATACTGCCAATCCCCGGCAGAGTAGAGTGCTTCAGAAGGAAATCAGAGCTCTCCAGCACTAACAACAGGTAAAACTGACCGGTGGAGACATTGGTAGTGTTCGGGTAACAGATACCATCACATGTCTGTAGTTACAGTATATCATAAACCAGTCATGTAGACTCCTGTGTACTAGGTGTAATATACTATATACAGACATCAGATGTTATATACAGATAATATGTGACTGCAGACTGTGATCCTCGCATTGCTTACAGTGCTGTGGTGATTCGGTGAGCGTGTGACTGCAAGTATGTGATTTGCATACATGCGGTCACAGTCCGACTAGACTTGCTTGGTCTCACTTAATGCACCTGTATTGAGCAAGGCCAGACACAGTCTACTTGTAAAGTGGCTGAGAGTATACGCATCACATACTTGAGATCACATAACGGCGTGCTCCTGCTGCTGGTACCAGAGAATTTTCACAGCGCACAGTGCGCACGATGTGGGATTCACATATCGTGACTGTAGACTTGTAGCTTAAGATCCGACAACCCCTTTAAAGATGGGCCGATACTCAAGGGCAGCTGCTATGTGCTTGACCCCCAGGCTAAAACTTGCCAGCCAACCCCTGCACACATCCAATTATAGTATGCAACTAAGGGCCCTTTCACATCAGCGTTTTTCGTAATTCGCGGCAGATGCGGTGAAAAAACCGCATCTGCCGCGTTTGCCGCATAACGGTTCCACTTGCGGCACGGTTGCGGTTTTTTCCATAGGAAGTATAGGGGGACTTGCGGCAGATGCGGCAAGTGCGGTTTTGCACTTGCGGCAGGTGCGGCAGCGAAAAAAACCGCGGTCAGTCGCGTTTTTTTTCACTGCCGCACCTGCCGCAAGTGCAAAACCGCACTTGCCGCATCTGCCGCAAGTCCCCCTATACTTCCTATGGAAAAAACCGCAACCGTGCCGCAAGTGGAACCGTTATGCGGCAAACGCGGCAGATGCGGTTTTTTCACCGCATCTGCCGCGAATTACGAAAAACGCTGATGTGAAAGCACCCTAATAAGGTTAACAGGTGCTACTTTGTTTGTTACACCTTAAATCTGTAGATGTGCTCACTAGATAGACTTTGATTAGGGAATCTTTAAAATCATAAAATAATAATAGTTTTGCCTAGCAACAAGTTTAATTTCTATTCTTCAGTATAAAGGCACAATGTCAGTCATTAAAACTAGTTAAAACTATGGAACACTGAGAGGGTCTTACTAGCCAATGAAATAACAGCTGTGGTAACTACGGCAACTGTGCTGATGTCATAAATTCATACAGCTATGTCAGAAGATTCTGAAACAACAGAGCAGATGGACGGTCGTATGAAGAGGCGCCGTACATGACGTGTCTGGAGACCTGGAGCTTCATCACTCCAGCATATGTAAGGGAGGAAGGGGGGACATCCGCCTAGCCAGCCAGATCAGCTATACCGGCTAGCAGCCAGATCAGCCATACCGCCTAGCCAGCCAGATCAGCCATACCGCCCAGCAGCCAGATCAGCCAGAATAACCCTAGCGATCAATGGGGTGACAGATGTTGCAGCCAGATCTCCCTCACGTCCAGTACTAGCCGTCTTCACCTTTATATGTACGGCCTGGAGAGGTCGCATTAGGCTTACTCCATATGGAGCTCACTCAGGGCACCTGCTTTGACCTTCATTACTGTCTGTTTTCTGCTGACATAACTTGTGTGACCATGTGATGTCACTGCTGTCATATCTATAGTGGATGTATATTATGTCTCACTGTAAATATGATACAATGTACAAATTCTGATACAATTGTGTTGGCATTAACCTTCTAAGCCCAAGGGAAGGGCAGTCCTCCAGCCATGGTTCCCTAGAGGTTTCCTCCACAGGGGGTTTTTCCTCTCCTGAGTGCTGAAGGATGATTCTTCGTGAGTCGGAGGTTTGTCATTTTCGGTGTCTTTTTCATAGTAATTGGCTGATTCTAAATTTCAGACACTGAATAAAATAATAATCTGATTTGTAATAAAATTTGGTCTATTTTACATCCAAAAAAAGTGTTTTGTGTGTTTCTTTCACAATCTTGTGTTGATCTGAATACTTATGATAAAGCCATAAAGTCAATAAAGAGTTGATGTCTTGTATGAAGTGTAATACAAATGTTAAAATAAGGAAAAAGTGAAACATAGATATGAACAGTATAGAAAAGGTTCATTTGTCATTTTAAGTACCGTATATACTCGTGTATAAGCCGACCCGTGTATAAGCCGACCCCCCTACTTTTGCCCCAAAAATCTGGAAAAACCTATTGACTCGTGTATAAGCCGAGGGTGGACCCCAGCACAGGTATACAGCCCCCAGCAGTGTGGTATACAGGCCTCCCCAGTGGTAGTATACAGCAGCCCCAGTGGTAGTATACAGCAGCCCCAGTGGTAGTATATAGCATCCCCAGCAGCCCCAGTGGTACTATATAGCATCCCCAGTGGTAGTATATAGCATCCCCAGTGGTACTATATAGCATCCCCAGTGGTAGTATATAGCATCCCCAGCAGCCCCAGTGGTAGTATATAGCATCCCCAGCAGCCCCAGTGGTAGTATATAGCATCCCCAGCAGCCCCAGTATATAGCAGCCCCAGCAGCCCCAGTGGTAGTATACAGCAGCCCCAGTGGTAGTATACAGCAGCCCCAGTGGTAGTATATAGCATCCCCAGCAGCCCCAGTGGTAGTATACAGCAGCCCCAGTGGTAGTATATAGGAGCCCCAGCAGCCCCAGTGGTAGTATACAGGAGCCCTAGTGGTAGTATACAGGAGCCCAAGCAGCCCCAGTGGTAGTATACATCAGCCCCAGATGTATATACAGTCCCAGAGGTAGTATACAGCCCCAGTGGTAGTATACATCAGCCCCAGAGGTATATGCAGCCCCAGTGGTAGTATACAGGAGCCCAAGCAGCCCCAGTGGTAGTATACAGCCCCAGTGGTAGTATACATCAGCCCCAGATGTATATACAGCCCCAGTGGTAGTATACAGCCCCAGTGGTAGTATACATCAGCCCCAGATGTATATACAGCCCCAGTGGTAGTATACAGCCCCAGTGGTAGTATACATCAGCCCCAGTGGTAGTATGCAGCCCCAGTGGTAGTATACAGCCCCAGTGGTAGTATACAGCCCCAGTGGTAGTATGCAGCCCCAGTGGTAGTATACAGCCCCAGTGGTAGTATACAGCCCCAGTGGTACTATCCAGCAGCCCCAGAGGTATATACAGCCCCAGTATTAATAAACAGCCCCCCCCCCCTCCTTATCATGGCCCCTCAGGCTGCGGCAGCTGTCAAAATAACAAACAGCTTATACATCACCTTCCGACGCAGCTCTGCGCTCCTCCGGTCCTCTGCCCTCCGCTCGCCGGCTGCTTCTTCTTGTTGTGCCGACTTCTGTGACCGCGCGCAGGAAATGACGTCATCTCCTGCGCCCGGTCACATGACACCGGCACAAGAAGAAAGAAGAAGCCGGCGAGCGGAGGGCAGAGGACCGGAGGAGCGCAGAGCTGCGTCGGAAGGTGATGTATAAGCTGTTTGTTATTTTAACAGCTGCCGCAGCCTGGGGGGCCATGATAAGGAGGGGGGGGCTGTTTATTAATACTGCGGGACGCATATTAAGGAGGGGGGCTGTGCAGTGCAATATGCACGGCATCCCCCCGCCGTTGATGGACGGGGGGATGCCGTGCATATTCATTGCACTAATGAGGCGGCCCCACGTGACCGCCTGCGGTCACCGCGGCCCCCTCATGCCTCCTCCAGCTCCCGGTCACAGCCCCCCCCCACAGCATTACCGTATAGACCCGTGTATAAGCCGAGGGGGGACTTTTCAGCCCAATTTTTGGGCTGAAAAACTCGGCTTATACACGAGTATATACGGTATGGTAATGGGAACCCAGCCTGGTATAAAGAAATGAAATAAATATACATTCTGATAACTATTAGTGGACTCATGAGTCCAAGTGTATTGAATCCTCGCCACTCAATATGACTCACCGAGGGCTTGAACTGAGGGGTGTGAGATCCCAGCAGGGAGGAGGGATGGTGAGGATTGTCAGTAGGCAGATAGGCAGACTATAAACTTTCATAAAGGAATTATACAGACATTCTGATATGGTTTTCAAAGCAAACACAACATCAGAGTTGATAAGCTCTAAGACATTTGTTTACTAATGTATGCAGTTTGTATTGTGAAATATCTGCTTTAAACAAGTGATTCAACAGAGACTGCAGAAACTGACATACACACAGGGTAATCAATACAATACAATGAAGAAAAATACCACAGTCAAATACAAAACAATTACATAAATACAAATCATAAAAACATTGACAAATCATTCCTGTCATATTATCTTAACCAGGGGCTGGCTGGCAAAGTTTGGCCTAGGGGCAATCTCGCAGCAGTGGCCCATGAGTTGTGGTGGCCAATTTTAACCTGAAAAGTATAGAAACTTTGGTACACAAAGAAGAATGGTGAAGTATTAGAATAAATGTCCACGTTAATAGATGTCCAATTCATATACATGAAAAATAGACCAACGTTTGGCCTACAAATGGTGTTTGTCAAGGTTTATCTTAAAAGGATGCTTGCTGAGAGAAATAATCTACTATATAATTGCCTTATCATGTCTTTCCTTCTGTGACCGAAATCCCGTGTCGCTGATTGGCCGCGGCCGGCCGGGCGCGACCAATCAGCGACGTGGCATTTCCATTACAGAGGGACAGTCCGGCCCACCTCCACCTGGTTTCCCGCCAGCCGCTCCCTCGCTCTATGCTCCCGCTCACCCGCCACTCACTACAGCATTTCTCCTCTTCTCCTTGCTGCATTGACGTCCGGAAAGACCACGGGAGGCAGGGTAAACAGAGGGGGTGTCATTATGGGTGTGACTGAGGACACGCCCACCACATTAGGGCAGTGTGCTCTGTCACGCCCATTATGACACCCCCTCTGTTAACCCTGCCCCCCTGTGGCCTTTGATTACTGGACATCAATGCAGCAAGAAGGAAAAGAGGAGGAAGAGGAAGAAGAGAAGAAAGAGGAAGCAGAAGAGGAGGAAGAGGAAGAATGCTGGGGTGAGCAGAGCGTGCTCCATCCTGCTATTCACCCCCAACTACCCCTCCTCACCGCACACTGCCCCCACTGAACCCACACTGCCCCCACTGAACCCACATTGCCCCCACTGAACCCACACTGAACTTACACTGTCTCTACTGAACCCACACTGCCCCCTTTTACCCTACACTGTCCCCACTGAAACCACACTGCCCCCACTGAACTCACACTGCCTCCACTGAATCCACATTGCCCCCTCTTACCCCACACTGCCTCCACTGAACCCACACTGCCCCCTCTCACCCCACACTGCCCCCACTGAACCCACACTGCCCCCACTGAACCCCACATTCCCCCGCTCAGCTCCCAGTCACCCCCACTCAGCACCCAGTCACCCGCTCAGCGCCCAGTCATCCCCACTCAGCACCCAGTTACCCATCTCAGCACCCACTCACCCCTGCTCAACACCGCTGTACACCGACACCACTGAACACCAACACTGCTGTACACAGATACTGCTGTACACCGACACCACTGAACACAAACACCGCTGTACACCGACACTGCTGAACACCAACACTGCTATACACCACCACTGAACACCAAAACAGCTGTATACCTACACTGCTGTACACGGACACCACTGAACACCCACACCGTTGTACACCGACACTGCTGAACACCAACACCACTGAACACCGACATTGCTGTACACCAACACCACGGAACACAGACACTGCTGTACACTGACACTGCTGTACACTGACACCGCTGTACACCGACACCGCTGCACACCGACACCACTGAACTCCCACAGCGCTGAACACCAACACCGCTGCACACCGATATGTTGCACACCAACACGACTGAACACCGACAATGCTGTACACCAACACTGCTGTACACTGACACTGCTGTACACTGACACTGCTGTACACCGACACCACTGCACATCGACACTGCTGTACACCGACACCGCTGCACACCGACAGCGCTGAACTCCGAAAGAGCTGCACACCGACACTGCTGCACACCGACACCGCTGCACACCGACACCGCTGCACACCGACACCACTGTGCACAGACACCACTGTACACTGGCATCGTTGTACACCGACACCGCCACGACCAATCTGCGATATTGTCGCAGGATTTAAACCCAGCTTCGCATTGCATTATTCTTAAATCTTCATAAATAAATTATGGTACATACATATTCTAGAATACCCGATGCGTTAGAATCAGGCCACCATCTAGTATCATATAGAGGAGAACATTTCCTTTTATTAGAATCTTAAAAAGGACTCTGGAATGAAATCCAGAGATGTGCCACAATGAACTCTCAAAAAGGGGCTTATATATAAGGTACTAGGATCAGGGGACACTGCCCGTCACCCGACGGGACCCGTGGCTGCTGGATTGGGGCACTGTGTGCGGAGGCGCAAGCAAGGAAGAGGTGGTTAGGCAGCACTGAGAGAGTGAGCAACCCGAGAAGGAAGAAACATAAAGGGGGCATCTTAGATAAGCCATCCCGATTGCTGAGGACTACCCGGACAGTACCTTGTAACTCCGTCAAGTGAAAAGCTAAGTAAACCGGGTTTAAAACTCAGAACTGTGTGTTAGACTATTCATTTCCCACCTGAGGAGCGGAAGACTGCTAAGCCGCGCAGGCCTTAGAGACCTGCCTGTGAGACGCCCTGATCCCTCTATCCGGCCAGACCTGCCCCGCTGGCCCACCACTACAAACTCTTCTGCACCGGTTGCCCTGGGGACCCGCTCTATCCGTGGGGAACAAAACCACCACAGCTGCAATCCCATAGTCCCCAGAGGACCCACACTGCAGCGTCGGCCACTCATAGCCGAATACCACGGGTGACATCACGACAAAACTCCCTAAACCTGTTTACTCCCACTTTTGAACATTTTACTGACTGCTCCGGGGCGACGGACCGGGTCACGCCAATGTGACATCCCTTCCCCCGATGACATCATCAAACCTGGCTCCGAGTACCCCCCAGCTCCCATGAAGCGCGTCAGTATCATGTGATCATTTTCGTTACTTCCCCATGAATAGCACCATTTTCATCTATTACAGCATTCATGATATTTCACATATATATCCCTACTTTGTTATTTACATGTTTACAATTCTACTGCTATCACTGAGTTTTAAAGGCACCTATTTTTATTTAATTTCCTAACCTAAAACATTAACAACATAGTATATAATCACACACTTTCTACAATCACACGATGCAATAGAAATGGGCCCTCATCTAATGTTAGTAAGGGCCATGTCACACACACAGATATCTGTTCAGATATTGGTCACAGATCTCTGGTTACAGTGAAATCATAGACACATTGTTACATTTGTACACGGCCACAAAATGGAACAATGTGTCCATGATTTCACTGCAACCAGAGATCTGTGAACAATATCTGCACAATTATCTGTGTGTGTGACGTGGCCCTAACAAACTTGTATACATTAACATACATGGTACGAATCTAGAATAAGGTTATGTTCACAAACTGCATTTTGCTGTGTTTTTGTGCTTTGTTTTTTACTATGGCTTTATGCAAATCTATCTTAATCTAAACTTGCATTATAGATTATGATTCCACAAAAAGCTGTCCACACACATTAGCTTTATTTCTTTGCAGAAATTGAAACACGGCACAGATTTTGCTGCATTTTGAAAAGAATGAGCATGTCAATTCTTTTCCTAGGTTTGGCTGCGTTTTTTCATAGAAAGCAATGAACAAGTGCAGAAACATAACTGTGACACGCCCTCCCAGGGCGGTGAGATACTTGGGACCGGGCTACGGTACTGCTGGGAAATCACAGGGGTCAAGACCTGGCTCCGTGACCCCGGCGATGTCAATAAAAATTCAGTAGTTAAGGTTTTGGGGGTTGAAGTCGTGATGCCACCCATGATGTTCGGCTATTGATGTCTGACGCTGCCGTGCGGGACCTCTGGGGATGATGGAATCGCAGCTAAAGTGGTATCACTCCCCATGGGTGGAGCGGTTCCCCAGGGCAACCGGTACTGTCTATGGTGGTGGTAGGCCATTGGGGTGCAGGACTGAGGGCGCGGAATAACCAACAGACACACAGTACGTACTCTCCTCTACCTTTATTGGTAGTTGAAGGTTCAGACCAGAACACTGACCACAGGTGATGTTGTGAGTCCGGACAGCCTGGAAGGAAGTTGGGGATCTCCTCACCCAGTGAGTTCTGAGGCCTCCCTGCTGCACTCCTCTTTGCTGGTCCTGGCTGCCTGTAGATAAGCTGCGACCCTTTCTTCCTGCTGGTGAGTCTCTTACCCATATGGGAGGCAGCCTGAGCCCTTCTCTGGAACCGCTCCTCTGGCGGTCACCCCTGGGCTCTCGAGTGCTGCTGTGCCTCCAGATGCTTTGCTGTGGCCGGGAGACGTGGAGTCTCCTGTCCTCCGGTTTTGGCTGCTGGGTCTTTAGTTTCAGAGTAGACTTTCACTGTAAATCCAGTGAAATGCAGTGTCGTTTGGCTTCCCAGCCAAGGCAATGCATTTCCTGATTTAGCGTTCAGACTCTCCGTCTTTTTGAGGATCCTGTATTGTGTAGACCCAGCGCTACCTCCTTTATATCATGGCTTATTGATCTCCCAATGTACCCCAATATGTTAGTATGGAAATAACCAGCTGATGCACTGACGTTATAACCCTTTTTAGAGAACTTTATTCAAAACATTTTTTATCATATATACAGTAGTATTCTTAAAACATTCAAAAACATTAAAACTCTTAAAAATCATGTAATCCTAGGTACATGATGTATTGCTCAGATTTGCATGCATTAATCTCATTTCCGTTATTTGAGCAATAATGTGGACTATTAGGTCCCTCTCTGGAGCATTGGGGTGGTGATGGTGGAGTACACCTCCTGCTGCTGGCTTCTTCTTTTAGAGAGTCAATGTTCCTGGACAATATGGATAGTATGCACGTGTTCTGAAAATAAATTTGAATCAATATGGTTTCTGCTGACAAATATTCTGTATGATTAATGTTATACTGAAGGGTCTTACTTACCATCATGGATGTGGCTAACCGGATTTCTTGCTTGTTAGGTTATTTTTGGGGCTGTGCTTGGACTCCATGAAAAGATATATTGTGGATCTTGTAAAACTAATTACTGGTATCCCTTCATTTTATTAGTATTTAGTTCAGAGTTTACCTGGTGATTGCGTATCGTGGTTACTTCATTCAGTTGTCTATTTGTGCAGATTTTCACATGGGTGAGTAGGTGCTTGCTGTGAATGTAGTCAATACTCTGTGGAAAATAGGATATTGTTTATATTATCAGTATTGTCCTGTATTAGACGTGTTTTTCATGTCAGCTCTTGATATCATTATATACATAACTAGAAAAAGGCCCGATGCGAGTGTGGCGCCCCGCAACGAGTGCGTCACAGGAGGGTACTGCACCCCTGACCGAAGGTGCAGTATTCTCCGTCTCAGTGATGAACAGGTTAACTCCAAGGCTCCATACACCACATGCAACATCCAGAGGCAGAGGACCAATAGGGTCCTAGTGGGAGGAGTGTGAGATGTGCAGTGTGGGGAAAGAGGAGAACAGAAAGTTAGAATGTGGGAGAGACAAGTACAAGAAGCAAGTCAGAACAGGACATCTAAAAGGGAGGGCACCGAGGAGCGGTGACCCAGACGTGAAAGGGGCCAAATAACCAGTAAACAGTAACCAAGTAACGGGTCCAAAGACACCCGCGCCCAGTCCATCCGGAGACCGGTTCCGAGGTAGCTCAGACGTTCATCTCTGTGCTACAAACCGGGTGATAGAGGGCTTCTCAGGAGCGCATCACGACAGTCACCATCTCCGCAGCTGTACCAGGAGGGGTACCCACCATTGGGGTCCAGGGACCCTTTGGAATCGTCTTGAGCCAACGGCTTGGGTGCATATTAGAAGTTCCCCTGTATCCCAATCTGGTGCACAAAAGCAGCGACGAGTAACGAGGGACAGATAGTTAAGAGGGAACACTGTGGAGCCTTGGAAAGATACCGAGCATCACTGGGACCACCCGGTCCGTTACCTACCAGTGACTGTTATCCCGTGTACCGTGCATAACTTCAGTAACGACCCGTGCAGAGGAGCATTGTGTCTGAGCATTCTTATGAATTCTTATTCACCATTCACTCATCAAACTACCCGAGCTGCCGTATTCCACCAGAGCAGCTCCTGACCCCAGGGACTATTGCTCATCCTGTGGGGAGCGGGTCCATCTAGCTGCCGCACATCCCCCGGAGTTCCAAGCAGCACTGGTGCCATTACCGGACACCCACAGGTGGCATCACGAAACAAACTTTATTTTCTACCTAACCGTGCATTGACCACCGGGCCTACCCAGCATCAGGCACCGAACCGTGACCGCAGCCAGCGCCTGAGACCTGAGAACCCCGCAACGGTGAGTCACGATTGTATCAGGAGTGCGGTGAAATGAATTGTGTGCATCCTTAGATGTGCTAACAGGAATAGTAAACATGTATGACACTCTTTGCGCTTGTGACAAAAGCATAGTTTTTATTAACATTTGCAAAATAAGGGCAAAGCATCATACTATAAGGTAATAGTGACAGAAAAAGAATGTACATAAGTTTATTGTTAAGGTTCTTAGGTAGCAGAGTATATACAGGCGGCTCTGTGGGTCGCAGAGTATACAGGCAGCTCTGTGGGTAGCAGAGTATAAAGGCGGCTGCGTGTGTAGGAGAGTATACACAGGCAGCTCTGTGGGTAGCAGAGTATACAGCCGTCTGCGTGGGTAGCAGAGTCTATACAGGCAGCTCCGTGGGTAGCAGAGTATACAGCCAGCTGTGTGGGTATCAGAGTATATACAGGCAGCTCCGTGGGTAGCAGAGTATACAGCCAGCTGCGTGGGTAGCAGAGTATATACAGGCAGCTCTGTGGGTAGCAGAGTATACAGGTGGCTGTGTGGGTAGCAGAGTATATACAGGCAGCTCTGTGGGTAGCAGAGTATACAGGCGGCTGCGTGGGTAGCAGAGTCTATACAGGTGGCTCCGTGGGTAGCAGAGTATACAGCCAGCAGCGTGGATAGCAGAGTATATGCAGGCAGCTCTGTGGGTAGCAGAGTATACAGCCGGCTGCATGGGTGGCAGAGTATATGCAGGTGTGTCTGTGGGTCGCAGAGTATACAGGTAACTGCGTGGGTAGAAGAGTATATACAGGTAGCTCTGTGGGTAGCAGAGTATATACAATTAGCTCTGTGGGTAGCAGAGTATACAGCCAGCTGCGTGGGTAGCAGAGTATATACAGGCAGCTCTGTGGGTAGCAGAGTATACAGCCGGCTGCGTGGGTAGCAGAGTAAATACAGGCAGCTCTGTGGGTAACAGAGTACACAGCCGGCTGCGTGGGTAGCCGAGTATATACAGGCGGCTCTGTGGGTCGCAGAGTATACAGGCGGCTCTGTGGGTAGCGGAGTATACAGGCGGCTGTGTGTAGGGGAGTATATACAGGCAGCTCTGTGGGTAGCAGAGTATACAGCCGGCTGCATGGGTACCAGAGTCTATACAGGCAGCTCCGTGGGTAGCAGACTATACAGCCAGCTGTGTGGGTATCAGAGTCTATACGGGCGGCTCCATGGGTAGCAGAGTATACAGCCAGCTGCGTGGGTAGCAGAGTAAATACAGGCAGATCTGTGGGTAGCAGAGTATACAGGCAGCTGCGTGAGTAGCAGAGTATATACAGGCAGCTGTGTGGTTAGCAGAGTATACAGACAGCTGCGTGGGTAGCAGAGTATATACAGGCAGCTCTGTAGGTAGCAGAGTATACAGGCAGCTGTGTGGGTAGCAGAGTCTATACAGGTAGCTCTGTGGGTGGCAGAGTAAACAGTCAGCTGCGTGGGTAGCAAAGTATATACAGGCAGCTCTGTGAGTAGCAGAGTATACAGCCGGCTGCGTGGGTAGCAGAGTATATACAGGTGTCTCTGTCGGTCGCAGAGTACGCAGTCAGCTGCGTGGGTAGCAGAGTATATACAGGTAGTTCTGTGGGTAGCAGCTTTGTGGGCGTGATGGCGACCTTAATGGTTGTCCCTGTGGGTGGAGAGGTGATGTGACGTAATGGCTGTCACCACTGACTTGTTCTATGAGAGCTGAGTGCTTCCAGAGTGAGGGAGAGAGAGGCGTGTCCTTTCTGTGAGGTAAATTTCGTGAATGCGCATGCGCGGTGACGGATGGTTACTGCGCTCGTGAAGCTGTGAATGGCGACGCCAGTGTGGCTGGCGTGACTGCGGCTCGCGGTGGGCGCTCGCAGGGCTGTGAATGGCGTCGCAACTGTGGGAGGTGTGACTACGGCTCGCGGTTGCGCGCAGGCGCGCCATCGCTCGTGGGGCTGTGAATGGCGACGCAACCGTTGGGGACGTGACTGCGGTGGTGAGTCTGCAAATAGCGACTCGCGACACTGCCGCGGTGCATGCCGGAATAGCGGCATAACATTGGTGACTATATATATAGATTACTTTTTAGCAAATATAGGACTAGTGTATAGACAGAGCCGTGATGGTTCTAGTGTATATACAGAGCTCTCTGTTTCTCTCGCTCTGTCACTTGCTCTCTGTCTCTACACAGCACTATACTCTATATATATATATATATATAGGTCCACACTGGATGCTGTATTTATCTATATACTGTATGTATATAGTGTGAACCTGTATATACAGCAGAGTGCTGTCTGTGTATATAAGATATACAGCCGGCAGTCTCTGTCTATGCGTCCTGCACAGTCTCCAATGTGTATACATCCCGCAGCAGTCACTAATGTGCATACATCTCTCAGCAGTCTCCAATGTGCATAGGTCCCGCAGCAGTCTCCAATGTGCATAGGTCCCGCAGCCGTCTCCATTGTGTATACGGGCAGCAATCTCTGTTGTGTATGCTCCATTGTGTGTATAGCCCGCAGCTGTCTCCATTGTCTATACAGCCCGCAGCCATCTCCATTGTGTATTCTCTATTGTGTATACAGCGATTGTGTATTCAGCCCACAGCAGTCTCAAGTGTGGATGTGTGTAATAAATAATAGAGAGTGTATATATAAAAAAAAAAAAAAAAAAGGAAAAACAGCACAAAAATATAGAAAAAAGAATCTCTGGTCAGATGAGACAAAAGTAGAGCTTTTTGGGCAAAGGCATCAACATAGAGTTTACAGGAGAAAAAAGAGGCATTCAAAGAAAAGAACACGGTCCCTACAGTCAAATATGGCGGAGGTTCCCTGATGTTTTGGGGTTGCTTTGCTGCCTTTGGCACTGGACTGCTTGACCGTATGCATGGCATTATGAAGTCTGAAGACTACCAACAAATTTTGCAGCATAATGTAGGGCCCAGTATGAGAAAGCTGGGTCTCCCTCAGAGGTCATGGGTCTTCCAGCAGGACAATGACCCAAAACACACTTCAAAAAGCACTAGCAAATGGTTTGAGAGAAAGCACTGGAGACTTCTAAGGTGGCCAGCAATGAGTCCAGACCTGAATCCCATAGAACACCTGTGGAGAGATCTAAAAATGGCAGTTTGGAGAAGGCACCCTTCAAATATCAGGGACCTGGAGCAGTTTGCCAAAGAAGAATGGTCTAAAATTCCAGCAGAGCATTGTAAGAAACTCATTGATGGTTACCGGAAGCGATTGATCGCAGTTATTTTGGCTAAAGGTTGTGCAACCAAGTATTAGGCTGAGGGTGCCAATACATTTGTCTGGCCCATTCTTGGAGTTTTGTGTGAAATTTGCTTTTTGCTTCATTCTCTTGTGTTTTTTCATTGAAGACAAATTAAATGGAGATAATAATACCAAAGAATTTGTGACTGCAATCATTTTCAGGAAGAAACCGAGTATTATCTGACAGAATTGCAGGGGTGTCAATACTTTTGGCCACAACTGTACATAAGATGTGTAAGTGTGTGGTATTAATATTTAATAGGTTTATGGACTATCCATTTGTTTCTTGGTGTATTGTCAAATAAAATGTATGAATTATGTGTCAAAGGGTAAAAAATGTATGGAAGTTTAATGGATGAAAAATATCAATTACTTAGAAAAAAACATAAGAAATAATATAATATTAATAAAAAATAAAAGTATATTTTATTTGAAAAAAAAAAATGAATGAAAAAAAAGGGGAATAAAAAATTAATAAAAAATGGAAATAAAGATAAAAGGTAAAAATAAAAAAATAAAAATAAATAAAAATAGAAAATTAATAAAAAATAAAAATGAAAAATAAAAAATACAAAACTAGAAAATAAAAAAACTAATATGATATATTTATTTTTCTTAATTATTATTTTTTTCAAAAAGGAGAATTTTGTGTACTCACCGTAAATTCCTTTTCTCTTAGCCTCTAATTGGGGGACACAGGACCGTGGGTGTTATGCTGCTGTCCACTAGGAGGCGACACTAAGCAGAATCTGCAAAAGAGTTAAGTGGCTCCTCCTCTACAGCATATACAGCCTAGAGCAGGAAGAGCTTCTCCAGTTTTGTGCTAAAGCAGTAGGAGAATTAACAGAAGAAAGACAAGAATCACAGTAAAATAAGGCCTGTTAAGTAAACAGGCAGCCACATAATAACGGTAAGGTAAAACGTGTAACCGAACAGGCAACTACGTAATAACAGTATAAGCAGGCCTGTAAAATAAACAGGCAACTATATAACCTCTCAGGAGTAAGATGAGAACCTAGTTACGGCCCGAAAGGGCAACAGGGTGGGTGCTGTGTCCCCCAATTAGAGGCTAAGAGAAAAGGAATTTACGGTGAGTACACAAAATTCTCCTTTTCTCCTTCGCCTCATTGGGGGACACAGGACCGTGGGACGTCCTAAAGCAGTCCCTGGGTGGGAACAGCAATGGAAAATAACTAATGATAAAAATAACGTTGCACCTACAGGTGGGCTACTGCCACCTGGAGGGTACAGTTTCCCAGACTTGCCTTTGCAGAGGACTGAGTGAAAACCTAAAGCGTCTGGCAAGCATGTGCATGCTGGCCGCGTGGCTGCCTTACACACTTGTTGTGGTAATTCCTGGTGTCTAATAGCTCAGTAGCCCAGGAGACCCCAGCAGACATAGTAGAATGTGCTGTGCCCGCAGCCGGAAGGATACAGCACCATGGATGAATGGTGCCACCTAAAAATTAATAATATAAACGATATTAATTTATGTTTCACTTTTTTTTTTTTTTTTTTTTTTTAACAATGCAACAAGCATGGATGGTGGATTTAAGCCATTTGATCAAGTATTTGTAGAACCTGGCCTGCCTGCTGTGTTTATCCTTCTGGAAGAAGGAAAAGAGATTGCTAAAGGGAACTTGTCCTGGGCGCGTATATGTGTAGGGTTCTGACCAAGGTCTAGTAATGTAGCGTAATTCTGACCGGATGAAACTGGCGCTGGACTTAGGCCGTCAGAATATATATTCAGGTAGGCGGACAACAAAGGACACCATCATCTTGAGGAAAAAACCAACCAGACATAGGACAACATTGTCTGGGAGACCAGAAAAAACAAAAAAGGTGGTTTACCTGAAAACGCTGCAAATTTAAAGACTCTGCGGAGAGAGGCAATTGCCATCCAGAAAAAAACAACTCCCTGTGTGAGAAAACAAAGGGATTTGTCCCCCATGGCTTAAAATGTGGGTAGCGTAAAACCTGCAAGGACGAGGGTCAGGACCCCTGGGTCTAGCAGACTGAAAGGGAGGAACAAGTCAGCAGACTCCTTGAAGAAAAGATGAAAATTGAGGTCTGGTAACAAGGCGATGCCGATAGGGGTATGAAAAAGGTTGAAACTTGTCCTTTGAGAGGACCTAAGGAACAGGCGCGAGTGCAGATCCGATTGCGTGGGACTGGGAATCCTTGGGAGGAAACCGTGCTGAGGTGATAAAAAGCACAAGAAGAAAGGAAAGAGAATGATTTCCCATGTTGATGGAATATCTCTTCAGAAAAAACAGTGTCCGCGCTCTGATTGAGGTTGTGACAACATTATGTGAACACCCAGGTGTCCAGGGTCACGTTGTCAAATTCAGAGCCGATGGATTATGATAGTAAGACGGTCTTCCGAGAGTGGATCTGGACGATCAAGTAGGTGGCATAGCACGTCAGCTATGAAGTGACCGAGATCGGCATACCAAGCGCGCTTGGGCTAGTGTGTGTGGTCACAAGGATGATTTGTCGACAGTCCAGTTTGATTATCTTCACTACCTTAGGATAGTGGTAGTCTGGGAAAAAAAGGAGTGGAGTTGGAATTTGGTCCAGTCTAAGATTAGACCTTCCGCCGTCTATGACTGTGGGTCGTGGGACCTGGCTATGAAGCTAGGAACCTTGGTAATGAGGTGTGACTCCACTACGGATGTTCCCGGAGTTCTCTAACGATGCCAGAGTTCTTTGAAGACACCTAGATGTAGGAACCCTATTCTGAGGTAAGCCCTTGGCAACGGAGGAACCGTTTGGTGTAATCATCTACGAGCGTAGAATAGTAGCCGGTAATACTGAGTTTGTGAATCCCGCCTAGTGAAGAATGTGGTAAACGTCCTTCATTGCCTGAGAACTTCGGGATTCGCTCTAGGGAAGCGACATATGCCACAGCCATGGCATCGTCAGACTGCCTTCTGAAATTGCGGTACGCCAGAAGAAGGGATAAAATCTTCAGTGTTGGGAATCTCGCCCAAATCTCCCAAAGGACGATGAGTATCGTTGATTCCGATCAGGATCAATTGTTCAGAGTGTTGAGATGTAGGTACATCGCGCCTTACTCTGTCCGAGTCACGTCCGTGAACAGTACCCTTCAACTTGGTGGAAGAAGATACTTCCCCTGCGTACTAGTGAGTGGCTGAGCCACCACAGAAGATACCATATTGCTGGTACTGGAAGATGACAACTCTTGATACGAGATCGTACCATCTCATCTCATGACGTGAGCATGGATAACTGGGGGGCTTGAGGAGCAGCTGTGTCAAGGAATAACTACCAGTGCTGCCACCGTCCTGCCTCTGACCGTCATGTCAGCTCTGACAGGCTGAGGTGACCGTTGAAGGAGAGTGCGGACTTCCAGTTGAAGTGCCTATGCCTAGTCTCGGAAAAGTCTGACTAGTGTCTTGAATATATTGAACTGCGTTTCGAAAATACTAAAGACTGCAGTGAAAACTGGCGTAGACTTGTGGAGGGCGACCACCCAACCAAGTCCTAATAAAGTGTTCACCGTAACAGAGACGCTGCGTTCTCAATCCCTGAAGGTCGTGTATTGAGGAGTAAACTTCCAGGTATGGAAGAGTGACCTCGTCCCTGGATGCAGGAAAAACCCAGACAACTGCCATAACCTCTGTGACCACTTAGGGAACTGTAACAAGTGTGCACGGGAACGCCACACTTAGGAATGGCCTTTGCAAATTGTAAATATGATAAGTGGCTGCAAAGTGGAACATGCAGGTAGTCATCCTGTATATCTAAGGATACAAGGTATTCTCCGTGTTCCATGAAACATTATTATGTAGCGGAGAGAATCTGTGCGGAAAAATCTGTCCCAGGTATGTTTGTCTAGCTGTGTCAGTCTAGCACGGGACGTACTGCACGTTCTTGTTTATGGGCTACAAGATATTTGGGATAGAGCCTTTAAAACCCTGCTGTGTGTGTGGCACAGGCATAGAACCTTTAAACACGCTCTGCGTGTAGCACAGGCATAACGACTCCCTGAATTGAGGGTTGTCTGTGATCGCTACATGTGCGTTGATCGAGTTTGGGTTGATCTAGACGATGATCCGTTAAATGAATTCTCAAGAGGTTGCAATTTGGATTGTTGACTGCAAGTGAGGCACCGTCTGGTGCTGCGATTGGCATCCTCAAGGCATGGTAGCGGACTCCGATGCTCACTGTTGTGTTCTGTTCAGCAGAACTGTGACCCTAGGGAAAAACCTGTTGTCAGATAGGGTACCGTACGAGCCTTGCCATGGAGTCCAAATCCAACAAAACTCCCTTATGGTAAGTGGGGCGCTGAGGGTCCCATGGGTACGATCTTGCGTCCTGCGAGACACAGTTGAATGTTCGAATTATCGACATTTAGCTTCCTTTGAGATGGGACGTTGATTTGGAGATGCATAAAGGTCCGAGTCTGGGGTTGGATTGCGAAAACCATCAGACGTCGGAGCCATCATCCTGCTGCATGCTAGTTTCCCATAAGCTGTGACATAGTCACAGACGTAAAAACTGTCTACCTAGATGTAGCATTATGTGCTCTGATAGGTACTGGCATCATTGGCTGACACGATGCAAGGAAAGCCAGGCTGTGCCTATTAGTGTGTCACCCGCACTAGGCAGAGGAACTCTGCTCGCTGGATGTGAACATAGGCGAAGCCGTGTCATCGTAACGACACAAAATAAACACATTACATCCATAGGGCATTGAGTGGATCACTTCTCCCCTGTGCGTACTGAGAACAGTCTGACGCCTAATTTCTTCACTGAGATTATGTGTAGCTGCTGACAAAAAGGTTTACAGCAGCACAGAGTATGTCAGGGGAGATCTTGTAGGGCACGGTACATCATTGTGATGTTGGTGATGACAGCACTGTGCTGCAGCAGTTGATGAAGTTGAAATATTCACAAAAAACTGTATTCACAGCAGCACAGAGTATTTCAGGGCAGAACACGTCGGTCAGCCCACTTGCTGTACTGGCCCTCGTAAATGCCTATGTAGCATGTCACACATGGCATAGCCTGTGACCCGTGGCATAGCCTGTCACACGTGGCATAGTCTGCACATGGTGTACAGGGGGAGAGGAGGCTGCAGCAGGGACTCATATCCCTGCTGACAGCCCTGCATCTGCCCCCCCCCCTGTCACTCATGGTGTGCAGGGGGCAGAGAGCTGCAGCAGGGAGACAAACCCTGCTGGTCTGATATATGCCCCCATAACCTGTATGCCCTCATAGCCATTACACACTGTATATGGCCGCTGTGCCTAACAGTGTGCTGTGCCCACAGCCTGTCACTCATGGTGTGCAGGGGGCAGAGAGCTGCAGCAGGGAGACAATCCCTGCTGGTCTGATATATGCCCCCATAGCCATAACACACTGTATATGGCCGCCGTGCCTAACAGTGTGCTGTGCCCACATCCTAATGGCGCCCAGAGCGTTTTTGGCGCCGCCGGGAGGAACAAGGAGGGGGCGGGAACCTGAATGGGCGCGCATAACAAGCGCCCAAAGGAACTTCCCGCCCCTCTCCGTGATGCGGCGCCGCGTCATTTGACGCGATCCGGAGGGCGGGCGGTGGGCGGGGATAGGCGGTGCCTTCCACGCTAGGCCTGAAGCCGGGGCCTAGCGTGATTTGCGGCCCCGCAATGGCGGGGGGGGTCGGCGCGGAGGTCCGGGATGGATCCAGAACCGCCGGTCTGGCAGCGAGGGGGGCCATGACGGGTCCCTGCCACCCCAGGTACCTTGCTGCCTGCTCTTGCAGGGCAGCGTAGGGGAAGCTGAGTACCTCTTCTCCCTGCCTTGGGCTGTGGAAGCTGTGCAGGGAGAAGGGGGGACAGGTAGACACCTCTGGCCCTGCAGGGCTGAGTGGGGCTGTACCCGGACCCCACCAGGATCCTGGGGTAGATAAGTGCAGCTGCGCTGCTGGTACCTATGGTGCCTCAGCCTAATAGCCCACAGGGTGGATTAGGGGGACTGCTGTGATTAGGGGGGACTGCTCCAGAATCCCAGCCCAGAGTGCAGCATGTGCTGCTGGTACCTGTGGTGCCCAGCCTAATGACCCATAGGGAGATTAGGGGGTCGTCTCTGAGCCTGTGCTTCTGCAGGCATCCATCCAGAGTCCCAGCCCAGAATGCAGCATGTGCTGCTGATACCTGTGGTGCCTCAGCCTAAGCACCCAGAGGGTGATTAGGGGGACGTCATCTGGCAGAAAGTCCAGCTCTGGCTTCAACTCAGGACCCCGAGGGAGTGAGGAAGGTGGATGTTATGCTGGGCTGTCTCAACTTTAACCCAGCAACCCAACAGTGGGAGGCCGAGAAAGGAGTACGGCATATGTATGGATTCTCAACCTCAACCCAGCGCCCCAACAGTGGGTGGCCGAGGAGGGAGCATGCCGGGGGCCACGCCGGACCCACTTTTCTTCATTGGAAGAAAAAATAGATGTAGGTGTGCCTCCCCGACACTAAGCAAAAACTGGAGAAGCTCTTCCTGCTCTAGGCTGTATATGCTGTAGAGGAGGAGCCACTTAACTCTTTTGCAGATTCTGCTTAGTGTCGCCTCCTAGTGGACAGCAGCATAACACCCACGGTCCTGTGTCCCCCAATGAGGCGAAGGAGAAAAATCCATTAACATACATTAATTTGATCTAATATGTTGCAAAAAGTTGTGCATAATATAATTCTTCGTAAAATAGTTTTTTGTTATATATATTAAATATTCTCATTGAGAAATATTAAAAATTGCTAAAAAGGAACGTCCATCAAAAGTATATCCTCTTCTTCATCATCCCAGAGATGGATCTAAAAATAATAAAAACAAAATGTTAAAAGCCATCCAAAGAAAATTAAAAAATCAACATACCTAAGTTCATAAGAATGAGGCAAAGCTGAGAATCTCGTTCAGCCCGTGTGGTCATAGGCATCCTAGTTTATGCATCAAACGTGTTTCCAGTTGTGCTAACTTTTTCCCCATATCTCCTCCACGTGAGTTTATCGGGATACAGTCAATCCCAATGGCCCTTAACAAGCTGCCATTACACGAATGTTTTTGTTTAAAATGTTTCGCTAGGGGTTTCATAAATGTAAGGTCTTCTTTTACGGCATTATTTATATCCAGAACATGTTCCCTAATCCTGACCTTCAGGGGTCTGGTAGCGAATCCTACATAGATTAGATTGCATGGACATACTGTGTAATATATTACCTGCGTGGTATTACATGTAACATGTCTTGTGATTTTAAATTCCTCCTTCTGATCCGCAGATGTAAAATTAAAAGTCCTCATCATATTGGGACAAGCGATGCAATCCCTACAGGGAAATAAACCCCACTTAGGTCCACTAGGTTCAAACCCATGTGCCGGATTCAGAGCTTCATACTGACTGTGTGAGAAGGCCTTTCAAGTTGTTAGCCCTCCTGTATGTCATTGCTGGTCTTTCTTGAACATGTTTCGCCAACACCTCATCAGCACTTATAATGTGCCAAAATTTGTTCATAGACTCTGTGACCTCCTTCCACCTACATTTGTATGTGGAGATATATCTCACCTGCTGTTGACTCTCCTTTTTGGTTCTTGAAAACACCAATTCTTCTCTGGCAACCATCTCCCGGCTGGCGAGCCCCTGACCTCTGTGCAGTAGTAGCTGAACCGCGGCTACCTGCCGCACAGAGGTCATCTCCCAGCTGCGGTAGTATCCCGAACGGGATTCATATCTCCCGCCAAGCTGCGCTACGTCCCCGATTGGTCACCGCAGCGACCAATCAGCGAAGTGGCTAGATACGCAGTTTTAAATGCGACCAATCAGCGGCGTGGCATTCAAGTCGCGCACCGTATTTCTCATTGGTCGCCGCGGCATTCAAACCGCGCGCCAAGCTCAATCTGATTAGCGCCGACCAATCAGAAGCGACGCGTGCCATGGCGCCATATTTAAAATACACTGTGCGCCGCTCAATGTATTTTAAATATGGCGCTTCTGATTGGTTCAGCGCCGACCAATCAGATGCGCAGCATTCAAACCGCGCGCCACGTCTCTCATTGGTCGCCGTAGCGACCAATCAGATGCGCAGCATTCAAACCGCGCGCCACGTCTCTCATTGGTCGCCGTAGCGGCCAATGAGAGACGCAGAATTCAAACCGCACGCCAAGCCGTGCTAATTCTCTCATTGGTTGCGGCGACCAATCAGCAAATCGTCGTAGGTTGGTGGGAAATATGAATCCCGCGACGCTGATTAGTTGCCGCTCTCAGCAGCGACTAATCAGCAGCACAGGATTCATATTTCCCGCCGCTTCGCTCCTGTTTACAAGGCTGTCAGTAGGTGTGACGAACTTCACTCCTGTCTATAAGGCTGTCTGTCAGGGTCACGAAGTTCACTCCTGTCTACAAGGCTGTCAGTCAGTGTGACGCACTTCACTCCTGTCTACAAGACTGTCAGTCATAGTGTGCTGTTCTTCAGTCATATATACATATTCTAGAATACCCGATGCGTTAGAATCGGGTCACCATCTAGTTATATTATATATATACACACACACACACACACACACACACACACACACACACATTTATTTATAAAAAAAAAAGTGTATAATTTGTAAATTTGTATTGGGAGACATGCAACTATACGGCTACACCGCTACTTCCCTGTGTAAAAATAAAATGTGTTGTCAGGATTCCCTCTGACTGCATTGAGAAGGTTGTTTTCTTCCAATTGACATTACAGCTAAAAAAAAAAAAAAAGACAAATGGGATCCTGGATCAAACTGGACTTTATTCTTAGAGACAGAAGAATGTATACTTTGTGAAGTTCAAGTTCACTGTATTTACATGGTGATCAACATGCAGTCAATGGCAATGCATGAAATTTACAAGATCATTCCTGTGCAGATTTAAGAATAAAACTGGTCAAACATCAGATATTCATCTGCAGATGAGGGACAGATCCGGCTCAATTCTGTGAGATCCCATGCCCATTGAAAGTTTGTGGTGATTTACATGTATGTTGCCATCCTGACGTTGCCTGTGCCCCTCTGGCAGCTGTAATTCAGCTGACAGCCATCTTTTTTGACTCCCCTATATATGTGAACACTGGCATGGGAGAATAGGGAGAAGCCATACTTATTAGATCACTTATCTTTACAGCTCGGAAACACATCTATTCTTGAAGTCTACAAATGCTTAGACAAAAAGCACAACTAGCATTTTCAACGTTTTTATTAATACACTCCCTGATAGAAGTTATGTCGCTTATCCATGTTATGTAAATAAAAGCTTATAACATGATGTTAAATTCATCCATTAGTTATATAAATTACTCTTTTGAAAGCTGAAACCTTCCCAAATTTGGTTTAGGTTAAGAAAATAAATTGGCATCAATGCTGAAATATTGATCATTTAATGAACACAGAAAGGTCAGATTTTAGCAAGACAAACATTTTGTCGCCTGGTCATATAATGCACCCAATCCTAGTTTACATCCTCACTTGTGCTCCATAAATGATTAGTTAATTAGTGGGTGTGTCTAAAAAGAAACCCAGCACCCCAGACCTTCACTTGAACTGCAACTTGAGCTCTGACCACATGCCAAAAATCCATCCTGCGACTAAAGCTTTGATTATCAAGAGGCTGAAGACTAGATCCACTGCAGAGGTGGCTGGCACCTTTAAGATGTCTCAGCATCAAGTACAAAGAATTAAAAAAAAGATTTGAAGAGACTAGAAATGTGTTTGACAAGCCCAGGTCCGTCAGACCCCGCAAGACAACTGCTCAGGAGGAACGTTTGTTGGTTAGAAAATCCAAAGCAAGCCCCTCTTCCACTGCAGCAGAGCTCCAACAGACCTGGCCACCTCAAGTCCCTGTGTCAACTAGAACTGTTTGCAGGATTCTGTCTTGAAATGACCTCCATGGTCGAATGAGTGTCCAGAAGCCAGCACCAAATACAAGGCAAATAAAAAACCGTGTGGCATTTGCAAAGTCCCACAGCCTGTTAATCAGATGGATGCTGGAAAAGTGGCAGAAGGTGGATTTTTTTGATGAATCTTTAGTAGAATTACACCACAGCCGCCGCAAATACTGCAGGAGATGTACTGGAGCCCGTATGGATCCAAAATACACCCAGAAAAGAGTTACATTTGGTGATGGAAAGATCATGGTCTGGGGTTACATTCAGTATGGGGGTGTGCGAAACTTGTGCAAGGTGAAAGGCAATATCAATAGAATAAAATATCAAGCAGTATTAACTACCTCTTATATACCAAATCATAAAAGGGGTACAATTCTGCAGCAGGATGGTGCTCCATCTCATCCATCCATCTCTACAACAAAGTTCCTCCAGGGAAAAAAGATCAAGGTGCTCAAGGACTGGCCAGCCAAGTCACCAGACATGAACATCATTGAGCATGTTTGGGGTAGTATGAAAGATGAAGCTTGGAAGACAAAACCAAAGAATCTAGATGAACTCTGGGAGACATGTAAGACTGCATTCTTTGCGATTCCTGATGACTTCATTAACAAATTGTATGAATCATTGTTGAAACACATGGATGCAGTCCGTCAAGCTCATGGAAGTCACACAAAATATTAAATATGACTAATAGCACCACAACTTCATTCACCAATGTTATGCAACATATATTAGTATTTTAAGTTAATTTTTTGTTTGAAAATCACATTACTTTCTGTGGGCGAGAAAACTTTTGTCTTGCCAAAATCTGACCATTCTGTGCTCATTAAATGATCAATATTTCAGCACTGATGTCAATTTATTTTCTTAATCTAAATCACATTTTGGAGGGTTTCAGCTTTCAAAAGAGTAATTTATACAACCAATGGATGAATTAAACGTCAGGTTATAAGCTTTTATTTTATATAACATGGATATGTGACATAACTTCTGTCAGGGAGTGTTTAGTGCCATATACTAACCATGCTTGTAGGAAAATGATCATATAGAAAAATAAACATTAGATTGAAGAAATGCTTAACCATTTCAAAATGTCTTTTACTAAAAGCAATGGCATCAAGTACCACTAAATGTCAGTGAATGCAAACATACATGTAATATATTTAATTATAAAATCACAGAAAAAGTCATTTTTGAAAGCAAGCCATATGCCCTATTTGCAGTTTGCAAAAACCATGTAGGGTACCAGCAAGCAGGTGCTCTGCTCAGGTGAGATGGGCTAACAGCACAGTGTGTGGTAGAAAAGTAAAACTGTACATCACCCTTAAAACACCATCCTCACCATCACACATGGTGGTGGCAGTATCATGCTGCAGGTAGGCTGTTTTTTTAGCAGGGGCAACTTGTGAACATGGCCTAAAAAAATGCAAAAAGACTTGATCCTGGGGTGTAGGTTCACCTTTCAGCAAGACAAATACCCTAAACACACTGCTAAGAGCGAGAATGGATGGTTTAGATCAAGGCATATTTACTTGTGAATGGCCCAGTCACAGTCCAGACTGAAATCCCATTAATAATCTGATCACAGATGCCTCCATCCAATATCACTGAGCTAGAGCTATTATGAAAAGACAGATACAGTACAGGCACTGTGCAGCAAAAATCATAATCCATTTTATGAAAAAGTGTGAGGTTTACATAAACTATAAGTACTGGAACTTAAATCAAGAACAAGATTTTACACATCATTGATGGTTTGTTGGTGATTTAAAAGATATATACACATAAGGGGCTTTTAAAACTCATATTTTATTGTATATAATTATATCAAAACTGTTAATTCATCATTGGTCAATTCATTGTTCCTAAGTAATAAGTAGACATTTTCACCTGACACTAATCCTAAAGCCAGTTTCATGGACACTTGCTGTACAATGGCGTACTATCTATAGTAACGCTTCTGTGCTCCGTTGACTTTAGGGTCATGTCTGTTCACATTTCATATTTACGTCTCTAGATGGTGACTGAAGTGACTTATATAGAGATACCGCTTCTAAGTACAGGAGGATAAAATATAATTAGAGATGAGCAGACCCGTGGACATTTGGGTTCTCGGGGTTCAGCCAGACTTGATATAAAGTTCTTTTCTGGACCCAATCTTCATTCGAAGTCACTGATTGAGCAATTCGTTTCTCCGCCTACATATAGGCAGCCATAAAGCACTTCTGAGGGAGGAAAGAAGGGAAGGAAAGAAGAAAAGAGAGGAGGGAGGGAAAGGAGGGAGGGAAAAGAGGGTGGGAAAGGAGGGTGGGAAAGGAGGGTGGGAAAGGAGGGTGGGAAAGGAGGGTGGGAAAGGAGGGTGGGAAAGGAGGGTTCTTAGTTTTTTTTATTTTTGTACACACTACATCCGATAACGCTGATTTTACTCCCAAAGCGAGCTATTCAAACACTGCGGCTCGCACTGGGCTGAACACCGAGTGTACACAAGCACAGAGATGCACGCTCCAGTGCTTTGTGGACGTAAAGCGCCCGAACTCTGAACCCAAACACTGAAAAATTTTCTAAAGTTTGTGTAACATCAGCGATTTTTGAAATTTGCGTCAGTTCCGGCAGGTTTGCCGCATCTGCCGCATAACGGCTCACTTGCAGCAAGCCCTATTCATTCCCTATGAGACTTGCGGTCAGGTGCGGTTTTGCCGCGACAGTGCAAAAAAACTGCTGCTAGCAGCGTTTTTGTTCCTTTGCTGCGAGTGCTGGATTTGCCGCATCTGGCAAAACCGCACTTGCGGCACTATAGGGAATGAATGGGGCTTACCGCAAGTGAGTGATTACACAGCAGATCCGGCAAATCTGCTGCGAACGGGCAAAAACGCTAATGTGAAAGCAGCCTTAGGAGCGAACTGTGAACTTCAAAGTCCGGTTCGCTCATCAATAAATATAATCTATCATATATAATAAAGATAACTAAGCCACTCTTGATGGAAAATAGGAAAAATTAAACAGTATAAAAAAATAAATTATTTTCTTTAATAAATATAATACACACACACATCTCAGCGTTTGGTTTTCCCCTGCGAAACCGCTTCTGTGTAAGACGTGTGAATGAAATCATGAAGTTGTTTTGCTGCATTAGTGTTTCCAAGGATCTCAGACAATCTCTCTAGAGATAAGGTTGTCAGTTCTACTATGTTCTTAACATGATTCAATATGGCTCGGCAATTTTTGGCATTGACCCCTGGCATTTTTAGAAGAAAGTCCTGAGGACCAGGATTATATTTATCAGATTCCGGGATAGTTTCTGAGTCTGCAGTGATAGCCATGGCGGTTGCAGCGTCAGGTTGTGGCCTGTTCTGCTTTAACTCCTCAAACAGTTCTGCAGTGGCGTAAGGTGACGGACACCATAGAATACGAAGTCTAGGAAAGTGCAGCGTAAGGAGGGTGATTTTTGAGGTGATGTCGTTCACAGAAATTTCCTGGTGGATTGAACTCCGAGATGTGAGGGAGAATGGCTTGTTGGGGTCAAATTCTATCAAAAGAATAGGTCGCTTGTAATATCGGCACATGGAAACGCACTGCGTGTAGAGACGTCCATTGTTCAATGAACCAATCAGGTCACTGACGCTTTTCCGTTCTACACATATGTCGGGAGTCAGAATATAATCTCCCACTTCTAGAGTGACAGGCTCTATATCGATGCCTCGTCGGTGGATCAGAGATGGTAACTCGCTGCGGAATTCCCTCATATCGACAATGATGTTCTGCTGCACGTTGTTCTTCTGCTGGCCTCCTAAAAGAATCAAATAGTTACAATGACATATGGGCTAAAGGTAAAACGCAAGTAAATTATATAGTAGAAATATTAAAAAGGGTCATCATGGAATTAATAAACTTTGGCTGCTTTTTTTCCAGAAACAGCAAAACAACACACAACCAATGGACAGATAAGACAATGTTTATGGAAGAAAGCAGCAATGTTCCTTTAATCCAGTGTAACCTGTTTAATTTCCACGGTGCAGATCATATGAAATTCAGAAGAGACTTAAAGGGAATCTGTCACCTCGATCTACCCCTTTAACCTACCACTCCCTGTTCCTGCACCTTCCTATCTGATCCCTAACCATCCCTCTCTGAGCTAAAGGGGCCCTATAATGAGGGAGAAAAATAACATATACTTACAGTCTCCAGTTGGAGACTGGAAAGGCGGGCTCCATTATTCCCTCCTCTATTTGTCTCCGCACACCCCGCTGGGCATCCTCATTCCCCTTGGGCTGTGCCATCTCCTATTTGAAATGCCCGCCTCTTTTGATCATGTGATGCCTGGGCCCGAACGTCATATCCGGCCCGATGCACTTTGGGGCTGATCATGTAGTACAGTTCGGGCTCCGGCGCATGCGCATATTGAAGCCGGCTAATACCAAGTGATCAGCCCCACAATGATGTTCCGGCCCGGGCATCACATGATCACAAGAGGCGGAGATTTCGAATAGGAGGTGGCACGGCCCAAGGGGAATGCGGAGACAAAGCGAGAAGGGGAGAATGGAACCTGCCTTTCCAGTCTCCAACTGGAGACAGTTTGTAAGTATACAAGTTATTTTTCTTCCTCATTATAGGGCCCCTTTAGCACAGAGAGGGTGGTTAGGGATAGGAAGGTGCAGGGACAGGTAGAGATAGGTTAGGGGGGTAGCGCGACCTGACAGGTTCCCTTTAATACATTCCTTGTGCCTGAGCAATGAGCTCCTATCTTTTATGTTTGATCCAAGAGACCTTACCTTGTTGCTGGAGAATCTGTGTTAGCATTTCTCAGTAGTTCCCATATATAACAATTATGAGAATATAGTGAAACAGACTCAAATTTCTTTAATAAGCAATATATACATTTATGGCCGACAGTGTTGGCACCCTTAAAATTGTTCCAGAAAATTAATTATTTCTCCCAGAAAATCATTGCAATTTCATGTTTTGTTATAAACGAATATTTTCTTTGTGTGTATCGGGACAACACATAAAGAGAGAAAAAAAAAAAGGCAAATTGGACATAATTTCGCACAAAACCCCAAAAATGGTTCGGCCAAAATTTTTGCCAACCTGAACTTAATATTTGGTTCCACGGCCTTTGGAATAAATAACTGCAAACAATCATTTCCTATAACCATTAACAAGCTTCTTACACCTCTCACCTGGAATATGTGATGATGTCTTCTCCCAACAGCAATATTAAGATCTCTCCACAGGTGATCAATGGGATTTAGATCCAGACTCATTGCTGCCACTTCAGATCTCTCCAGCGCTTTGTTACCATCCATTTCTGGGGGCTTCTTGAGGTATATTTCAAGTTATTATCCTGCTGGAAGATCTATGACCAGGATGCAAACCCAGCTTTCTGACAATGAGCACTACATAGCAACTCAAAATCCATTCAGATTTCATGATGTATTGCACACAGTTAAGGCACCCAGTGCCAGAAACAGCAAAACGAGACTAAAATAATTTTCAAGCCTCCACCATCTTTGACTGTAGGTCCTGTGTTCTTTTCTTTGTAGGCCTTATTCTGTTTTCAGTAAAAAGTAGAATGATGTGCATTACCAATAAGATCTAACTTGGTCTCATCTGTCCTCTAGACATTTTCACAGGAGGATTTTGGCAAACTGCAGTCTAGCTTTTTATGTCATTGTCAGCAGTGGGGGTCCTCCTGGGTTTCCTCCATAGCGTTTCATTTCACTCAAATATGGACAGATTGTTCTTGCTGACACTGATGCACCCTGAGCCTGCAGAATAGCTTGAATTTCTTTGGAGCTTCATTGGGGCTTTTCCACCGTCTGGACTATCCTACATTGCAACCTTTCATCAACGTTTCTCTTGCTATTCACGTCCAGGAAGATTAGCTACAATGCCATGAGCTGTAAACGTCTAGATTTTCTTGCAGACCATGGACAAAGGAACATCAAGATCTCTGGAGATGAACTTGTAACCTTGATATTAACTAATGTTCTTCAACAATTTTGGTTCATAAATCCTCACAGTTCTCTTCTCCTCTTAATGTGGCACACACATACACACAATACAAAGATTGAGTCATCCTCTTCCCATTTTTACCTGGTCTCAGGTGTGATTTCCATATTGAAACAAAATTGTTTACCGATAATTTTGGAAAGATGTCAACAATTTTGTCCGGCCCATCTTTGGGGTTTTATGTGAAAATATGTTCACTTTGCTCTTTTTTTCTCAGTTTTTTTTATTGTTTTGTTTTTCCAATACACACAAAGGAAAGAAACGTGTATGACAAATGTGTAATTACAATAATATTCAGGAAGAAATACTTAATTTTCTGGTACAATTTCAAGGGTGCCAACACTTTTACCATGACTGTATAACCAATAATTTGTGTAAGTATAAATTAAATGTAACTGTCAAAAAGACCCTATTAACTTATAGATATAGCGTTCTAAAACTGACCGGCCGCCCCATTGAGAGCCCGATTACTGGAAGACAATTAACTTTATGCCTTCTGTCAGCCTTGGAAGTCCAGACAGGGGGGGTGCGGCTGGCTCGGTTTTAGCCACCAATGCATAGTGAGCGCTGTCTGTAAGGTCTGACATACAGCGGGCTCTGTACTGATGCACTGCAGAGCAGGGTGTTACTCATTGCTGGGATGTAGTTACAGCCACTGCTCACTATGTAGGGAGTGGTGACTGAAGCTACGCGTCTATGACTGAAAGCCTGAGGCTGCTGATAAAAATAAAGTTAATTTCCTTCTAGAAGCCAGGCTTTTTATGCAGTAGCTGGGCAATTTTAGAATGCTATTAACCTGCAGATTAACCCCATATCTGCTAGTTAATAGCATTGATTTCACATCAAAGATCCCCTTTAACAAATTGGTTTAACATTGTACCCAGTCAATAAGGCTGACTATTGAAAAGGGGGAAAATAACATCAAACTGTTCATTCAGCTACATTTCAAGGTAATATTAAATACAAATATCTACTAAAACCAGAATTAATGAATGCTTATGAAACACAACCTTGTCTTTAGACACCATTATGGTGGGTGATGTGCCCATATGACATCTCTCAGAACTGAAACTCCTGTGGCTTGAGATACTTTGTGTACAGACACCACAGTTCTGCCTGTCCTCAAACCAACATTGTTTTTGTTACATATATGATTGATATTTCTATAATCATTGCTGTGGAATGATCATTTCCTGCTGGAAACTATCATCTTCTCTCTGTTGTGTTGACCACCTACTACAATGTTAAAGACTTATTTTAGATTCCTTCTCCTACCAAGAACACTTTAAAGGGGCTTTCCAGTACTTTATGTTGATGGCCTATTCTTAGGATAGATCAATATCAGATCAGTGGATGTACGGACACACAGCTTACCGCACTGATCAATCATTCTAGTTCTTTCCTTTTCCTGGCAGTCACAGATACTTCAAGCCTCCCCATCACTCCCCTAAATGAAAACAATCACAGTAGCCCACTAACAGAGACTATAAAGCTCCCGTCACACACAACGATGCAACAGCGATCCAGACAATGATAACGATCCTGTAGGGATTGTTGGTGCGTCGTTACCTCTTCGCTGGGGAGCTGTCAAACAGGTAGATCTCCTCAGCAACCAGGGAGCCACCTCCACATCACTGGAAGCAGGAGGACACTACGCTCGCTGTGTAGATACCCGCTGGTTATCATAGTTACCAGCGTCCTCCCTGCTTAGCGCTGGTAACCATGAGAAACACCGGGTATCTAGGCAGCGCTCGCTGCCTAGATACCCGCGTTTACCATGGTTACCAGCCTGTGAGATTGCTGATTGTTGGGCTCTTGCTATCACACGCAGCGATGCGTGCTGACCAGCAGGAGCTCAATGATCAAAAAATGACCCAGAGCACTTTGTAACGATCAGCGATCTCACAGTAGGAGCCTGATCGCTGCTAAGTGTCACACGTAGCGAGATCGCAGTTACGTCACAAAACATGTGACGTTATAATGATCTCACTAACGATCTCGTTATGTGTGACGGGGATTAAGGACACGTAATGTTTGTGTGGTCTGTTTACAGATTTATAGTAGACATCATTTAGCAACACTGCAATGGTTAATTGCATGCCTGCAACAAAAAGCTGGTTGTAAGATGATAACATTAAAATTCCTTTTTGTAGAACTTATTCTGTTTGCACTTGAGATTTGTTTGTTGGAAATAGGAGATAACTATCCGAGAACAAAAGCTTTTAGATTGTGTTTACATGGTGAAAATAATCAGCTTAAATAATATTTACAATTCCAGGAACATTGGTTGTAAAGCAGTCATGGGATCTCACATCACCTACCTGCTCTGCGGGTATCGGTGGCATCTGATGCAGGAGTAGAATCTCTCTGAAGATCCATGTTTGTGTCGTCTCTCCCCTCCCTCTCCTCGGGGATCACCATGCTGGCCTTCTCCCTGAATACAAGAGAACATATAATACCTCACCTGCTAAGAATGTGTTTCCTCATATTCTAAAGAAGCATTTCTAATTAGATGAGTATTAAAGGATTAGTACCAGAATCACATTACTTTTCAGAAAGCAGAGTAAATGATTACTTATTTGTTAATATGCAGGCTTAAAGTGTAAACATAGTTTTCATTTTTATTTGATAAATCAATAGTACACGTGAAGATAAGCAGCTCTGTAATATATCTTATTAGACAGATTTACTTCCTCTGCCATAATTGATCAGTCATTATCAAAAGTCTCAGTTCTGGGATAAAATCTGTATTCAGTGAAGACTTTGCCATCACTGAGATAGGAGATGGCAGTTGTTACTGATGAGATTCTATGTAGGTAGAAGAGGGGGCGGAGCTCTGCATGTCACTCTTCCCTCTAACTACATAGAATCTCATCAGTGACAGCTGCCTTCTCCTATCTCAGTGATGGGAAAGTCTTCAATGAATACAGATTCAATCCCAGAATTGAAAATTTTGATAATGACCGATCAATTCTGGCAGAGAAAGACGTAAATCTGTCTGATAAGATATATTACAAAGTTGCTTATTTTCAAGTGCACTTCTGATTTATCAAATAAAAATGAAATTGACAGGTATGCTTTAAAGTTTCTTTCTTGTACCTATGTGTCTTTTTCATCTCTATGTGTCCCTCTGTGCATCTAGTAGAATGGGTAGTTCTATTCTTATCTGCTAATACTACATTTCCCAACAGTCAGCAGCATACATAGACATGTATTCAGTGCCCCATCCTGCAGTATATTTCTCATCTTCGCCCCCTGTATCAGGATCATCCTGCAGTATATTTCTCATCTTCGCCCCCTGTATCACGATCATCCTGCAGTATATCTCCTTTTAGTCCATGATATACACCTCATATTGCAGTATGTTTATACTTCCAAACCGTGTATAGTCCTTTCTGCAGTATATCCTCCAATCAGCACCTTGTATCTAGTCCCTCCTGTAGTATGTCTCTATTCAGCTTCTGTATACAGACCTGTTCTATAGTATACTGTCTTCTCAGACCCCTATATACAGACACTTCTGCAGTATCTCTCTCCTCTCAGCTCCTGTATACAGACATTCTCTCCTCTCATGTCCTTGTATATAACCCCATCTCTCAGTACACTGGTCTTCTTAGTCATCAGTATTCAGGCACTCTAATGAGGGAGGATCTGCCCCTTCCCGGGACATCACCTCTCACAGTAGCCTTCCACATTTGGCTACAGCTGACTAAACCCAAAGATTGTGGCATGACTAGATGACCATCGAGAGTGTATTGGATGTTTAATCAGAGTTCATTCAGGTATGAAGAAAAAAATGTGAGGCATATTGCATTTCCATATGCCTAATCCTTTCTTTTCCTTGGCAGGACTGTTAGTGTCTTAATTACTTCTTTATGTTAAAAAAAAAACTTGTATTTTCCCATCATCCTGAAAAACTAAAAATGATCTACTATAAAACTAACTCCTATGGTTAGTTTACACAATTCCCATACTAGGTTATAGTGACAATTATATTGGATTACAAGGACTGATTATAATTTATAATTGTATTATACGATAAACCATAAAGAAAGTTCTCGCATTACCGAAATTTTAGTCATCAGCAGAAATATAATAAGTGCATTGATTATTTAACCACTATAAAGTCAGCGTCCCCACATTTCTTAGTTATTGCTTCATATACTGTCTGCACACGCACATAACCACCTTTCTAAGGAAATCATTTAAAATAGTGACCCCTGCTGGCAGTAAGGCACAATTGTGCTATAAAAGGCAGCAACAATAAAGTAAATGCAGTTTAATGAGATTAGTGAGTGGGCCTCAGTCAGAGATATTACTAATTTCCTATATCTCCATTTACATTGGCCTCAGGCAAGTTTTCCTTGGATCACGGTCGTCGTATTACCTTATCAGCTTCTCAAAAGCTTCCTTTTCCTTCCTGAGTGAAGTGAGGTATCTCTGCTCTTCTGTGGATCCACCATAGATAAGAAAATAAACTCTACAATTGTGAAATATAAAAGAAGAATATGTTGATATAAAATACAAATGTGAAAATACAATACAAAGAACAATAATAAATATACATAAAGCAGTGTTCTTATGTTCTATCGTCAGGAGTGTACCGCTCCCCTGCCTCCCGGCTTCCTGCTGGTTAAGGGCGGTGTGTTCCTGAAGATTTACCATTCGGACCTGCGATATGTTTCAACTGGTCCGAACTGTGTGCTCTCCCATGCTACAAGCAGAGGCGGATTTACCTTCGCAGCTTTGGAGTAGCGCAAGAAACATTAAGCTGGCCGGATACAAAGATCTGCCAAGCTTCAGAGCAGCACTCACAAGCTCTTAATAGTTTGCAAGTGCTGGGCTCTTTTACTAGGACACAGACTCCCACTGAGACTGTAAAGATGACCAGTAATCTAGGCGACCAGGAGTAAACTATAGAATTAAAAATCCCTCCTTTACTGAGAATGGAAATTACTTTTAATCACACGTAAAATGCAAAGTTGCTGGTTTGAACAAGCACTCTAATTTCAACTGTTTATAATGAATGTAGGCAATGACCCTTTAAAGTGAACCTGTCACCAGATTTGGGGGTTTAAAGGGAACCTGTCACATCCTAAAAGCCACCTAACCTATCAATACATGTTCCTGCACCTTCCTATTACCATTATAACTATCCCTCTCTCTGCTAAATGCTTGTTTTCAATGTTGTAAAAAACGTTTTTATACTTACTCATTAGGATGATAATGAAGCGGGGGCTATATGCAATAGTCCTCCTGGGTGTGTTGGTTTGCAGCTTCCATGATCCTTTATCACGCCCCGATGGGTGTGATATTGTAATAAGATTAATCTCTGGCCCAGCCTCTCTGTGCTGCTTCTGCTGTGCAGGCTCTGCCCTCCTCCTCTCTGTCACTCACAGCATGCAAATCATTTGTCCTGATGTCAGATCCAGATTCCTGCCCTGACAAAGCATAAACAGCACAGCAGAAGCAACACACAGGCAGTGGGGGATAGAATGGCCACAGTCAATCAAGCTCACTCTAGCCAAAGTGACTGCCTCCATGGCTTCCTAACCAAGTTTTACAAAGGCTATATTTGGGGTACACAGCACACAGACACATGGGGGACCCCTTCCCTGAATGCAGCAGACATGCTGCATTCAGTGCTACATTTAGTTTGCCATGCAGCAGGGGGGTGACAGGTCCTCTTTAAAACTAAAAGGCCATCGTCAGCACCTATGCTGTATTCTAAGGTGATGGCTATTATGCCGACTGCCCTTGTACACCAAATAAATTACTATTAAAAGTCTCCCACCCTGTATTATAATTACTTGTTTTCGATCCGATGGGCTTGATTGCAGAGCTGCCCACCCGTCCTCTCTTTGCCATCCAATATCCTCCTCTCTGGCTTGCGCAAGTGCACCATGCTCTGCTCAACTGCAGGCTGAGCCTAAAACTCATCTACGCATGTGCAAACCGCTGAGGTCTCTGCTAAAGTGCAAGGAGATTCACTTGGATATACGAATGACGCAGAAGACATCATCCTGAGAGCTGGGTGAAATGTTGTGCATGACCAGAAACCTCAGTGGTTTGCATATGTGTAAATAAGTTTTAGGATCAGCTCGCAGTAGGGCGGAGTAGAGTGCACCTGCGCAAGCCAGAGAAGAGGATGTCGGACAGCACAGAGGACTCCGCAATCAAGACCATCAGACCGGACTCAGGTTATTATATTATAAGGCAGGAGATTTTTAAAAATAATTTATTTGGTGTACAGGGCAGTCAAGGTTTAATAGCCACCTTCATAGAATGCAGCTGAAGGTGGCTCTTAGTTTAAGACCCCAAATCTGGTGACACTTTAAAGAAAACCTCCACCTATGCCGACAATATATGCGCTGTAATCCTATTAATATCCAAAAAGATGACATTGACATTAGTGTGAACTATGGAGTACCCCAGCAAGCAGCAAAACATTATGCTGACTGCTGATTTCCATAAGCACTGAATGTCGGTCAGTACATGGTACATAGCTCATAGCTGGAGTTTAACTTTTAAAAAACTGTTTGGCCACAATAAGTATTCACAAACTTCCAGTTCATTTTTGTTACATAAATACCTCAATGTCTTCTGCTTGCTTGCCCTGTATATCTCGAGCTGCCGCACAAAGCTGAGCTCAGCATCATATAAGATCACGTATCTTGGCTCCACTTCGTGCAGCACCCTGGTAAGTGCATAAGGGTCAGTGCACCCCTGCAAAGGATGAATGACAGTGAGGGGCTCCTTTAAGATGCCGTAATAACAGTCTGAAGGCAGGTTCAACTGAAGGTCTTCGTATTTCGGTTCTTCAATACTGGTCTCACTTTCTGGCCTAACCCTGTCTTGCTGATCTGTCCCCATCTCGTCTTCCACGCCTTTTCCGATCATCTGGGTTAAAGTCAGCTCTGCGGTCTTTAGATTTTTTTTCTGTTTACTTGTGCCTTCTTTTGTCTTTTTTGCCCGAGAGTTTTTCCCACTTGCACCCAGATCCTTTTTCTTAACAGCTTTTCGGTTTTTCAGCCACAACTCTGCAGCTTTCTCGTCCTTCCCAAAGGTTTTGTTGTATAATCTCATCAGCAGTGCTTCAGCCCCCACTGCAATATACTCTCTAAGCTGGGCACAGGTGCGATCATCACTGGCACAAATCAGCACGCGGCCTGACAAGAGAAGAAAATCACGCATTTATTACTAATGAAGACTGACTTGAATCAAACTTACAAATGAGGAGACAAAAAATGTGAAGAACGTTCCTATAAGAACTGTACACTTTAAAAGATACTGGAGTATTTGTCTGAACAGTAAATGACCAATATAATCACTGCATTTTATGTACAGTTGTGGCCAAAAGTATTGACACCCCTGCAATTCTGTCAGATAATACTCAGTTGCTTCCTGAAAATGATTGCAATCACAAATTCTTTGGTATTATTATCTTCATTTAATTTGTCTTCAATGAAAAAACACAAAAGAGAATGAAGCAAAAATCAAAACATTGATCATTCACACAAAACTCCAAAAATGGGCCAGACAAAAGTATTGGCACCCTCAGCCTAATATTTGGTTGCACAACCTTTAGCCAAAATAACAGCGATCAACCGCTTCCGGTAACCATCAATGAGTTTCTTACAATGCTCTGCTGGAATTTTAGACCATTCTTCTTTGGCAAACTGCTCCAGGTCCCTGATATTTGAAGGGTGCCTTCTCCAAACTGCCATTTTTAGATCTCTCCACAGGTGTTCTATGGGATTCAGGTCTGGAATCATTGCTGGCCACCTTAGAAATCTCCAGTGCTTTTTCTCAAACCATTTTCTAGTGCTTTTTGAAGTGTGTTTTGGTCATTGTCCTTCTGGAAGACCCATGACCTCTGAGGGAGACCCAGCTTTCTCACGCTGGGCCCTACATTATGCTGCAAAATTTGTTGGTAGTCTTCAGACTTCATAATGCCATGCACATGGTCAAGCAGTCCAGTGCCAGAGGCAGTAAAGCAACCCCAAAACATCAGGGAACCTCCTCTATGTTTGACTGTAGGGATCGTGTTCTTTTCTTTGAATGCCTTTTTATTTCTCCTGTAAACTCTATGTTGATGCCTTTGACCAAAAAGCTCTACTTTTGTCTCATCTGACCAGAGAACATTCTTCCAAAACGTTTTAAGCTTTCTCAGATACGTTTTGGCAAACTCCAGCCTGGCTTTTTTATGTCTCGGGGTAAGAAGTGAATTCTTCCTGGGTATCCTACCATACAGTCCCTTTTCATTCAGGCGCCGACGAATAGTACGGGTTGACACAGTTGTACCCTTGGACTGCAGGGCAGCTTGAACTCATTTGGATGTTAGTCGAGGTTCTTTATCCACCATCCGCGCAATCTTGCGTTGAAATCTCTCGTCGATTTTTCTTTTCAGTCCACATCTATGGAGGTTAGCCACAGTGCCATGGGCTTTAAACTTCTTGATGACACTGCGCACGGTAGACACAGGAACATTCAGGTCTTTGGAGATGGACTTGTAGCCTTGAGATTGCTCATGCTTCCTTACAATTTGGTTTCTCAAGTCCTCAGACAGTTCTTTGGTCTTCTTTCTTTTCTCCATGCTCAATGTGGTACACACAAGGACACAGGACAGAGGTTGAGTCAACTTTAATCCATGTCAACTGGCTGCAAGTGTGATTTAGTTATTGCCAACACCTGTTAGGTGCCACAGGTAAGTTACAGGTACTGTTAATTACACAAATTAGAGAAGCATCACATGATTTTTCTAACAGTGCCAATACTTTTTGTCCACCCCCTTTTTTATGTTTGGTGTGGAATTATATCCAATTTGGCTTTAGGACAATTCTTTTTGTGTTTTTTCATTGAAGACAAATTAAATGAAGATAATAATACCAAATAATTTGTGATCACAATCATTTTCAGGAAGAAACAGAGTATTATCTGACAGAATTGCAGGGGTGTCAATACTTTTGGCCACAACTGTATGTATGTTTGAGTGAGCACTTTCATTTTGGTGATGCTTCCGATATCCATAGTGCTTGGGGATAATCCAATAATTACCCACTATTGCTCATCGTCCCCTTTTACAGCTGGCTGATAAAGAGATAAGTTGCAGCTGCATCTCCCTTTATTCAGGCAACATGTTTTCGCTTCCGTGAAAAGTAGGATACGAGTAGCTTCAGTGTGCAATCCTAATGTTTTTTTCCAAGCAGATTTTAATAGTTAAAAAAACTCCCATCAGGTCTTTGTAATCTCAATATATAGGAATCACCATATGAATTGGCACTGTGTACTTACAAATGCACATTTTGCCTTTCTACCCAATTAATTCTTCTCTTTCTCTGCTCCATGTAGAAACAGGAAATCTCTTGTTCCTGCATGAATTACCTGACCCAGCTGCTCTGCTCCTCCACCTACCAGACACGTTTGCAGTTATGACTGAAGCAGGAAAAAGAGGCTCCCTGTTTCTACATAGAGAGTAGAAGGATTCAGCTAGTCTGTTTTTAATCACATTATTTCATAGACCTAATGGAAAAGAGAAGAATTAACTGGGTAAAATGAGCAAGTGACATTTAAGATGATGATTGCAATGTATTAAGATGCTAAATAATTTTGGTGGGAGTGCTTCTTTAAGTATGATTTGCAAAAATGGGTAATAGGGAATATGCAGATTTTTTGTTGATTCAGATTGGTCCCATGGGTCAGTGGAAAAAACAAATATGTGAATAGCCCCACTGATTCATTCAGTGAAATGTTTGTCATTCTAAGATGAGGTGGTGAACATTTATCGCACTTCACATTTAGCCGAATTGCCATTGTAGTCAAAGTAATTCCAGACAATCCAGGAAAAACCAGACCAAACGGTGCATATTTCGTTAGGGGAACTCTGGAGAGATAATTTTTTTTGTACTGTTCCTGCCCTCCTACATAATGAAGCAGAGCCGTACACTGCAGTTGTAGGATCTATAGATTGCTTATAAATCATTAAAATCATCTATGCTCCTCAGTTCTCACCTCTTCCTTCGGGGACAGAGAAATTCAGCATCCTGCTGCAGCAGTGACAGGTGGTGTGTTGGGGGCGTGAACCCTTGGGGCTTTAGGATCATCTTATATCCCAGCCCCCTCACACTTCTGTATGAACAGGGGGCGTGGCTGCCGGCCCCATGGTCACACTACAATCCTACCACTGATATACCATTCTATGTAATGTATGAACAGGAGTGTTTTCCCTTCAAATACGGTAGCAATCATGTGACCAAGCAGATATAAATACACGCTGTGATCTTTTGCTGTACAATGATATGATGCTGCATTAATATGTACTGTCATATATCAGGCTAGGAGCAGAGTCAAAGCACTGCATTGATTGATTCAGCATTGCCATGGTCTTCCCTCCCCCATATCAACTTGGCAGCTTCCAGTGCACTAACCTTTAGCATTATGCATGACTAAATGTCTCTGTCCCCATGAGGTAGGGGTGATTGCTGAGGAGCAGATATGATTTTATTGATTTATAAGCGATCTAAACATCCCAGAACTGTAGTGGACAGCTCTGCTTCATCATTGTAGGAGGGCAAGGACAGTTCCAACCCATTTCCCACCTCGCCATTAGTGATGGTGCCTGTCATTGTCTGCAAGGGGCAAATGTCACGAGTGAAAGTAATTTTAAGTCTGATATACACAGACCATCATAGAAAAAGGAGCCTTGGAAGGGAAAAAAGGGAGTAAAGGTTTTTTTCTCCTTCTGAACAATGGGGTTCTTATTCAAAATTGATAGATTGTGCATCAAAATCAGAAAAATAGGAATCGTTTCAGATTTTGGCTTTCCCACAATAAATCTTTTACGTATCATTTCTGAGTACATACTGACAAGAAATTAGATCCAAAAATACCGTAGACATGTCAGATGTAATCTTTAAGACAGCTCAGAGATCGAGCACATAATTACATAAATTCTGTCTTATTCTCAATCTGGTTTAATAGGATTGATCATGATTGCAGATATTAAACAAATAATGCACCGCTCCCTGGGAAAACATGCCAGAAGAAGGCGGATATGCGATCTTGCACTTTATAACACTCTGTCAGGTTCATGCTAAAAATATAACTTCTCATTTAACAGTGTTGGTGCCAGATGTCAGAATAGAGAATTCACTTAAGAGGGAAACTGTTTCTGAAGATTGCAGTGCAGGTAGAAAATAAAACTAGATTGTATAGGAACAGTTTTAGTAGTAAATTAGGTTAGGGGTTGTCCGGGCTTTTTCGATAATATATATGTGTATCTAGGCTGCAAAATGTTGACTGTTTGTAATTTACCTCCTGTCAACATTTTGCAGGGTTTCCTAGATATCACCTATTTGCGGCAGCCAGAGAACGCTCAGTGTTTGTGCTGGAGCTGCATGTAAATTAAGAACTGGTCGTTTACTTCCAGACTCCAACACACATGCCCCCTCCCCCAGTCTACAGTATGCCCGGCCACCCCAGACTGCTACAGCCCGCTCCAGTTCCAAGCATGACCACCCACCCCTCTGGACACAGTGGGTTACCTCCTCCTCTGGTACAGTGTACATAATCTGCAGCTCTGTGCACCGCTCTGTGAGCTGCAGATTCGGCACACTGGGTCAGTGTAGGACTGAGGACTGTGTGCAATCCTGTGTGCCCTCAGCTCGTGCTCCCCTGTGGCCACTCTGTGCAGGTCCTCCTTTGTATCTCCTGCACACAGCGGGGCACAGCTCTGGTAGCTGGGGAGAGTGGAGGAGCATCAGCTTCAGCAAAGAGTGTTCACAGGCAAACGCGAGCTGAGGGCCTACAGGATTGCACACAGCCCTCAGCTCCTACACTGACCCAGTGTGCCAAATCTGCAGCTCACAGAGCGGTGCACAGAGCTGCAAATTCAGTACACTCTGCTAAAGGAGGAGGTAACGCACTGTGTGCAGAGGGGGTGGGTGGTCAGGCTTAGGACTTGGGGCAGGTTGTGGTAGTCTGGGGTGGCCGGACATACCGTAGACTGGGGAGACATATTTGTAGGAGACTGGGAGTAAACGACCAGTTCCCCATTTATATGCAGCTCCAGCACAAACACGCCCCCTGGACGTTCTCTGGCAGACACAATTAGGTGATATCTAGGAAACCCTGCAAAATGTTGACAGGATGTAATTTACAAACTGTCAACATTTTGCAGCCTAGATAAACATGTAAATTATAGGAAAAGCCCGGACAACCCCTTGGATCAAAACTTAATATGTGGAGTCTCTTTCCAAGAGTTAAAAGAGGAGCTTCAGATAAAATATTTCTAAAGGTACCGTTACACGGTATGAAATCGTGAACGATATCGCTCAAACGTCACGGGTTTGGAGGCGTTGAAACGACATTGTTAGGACGTCATTGCATGTAACACCGAGATACGACTATGATAAATCGTTGAATCGTTGATCGCAGATTTAGGAACATGTTCTCAAATCAGACGATCAGCCAAAATGCTGCATCGTTGTGTGTGACACTGCGATAATGATGTGGTTCACGACTTCGTCCATTCACATCAATGAACAAGTATCGTTCGCTGTGTTGTGTGAACTATACCTGCTAGCTGGATCGTTGGTGCGTCGTCCACGATATCTATATGTGTGACATCTCACCAACGATGTCAAAACGATGTCCTAATGACCGCGTGCCCCCGAGATAGTTAGTGATATCGTTTCAACATTGAAGCGTGTAACGGTACCTTAAGTCACTTGAAATTTGGAAATTCAGAATCTGCAAAGTGGGTTAAACAACTTATGGTGGAAAAACAAGCCCAACTCCTCACCCCTCCACCGCTGTTCTTGACAGTGGGTAGCAGAGGTTTGTGCAAATACCGTGTGTTTGGTTTTCAAACATGATGCAGGGCATTTTGGCCAAACATCTCCACTTTAGGATGTAGTGTCAGAGGTAGCTGGTTCCCATATAACTTTACAAACTTTAGCCATGCTGCCATGTTTTTGGGAAGCAGCTTTCTCCATGCAAAACTTCCAAACAAGCCAAACTTGATCAGTTTCTTAGGGATTGCAGAGTCATGAACTTGAATATTTAAAGTGGTTGTCCAGGCTTTTTATAAAGTCTCTTTGTGTATGTAGGCTGCCAAATACTAACAGTTTGTAATTTAACCCTGTCAGCATTTTGCATTGTTACCTAGAAATCCGCATTCAGCGTCTGGAGGAGCAGCCTCAGCGCCCCTGACCAGAGGCATGTTTGTTTTGGAGCTTGAGTGTAAATATCACAGCTGGTCATCCAGCCTCCTACAAGCTCTCCCCAGACTTCAACAAGAATGCCCTCCCCCCGGTCTCCTACAGGGTAATCCCATTCTCTTGCAGGCAATTATGTGATAATTACACTGTAGCTAAACTATGTGTAATGGTTTTGCTATAAATATTAAGTAATAACTTGCCACCGTAAGTGGAAACTGTTAACCCGAGTCATTCAGTACAATCAAATGTCTGTGTTAGGATTCCAAATGTTCCATTGAACTATGTGTCTCCTTGTCTTATCCAAGATGGCGTCTGCTGCTTCGTCAGGACCTTGAGCTTCTTGTCTGTTCTGCCAACATAAGTGCAGCACCTTAACATGCCAACACGGATGGACGCACAATTCCTGGACACAGTATGGGTGTGCAATAATTTACATTTAGGAACCAGTTAGCACTTTAGCCCCTTGGGTGGGCTCTCTTCGTCATAAGATCACGCCCTAATAGGCGTGATCTTCTATTCATATTCTATTCAGCACCTCCCTGCTCTCCTCGGCGCTGCCTGGGCTGCAATGGGGCTGTAATGACGCGAATCGCGTCATTTCCGGCATCAGATGACGTCCTTACACCCACGCCGTATGCGCAATGCAGTGCAAGAAGCCTACAGAGCGGCACGGGTGTACTGACGTCATTACAGCCCCATTACAGCGCCGAGGAGAGCAGGGAGGCGCTGAATACAATATGTATAGAAGATCACGCCTATTTGGGCGTGATCTTATGATGAAGAGAGCCCGCCCAAGGGGCTAAAGAATATAGCCACAGCTAATTAACATCGCTAATGAGTAAGTTCTAAAACATTTTTATGCACTTTCACAGGATGCTTTTTTGAGACAAAAGGAGTGTGGGATTAGTGATAATATGCTGCAGGGACATGTTTTGCTAGCTTATGAGGCGTTTTGGAGGTGACAGGATCCCTTTAAAATTGTATATGGAGTAAGAAGGTCCTTCCTTAACTATGTTGATGTCCTGGTTGTGTCCTTTTGTTCATTATAGTATTTATAATTTGGACTAAGTGATAGGTTGTTTCTACCATATGGACTTGTTTGGCCTGCATCACTGTTTGCTGCACCCTTACCTGGATTTGTTGTTGACCTTGCTGCATGTGTGTGAATACAGACTTGAACTCTAACCTTGTCTCAGTCTCCTGTCCAGTCCCATGCCACCAGGTTCCTAAAATTATCTGATAAATCATTACACAGTCTGTGTCCAGCTCACCTAATGCTGATCTTCAAGTGTCTTGCCCGGGCAACAGCCTCACCACAGCCAATAAATACAGAAAAATTAGAGGTAGAAGTCCGGCTCTGACACACAAATGCTTCTTTATTAAGTTAAAAAGTGCATAACACGGCAAACAGACAACTAGTGCTCTCAAAGTGTTTCCATTATAGAACACTTAATCATGATTGTTTTATACCAGAAACGCATCGAGAGCACAAGCTATTTGGGGTTTTATGCACATTCTAATTAAAAAGATTTATGTACCAGAGCTGGACTTCTACTTCTAATTTTTTATTGGAAACAATGCGGAGTCACCAAGTCATGGTTTGAAGAAATGTCCATTCACTTTTATCGTTCCAGCCAGGTGATGTCAACAATTTAAAAGGCATCAGTGCTGACGAAACCTGTCTGGAGCATCACTCAAAGAGAAAGAACATTTCTTCATACCAGGACTCGTTGACTCGCCCAGTACACTATAGGGCCCCAATAACTTGGGGTAACCTTTTTGTACTCATGTAGGCATGTTTGTGTAATGGTTTTTCTATATAATTATCAAGTACAGAGTTTAGTTACAAATATTATACTTTTCACGTCATTTCCTGCAGAAGCACGAGATAAGCTCAACAGGCAATTTTCTGATATCCTTTAATTCTTGTGGACACAGTAAGGAGGAACTTACTTTTTCACACATTGCCTCTGTATTGTGTGAGTGTAATGGGGGTTTAGGTCATGTTGCACACTTTAATATTTGCAGCATGACCCATCTGTGTTGAAGAGGTCTTCCAGATTTGTCATGTATCTTAGGCGGCCGTCACACGCTGAGATATCGTGCAAGATATCGCTTGAAAGCGGCAGATTAAACATCGCGTAAGCGATGTCTGTGCGTGTGACGGCCAGATACGACGAGCGATATCTGATCAAATCTCTAAATCGTGATCTGAGGTTCGGTTCTCAGATCTGACGATATCGCCCAATTAACTACGCACAATCGACACGTGTAAATTCCCGACATCAGACGAAACGTGTGATTTCAGCGATGGCAAAATCCATCACGTAGGCGTGTCAGGAGTTTCCTATTGCCTGACCTCCTCAGTGGTGATTCGTGCAACGAAATGGTTTCGGATTGGCTGCTTCACCACTAGCTCGCATTGGTGGAAGATGATGCGTTGCCATTGGCTGCCCTCACAGGGCGCCATTTTGAAAGCGCTGTCTTCAGCACCACACATAGGCGTCGGCTGCACAATATCTCCGAACTGTGCACCCAATTGCGTCAACTTGATAATCGATTCTGCGTGGTCCCCGACCCTGCTATATAGTGTCCACCTTGTCATATACCCACACAATGTTGGCGGGCGCGGCACACATAACGCGGCTGTACGTTTTGCCCATTGCAATTTAGTTATGTGCTACAGCACACATATACATTACGATCAATATCACAGGACATTGTGGGGATGAGGCCGCCATGTTTCAAAGGACATCTGACCCAATGAGGACGCAGTACTGAGCACCAATGGTGTAGTGAGGGGCGCAGCTTGGAGCCCATGTACCACGCCTATCGGCTCCGATAACGCCCACATTTGCTCCCACATCGTTTAGGAGATTTCTGTGTGACTTTAGCTGAACGATGTCCACTGCTGATAACTGCATCTCTCAGACGATCGCTGGATGGGTGGATCGGGGAATCGTCTGAGCGATGTCTGTGGGTGTAGCGTCGTGATGAGCGATTTTGCGTGTCGTTCGCACGATATGCAAATTTAACATCGTCTACGATATCTTGCACGATATCTCAGCGTGTGACGGCCGCCTTACCCATTCCAAGGTGCATGCAGACACAAAATGAAACATTCATGATTTTGCATATATGGATCTTACCTGGCCCGCCTAGAGCATCACTGTTCTTGTTCTCTTCTTCAATCTCTTTCAGAACTTCACTCAAAGCTTCCCACTTGGGGTTGCTCTCTAGCACTAGCTCTCGTTTTCCATCTAATAAAATAAATAAAAAAAAAAAAAATAATAATGTAAAATGTGGAGTCAGAAAGGACAAGTAGCAAATTATGTTTTGTAACTAAAGCATGTTTTCAAAAGTTAAGTAAGACGCATTCCCCCAACACTCAAGGACTACAAGATGGACCCTCCTTTACCACGAAAATGTTTTTTCTTCTCATTTCATCTTCAAAATTTGGGGTGCACGTCTTAAGGTCCAGTTACACGGCACGACATCGTTAATGACATCACTGATACGTCACAGGTTTGGAGGCGTACCAGAGACGTCGTCGTGACCCTGTTGTGTGTGACTGTGGCAAGTTGTAACGATAAATCGCTGGGTTGGAGTTGACAGGTTTACCAACATGTTGGAAAACCTGACGATATCAACTCCAGCAACCTGCTGCATCGTTCTGTTTGACACCACGATAACGATGTCACGGACGACTTTGCCCATTCACAGCAATGAGCAGGGATCGTTCGCGAGGTTTGTGAACGATACCTACTCACAACATCGTTGGCGAGTTGATCACGATATCTAGACGTGGGACATCTCACCAACTGTGTTGAAATGTTAAAAATGACCGCTGACTGGCGTTGCCTGCTGGTGGCCCTGTGTGCTGCTCTGGCCGGGGGCTGGGTTTGTGCGGGATCTTGCAGGCTCGGAGTCAGACACAGGTTTGGCCCTGGCCTTGGTGGGCCGTGCGCGTGGGGGGCCGCTTCTGCATTGTGTCTGGCCTGTCTGTGTCCTGCGTCTGTGGGTGCCGTGCACACGGTCGGGTTTTGGATGCGCTGGATGGGGATTGCTCTGGTGTGGGTTGCCTTGACGTTGGTGGGGCGGCTTTTTGTGCCTTCTTTGCAGGGGGACGTGCTGGCTGGATACCCTGTTTTTTTACCTTTTTTTTTTTATTAGTACTTGCTTTTTACCATTATTTGTGCAGGAGAGTATTTTTATATGTTGTTTTACTGTTTTTTTGTGATCCATATACTCATTTTCAGTTAGATCCATCTTCACACTGAATACGGCCATGTAACCATATAAGTGAATGGGGGCGTGGCCTACGCTGCTGACTGCAGCTGATGAGGAAACAATGTATCAAATTACAGCACAGTTACAAAGCAATGTCAGAATGCAGATTTGTGACAAAACTGCACTCAAAAATGCACTGTGTGCACATGGCCTTACAGTCACAACTCCGTAAAATAGCTCACACACCAAAAAAAAAAAAAAATGACCGCTGCCGACATCGTTTCAACGTTGTGCCGTGTAACTGGGCCTCTACAGTCCATAAAATGCGATACTCACCCACCGGACCCTGCCTTTCATTCATCATGCTCTCAGTTTCCTTGCTTTCAATTTCCTTTCCCCTTTCCTGTTATATACATCACATGATTAATGCACCCAATCAATTGCCACTTTTGGCTGCAGTTGTCACAGGTTATCTGAGCCAGAAGAGACTCCTACTAGATTGCCTCTTGGATCAGACAGAAAGTCACCAGAATATCACCACTGCGAACATTCAATGAGCACTGATTGACTGCAGCAGACACTTGACTTTCACAATGAAAGAGATGAGTAGACAATTGGGGACACAGGCAGTGGTGAGCAAAACTGAGGAAGAAGTCACTGGGGAAGGAGTCAAGTAGTTGTTTTACAGTATTGGCAACCATTCTTACATAATGGAGTCTTTACCATCTGTGTGTCATAATTGCTGTATATACACATAGTTAAACAACTGATGTATATATTAGGAAACACAGCGCTTCATCATCCTGCCTTTGTGATCATATAAGGAAGCAGGTGCTCCCGGGTACTGAGTTTACTAATATGGCAGGCCCAGTTACAGGGGAAATTAACAATGATAACAGTGAACTTAAAATGTCATTATTTTAGGACAGGATGCTTTCTTTCAATTAGATCTGGCCTCCGCTCCTATGTATGCCTCAGTTATAAAAAAAAAAATCAAATACAAATGTTATCTTGAGCAAGCTTTCATGATCGCTTGGGGGATATATTACACAATTAATTACAGCACTTTAAGAGCTGTAAAAAGATGTAGTAAAGTGGGTCCTAACCAATAAAAATATTTATTTCCTAAATACATTCTAGTACATATTCATAACCAAAAAAAAGTCTATACATACAAGGCCTCCCCATGATCAAAATAGCCTGAAGAATTTGTTCAACTGCAACAGTAAGGAAAAAATTAAAGAAATATACAGTCATGGCAAAAGTGTTGGTACCCTAGAAATTCTTCCAGAAAATTAAGGTCTGTTTCACATCTATGCGCTCCATGTGCTAGGATTGCTCTGGCTGCCCCACGCCAGCGCAAAAGAAAGCGCAGGGCCATTTAGGCCTGGGGCAGCCTAGCGCAGTGAGTGCATACATGCCCTCATTAGTGCTCAGCTGCGTTCGGTGCCCCCATTATACCCTATGGCCGAACACAGCTGAGCGCGTGCTCTGTATACTCAGAAGCGCAAGTGAAATTGGCAGAGTGTACGGCGCATGCGCCTGCTCTGACGGACTTGTGTCAGAGCAGGCGCATGCGCCGTGTGCTCTGCCTCTTTCACGTGCGCTGCTCACTAGGCAGAGCGCGCGCTCAGCTGTGCTCGTCTATAGGAGCTAATGGGGGCACTGAGCGCTAATGAGGGCATGTATGCGCTCCATGCACTAGGCTGCCCCAGGCCCTAAATGCCCCTGCGCTTGCATTTGCGCCGGCGCAGGGCAGCCTAGTACATGGAGCGCATAGATGTGAAAACACCCTAAGTGTTTCTCCCAGAAAATTATTGCAATTACACATTTTGTATACATGTTTATTACCTTTGTGGTTTTTTTTTGTGCGGTTTCAATACATACAAAGAGAAAAAAAAGTAAACTAATCTGGATAACCATACTTTCCCAAACAAAACCACTCCTAAAATGGGCTGGACAAAATTGTATGCAACATTACCAACATGGGGTAACACACCAGCCGGTGTATCACAAGCACATGTGAAGCACGGGGTTCAGCACCAACAGGGGGTCAAAGACAGGGGTGAGGCAATATAGAAAATATACACCTGAGCCAGATAAACAGCAGAGAAGTATACCAACTCCTGCCAATGAGCCTAAGTAAGGAGTAACAGAAAGCACAGGGGTAACTGTCTGAGGATATGAGCCCCCAAAATTGCGTAAATAAATATCAACAATTTAATCCTCTGTCCACGTGCACAGCATAAATCCAAGGACTTTTTTTCATACCGCCAACATCCCTGAAATCGTAGGACCCCCGGGCAGAGAAAATGATGAAGAGCTCACAGGCCACCGGGGTTAGGCAGTTGTGGGAATAATGCACTCCAATCAGAGTTCTAAAAAAATTCGGCCAAGCGTGTCCTGCAGGCTCAGGTGCATCAGAGTGTCTCAGCGTGAATCTATCTAGCCAGACATTTGAATGTGAAGTCAACACATATAGGTAGAAACATCACCACATCTGACAAAGTCACTAAAAGGGCTAGTTGCAGCATGTTGCCTCACAAGTGTAATGAATATAACCAATATCCATTAATGGGGAAAGCCATCTTAATGTGTCTAAGATGGGGACAAGAACAAAGTCGAGACTTTTTGGCAAAAGCCTTTTACAGTACCATAAACAGTTTAAATGTGGTGGGAGGTTCAGAGTATGGTTTTGGAGAGCTATGTTTGATCGCTGCATACCGGCATCTGGGTGGCCCTAGAATCTATGGTAGAAAACCCTCATCAAAAAATCATGAAGAATTACCAAAGGATTATAATGGTTTTGCAAATGTAAAAAAGCCCAGTGTATAGAAAGTTTTGGGTTTTTGTGGGGCCCATAGATATAGGGTCTTTCCAGCAGTGTCCCAACATTACCCACAAACACACACTACTACGAATGATAATCTTTATTTATATAGCGCCAACACATCCCACAGCGCTTTACAAATCAAAGATTCATATACTAACAAACAGTCATAAGAAACAGTTGCAAAAATACAATAATTAAAGCAAAAAATGATTGATGACCCTGCTCGTAAGATCTTACAGTCTACAATGAGGTGGGGGAATACAAAGTACAGGAGCTTATTTGCAATGATGGTCTAGCCATCTTGAGGAAATGAGAAGTCGATAAGACAAAGTAAGTGGCCACCAGCCAATTTATGTAGAGCTTTTGGATGACATTAAAGTGTGAAACAAAGCTGCTGGAGACTTCTGAAGTGGCAGCAATGAGTCCTGATCTAAATCCCATTGATCACCTGTGAAAAGATCTTAAAATTGCTGTTGGGGGAAGGCGACTTCAAATAGGAGAGACCTGGAGCAGTTTATAAAGAGGCCAGAACTCCAGGTGAGCGGTGTAAGAAGCTTGTAGATGGTTATGTGAAGCGATTGATAGCAGTTATTTATTCCAAATGCTGTGGATCCAAATATTAAGTTGAGGGTGTCTGGACTATTTTTGGGTTTGTGTGAAATTATGTCCGATTTGCCTTTTATTTCCTCTGTTTTTTGTGTTGCTCCAATACATACAAAGTAAATAAACATGTATAACAAAACATGTGTAATTGCAATAATTTTTGAGAAAAATACTTCAATTTCTGGAAACATTTCAAGGGTGTCCCCACAAACACCATATGATGTGACTAATGAAATATTTGCTTCCACTAAGTCCAAGCTTCATCTCTATTGTTACATTTCTTCACCCTAACCCAAGATAGTTTATATTGACAGGATTGACTCCCAGGTTGTGGTCCCCAGGATTGTTAGTGATTGGTAGAACGTGCATAAAAGTAATATATTGAAGCCAACAGAATTGCTAGGTTACAGCCAAGCCAGCTCCATTTTTCTGTCTATACTTCGGTTATGAAAAAGGTGCTGACTTAAAGTGATCCTAAACCCACAAACTGACCCCCCCGCATCTTTAAACCTATCCCTGCGCCCCTCTTATCATTTCTAGCCATCCCTTTTGCAGAAAAAAATCGATTTTGTAAAGTAGAGAAAAAGTTTATATTCACCTCGTCCTGTGTGAGTTCTCCCTTTCTCAGGAAGCCGCAAATAGGCGTGCCTGTCTGCTGCTGCCTTGTAATTATGCACGCCTCTCTGCTTCTAAGAGCATGGCCGCGTCATGAAAGAGGCGGGGCTAAAAGCGCATCATACCAGAGCCCCGCCCCTTCCATGACGCGGCCAGGCTCTTAGAAGCAGACAGGGGCGTGCATAATTACAAGGCAGCAGCAGACAGCCCCGCCTATTTGCGGCTTCCTCAGTAAGAGAGAACTCACACAGGAAGAAGTAAATATAACTTTTTCTCTACTTTACAAAATCGATTTTTTCTGCAAAAGGGATGGCTAGAAATGATAAGAGGGGGTGCAGGGACAGGTCTAAAGATGTGGGGGGGGGTCAGTTGTGGGTTTAGGATCACTTTAAGATTATAAAATGAGCAGTCCCCCAGTCCCCTTCACATACAGATCAAGTCGTAGGCCGAAACAAAAAATGCTGTTCTGTGTCCAACAAAAAGTGGAATAGATCCACCCATGTCCATGATCACAGCATGCTTCACATGTGAAGTTTATTAGTAAATTGCATAAAATATTAAATTATGCACATTCAACAGCAACATTTTTTGGACGTAATAGAAATTGCCCAAAGAGCAGAGATAAATTTTCAATTTAAAAGAACACAGACTAAACCGTTGATAGCTGTTTGTTTCTTACCTTGTTTGTCATTTGTTTCCGTACTTTTAATTTTTTTGGCAGACTTTGAGTCAGGAACACTGTAGACCCGGCCTCGGGCATGAACAAACATGGACGTACTCGAGTCCAAAAATAGCCATCCTAATTGGGGAAGGGGGATGGGGGGGGGGGCAAAGAAATACACATGACATGATATAATACTCTTAAAAGCATCCAACGTTTTAAATATATGCAGATATTATTTAAAGGGATCCTGACAAACTTCTAGGCCTTTAAAAGATAAACAAGTGGATCCCTTTGTGACCCTAAAGCGATGCTCCAGCAGTGAGGAGTCACCTTTTGAAGTTCTGTATATGCATTATGTGTCTTGAAGTGCATTTGGGCGAGATGATGCACTTATAGCTCCTCAGCCTTAAGGCCACGTTACACGCTTCAATGTCCTGAATGATGTTGTTAGCAATCTTATGCAAGCGCGATTGCTAACAACATCGTTCAGATCGCTGGTAAGCTGTCACATAGGCAGACTCACCAGAGATCACGCTGGTAACCAAGATACACATCGGATTACTTAGCGCCGCGTGGCGTTTAGTTACCCAATGTGTACCATGGGTACCATCTCTCAGCATAGGCTGTGCCGCTGGGAGATGGCTCATCGCGGTGTCACACAGCACGATCCTACAGGTTGAAGGCTTGTTCATTGCCAGATTTGAGAACAAGTTCACAAATCTGGGATGAACGATCCATTAAAGGATCGTTCAATTTAGCTGGTGACATAGCGGTGTTACACGCTACAATATCGTTCACGACATTGTTTGTGCGTCACCAAACATGTGACTTTTGAACGATGTCGTCAACGATAATGAAGCGTGTAACGTGGCCTTTACGCTGACAATTATCAGACACAATGACATGTCAATGAACCAGAAGAAAGTGGCGTTAGGCAAGGAGTACAGCATGAGGCTGAGAAGCCGTAACGGCATTGTCCCGCTCAAGTGCACTTCTGGTGATACAGACACATTATATTATGGAATTTATAAACACTAGCACATAACTTCAATACACTTTTTCTTACTGCTAGAGCATTGCTTTAGAATCATGAAGAGATCAACGTTCAGATTTTTTAAAGGGATACCCAAACATAGAAATGGTTTTGGGGGTGTAGAAGTTTCTGTCAGGCTCAATTTAATGAAAAAGAAAACTTATAATGTAAGCATGTAATTTACTCTGCACCATTTTTTAGGTCCTTTGTTCCAGCCAGTAATGTAAAGAATACATTATTTAATTCATTAAATCTCTATTGTAACCTCAGAAACAAACAATTCCTGGCTCATGGCTCAGGTGAAAAAAGGAGATCTCCTTCTACTTCTCAATGCCTATTGCTGAATGCCTATTGCTGACCTGGAAGGTACTTCTGTTTATAACAGATATATAGGTTGGACTGCAATGCACATATAGGATCCTGTGAGTATCAGATCGGGAGTCCCTCCCTCCAGTACGTGCATTGCTTTCCAAACTTGGATCGAATTATAGTATCTGATTTATAGAAGATGACCCAGCGCTAATTCTTGAAATGTAGGTCGTAAAGAATGGGTGAGAAGGTGTATAGTTAACCCTTCTATGTGATGTTTATTAAAAATATTGAAAAATATAAGAGAAGGGGAGCGCACATAGGGCGGTAAATATGGGACACCAAATGTATTACCTAAATGGGTCCACTCACCTTAAGGGGTTGTGGAAGTCACAACCACCTATGTGAGCCTGGCTGCTGCAGATCACCGTGGGAGCAGATGCAGAAAATCAATGGAGGAAACCGGGATTGTTCCGCGCAGGCCACAAATGGAAGATCAACGTTGTAGAAGAATCCTCTGTTCAAACACCACAACACACATTGCCAACGCATTTCATAGGGGTTTAAATGAAATTGCGGACGTCTTTTAATCATTTGATTTCTATGCATTTAAGATGTTTTTTTGAGTCAGCACTGGTTTAATTGTATCTTACATAGTTTTTCCTGATCGGTCTGCATCACACCGGTCTGAATTTTCCACGTGTACTGGTGTTGTGGTGGATTCGGTCCCACTCTTTCAGTTAGTGCCTTGCAATTGTACACATTTTTCCCGATCTGTCCGCATGACACCAGTCTGGAGTTTCCACCCTCTCTCTTGTTGTGGTGGACCTGATCTCTCTCCCCGTCTGAGTACTATTGCGGGTCATTCACCAGCGCAGTCATTTCGGTCTTGGTGATAGTCCGGGGTTATAGATATATACATATATATTGATTATTCCCTTTTGCCAAGCATCTATGTTTTTTTATCAATCGAGAACTTTAATCAAGTGTATCATGACAGATTATCAAATATACCACACACTCACAATGGTTTGAGCGGACGCGAATATATAGCCTTATATTGGAGACACCTAGCAATCTCTTGAGAGTCCCTTGACGAGAGGGCATCCTGCAAATCCAGTTTAGTGTGGGAGTAATGCCATTGACTCTTATGTGACCTATCCTTACAAATGAGTTTGAATACTCCATTTCTCAGAAACATTTTTTTTATGTAAGAATGGATCAATTTTAATGTTTATTTTGAACTCCTGTGTGTTTTTATATTTTTTATTGCCTTTTCCGTGTGTTTTGTATTTAAATGATATATTAAGTGTTACCATCAATTGTTCAGTTTAGACCTAATGCGGGCGTTTTTACCGGATCTGACGTTCCAGTACATTTTTTTTCCAACCTATGATGTCATTAAGGCAATATATAAAATGATGTCTTTGAGATGGTGCTGTAAGAATGAAGCCCTGATGAAGTAGCCAGGAGGGTATGACACGCGTTGGCAATGTGTGTTGTGGCGTTTGAATAAAGGATTTTTCTACAACTTTGATCTTCCATTTGTGGCCAGCGCAGAACAATCCCGTTTTCCTCCACTGTTTTTCTGCACATTAAAAATATTAAAACAAGTTAAAATTTATTAAAAATTGGTAGTAACCATCTGTTCGATCGAGTGGTGCTACAAATGTACAATGTCAACACAATGGTATACGTTCTTTACAAAATATATAACACTGCAGAAATATACTTTAAAATACTTTAAAGTAGAATACCCCAGTGAACATGGATTGTCTCTGTTCTATAGGACTTGCCAGCAGAGTCGGTCAAACTCCCTTATATGACTGCCTGGGAGGAGGCTCTCTCTTTCTCATCCACCCCCGAACACTGGTGGACTGCGGCCACATTTACTCAAAGGCACTCCTCCTGCATTAATCATCTAGAACAACTAAAGAAAATACATATGAACTGGTATCTGACCCCTTATAAAATTTCCAAATTTAACAGATCATATTCCCCATTATGCTGGAAGGGATGTGGTAAAAAAGGGGATCTGGGTCATGTGTGGTGGTGCCCCAAGCTAGGAGAATTCTGGAATAGAGTGGCAGACTTAATCAGGACCTTGATAGGTTTCCCTTTAACTCTAGGAGGGGCCTCTGGCAATCCTAAATGTTAGGTTAGATGATCTTCCCCCAAACTCCGTTCCAGTAACAACCCATGTTTTGACAGCAGCCCATCAGAGCTTGACAAGGCACCGGAGGGAAGCTTCTACCCCCACACAGGAAGAACTCATTGGTAGGATAAACTCTCATTATTTACATGAACGTTGTTTGGTTCACTCGATAAAGCAAAAAAGAACGAGTCAGTCGCCAGTGGGAGATTTGGGAGACTTCTGGATTGGCGATAGCTCATACTTAGATGGCGTTAATATTTTTCCTGGTTGATTCTGGTCTTCCATAATTAGATTGGTATACAGAAATGTTTAAAACAAAGCTCCTAAAGCTTATCCCTCCCCCCCCCCCCCACTATTCATTAATTTACATTTTGTGTCCAATCCTGGCTGCCCCTTCCCTTCTGTGTGGTCCCCTATTTCCCTCCCCTCTATTATAATATCCAGTTTGGAATTGGCTTACACTGGTGATTATTTGGACATGACTGCTATTTGATATAATCGTGTAAACAAGTTATATCTGTTATTATAAGATTTGTTTGAATAAAAAATGTATTGTTTAAATAAAAAAATAAGAAGAAAATATATAACGCTAACCGTGCTAGGGATGATTTATATATATATATATACATATATATGTATATATTTTATTATTATTGGGTATTGCTATGAATTATTTCATAAAAATAATACAAGGTTTTCAAGTGTTAAGAATGTGGGCACTGTGGATAGTATTTGTAACTTTGGGAGTGTGACCTCCAACAAAGTGGATGTGAGATTCGTTATGTAGAGTGTCTTGTTTCTCTTTGAACTCCCACGTGGTGTTCTAAGGATATCTCGCGATGTCGATGGTGGTGATTTTTGAATGAAGCTATAAAAATAAAAAGTAAAACTTGTCACTATATATCCCTCATTTGAGGTAGGGCTAGGTCTTAAGGCCCCATCACACATAACGAGATTGTTAGCGAGATTGTTGTAACGTCACAGGTTTTGTGATGTAACAGCGATCTCGCTACGTATGACACTTAGCAGCGATCAGGCCCCTGCTGTGAGATCGCTGATCGTTACAAAGTGCTCTGGGTCATTTTTAGGTCGTTGGTCTCCTGCTGGTCAGCACGCATCGCTGCGTTTGACAGCAAAAGACCAATGATCAGCGATCTCACAGGCTGGTAACCATGTAAACACCGGGTATCTAGGCAGTGCGCGCTGCCTAGATACCCACTGTTTATCATAGTTACCAGCGATGAGGAGGTGGCTCCCTGGTCCCTGGAGAGATCTGCCTGTTTGACAGCTCCCCAGCGATCAGGTAACGATGCACCAACAAACCCTACAGGATCGTTATCATTGTCGGGATCGCTGGTGCGTCGTTGTGTGTGACGGAAGCTTTAGTTATTTAAAGTGTCTTGGGGTACCGTCACACTTGGCGACGCACCAGCGATCCCGACAGCAATATGACCTGGTAGGGATTGCTGGTGCGTCACTGTCGGGATCACTGGTCAGAGGTCAAACAGAGATCTCACCAGCGACGCAACAATGATCCGGAATGATACGGAGGTCGTTGGGACCCTGTTTCTCAGACCTGTAGTATTGAGGTCGTTGGTCGTTCTCCCTGTCAAACACACCGATGCATGATGATCAGCGGGACCCCAACGATCAAAAGATGGAACAGGCGACTCTGACGCGACCAGCGATCTCACAGCAGGAGCCTGGTCGCTGCTAAGTGTCAAACATAGCGTGATCACTGGCGAGGTCGCTGTTGCGTCACCAAACTTGTGACTTAACAGCGATCTCGCTTAGTGTGATGGAGGCTTACCTTCAGAGGATGGTGCCTAGGTTGTGTGCTGCTGTACTTGGGTTGGTGTAGTGTCGTCTCAAAGGGGTGACCTCAGATGGTGTTTCTGGTTCTAAAAAGTCAGTTACAATATTTTATCAATGGCCATTAATTAGCAAGTGGACCGTGACCATATATCTTCTTTGTTTGGTGGTTATTGACTTACTGGGTTCAAGTTGTGTTTGTGTTGTTCCTAATTTCTTGGAGTTGATTAGATTTGGACGGCATTAAGTGAACTAAAATATAATAACATAGACAGGAAATTAGTCTCAAACTAGTGTCGTTGACTGCCCTGGCTATGAATCTCATGAACAAGCTCAACTGGATGACTCCCTAGAAATAGTTTATTGATAACCTGATCTGTTTGCTGTTGAAGTTTATTGATGGCAATAGGATATGTGGGATGGTGAAGATGCTGCTCCAATTCCAGGCTATGTTGTGCTTTGTAGTGATGTTTTTTTTTCTCATAGGTGTAGGACAACCTGGATATGTTAATATTAATAAAGAGAATCTGTAAGACTATGTGGAATACCTATTAATGCATAGGGCTGTATGTTGCTTAACCCCTTCACCACCCAGCCTATTTTGACTCTAATGACCTTGACATTTTTTGCAATTCTGACAAGTGTCCCCTTATGAGTTAATAATTCTACGGAGCCTACCGATTCTGAGATTGTTTTTTCGTGACATGTTGGGCTTCATGTTAGTGGTAAACTTAGGTCGATAATTCTTTCCTTTATTTGTGAAAAAAAATCGAAAATTTGGTGAAAATTTTGCAATTTTCAAACTTTGAATTTTTATTCTGTTAAACCAGAGAGTTATGTGAAAAAATAGTTCCTAAATAACATTTCCCACATGTCTACTTTACATCAGCACAATTTTGAAAAAAGATTTTTCTTTTTGTTCGGATATGATAAGGGTTTAAAGTTCAGCAGCTATTTCTCATTTTTCCAGCAAAATTTACAAAACCATTTTTTTTGTGACCACATCACATTTGAAGTTTCTTTGAGGGGTGTACATGACAGAAAACACCCAAAAGTGACACCATTCCAAAAACTGCACCCCTCAAGCTACACAAAACTACATTCAAGAAGATTATTAACCCTTCAGATGCTTCACAGGAACTAAAGCAACGTGGTAGGAAAAAATGGACATTTTAATTTTTCCAACAAAAATGTTCTTTTAGCCTCAATTTTTTCATTTTCACATGGGCAACAGGATAAAATGGATCCTAAAATTTGTTGGGCAATTTCACCCGATGTTTGGGTGCATGGCAGGGCTTGGAAGGAAAACAGCGCAATTTGACATTTAGGACAAAAAGTCAAATGCTGCAGAAATTGCCCGACAAATTTTAGGATCCATTTTATCCCATTTGCACATGTGAAAATGAAAAAATTGAGGCTAAAAGAACATTTTTGTCAAAAAAATATAATACACATTTTCATTTCTACGGATCAATTTGTGAAGCACCTGGGGGGTTCAAAGTGCTCATTATGCATCTAGACAAGTTCCTTGGGGGGTGGGGGGGGGGGTGTCTAGTTTCCAAAATAGGGTCACTTGTGGGGGAGCTCCAATGTTTAGTCACACAGGGGCTCTCCATACGCGACATGGTGTTCGCTAACAATTGGAGCTAATTTTCCATTGAAATTGTTAGCGGACACCATGTCGCGTTTGGAGAGCCCCTGTGTGCCTAAATATTGGAGCTCCCTCACAAGTGGCCCCATTTTGGAAACTACACCCCTTAAGTAACTTATGTAGATGCATAGTGAGCACTTTTAACCCCCAGGTGCTTTAGAAATTGATCAGTTAAAATGAAAACGACATTTTATTGTGGAAAAAAAAAAGTACTTTTTCCTTTTTACAGACTAATTTGTGAAGCACCTGGGGGTTCAAAGTGCTCACTATGCATCTACATAAGTTCCTTGGGGGGGTGTAGTTTCCAATATAGGGTCACTTGTGGGGGAGCTCCAATGTTCAGGCACACAGGGGGTCTCCATACGCTTCATGGTGACCGCTAACAATTGGAGCTAATTTTCCATTGAAATTGTTAGCGGACATCATGTCGCGTATGGAGAGTCCCTGTGTGCTACCAGCACAAGGGCAAGTGGAAGAGTTGGGGTACAGCACCAGAAAATGGCACCTCTAATGAATGCGCTATTTTCTGGGGTGGCTGTGGGTTGCAATTCACAGTATGGGGGCCACATCTTTGGGTCTCTCCACTCTGAGGATTCCAGCTCCCCAACTGCCAAGTTGTACCTGGCTGGCAACCAAAAATACAGCGAAGTCCATTTTTTTTTATTTATAAACCTAATTTCAGGAAAAAAAGACGACGTGGAACGCAGCCATATTTTTGGTCCAGGCAGGTAAAACATGGCAGCTACGGTCTGCCACCCACCCCCAGCTGCCTCATTGTACCTGGGTGGCAACCAAAAATACAGCAAAGCCCTTTTTAATTTATAGCCCTAATTTGAGAGAAAAAAAATGATATGGGGCTCCGCCATATTTTTGCTCCAGCCAGGTACAACTAGGCAGCTGGGGGCTGGAATCCTCAGCATGGAGACACCCAAGTGTTCTGGGCCCCCCATGCTGCAAATTGCAGCCCACAGCCGCCCCAGATAATGGCGCATTCATTGAAGCGCCATTTTCTAGTGCTCTACCCAGACTCTTCCAATTGCCCTGGTGACGGTGGCAAACTGGGTAATAAAGGGGTTAATGCCAGCTTTTTTATGGCAGCCGGCACTAAGCCCGAGACTCAAAGTCAGGCCAATGTTAGGCCCAGCCATTAGGAATCTCTAGTAAATAGTAAATAAAATAGACCACACAGAGAAAAATATTTTTTTAGAGAAAAAAAACCACAAACACAAATCGAGACTCCATCTTTATTACTCCATACCGTCCAACGTAGTCCTCAGCGATGGTCCCGCGACGCTCGATCACCTCTACTACATGCAGTGGCTGCAGCAAGGGAACAAGTGTCCTCTTGTTGTAATCTCTGGGGTCAGAATCATGGTGCATTGTATGGCAACGATCTGCCGTACCGTGCATCATGACTGTGACCCCAGAGACTACAACAAGTGGACACTTAATCCCTTGTTGCACCCATCCATCCACCCATGCATCCATTCATCCATCCACCCATGCACCTGTTCATCCATCCATCCATGTACCCATCCATCCATCCCACCAAGAGAGAGGTGAGGGGGAGCCGGAGGTGGGGGGTTGATGAGCATGGGAGGGGGCTGAGGAAGCTGACCGGCGGGTGCACCCCACTGGGAATAGATGACAGATCAGGAGGAACACGGTACCGTAGCATTGGGGGGACTGGGCATCGCTGGTAAGTCTGCCTGTCACACACAGCGATGCAGCCTGGCCAGCGGGAGATCGCCGATCGAAAAACGGTCCAGGCCATTCGTTAATGATCAGCGATCTCCCAGTGAAGGGGCAGCTCGCTGGTGTGTGTCACACTCAGAGATATCGCTGGCGAGGTCGCTGCTACATTACAAAACTTGTGACGTTGCAGTGATATTGCTGTGTGTGAAGTACCCCTTATATATAATAACCAACCATGTAATACCATACAAAGGGTACAAAACAACCCAAATCAATAGCAAAAATGACCTGTACATATAAACTATTGTGTCAACCATTATGAAGATAAAATATACAGTAACCATGACACAGCTCCAACATGGCCTGGGTACACACACATACACACACTTCTTCTTAAGAGGTCACATACAAGCCCGACTAGACTGCTCCAGGAACAAGAATATACACATAGGAACTCTGGAACTATAGACTACCAACTCAAAGAGTACACTTTAATGATCCCCATAGGATTCTCTATATATATTTCCAAGGAATAATGAAGTCACAAATTTAACACAAGCTGCACTAAAACTATACACTCCCTCCAACTGCTTAATTGCGGACTGGAGCACTGAGATTCTCTATTTTAAGCACACCACATACAAGGACATACATTTATTTCAGTACTAGGAAATCATTAGTCTATCCTATAAGCTGTTCTTCATACTTCTACTTAACAATGAAAATACACACATTACACAAGATGTACTAAGGTTTATTTAGGTTCTACCTATTGAAGCTGTTGATTACTGCACACAAATAACAATCAATCACTATGGGCAGAGCACTGAACCCTAGGAGAAGGATGGTAATAAACAACCAATGAGCTCCATCCACCCTCCTTATAAGATGGGCACATAGGCAGGACTGACACCCTGAGGAAGGAGGCCGTTGCCTCCGAAATGCATTAGTGATCAGTGGACCTGACAGTTCGCCCGCCCCTCCCGGACTTTCCCCGCCCATCTGACAGCTTACGACTTCTCCTCCGTCCACCCGGTCATGTAACGATGGCGCTGCAGTGACGCAAAATCATGAAGCGCACAACCACAGGCTCCAGGGTGCGCTCCTGGACACCGCTCTATGACAACTGAAAGTGAAAGGACAACGAGTACTCCTAGCCTAGAATGTAAAGTGCTCATGTTTTCTTAGCCCATAATACTGTGGTACAACAACTACACTGGTACCTATACTAAAGCTATACAAGCCGCTATAGGACGGCCAGAGTACAATATTATTGCTTCACAGTGAACATATAGAAACTAAAGCTATACAAACAACTATAGGGCAGAGGAAGCACAACATTAGTGTTTCACAGTGAACACATATAAACAGATGTAATATATTCATAGCATCTGTATACATAAACAAAGAACATAGACAAACCAACAATTTTTTTCAATCAGAGAATGGAAGCAAAACCTGTGACTATATCAGCACTAAAAGGAACAGTACTAATATAAAACCACTCTTTCACTTTGCAGTGAAACCACCTGCAGAGACTATTCAGACGTATTCAGCAGGTACGTAAGCAACATACAGCTCTATACATTAATAGGTATTCCACATAATAATAAAGAGAATATGTTAGACTATTAACATATCCAGGTTGGCCACACCTATGAGGAAAAATATATCACTACAAAGCACAACATAGCCAGGAATTGGAGCAGCATCTCCACCATCCCACATATCCCCAGGGCAGTCAAGGACACTAGTTTGAGACTAATATCCTGTCTATGTTAATATATTTTAGTTCACTTAAAGAGGACCTGTCACCAAAGCAGGCATGGTGATCTAATTACAGCACTGGATACAGCATGTCTGCAGCATGCAGGCAAGGGGTCCCCCAGCACTTGAGCAGCCCTGTACCACGAGATAATACTCTTAGAAAACTTACATGCTCCAGCCACTAAGGAGGTGGCTAGGGGCTGCAGCCAAGGGCAGATTCACACTCCCTGCCTGTGTAATCTGCCCACCGCTGCCAATCATTCTCTCCCTGCCTGCAGCATTTAAACTGAGGTTTTTTCTCTCTCCCGTGTAGCCCCGCCACCTGCAGGGCTGCTCAAGTGCTTATGGTCCCCTTGCCTGCATGCTGCAGACATGCTGTATCCAGTGCTGTAATTAGATCACCATGCCTGCTTTGGTGACAGGTCCTCTTTAATGCCGTCCAAATCTAATCAGCTCCAAGAAATTAGGAACAACACAAACACAACAACTTGAACACAGTAAGTAAATAACCACCAAAGAGGATATATGGTCACGGTCCACTTGCTAATTAATGGCCATTAATAAAATATTGTAACTGACTTTTTAGAACCAAAACACCATCTGAGGTTACCCCTTTGAGACGACACTACACCAACCCAAGTACAGCAGCACACAACCTAAGCACCATCTTCTGAAGGTAAGACACTTTATATAACTAGGACCTAGCCCTACCTCAAATGAGGGATATATAGTGACGAGCTTTACTTTTTATTTTTATAGCTTCATTCAAAAATCACCACCATCGACATTGCGAGATATCCTTAGAACACCACATGGGAGTTCAAAGAGCAACAAGACCCTCTAGATAACGAATCTCGCATCCACTTTGCTTTTGTTGGCGGTCACATTCCCAAAATTGAAAATATTATCCACAGTACCCCCTCTTTTAACACTTCAAAACCCTGTACTATTTTTATGAAATATTCATAGCAATATATATATAGTTGTATATATTTTTATCATCCCTAGCACAGTTATTGTTATATATATTCTAAAGAACGTATACCATTGTGTTGATATTGTACATTTCTAGCACCACTCGATCGAACAGGTGGTTACTACAAAACTTTAATTGATTTTACCTGTTTTAATATTTATAATAAACATTCCATAGAAGGGTTAACTATATTCCTTCTCGCCCATTCTTTACGAGCCATATTTCAAGAGTTAGTGCTGGGTCATCTTCTATAAATCAAACATATGTTACCCTAAGGGTGAATTATATGCGGTATCACCCAGGCCCTTAGCTGCAACTCGGTCTTAAACATTAAGCTAGCTTTGGTGTTTTCACTAACTAAATAGAGATATCAAATTATAGTGTCGACTGTATAGGCCACATGCACACATTGAGTAACTGATGAGTTTTTACCTCAGTATTTTTAAGTCAAAAACAGGAGTGGGTGATAAATACAGAAGTGGTGACTAGCTATGGGTGAACCCGAACTGTAAAGTTCGGGGTCTGTACTAAACACCTAGTATTCGGGCACAGATCCCGAACACGGACTTCCCTGGGAAATCCATGTCACAGTTCGGGTTCTGTTTGGGTGCTGCAAAGGAAAAAAAAAATAGTGCAAACAGTGATTAAACAGCATTATACTTAATGGGTCCCGCTGCTTCTTCTTCCGGGGCCACTCATTGACATCTGGGATATTTACTGTAGAGGGACCCAACAGCCAGTAACAGATGCTGTCACAGAGAATAGGCGCCTGTGATTGGCTGTTGGAGTAATCTGGAATCAGCCCATATATTCTAGAATGGTAGAATGCATAGGCTTGGTTTCAGGTTACTCTAGCAGCCAATCACAGACGCCTGTTCTCTGTGTCAGCGTCTATGATTGGCTGTTGGTCCCCACATCATTGTACTGTAAAAATAAATAAATGTTTAAAAAAATTTGCATAGTGCTCTGAGGTATTTTTGATTCTCTATGTGCGGCCACCCCAAGCTGCCTGGCTCTAACTTGGCTGGCAATCAAAATACTGGGAAGCCCACTTTTTTTCTTTCATTATTTAAATAAATAATAATAATAATAATAATAAAAAAAAATGCGTGGGTTTCACCCTATTTTTGATTGCTAGCCAAGATAAACCCCAACTGGGGGCTGGGTTTCCCAGTGTGGTAAGGCCCAAGTTTTCCTGGCCCCCTACACTGAAATTTGCTTCCTGCAGCTGCTCCTGAAGACGGCACATTCATAGAAGTTAAAGTCACATTCAGCCCAGAACTTTAATAAAAATCCAGGTGAGTCCACCGAACACAATATGCTGGGTTCACCCATCACCAGTAGCAACGTGATTCCATTATACTTTTCCTTATTGTAAGCCAAAACCAGGAGTGGAACAAGCATTGTAGTAAATAAAACTTGTGCACCTTTTGCAGATGTCGTGTTTTGGTGCCTTTTTCATTGCAAATTTGTCATAGAACATGAAAGGTTTCCTGATGCCAGTAAAGAGAATGAGAATCCAGAAGTTCCATGCACACGTTGAGTATTTTCTCCTTACATATTCAAATCTGGAACAAGTCAATTCTTTCAGTATTTTTGCTATAGAATTCACCCAAACTAATGCAAGGGAATAATTTGCAGTAAACACACGCATCAATAACGTTCATTTTTGATGCTGTATTTTTCTGTCAAGAGAAGCAGAAATGGTGCAGAAATTTCTGTGGCTAATACTATACCTGTGCACATAGCCTTATAATATGTGATGATAGAATTGTGTCCTGGCCATGTGACTGACACACAGGTGAAAGACAGATCATTTTGTCAGGAGCCAGGTACAGATATGACCATCACATGCCTGCGACAGCAGTTTCAATCCAGAGGAGCAAACAACAAATCACCCTGTACAATGATAGTGAGCCAGAGATCTTAAAAATCATGATAAATTGATGCAAAAATAATACTAAAAATCAGATGTCCTGAGACAATAATACCAAATAACTGTCTAATATGAGAACGCACCTGAATTCTGTCCAAATGCTTTTTCGCTGGCTCGCAATGACTCTAACAGGTTCAGAAAAGTCACACAGTCGTACTGGGACAGGTACTGTAACAGCGTGCAAAGGATTTTCAAATCCTGAACCAAAGATTTTGTTTTGGCTCCGAGCTGATGCCACAAGGGATCCAAGTAATGACGTATAGTCTAGAGGAGAACAAAACAAAACCACACACATTAATGATTTATAATGTTTAGCCCTTATATTACACAACGTTTGGCCCCTATTCATCAAGACTGCCTTTTTGTACATCGGTCAGGATGAAGAGTGCACTGGAGTAAAATGTGAAAAACTCATTAGGAAGCGAGAGCCTCCATAAATTTGGAGCCTCTTTCTGATGCCATGACCTTCCCAAGAAATGTACTTTCAGTTAGGGGATCGGGAAAATTTGAGACACAGTTAATGCCACTTTTTGTAGCATAAATTATGATGAATATATTGGGCGTGCTTGGACATGCCCTTCTCGGATAAACACTACCCACTTTTCACAATGTGAGACTGGCCAAAATATAAAGACTCACAAACCTTTTCTCCACTTGTAGTTGTATTCTAATTCTGATGATAACTGATCAATTGGGACCTCAGTTCAGCACACAGTAGGTAGTGTTGGTAGCCGCAACTAAAGGCGATCATGCACATTTTAGCAATATTGACCCAAACCATCATTTATCTTAGTGGGGGAAATAATTATTTGATCCCTTGCTGATTTTGTACGTTTGCCCACTAACAAAGACATGAACAGTCTATAATTGTAATGGTAGGTTACTTTTAACAGTGAGAGACAGAATATCAAAAATTAAATCCAGAATATCACATTGCCTAAATTATATAAATGTATTTGCATTTTGTAGAGAAACAAGTATTTGATCCCTCTGGCAAACAAGACTTAATACTTGGTGTCAAACTCCTTCTTGGCAAGCACAGCAGTCAGACATTTTTTGTAGTTGATGATGAGGTTTGCACACATGTCGGAGGGATTTTGGTCCACTCATCTTTGCAGATCATCTCTAAATCACTAAGACTTTGAGGCTATCGCTTGGCAACTCAGAACTTCAGCTGTCTCCATACATTTTCTATGAGATTAAAGGGAACCTGTCAGCTACTCTGTACCAGTCTGTCATTGTTAATTTGTTTACTGTAAACTATATATAAATTTTGTATGTAACCCCTTCTCTTCATGTACAGCACCATGGAATCAATGGTGCTATATAAATAAATAATAAGATACTTTAGACCCCCTAACCTAACACTACATGTCCCTGCAGCTTCCTACTACATCCCTAACCTTCCCTGTCTGTTCTAATTATGAATTATAAATATTGAAAACAAGCTATAACGCTTACATTTCCCCCCCGTTCTGTGGGCGTTCCTGGATAGCTGATGGGTGGGCGCTCTCCACGGCTCTATTCTTCCCCCTCACTGCTGGGTGTGCATTCTCCATAGCGTCATACCCGGAATTAGGACAATGAATTTGTAATCAGGAGTGCGCTTCTTAATGAATTATCTCGTCCACCGGGGTGTGATATCAGCAGTGGGGGGGGGGCCAGAATGGTGCAATGGAGAACACCCACCAGGGAGTGATACCAGCAGTGAGGGGGAAGATGGACCTGGAGAGACTGCCGTCTGTGACTACATATAGTAGTCAAGACAACTAATTACCATACGGACATGTAAGTCACAAAGTCTTTTTTCACATCCATTATAATACACCATTAGATAAGGGCCCTTTCACATCAGCGTTTTTTGAAATTTGCGGCAGATGCGGTGAAAAAAAACGCATCTGCCGCAATTACCGCATACCGGCTCCACTTGCGGCGCGGTTGCGGTAAACGCCATGCAAAGGATAGGCGTACTTGCGGCAGGTGCGGCAAGTGCGGTTTTGCACTTGCGGCAGCGAAAAAAACCGCGGCTGACCGCGGTTTTTTTTCGCTGCCGCACCTGCCGCAAGTGCAAAACCGCACTTGCCGCACCTGCCGCAAGTACGCCTATACTTTGCATGGCGTTTACCGCAACCGCGCTGCAAGTGGAGCCGGTATGCGGTAATTGCGGCAGATGCGTTTTTTTCACCGCATCTGCCGCAAATTTCAAAAAACGCTGATGTGAAAGGGCCCTAAGACAGGGATTGTTAGGGATGCAGTAGAAAGCTGCAGGGACAGGTAGTGTTAAGTTAGGGGACCTAATCTAAACTAGCGGACAGGTCCTTTAAAGGGAACCTGTCACCCCCTTTGGGCATTCTAAAATGTGCCCACCAGCTTTAACATTATGTAATTGGGGTTCTTGTAACCAGGGCCGGCTCCAGATTTGTGTGTGCCCCGGGCGAAAGAGTCTTAATGGGCCCCTTTTATACTCTGCCCCCACCCCTCCAAATTATATATGACACACACAGCTCTGCTACATGCCCAGAGACATAAATGGCTCTGCTATACGCACATGTAGACACACAGATCTGCTACATGCACATTACACATAGTACACACACACAGCTCTACTATGAACATACAGATACAACACACAGCACTAGTACATGTCCAATTCATGCACATTCAGACAAACACAGCACTGCTACATGCACACTACACATATTACACACACACACAGCTCTACTACATGAACATACAGATACACACACAGCACTGGTACATGCCTAATTCATGCACACTACACTTACATATACACATATGGCTGCTACATAGACACTACGTACCCAGCTCTGCTACATGTACAATGCATGCACGCACAAACACACACAGCTCTGCTCATGTATACAATACATGTACATACATATACACACAGCTCTGCTGCATGCACAATACATGCACATACAGATATAGACACACACACATACATAATCAGACACAGATACACACACACACACAATTTACAGACACACACATTACCACATTCAGATGATCTTAATCTGTGCAGAGCAGGAGAGGAGACACTGGGAGCTGCACGGTGGCTGCAGAACTTAAGCAGCTTCTTCTAGGGCCTTGATTTCAGTCATGTGATCAGTCACATGACTGGAACTGGAAAGTCCTTCATCCTCCATTCAGCTCCCAGTAAGCTTCTTCTCCTGTTGCATACCGATCAATTAGATCAGTACAGAGCAGGAGAAAAGAGAGGGAGAGAGGGTCACTATCTGTGAGCGGGTCTCCTCTGCTTACAGACAGCTGTGGGCCTTCTTACTGCTTCAGGCCCCCGGCATCTTCCCGGGTATGCCGGGTGCTGGGCCTGCTTGTAACCCCTCTATATGCCCAGAAGTCCCCCACATACCTGAGAAATGAACTGATTCTCTCCCGCGCTGCATCTTAGAGGTCTGGAGGTCTGCTCTCTGGCCTGGTGTATTTGGGTCATCGCTACCCCCTGCCTGCAAAATCCGCCCCACTGTTTCAAAATTGCTGCCCCTCCTGTGGCGGCTGCTGAGTGACAGGCATACTTGTGCCTGCGGAGTGGAGCTGGTCACCGTGCTCCTCCATTGAAGATACACAGTGCCTGAAGTCTCACAAGAATTCACAAATCTTGCAAGACTTCGGGCACTGTATCTTCAATGTAGGAGCACGGGCGGTGGTGGGGACTCAAACACACCAGACCAGAGAGCAGACCTCCAGGGCCTTTTAAGATGCAGCGCGTGAGGCAATAAAAGTTCATTTCTCAGGCACAGCTTAGAATGCCCAAAAGGGTCTGACAGGTTCCCTTTAAAGTCTGGAGACTGGCTAGGCCAGAGGTCCCCCGACTCCAGTCCTCAAGGCCCACCAACAGTGCATGTTTTCCAAGATTTCCTTAGTATTGCACAGGTGGTAATTCAATCACCTGCACAGGTGATGATTCCAACCCCTGTGTAATGCTAAAGAAATCCTGAAAACATGACCTGTTGGTGGACCTTGAGGGCTGGAGTTGGGGACCTCTGGGCTAGGCCACTCCATGACCTTAATGTGTTTCATTATGAGCCACTCCTTTGTTGCCTTGGCTCTATATTTTGGGCCATTGTCGTGCTGAAAGTAGCAGCTACGACCCATTTTTAATGTCCTGGCGGAGGGAAGGATGTTGTCACTCAGGATTTTACAGTACATGGCTCCATTCATTGGATGTGGTGAAGTAGTCCTGTGCCCTAAGCAGACAAACACCCCCAAAACAATGTTTCCACCGCCATGCTTAGCTGTGGGGACAGTGTACTTTGAGTCATAGGCAGCATTTCTCTTCCTCCAAACACTGAGTTAAGTTAATGCCAAAGAGCTCAATTTGTGTCTCATCTAACTACAGCTCCTTCTCCCAATCACTCTCAGAATTACCAAGTTATTCATTGGTAAACATCAGACATGTGCCTTCTTGAGCAGTGGGACTTTGCGGGCACTGCAGGATTTTGATCCATTACGGCGTAATGTGTTACCAATGGATTTCTTGGTGACTGTGGCCCCAGCTGCTAAGAGATCATTAACCCCTTCATGACCCATGACGTAGGAGGACGTCATGGTCCGTGTCCGGGTGTTTGATGTGAGCTACGGCGCGGAGCTCACATCAAATCCCCGACATCTCAGCTAATCCCATCAGCTGAGATGTCAGGGTAACAGCACCGATCGGATCCGGGATCCGATCAGTGCTGTTAACCCCTTGGATCTCGCGGGATCCAAAGTGGCCGCGGCGGGGAACGCTCATCGGTATCTCCCAGAAGCAATCGGACTGTGCAGCAAGTGCCTCTTAAAGGGGCAGTGTAAAAACAAGAATAAAAAAATAAAGTTTTTAAAAACCTGTAAAAAAACAAAACAAAAAAACATAAAAGTTCAAATCACCCCCCTTTTTCCTCATGCCCAATAAAAGTATTAAGAAAATACAAAAAAATACACGTTTGGTATCGCCGTGTTCAGAATCGCCCGATCTATCAACATATAAAATCAATGAATGAGAGCCCTAAACTGCGTAACAGAAAAAAATGGTCCGAACACCAAGTTATGTTTTTTTAGTCGCCACAACATTGCTATAAAATGCGATAACGGGCGATCAAAACAGAGCATCCACCCAAAAATGGTATCATTAGAAACATCAGCTCAAGACGCAAAAAATAAGCCGTCACACAGCCCCAGATCCCGAAAAATGAGAACGCTACGGGTAGCAAAATACGGCGCAAATAATGTGTTTTTTTTCCCAAACTTCTGAATTTTTTTTCACCACTTTGATACCAGTAAAGGTATACATGTTTGGTATCTACAACCTCGTAACGACCTGAGGCATCACGCCGTCAAGTCGGTTTTTACCATATAATGAACATGGCGGCTAAAAAACGCAAAAAACAAACATGTGATTGCACTTTTTTTGCAATTTCCTTGTACACTATATAGTAAAATAAATGATTGCATCTGAAAGTACAACTCATCCCGCAAAAAACAAGCCGTCATATGTCTATATTGCCAGAAAAATAAAAATGTTATGGCTTAGAAGCAAGGGAGCAAAAAACGAAAATGAAAAACGAAAAATTCCCAGGTCATGAAGGGATTAAAGGGAACCCGACGCCAGTGGGCAGCCGGCAAAAGCGCTCAAACACAGTGAAATCCTAGGTGTATTGCCCCCTGGGAATTATGAATATGCAGATCCCTGAGATCAGTGATTGTTTTGTGATGTTGGTCTACCAGGCCTTGCTCCCACCTAGCCAGAATCCTACTCCACACTGATGAGGGACAAAACCCCGAAACAGCTGTCTGTGGATGGATACCTGGCTTTGGCATTTCGCTTGTCATATCTTTAAACTCGTAAAGAGCTGGATATTGACTCAAAGGGCCACTTAATATGGTGGTTATGGTGGTCTACCCCATGGCTAGGTCCTTCCCTGGAGGGATATCTGGCTAGTCCCGTGTTTGAAACTGCTAAACGAGGCTCCGCGGACTCTATTTGCATAATTGAGTGTGTGGGCAGTAGTCTTTTATACAGGTGACAATTTAAGACAGCTGTCTTTAATACAGGTAACAAGTTGATTAGGAGCGTCTAAAGGCCCTGTCACACATAAAGAGATCGCTAACGAGATCGCTGTTGCGTCACTGATTTTGTGACGCAACAGCGATCCCAATAGCGATGTCGTTCTGTGTGACACGCACCAACAATCTGGCCCCTGCTGTGACATCGTTGATCATTACACACTGCTCTGGGTCATTCCTGCGTCGTTGTGCTCCCGCTGGAAACGCTACATAGTTGTGTTTGACAGAGATAATGAGCAACGATCTCAATGTTATGCTATGGAGAGAAAATTCACAACGACCTCGGTATAATTCTGGATCGCTAGTGCATCGTTTTTCACATCGCTGGTAAGATGCCTGTTTGACATCTTATCAGCAATGTGTAAACGACGCACCAGTGATCTCTACACATCGGGATCGCTGATGCGTCGTTATGTGAGACTGGGCCTTAACTGGAGCCACAACTAATGGTTGGAAGGGTATCAAATACTTATTTATCTCTGCAAAATGCAAATAACTTTAAATAATTTAGACAATGTGATTTTCCGGATTTTATTTTTGATATTCTATTTCTCACTGTTAAAATTAACCTACTCTTAAAATTATAGACTGTTCATGTCTTTGTCACTGGGCAAACTTACAAATTCAGCAAGGGATCACATACTTATTTCCCCATGTTATGCATATGGGGGTCCTGCAAATATCAAAGAGATTTATGTCAGATGTCTTATATCTATTGACCACTTTAATAATCTCTGGCCACTGAACGGTAGCCCCGAGATCCCCCTCTTACCTCCAGGGAATTGTCTTCTGATTAGCTTTCCTGGGGAGACTTTAGATGCGCGTTACACCACAATGATAACTTCACGCCAGGCCGGCTAATCAGAAGAAGAGTCCCTGGGGGTAAGAGATGAATCTCGGGGGCTCCCATCCAATGGCCACAGATAACCGACAAGGCCGATGAATCTGTTTGCACTAACTGTAGTAATAACTGATCTAACGATTGTCAACAACAGCAACCTATTCCATATTTTGGAGTGGATCTGAAAATGTATGCAATGGCCGAAATGGTTAAAAGCTATACTAAAACTTGTAGTGCATATAGGCCTTGCACACACTGCTATCCTATTTCCCCAAAAATAAGAGTGTCTTATATTAATTTTTGCTTCCAAAGATGCACTAGATCTTATTTTCAGGGGATGTCTTATTTTTCTATGAAGTCCGCCAGACGTGGATCAGTGAAAGCCTTAATTCTATTTCCTATCAACATTTCTGACGCGTTTGTCTCATCATTTCCGGCCTTTAAATAATGGCGGTTTCTATATGTTAAGAGTAAGCTTTCCCTGAAGAAGTGTGGAAATCCACACGAAAGACTTAGAAAAAAGAATAAAGGCTTTTTCACTGATCCACGTCTGGTGGACTTCATCTTTGGGCAGCGCGACCTTAAATCCATCCATTCCTTCCTATTGTACACATTTCCTCAGGTGGTTCGTTGCAGCCTAAGGCTCTATATGTGGTTGTGTCTCACACAACCCTACAAGGTGAGCATATACTTTTTAATTCTGTTCATTTAAGACCAGTTAAGACCCTATGTTTTGCTATTCTTTCCACTAGTTTTTCACCCTTGGATTATTTTTGCATGAAGAAGAATTTGCATTTATTGTTAAACAAAAAAATTAACATTTATTATATACTGTACAGTAGTTGTCATCACAAACCAGCATAACCAGACAAACTGTCATCCATCCATCAAATCCATCTGCAGCCCCCATCATCCCCCTGCAGCCCCATCATCCCCTATCATCCACCTGTAGCCCTCATCATCCCCCAATATCCCCCTGCAGCCCCCATCATCCCCCAATATTACCCTGCAGCCCCCATCATTCATCTGCAGCTATCAAAACATACACACACGGTACCACTATTGCCAGAGCCCACAGCCGATTTATTCCTCCATGTCCTCCTGTATGTACTGTATCCTGACGCCCCTCAACATAGATGTACAAAAATGCGCCGGACAATCAGATGCCAGCCGGTGGCTTACTACTGTACTTACTACATGTACGCTGAGTGGTGCCCAGAATGCCGTACATCCAGGAGGACGTTGACAAATTAATAAAGCGATGGTGGGCTCCAGCAATAGCGGTGCCGTATGGTATCCATCACAACTGTACGCCCTGCTCTTCTGGTCGGCAGGCATGCCTTTAAAAAAATATTTTTTTTTGCTAGGTCTTATTTTCAGTCAAGCACAGGCTTATATTTATCAGCCTGACAAAACCCCCACTAGGTCTCATTTTCAGGGAAACACAGTAAAAGTTACCTAGGGCCACATGTGCACATCAGATGCTTACCTACAGATTGAATCAGCTGACAGCAAACTTTCCTTTTAAATTGGATCATTTTCACGTTCATAAAAACATTACCCAATGAGTAAGGACAAGCATGTCCGAAACATGTCTGCCGCCCTGTGGGGCTCACAAATTATCCTTGTAGTCATGTTTTATAGACTATTTTCATGTGGTGTTGGACAATTTTTATGCACGTTTCCAATCGATTACAAGCTTTTATTGAATAACAGTGGACTGGACATTGGATCATTTTGCTTTTCTATGCTTCCACTGGCATACACACCCTGGATCTGCAGGAGCCATCTCCTGACAATGGGTGAGCTGAAAAACTTTCTTTTTAGTTCTGTATTCAGGTTTGGATAAGTCTAATCAAACAGTTTTTACTATTTCGATATTCCTCCCGAATACTGAACATAATGAAAGTCACTGGAGAACTAAAATATTTTCCTGAGGAATCTAATAATATTTCTGTAAAAAACTCCCCAGACAGATATCTGAGTTCCCCAATGACTTGCATTATGTTTCCTATTCGGGACAAATATCCGAATAGTTAAAACTATTTTTATTAGACTAATCCAAACCTGAATACCGAACTATTCAGTCATCACTAATAATTACATATATAACTATAAACCATACAAAAAAACACTTTACATTTCTGTTAATCTCAGCTTTGTCATATAAACCTTTATTTGCAGACTGCATGTATTCTTATATAAGATAAGATAAGATAAACTTTATTGATCCCAGAGGAAATTACAGTATTACAGCAGCAGAACAAAGATCAAGAACATTACACACTTTACAAAAAAATAAGTCTATATGGACAGCAGATGCGGGTAGACTGGTACATGTACCTCCCCTATTCCCCCCATACACTTAGAACTTCACTTAGTCTTGGGATGCTTTACACTTATACATTTGTTAAACATCCCCACAGCTGTCGGAACAAACTATTTTCTGTATCTTTCCTTTTTACACATTAGTTGGATTAGACGCTTGCTGAATGTGCGCTTTTGCTTCGCAAACAGTTCAGAGAGCGGGTGTGTATTGTTGCTCATTATAGCCTTGCATTTCTTATTAATTCTATCCTCTAATATCTCCTCGAAAGTCCTAAGTTGTAGACCCACCGCCGCACTAGCCTTCTTGATAAGTTTATTCAGCTTATTAGCGTCAGCTGTGCGCACACTACTACCCCAGCATATTATTGCAGCAAAGATTGCACTCGCCACAATAGATTGGTAGAACATTTCAAGCATTTTGCTACATTAAACGACCTTAACTTCCTTAGGAAGTAAAGTCTACTCATCCCTTTCTTGCAAACCTTCTCCATATGGCACCTCCAATCAAGCTTGCTGTCCAGGTGAACCCCCAAATATTTGAAATTCTCCACCATCTCCACATCCTGACCATCAATAGTGATAGATAAGCAATCCTTCATGCACCTTCCATAACTCAACACCAACTCCCTGGTTGTCTTTACGTTGAGTTCTAAATGGTTAGCCTGGCACCAGTCAACAAAGTCCAAAACCACCCTTCTGTATTCCTCCTCCCCCCGGCCTCTCTCAACACCTCCGACTATCACTGAGTCATCAGAGTACTTCTGAAGGTGACAAAGGTCTGATTTATACTGAAAATCAGCTGTGTATAACGTAAAAAGGAATGGCGACAGCACCGTTCCCTGAGGGGCTCCAACACTGCTCCGAACATTATCCGATACGGCGTAGGATATAAAAAGATATACGTGAATACCTCCTACTTAGTAATTTTCCCCAAACCCTTTAATTCTTAGTTTTCTAGGGTTACCTAAATTATATACTATAATGAAACGCATTGACTAATAAATCAATATTATATTCACCCTTTGATGCTTTGATGTCTCGTACAAAACGGCAGCATGGTTTTTAACCCTTCAACCTCCCTACTTTAATTTTCTGACCTTTGGGTTTTCATTGGCTGTAAGCCATAATCATCAACATTAACACAAATAAACACTTAAAATAGATCACTCTGTAACGACTATATAATTTATGTGTTTCACTTGATGTGATAATTTACTGAAAAAATAAACTTTTTGAGGATATTCTAATTAAATGAGATGCACCAGTATATACTGATTTATGAAATAGATATGAGTATGAGGTGTAATATAGTATTTCTTAAGGTACTTTTACACGCCGCCACTATCACTGGCAATCGGTATCAACTGTACGTGCACGTTTTTAACGGTTGCTAACGATCGCCAATTCCGCATGTACACGCTGCAATTGCGTTGTCAACTCAAGGTATCGTGGTTCCCCGGAAGTTCCAACAGATCCTGCAGATAACTTTCTGTTGAATACCGTCGCCGCCTCACACGCCGCAACAACTAAGGGAATGTGGGCGTACATCTTTCGCGCCGCAAGTAATAGGCGTGACAGAGTTGTGTATTCCGTGACGCTAACACGCTGATTGGACAACGCAATAGTGTCATGATTGGACAGCCTGCGAGGGAAATCTGGCTAATACATGACGCCATAGCAAATGTGTAGTTTGTATGGGCAGCTCTTTAAATATGGTGCCCTGTGAAGGGACAGCCAATGGAAACACAGTAGCCCCCAGCAATGATCGCTGATGGGGCGCGGTATCCATGAGGCTGTGGCACGCCCCTGGGAAATCACTAGGCGATGCTGATTCCATCCCTGGCCCCCGTTTACACACCAATACCAGGGCAGTTCATCCTTTGTGTTGCCTTGGATTTTAGAACACAGCTCAGAAACAGCTACCCGAAGCAACTGCAAGAAACCAGATCACTTTCCCAAATTACACGCCGCAACTTCGTAGCAATTTCAAGGTAACAGTGACAAAAATCCTGATTGCAAGGCAGTTGCTACCACGCAGTGGCAGCGTGTAAAGGTACCTTAAGAAGATTTTCTGAGGCTAGACCTGGGGTAGATAAAAATTCATAAATATATGACAGCAATGGTTAAGTGCATTTCTTTTAGTATATTCTCCCTTTTCAAGCATAGGATGTTATTTATTTTGGCTTTCACTTTCTTAGCCATTGGAGGGGAATTATCTATCAAATGTGGTGCAATTAATTTTCTAGCTTGAAATAAAATTCTGGAAATGGCTGTCGCTAGTGGGACGTCCATACCTATGCCTTCTCCCACAAGACCAAGAATACATATTCTGCGGTCTAACCCAACAGGTATCCCAAATACAGATGTTATCAGGGCTGCCTGTGACCCCTTTCCAATATTCTCCAAGGTTCACACATTCCCCCATCTTGTCCATCCAATGTGCTCCATCTTGTCCACACCTTGGACATGTATCATCCATTCATATTCCAATTTTAAACAGAACACTTGGGGATCAGGATCTTTCTCTCTCGCACCATTTATGCATGAAAAAAGGCACCAACACGGTGCAAAAACACTTTGCATAATTTTCTGCGTTTTTCTGCCATAGGATGCAGATTTGGTGTGTAAATTTCTGCACCAAATTTGCAGCGTGGGCACACAGCTTAAGACTACTAACTGCTTGTACATATAAGATAAGGCCTTTTGTGCCCACAGCATTTAAAACAATATGTACCAAGGGATGCTTATCAATGGACAATAATTTTGAGCTGTGCATAGTATGCATGGCGTAATTGCAAATATTGGTTAAACATCCTATGTGATCAGTCAAAGTTTGCCTTTAAAGCCCTCTGCCAAAATTAGAGTTAATGGAGTGGTTTCCCAGGGGATACAGCTTCAGCGGGGAACGAGGCAGGGCTGCCCGTGATCGCCGCTTCTTTTTGCAATTGCGATAGAACCCCTGGCTGCAGCTATTAGGAAGTCAACAGAGGTTAAAGGATTTAAATTTGGGAATTTAGCGGAAAAAGAGAATTTTGTATACTTACCGTAAATTCTTTTTCTTCTAGCTCCTAATTGGGAGACCCAGACATTGGGTGTATAGCTTCCGCCTCCGGAGGACACACAAAGTATTACACTTAAAAACAAGAAGTGTAACTCCTCCCCTACTGCCTATACACCCCCTCTAGGAGGAATCCCATCAGTTCGGTGCACAAGCAGGAAGGAGGATAAAACCCACATTAAGACCAAAAGGTCCGGTTAAACATTGTCGGCCAACAGGGCCAAAAGAGCGACATGTACAACACCAGTCACTCACATAAAAGAACAACGCCCAAAGGCCAACAGGGTGGGTGCTGGGTCTCCCAATTAGGAGCTAGAAGAAAAAGAATTTACGGTAAGTATACAAAATTCTCTTTTTCTTTTTCGCTCCATTGGGAGACCCAGACATTGGGATGTCCAAAAGCTATCCCTGGGTGGGAAGAGACCCAAGCAAGACAGTAACTTTAAATGTGAGCAACCGCCGCCTGAAGGATCCGTCTACCCACATTAGCTTCAGCCGAAGCATATGCATGAACCTGATAGTGTTTCGTAAAGGTGTGCAGGCTAGACCAAGTGGCCGCCTGACACACCTGTTGCGCCGTGGCCTGATGACGTAGGGCCCACGAGGCACCCACAGCTCTTGTGGAATGTGCCTTAATCCCAGCTGGCACAGGTGTACCAGAGAGAATGTAGGCTTCCTGAATGGGAGCCTTGATCCACCGAGCCAAGGAGGACTTGGAAGCCTGCGTTCCTTTCTTCTTGCCCGTCGTGAGAACGAACAGGGCATCCGAGCGGCGAAAGGCAGCCGTGCGGGAGATATAAATCCTGACCGCTCTGACCAGGTCCAGAGTATGGAGGGACTTCTCATACTGGTGAACCGGATTAGGACAAAAAGATGGCAGGACGATGTCTTGATTCAGGTGGAACGGGGACAGCACCTTCGGTAGAAACTCCGCCACAGGACGGAGTACCACTTTGTCCTGGTGAACTACCAGGAAAGGAGATTTGCAGGACAGAGCTGCCAGCTCTGAAACTCTGCGCAAAGATGTAATAGCCACCAGAAAGGCCACTTTCTGAGAAAGTCTCAAGAGAGACACCTCCCTCAAGGGTTCGAAAGGCGGCTTCTGCAAAGCCGCGAGAACCATATTAAGGTCCCATGGGTCCAGAGGACGTCTGTAGGGGGGCACGATGTGATTTGCCCCTTGCACAAACGTCTTGACCTGAGGCAGATTAGCCAGACGCTTGTTGAAAAGCACAGACAGAGCGGAGATCTGGCCCTTTAGGGAACTGAGAGCCAACCCCTTGGTCAACCCGGACTGAAGAAAAGCAAGCAGGGTTGTAAGAGAGAAAGGCCAGGGGGACTTTCTGTGGAGACGACACCAAGAGAAGAAAATCTTCCAGACTCTACGGTAAATTTTTGCCGAGGCAGGTTTCCTGGCTTGTCTCATGGTTGCGGCGACTTCCGAAGAAAAGCCACAGGATGTCAGCAACCAGTCTTCAAGTGCCACAAAGTCAGGCTGAGGGCCGCTGAATTGTGGTGGAAGAACGGCCCTTGAGACAGAAGGTCTGGCCGGAGAGGGAGCCTCCACGGAATCCCCGTCGAGAGCTGTAGAAGATCCGGATACCAGGCCCTCCTGGGCCAGTCTGGGGCGATGAGCAGGGCTTGATGACATTCCATCCTGAGTTTCCGAAGAACCCTGGGTAATAGAGGGATTGGAGGAAACACGTACGGAAGGCGAAACCTGGACCAATCCTGGACCAGAGCGTCCGCCGCCACCGCCCTGCTGTCCCGCGAGCGAGACATGAACCGGGGACCTGGTGGTTCAACCGAGAGGCCATGAGGTCCACATCTGGAGTGCCCCATCTGTCGCAGATGTGGCGAAAGACATCTGGGTGAAGAGCCCATTCTCCTGGGTCCATACCTTGCCGACTTAGATAGTCGGCCTCCCAATTGTCCACTCCCGGAATATGTACTGCCGAGATGGACGAGCCGTTGTCCTCGACCCACTGCAGGATACGGTGGACTTCTGCAAGCGCCTGAGGACTGCGAGTGCCTCCCTGGTGGTTGATGTAAGCGACCGCGGTGGCGTTGTCGGATTGTATCCGAATCGGATTCCCCGCCAGGAATCTCTGAAAAGCCAGAAGAGCCAAATAAATGGCCCGAATCTCCAGAACGTTGATCTGAAGGGAGGATTCCCGCCTTGTCCATGTGCCCTGTGCCCGGTGGTGAAGGAAAACGGCGCCCCAGCCTAGAAGACTGGCGTCCGTGGTCACCACTAACCAAGAGGGGGGCAGAAAGGCTCTGCCCCGAGAGAGGGAGGAGGGAAGCAGCCACCAACGAAGAGACTCCTTCGTGTCCGACAACAGAGGAATGTGTTGGTCGAGGGAGGAGGACTTCTTGTTCCATCCGCGCAAGATCTGCAATTGCAGCGGACGGAGATGGAATTGCGCAAATGGCACTGCTTCCATGGTCGCCACCATCTTCCCTAGAACGTGCATCAGACGCCTGATGGACACTGAGTCTGACCGCATGAGAGACTGGACCTCCTCCTGGATCGAGATCTGTTTGTCGACCGGAAGGACGATCAGAGCCGGGGCAGTATGAAACTCCATGCCCAGATAAGTTATGGACTGAGCAGGCAGAAGAACAGACTTGGGTACGTTGATCAACCACCCGAAGTGCTGCAGCGTGTCTAGAGTAAGTGAAAGACTCCGCTGACACTGCTCCGCAGAGGGGGGCCCTGACTAGGAGGTCGTCCAGGTACGGGGTCACTGCATGGCCCTGAGAATGCAGAACCGCCACCATCGCCGCCATCACCTTGGTGAAGACCCTTGGTGCGGAAGCCAGGCCGAAGGGCAGAGCCACGAACTGAAAGTGCTCCTCTCCTACCGCGAACCTCAGCCATCGCTGATGTGCCGGAGCGATGGGGACATGAAGATAGGCGTCCTTGACATCTACTGAGGCTAGGAAGTCCCCCTGAGAAAGAGACGCTATCACAGACCGCAGAGATTTCCATGCGGAATGACCTGACCTTCACGTGCCGGTTGAAAAGTTTGAGGTCCAAAACCGGACGTACCGAGCCGTCCTTTTTGGGAACCGTGAAGAGGTTCGAGTAGAACCCCCGGAATCGTTCCCCGGAGGGAACCTGGGTCACCACCCCGTCTCGTCTCAAAGCGTCCAGCGCCTGACAAAAAGCCAAGGCCCTTGTTGGCGGGGGCGAAGAGAGACAGAAACGAGTCGGAGGGCGTGAGGTCAGTTCTATTCTGTAGCCGTGGGTGACGACGTCGACTACCCATTGGTCTTGGATCTGGCAGCGCCAGATGTCTCCAAAGTGGGAGAGCCTGCCACCGACCAAGGATGTTGCTGGGAGAGGCGGCGAGTCAAGAAGAGGCCGCCTTGGCAGCTGTAGCGCTGGCTGGCTTCCTTTGTTGATTTTTGGACTTCCACGGCCGGCCTGACTTCTGATCCCTGTCCGTACGGGAGGAGGAGGAGGAGGACGACGTCTTTGAGGAGGGACGAAAGGCACGAAACTTGGCGTGCATCGGACGCTGACCAGACTTCTGTACCTTGGTTTGAGGTAAAGAAGTTGACTTTCCACCCGTGGATTCCTTGATGATGTCGTCCAATTGTTCGCCAAAGAGCCTGTTTCCCGCGAACGGGAGGCCTTGTAGAAATTTCTTGGACGTGGCATCAGCCTTCCAGTCACGCAGCCACAGTATCCTGCGGGTTGCAAGAGAGTTAGCCGAGGCCACTGCGGTACGGCTGGCGGATTCCATGACGGCCGATCTGGCGTAGTCAGTAAAGGCAGACGCTTGAGCAGTAAGGGTAGTCACCTCAGGAAGATCCTGAGCTACCGCATTCAGTTCTGTCAAGCAGGCAGAAACAGCCTGCAGAGCCCAGACTGCAGCGAAAGCCGGGGCAAACGAGGCTCCTGTAGCCTCATAGATTGACTTCTGCAGAAGTTCAATCTGTCGGTCAGTGGGGTCCTTAAGAGAGGAGCCATCTGCAACAGACATGACAGTATTGGCCGACAACCTGGAGACCGGAGGGTCTACCTTAGGAGAGGCCGACCAACCCTTCACAACGTCAGAGGGAAAAGGATACCGAGTATCCTTCTGTTTCTTGGAAAAGCGCTTGTCAGGACAAGCTCTGGGGGTCTGAACCGTTGATCTAAAGTTCGAATGATCAAAGAAAGATCCCCGGGGTCTGGATGGAGGAAGGAACTGATACAGTTCCTCTGAGAGCGAGGTGTCCACCGCAGGAGGGGGAGCCGTGAGGTCCAATACCGTATTAATGGAGGACACCAAGTCATCCACGAAGGAATCCTCCTCGGAGGCCTCATCCGAGGGCCTCACGGACTCCTGACCATCAGCCCCCTCAATCTGAGAACCCTCAGTCTGCTCCGTGCGAAGCGAGGAGGCCGGAGAGAGTGCTCTACGTGGGCGTTTAGGAGGCCGAGGAGAGGGATCTGCGTCCGAGACCCCTGTATTGTCTCCAGGATCCACACCCTCAGCAGGGGACGACTCGCTGTGGTGCCTGCGGCGTGAGGCAGAGGGACCGGGGTCACTTTCCCGATGACCAGCCTGCAAAGATTCCTGCAAGACCCTGGTCAGAGCCGTCATGGACTGGGCAAAAGACTCTGAAAAGGTCCTAGTAAAAGCTACAGTCCAAGGAGGGACATCCTGGTCCCCCTGACTCGGGGAAGGCTCTGATGTAGCAGAGCTTGGGGGGGCCCCCTGAGCCGCTACAGAGTCATGTAAGGCGCAGACAGTGCAATGAGGGTCGATAGACCCAGCAGGCAGGGCAATCTTGCAGACAGTGCAAGAAGAGTAAAATGCCTTCACCCTAGGGGCTTTGCTCCTGGTGGAAGACATGTCGCCCTTAGAATTAATCCTCCCAGAGGGAAACAAGCCAGAGGGGGGAATAGGAGAAGGAAAAGGCACCAACAGGAGACCTGTGGTGACTTACCAGACCGACCAGGGAGTGTGTGTGCCCTCCGGATGCTCCGCTCTTTGCTGGCAGCTGCAGAGTGCAGGGAGAGACGCTGGGAGTATGGATCAGCAGTCTCCAGCCCCTACATAAGATGGCCGCCGGAGCCGAGCGAGGGGGCGTGGCCTAGCAGCCCGGGAATCCGGAGGGCTACTCCCCTCCCTCCCAGCCAGGCTATGATGCAAGCCATGGCTGGGAGCGGCCGAGCTCCAAGACCGCCCCCAAAGGCGGCCGGGCCCGCCTCCTGTGGAGCCCGGGCTCATGGAGGAAAAACAAGGCCTCAATGAAGCCGGGGCCTAAATTTATAACGCCGGCCCGCGCTCGGGAGCTCCCGAGCGCGGTAGTACCAGCGACCCCCGGGAAACCCGCGGCGCTGCAGTGGCAGGCTGCTAGGGACCGGGAAAAACACCACCAGGGGCCCCCTAAAGTGTGAGCAGCAGCAAACACATTAAAGAGCCCATGAAGAGGGCATGAGAGCCTGGAGGGAGCACACACAGAGGGACAATGTCTCCAGAGTCCACATACTCCCTCCCCAGGTGGATGGACCGGGCTGCAGCAGGGCAGGCAGGGCAAGCATAACTCCCAGAGTACCTTATTAGGTGCAGGGGACCGAGCCCTGTGGTCCACGACACCAGCCGACAGGATCCCTAGGGGCTGTGGATGGAGTCAGAGCTCCAGAAGTTCTGGGAGCCCGTAACGATCCCACTTCTCCAGAGCCCCGAGGGGATGGAGAAGGAAAACGCAGCATGAGGGCTCCAGCCCGTCGTACCCCAAGGGTACCTCAACCGCCTCTGCCCGAGGGTGAGGAAGGAGACATGCTGGGGGTCCCCAAGGATCCTCTTTGCTTCCATCCGACACTCTCCAAGGAGAGTGAGTAAGACTAAGTGAGAGTGCATGCGTGCAGAGTGTGCCTCCTTCAACACAAAGCTAAGAACTGATGGGATTCCTCCTAGAGGGGGTGTATAGGCAGTAGGGGAGGAGTTACACTTCTTGTTTTTAAGTGTAATACTTTGTGTGTCCTCCGGAGGCGGAAGCTATACACCCAATGTCTGGGTCTCCCAATGGAGCGAAAAAGAAAAGATAGCTCTATTATTGTTTCTAGAGGACCCCGAGCCTCATTGGATTGTGCTATGCAGATAATTGAGGAGCTTGGTAAGGTATCGGGACTGAGAATTAACTGGGCTAAATCAAATCTCCTTAAGGTGGATAATAGGGTAAACTGGACTCAGACACAGGAGCCAATAAACTGCAGTGTGTGGATAGCTTCAAATACCTAGGTATACAGGTGTCATTGCCAGTTACAACATACGTGGGCTTGAACTTAACACCATTACTAAAAACACTGAGGGCAAAGGTAACTGCCTGGAATAAGTTGCACCTGTCAATTGTGGGAAGAACCAATCTACTAAAAATGGTGCTGATGCCCAAGCTCTTGTACTTGCTCCACAATGCTCCTGTCTGGCTACCAAAAAAATGTTTTCAAAGCAATTAACTCATTGTTTAGAGATTTAATATGGGGTAAAAAGCAAGCCAGAATTAAACTAGAGACTTTGCAGAGACCAAAGGATGAGGGAGGGCTGGCGGTTCCAAACCTGGAGATATACTTTTTAGCTGCGCAGTGCCAACATCTTAGAGGATGGTCCAGTGGAGGGAAAGACGGTGTCAATAAGGAAGTGCTGGGGTCTGTCTTATTCAAATGTCAGTTGATACTTGGAGTGGAGGATGGTATGATGGGGTCCATGGGGGGACATTTGCCACACTGGGTCTTATATCCAAAGTCTGGGACAGGTTTAAACGGGCGAGAGGGATGATTAAATAAATTTACACCCATTTGGGATAACATGAACCTTCCAGAGATCCAGAAGGTGGGTAGCTTTGGGAAATGGAAACATAAAAGGTATATTTTATATGAACTAAATTAAAGAAAAGCGTCATTTGAAACCTTTTTTAGGACTCCAGAGGGAGTTCCAGCTGCCCGGGGTTGAATGGTACCATTATACTCAATTAAAACACGCAATTACAGCGCAAAAAAACTAAAAAGAGTGTGATCATTCAGTCTGACTTGGAACTGGAATATGTATGTGGTGGAGGAGGAGCTACTAGAGGGGCAATATCTTCTTTGTATAAAGACGTGCTACACATGTATAATATCTTGTTGTGATGTATATTCCTTTTTTCTTTGTTCAATAAAAATCTATCTGATTTTAAAAAAAGGTTTGCCTTTAAAGAGACTCTGTCAGGTCATTTTTCATCAGGATACCAGTATTACCCTTGAATAGGGCCTGGGCAGCCCTTTTAAAAACATCTAAAATGATGTACACTTTCTAGTTTCCATGCTATAAGCATTTTTACACCCTGCAGGGAGCAGGTACATTAGTCCTTTCCATTATATTACCAGCTGAATAGTCTGTCTGCTGTATACCGTAAGTGTTATTTAAATATCCACACCCATGCAAGCTGGTTTTCTGTCCCTCCCCTCTGTGCTGGGAGGAGGAGGTGTTTTGTGCTGCAGCTTGTGCTGTCTGTAAGATTTCTGTTATAAGAACATTAGCTTTACAGCAGACATGTAATGTGTGCCTCTGCTGAGCAAATGATCAATTGTTTTATAAGACTGGGTTCACATTTGCAGATGCCTCCGCAGCGTTCTGCGGAGGACATCTGCAAGCCTCTGCATGCAGACCGCAGCCCTATCCTTTATAAATGGCCCGCACGGTGACTGCAGATCCTTGCAGACCGCCGGGTGCTCCCATTGCCCGCCATGAGTGATCTGTGCGCATGCGGAGGCATGCGCACAGATCACACACTCCCGTCCGCACCGAAAACCCGACCTGTCGCGTCCCCGAAGCGGACGAGAGTGTGTGATCTGTGCGCATGTCTCCGCATGCGCACAGATCACTCATGGCGGGCAATGGGAGCGCACGGCGGTCATGCGCATGCTTGCGTGCAAATCATACATTGTCGTCCGCACCAGGAACGCTGCGGAGGGGAATGCAAATGTGAAGCCAGCCTTACATATGGATTTTTGACCTGACAGATTCCTTTAATTGTCCAAGGCATTTAAATGTTTCATCTTTCAGAAGGTGTGACAACAAATAAATATCATCTTCCCACCTATCAAAACATTTTATTTTATCTATTTCTGGTATATTATTATTATGTATAATTGGTACATTTTCCAACTACAAAGATATTTTTACTCCTCATCCCACACCTTATAAATTAGAAGTAGCATAGGACTTTAAGTCTTTATCTCGGGGAAGTCCCATATCAAATACAGAGATTGGAAGTCTCCATTTGCTTTTTCTCTAAGAAGACATCCAGATAACCCAGTGTTCAGTTGTTCCCCACCCGTGAAGTTGTTGTAATTGCAAAGCCAAAAAATAAATCCAGGCATTTGGGAAAGCAGGGCCCCCGTCGTCCTTAGTTTTCTGTAAGGTTTCCAATTTAATTCTGGCATATTTATTTTTCCATGTAAGTTCCCAGAATAAACTGTATTTCATAAAAGAATGACAAGGGAATCCATATTGGGGTGTTGAAAAGAAGGTATAATAATTGTGTAGTGATGAGCAGACCAGTAGATGTTTGAGTTCAGTAATCTGACTTGACCCCGGACAATCAACCCCATAAATGTCAATGGAGACCCAAATTTCAGTCCTGAAAAAATGGTTGTAAACTGGTCGTAGAAAGGGAGAGGGGGCTGCAAATGAAAGCAAAATGGGTGTTAGAGCAGGACAATTGCCCTGAAAACAAATGTGGATAGGGGGATTACTTAAAGGTGTTCTGTCACCATAGCAATCATGGTTACACAACAAGTAAATGAAGAAATTAAACATTTGTAACTGTCACCCCACAGAGACTGATTTCAGAGTTTTCCCCATAGAGCAAGAATGTTAATAAAAGCCCCCTACGAAGCCTGTTTTCCCAATTCTCCCTAAAGAGCCTAATTTTCTGATCCTGTTGTTTAAAGGGGTTGTCCAGGCTTTTGCAATAATTCATATGTGTATTTGGGCTGCAAAATGCTCACAATTTGCTATATACTCACTGTCAACATTTTGCAGGGTTTTCTAGATATCACATATTTGTGGCTGGAAGGGAACATCTAGGGGACGTGTTTGTGCATGTAAATGGAAACTGGTTGTTTCCACCTACTCTACTACAAACATGCCCCCTTCCCCTATTCCCAGTATGGCCAGCCACCCACAGGATCCTACAGCCCGTCCCCTCTATCACTATGCCCAGCCTCCCCCATTATCCTATAGCCTGCCCCAGCCCCTAATATCACCACCCACCCCCATTGTTCCCACTGCGCTCACACACTGTCCCGAATTGGCAGCTGTGAAGGCGATTTGGTACAGTGCGTCAGCGCAGTGGGGACCGCTGTATCTGTGCTCTCACCCTGTGGGCTCTGGGCCCTGGAGCCGACGTCCTCCGCACAGGTCCCTATGCTGTCAATTTGAGGTCCGTACTGTTTCTATGCTACAGCCCGCTCTGTGAGCTGCAGCCCTGGAGCCAGATGCTCCTCTCCAGTCCTCCATAGAGGCAGAGTTGGCATGGTGAGGACAGCTCCACTGGCTCTCGGTGCTGCAGCACGATGCTTCTCTCCAGTCCTCCCGGTACCAGAGAGCCGTATAGTAAACTGCTCCGCCGGCTATGTGCCTGTGCGCACTATTGTACCGGGAGGACTGGAGAGAAGCATCGGGCTCCAGCACAGAGAGCCAGTGGAGCAGTCCTCACCATACCACCGCTGGCTCTATGGAGGACTGGAGAGAAGACAAAGCGCATGCACCGGATCTTCTAACATGGGGAAGACCTCATAACTCAATACGTTCACATATCTGTTTACACAGTCTATCATGTACTTGAAACTCTGCCTACTTAGCAATGGATGGTATCAAATCTGAGTGAGCTCCCACTTAAAGAAAAAAAAAAAAAAAAAAAAGGTCCATAAAAAACCTCTTTTTCCTGTTGACCCTCGCAGCTTAAATAGCTTGAGATCCACCACAGAGCACACAATTTTGAAAGTAGCGCATGCGTAGATCGAGATCTCAGCTCAATGGCAGGCAGAAATCTTAATCTGTGCATGGGCCGCCTCTGGCACCACTGATCTCCCAGCAGCGGGCTTAAGGAAAATGGCGCCCAGAGGTGGTTGTACATATGCAGAATTGAGCCAAGACCTAAATCTGCACATGCGCCGCATCCGATGCCACTTTCCTAAACCTGCACTGCAGACATTTACCTGAACACAGCCACTGGGACGGCTCCTGCTACGCATCGCCCTGCTGCTACCACCACCAGCAGCTTCCATGCAGCGTCAACAATGCCTCCAGTGACCCCGCCCCACCACTTGCCATTCTCTCCTAGTAAGCTACAATCAGAATATAAAGCAGTACCCCCATTTTCCTTCCAAATTTTTGGAAGGACAACGGAGTCTTATAATCTGAAAAATACAGTATATTGGTGCAGGAATTATCATATACACATGAAAAATACCTTGTCAAAGGCCCTGCCGATGGCATTCTCCAGGGACAGATCTTCCACCTCCAGCGCAGGATTGTACCGCTTAAGCTCCCTCAGACACGCGTTCATTATGTCAAGGATAGATGCCTGTATGGCCAGCATGGCTGGGGTCATTGTGATGTGCAGCTCCACCACTTCAGGCTTTTGATTCTCCAAAAATGAATTCACAGACACATGAAACCTTCAGAAACAAGGATGTGATGTTATTTCACTTTGAAAACAATAAAAAGAGATAATCTCTCAAACGACCTTGATAACAACTATATATATCTGACCACACCTGTCCGCATACTGGCTAGGGCTGTGGAGTCAGAGTCGTGGAGTCTGTTGGGTAGAGTGAGTTAGATTCAGGAAAACTAAGGAGTTGGAGTGGGATGTTTGGCTTATCGACTCCTCATCCCTGATACTGACACAAAAGCCAAGCAAGCAGCAGATGCTGTACTTCGTATTTGGAGTGAATGCATCTTTAAGGAGGATATCCAGATTTGAAGACACTTTTTTTTCCTTTAAACTATTGTACATGGGGCTAATAATCCTTTTTGTAATTCAGAGTCATAAAAAAAAGTGGCACTGTTTGGCTTTTCTAGGCTCTGTCCCCTGCACATTCAAGTCTGATGTGTTCTGTGGTCATAAATCATAAGAAAGAAGGTAAAAATAGATAAATACATTAGTAAGAAACTCTCTGAACCAACATATTGAGCGCACTGAAATTCTCAGTTAACTAATCTTGCCAACACTACCTATAGCAACTAATCACAGCTCAACTTCTGATTGGTTGCTATACGCAATGAAGGACATTCATAGTAGAACACAGCTTATGCATATCTTTGAAGCATTCAGGGAAGCTCCCGAAGACAAGGACTTCTGGAAAATGATGTAAACTGGGACATGACTCAGTAAAGCAGCAGCCACACAACCACAAAGTAATTAAGACACCTCTTTGCTATTCTTCTAACACCCTGCCGCACACAGCCCCCCAGTATCACGGCAGGGGGCCGCACACAGCCCCCCAGTATCACGGCAGGGGGCCGCACACAGCCCCCCCGTATCACGGCAGGGGGCCGCACACAGCCCCCCCGTATCACGGCAGGGGGCCGCACACAGCCCCCCCGTATCATGGCAGGGGGCCGCACACAGCCCCCCGTATCACGGCAGGGGGCCGCACACAGCCCCCCAGTATCACGGCAGGGGGCCGCACACAGCCCCCCAGTATCACGGCAGAGGGTGGAAATCCATATGCAAACCTTCCTCATTGACTTGTCCCTTACAGTATATTCACAAAGTATTTGCCTAGAAATCCAAATTTCTTAAAGCTCAACCGTCAATTTAAATTTTTATTTCATAAATCAATAATACATATGAAAATAAGCAACTTTGTAATATATCTGATCAGACAAATTTGCTTCTTTCTCTTATCAGAATTGATCAGTCATTATCAAAATTCTCAAATCTGGGGTAAAATCTGTATTCAATGAAAACTTTCCCATTACGGAGATAGGAGATGTGATTCCATGTAGGGATATATAGAAGAGAGAGGAGGGAGCAAAGCCATGTCTCTAGCTCCTCCCTCCTTCCGTCATCATAGAACAGGTACCATCTCCTATCTCAGTAATGGGAAAGTCTTCAATGAATACAGATTTTACCCTAGAATTGAGAATTTTGATAAAATCAATAGAGTGTAAATACTTTATTTAAAAAAAAAAACTTGAAAAACATTGCCCATTGAAAATAAAACTTAACATGGTAATAAAATGCAATAACGGGCGATGAAGACACCACATGTACCCAAATATGGCACCATTAAAAAGTCAGCTCAAGCTGCAAAAAATAAACTGTCACACAGCCCCAGACCACGAAAAATAAGGACGATACGGGTCATGGAATATGGCGCAAAAGTCTGATTTTTTTTTTTGGACAAAACTTATGAATTTTTTTTATAACAAAAATAATAATTTTATTTATATAGCGCCAACATATTCCACAGTGCTTTACGGTTTAGAGGGAATACAATACCATACTATATGATAATACAATACAGACAATACAAGAGAAAAAAAACATTCAGATATTGTAAGGAGTGAGGTCCCTGCTCGCAAGTCTACAGTCTACAATCTTTTTTACCTACTTAGATAACAGTAAAGGTATACATGTTTGGTATCTACGAACTGGTAAATAAAATAAAAAGCAAAACATGTAATTGCACTTTTTTGCAATTTCATTGTATCTGGAATTTTTTCCTCATTTAAAAGTACTCTATATAGTAAAACGAATTATGTATGGTAGTTTGAAAGTACAACTCATCCCGCAAAACACAACAGTCTTCGTTTGAATCTCAGAACAAAGTTCTTGTCAAAACTGTGTGAAAATAACAGATCTGTAACCCTACCCATTAAAGTGGGTATTCCCAAGTTTGAGATGTATCCTTTAACCGTGTGATACGACATAACTTCCCAAACACTGGGAGTCCCATCACTGGAACCACCACAGATTTCAAGAATAGGGGCTTGGGAGCAGAGATGGATCCTGCACACTGACGCTCCATTCATTATGGGAATGCCATAAATAAGCTGAGTGCTGCCCTATCTCTAGCGGACCCATTAATAATGGAGCAGGGATGCATATGATCCACTTCCGCTCCTGAGCCCCATTTTTTGGGATTGGTGGGGGTCCCAGTGTTTTCAAAGTTACATCCTATATATAAGTCTCCAAGTTCTTTATATAATGAGATCAACCATTTTATGCTACACAGTTTTTGCCTATGCTATAATCCTTATATCGCTAGTTCACAGAACATTGTGGTATTATCCTTCCTTGCAAAACACACAAAAATTACTCATTTCCAACAGATTATTACTCTTTTTACTACTTCAAAGTGGAACATTAATCCCTTTGTGAACAGCAGCCAGATCCGTGTTTGTCTGCAACCTTTCATTCCTGGTCACTAATGCTCGGTGGACTAGAGGGAAGAAAAATCCACCATCTGGAAGAAGCTGCAAAGAGCAGCCAAAGTGCCCCAAATAAGCCAGATAAACATGGGAGAATTGGCACCGAGTCAGCAGTTTCCAGTGTGATGTGCTCCGAGAGTCCACATGGCTGAACACTGCGAACACAACAGCGCCCAGTGATCAAAAGGCTTCCTTCATTAACCCTGACGTTGTTTTACAGCTAATGAAGATTCATTGCGTCATTTAGATAATGATGTAACCGAATCCAGCTGGATCCAAGAAAGTACTGAAGGATTTCAGCAATAAGCCTTTCCCGTGATAAGTATAAGTGAAAGAACCTTCCTTTTATTACCAGAAATCGCCTTATAATGGTTCATTGAGGGCTTTTAGGAAAGAATGTTGCTGACTTTGCATATACGGTATATATTTTGGAACTAGAACATAGGGAATTGCTAAAGGAGCCAAATATATCAGCAGTGATTTTGATTTATCGACGTTCATCAGGCGAGGTCCAAGGTATAAGAAACATACGGATATTCCATTTTTGTTAGAATTTCTGGAAAATATCTTTTTATTAATTTTTATATCTGAATTTCAAATGTCCTCTTATGATCTGTCATAGCCCCTGATCGTAGAGTCTCTTATTTAAGGTACCGTCACACAGGGAGATATTGCCGGCGATGTTGCCGGCAACTGAGGGGCGTGGTCAGGTTGCGGCGACATCGCCGGAGAGTTGCCTCGTGTGACAGGGCGATAATCAGGGGGAAAATCGCCTGAGTCACATCGCCAGGTTTCCCAACAATGTTGGGAAACCTGGCGATGTTGGTCAGGCGATCATGCCTGATCGCCCTGTGTAACGCGGCAACCTGCAATGTTGCGGGCGATTCCGCCTATCTACAACATTGCGAGTGATCGCTCGCTGGGTTGCTGGGCAACCCAGCGAGCGATAGCCGCGGCAACTAGCCGGCGACATCACCGATAAGTTGCTCAGTCTGACATCTCGCCGGCGATGTAGTCAGGGATGCGCGCTCCCGCGATCGCCGGCAACATCGCCGGCGATATGTTCCTGTGTGACGGTACCTTCAGAGGGATTTTCTGAAAACTCCTTTTCTTGATTGCTTTACTGGGGGACACAGAAACCATGGGTGTACGCTGCTGCCACCAAGAGGCTGTAGCTAAGAAAAATATTGGCTCCTACTCAGCAGGCTACACCAGCCTAGAAGGATGGACACTGGTCTGGAGCTCCAAACCAGTTTCTGCCAAAAATGTATGCATTTATTTTTTTCATCAATCTTCTTCTCTTGTTCCAACGGAAAAAAGTGCAACAGATCTGGTTGGGCCTCTCCGATTTCCCAACCAGAGGACAGTCTGCATCTTCTCTCGTCTGGGATGGCAGGATCTTTCTTTCTAAGGCAGTAGCTGTTATGTAGTGATGTGGATGGTGCACAAAGTCCTTTGACTTCCTTCTCCTGCCTCGCCCCCCCAGAGAAGGCATTTGCATGGAGAGAAGACCGAGCTGAGAACCAAGCCGAAAACGAGGATAAATCTAAAATTTCCAAGCCAGATAATTATTCCACCCTGCAGCGTCTCCACCCCTCCTTCTTCCCACGCAGCTCCATTTTCTCCCCTGCAGTTATGTAAAAGACCTGAGCACCTTCTGCATCATTTCATGTGAATCCTCTCACCTTCTCTACCTTTTACAACACAGGTCTCCAGCTCTGGATATGCTGCCTACTCTAGGACCCCACATAATGGATTACAGCTAGTTAAACTCTCCTCCCTCCTGGCAACCATTAACCTCTTCCTACCTGTCTATCTTTTTCCTTCTTTTCTCTCCTTTTAACCATGTCTGGTCCCATAGAAAAATGTACATGCCAGTCCTCTCTGGTTGTGTACTTTGGTTATGTAACTTGTAAGAAAAATTCCCATCGGGCCAACCCATTGTAGGCTGCACTGCCTGCACACTGTAGCCGCTGCCTCCAGTCCAGGAGTGCCCCCGTGGCCTGCGATAATAGTGTGCCCCCCAGCCTGTGTCATTAACCTCTCTCACTCTGTTCCAGATCTGACCAAGTTATCCCAGAGCCTGGTCAATATCTTGGAGCATCTCTTAACTGCTGCCTCCGCCATAGATACCTCGACCAATATCCAGAGTGAAGCAGACCCACCTAATACTCCTCACCAGCATGGCAGAGCTCACCAGCCGTCCAAGCGTGAATTCTTCATCCCGGTCTCAAGTCTTCCTCAATGACTCCGAGGTTGTACTCACCATCCCTCTCTCCTTCTCTAGAGAGACTCAGTCATCTCAGGTATTGAATCACCATTCAGATTCAAACCTTGATTCCGTCCAAGCTTGTAAGCGGAGAGATATGTTTGACAGTCTGGCCTGCGCTGTGAACCAGACCCTCAATGTTAAAGAAGTTGACCCCACTGCAGTCTCTGTATCCTTAAGCCACCTCCTTCCTGGCAGCCATGCACTGAGTCCTCAAAGTTATTGCACACCAGAAAGAATAGATTGACTCCTGCATGACAGGCCACCACCACCCAGGATCCCTCTTCATGTCAGCAACTGCCTTCTCCTGCTCCCGGATGTATGGCTCCTGGTGATCAACAATGTCTAGGGCAGAAAAATCATCTCCTCTGGTTACGAGATAAAATTTTCTTCTTCTCCTTGTGAAATTGTATTTTTTCATTCATCTTGTTCCCAAAGGAAACCCTCGGTGGCAGTCTTTTTTTCTCCAGGCCATTTCCTTTCTTCCCCAGTCAGGCATCATTGTTCCGGTCCCTTCCTAAGAACAATTCAAGGATTTTTATTCAGATCTTTTTGTCATCCCTCACAAAAGATAGTTCAGTCCTTCCCATTGTGGATTTGGAATCGCTGAACAAGTGTGTCCACATACACTGATACACTGATTCAGGATGGAGTACCTTCGCTCGGTCATTGTCTCTATGGAACCCTGCAAATTTCCTTCCTCAGTGGACATTCAGAATGACTATTTGTTCTGCCCACCACAAGTCTCTCTGCTGTGCTGTTAATCAGACCCACTTTCAATTTGTGTCCCTCCCCTTTAAATTGGCCACTGCTCCCAGGGTTTTCACAGAGGTAATGGCTGCAATCATCTAGAAATATGAGACAAAAATGTGCATAGGGTCTTATCTCCTAGCAGAGAGGGGCAGATGCCCTATGAGAATTGCTCACCTGGTCTGGTTGTGTAAACCCACAACCAGTATATGCACTCGTACAGCTTCTGCTGGATCTACACCTCCACATGCACCATGGCAAACAACTAGAAAACAGGACAAAGTGTCGGTGATCTGCGCTGCTGGAAACAAAACCAGAACCCGGGAAGTTTGGTGCAATGATGTTTTTATTCTGACACGTTTCAGAGCAGCCTCTGCTCCTTCTTCAGGGACTATAATCCCAGGGATGGATAATCTCTGAAGAAGGAGCAAAGGCTGCTCTAAAACGCGTCAGAATAAAAACATCATTGCACCAGACTTCCCGGGTTCTGGTTTTCTTTCCAGCAGCGCAGATCACCGACACTTTGTCCTGTTTTCTAGTTGTTTGCCATGGCTGCAATCAAGGCTCTTATACAAATCAGTTGGATAGTGGTTATCCCCTACCTGGACAACACTTTGGTGAAAGCTCCCTCCTATACTAGAATCTACCGAGCCTACAGATCACAGTGAAAATACTGTCTAAATGTGCATTGATTGTCAATCAATCAAAATCCTCTCAGATCCTGTCTCAGCGGATCATCTTCCTGGGAATGCTGTTCAACACAGCTCAAGCAAAGATTCTCTACCCAAGAGACAAGATGTAAGCTCTACAGACTAAAATCCAGTCCCTGTGCCGCCCTTTCTCTACGATTC